>JAXLNS010000001.1:185484036-186084036 GCA_037215915.1 Pantherophis vulpinus
GAACTCTGTGTCTAAAGTTTTTTTCTGGCTGAATTGAATCCAGTTCTGAAATACAGTCTACACTTTGGTCTAACTCCTCAGGGAAAGCTCGTACTTGAAAATTGAATGTGTTTTTGCACTTTTCAGACTGTGGTTAACATTAATATATGTTTCTTCTGCAAATCTGAGCTCTGTGTCAAAAGTTAATTTTTCTGGTTGAATTGAGCCCAACTGCCAATTCTGACATCAACTTTGGTCTAATTCCTCAGGGATCTCTCGTACTTGAAAATTGAATGTGTTTTCTGGTTTTCAGACCGTGGGGAACATGAATATGTGTTTCTTCTGCAAATTTGAGCTCTGTGTCAAAAGTTACGTTTTCTGGTTGAATTGAGCCCTACTAACAATTCTGAGATGCACTTTGGTCTAACTCCTCAGGGAAAGCTCGTACTTGAAAATTGAATGTGTTTTGCTCTTTTTTAGACCGTGTGGAACAGGAATATGTGTTTCTTCTGCAAATCTGAGCTCTGTGTCAAAAGTTAATTTTTCTGGTTGAATTGAGCCCTACTGCCAATTCTGAGATCAACATTGGTCTAATTCCTCAGGGATCTCTCGTACTTGAAAATTGAATGTGTTTTCTGGTTTTCAGACCGTGGGGAACATGAATATGTGTTTCTTCTGCAAATCAGAGCTCTGTGTCAAAAGTTACGTTTTCTGGTTGAATTGAGCCCTACTGCCAATTCTGAGATGCACTTTGGTCTAACTCCTCAGGAGAAGCTCGTACTTGAAAATTGAATGTGTTTATGCACTATTCAGACTGTGGTTAACATTAATATGTGTTGCTTCTGTAAATCTGAACTCTGTGTCTAAAGTTTTTTTCTGGCTGAATTGAATCCAGTTCTGAAATACAGTCTACACTTTGGTCTAACTCCTCAGGGAAAGCTCGTACTTGAAAATTGAATGTGTTTTTGCACTTTTCAGACTGTGGTTAACATTAATATATGTTTCTTCTGCAAATCTGAGCTCTGTGTCAAAAGTTAATTTTTCTGGTTGAATTGAGCCCTACTGCCAATTCTGACATCAACTTTGGTCTAATTCCTCAGGGATCTCTCATACTTGAAAATTGAATGTGTTTTCTGGTTTTCAGACCGTGGGGAACATGAATATGTGTTTCTTCTGCAAATCTGAGCTCTGTGTCAAAAGTTACGTTTTCTGGTTGAATTGAGCCCTACTGCCAATTCTGAGATGCACTTTGGCCAAATTCCTCAGGGAAAACTCTTACTTGAAAATTGAATGTATTTTTGCTCTTTTTTAGACCGTGGGGAACAGGAATATGTGTTTCTTCTGCAAATCTGAGCTCTGTGTCAAAAGTTACGTTTTCTGGTTGAATTGAGCCCTACTGCCAATTCTGAGATGCACTTTGGTCTAACTCCTCAGGAGAAGCTCGTACTTGAAAATTGAATGTGTTTATGCACTATTCAGACTGTGGTTAACATTAATATGTGTTGCTTCTGTAAATCTGAACTCTGTGTCTAAAGTTTTTTTCTGGCTGAATTGAATCCAGTTCTGAAATACAGTCTACACTTTGGTCTAACTCCTCAGGGAAAGCTCGTACTTGAAAATTGAATGTGTTTTTGCACTTTTCAGACTGTGGTTAACATTAATATATGTTTCTTCTGGAAATCTGAGCTCTGTGTCAAAAGTTAATTTTTCTGGTTGAATTGAGCCCTACTGCCAATTCTGACATCAACTTTGGTCTAATTCCACAGGGATCTCTCGTACTTGAAAATTGAATGTGTTTTCTGGTTTTCAGACCGTGGGGAACATGAATATGTGTTTCTTCTGCAAATCTGAGCTCTGTGTCAAAAGTTACGTTTTCTGGTTGAATTGAGCCCTACTGCCAATTCTGAGATGCACTTTGGCCAAATTCCTCAGGGAAAACTCTTACTTGAAAATTGAATGTATTTTTGCTCTTTTTTAGACCGTGGGGAACATGAATATGTGTTGCTTCTGTAAATCTGAACTCTGTGTCCAAAGGTTTTTTCTGGCTTAATTGAATCCAGTTCTTAAATACAGTCTACACTTTGGTCTAACTCCTCAGGGAAAGCTCGTACTTGAAAATTGAATGTGTTTTGCTCTTTTTTAGACCGTGGGGAACAGGAATATGTGTTTCTTCTGCAAATCTGAGCTCTGTGTCAAAAGTTAATTTTTCTGGTTGAATTGAGCCCTACTGCCAATTCTGAGATCAACTTTGGTCTAATTCCTCAGGGATCTCTCGTACTTGAAAATTGAATGTGTTTTCTGGTTTTCAGACCGTGGGGAACATGAATATGTGTTTCTTCTGGAAATCTGAGCTCTGTGTCAAAAGTTACGTTTTCTGGTTGAATTGAGCCCTACTGCCAATTCTGAGGTGCACTTTGGTCTAACTCCTCAGGGAAAGCTCGTACTTGAAAATTGAATGTGCTTTTGCTCTTTTTTAGACCGTGGGGAACATGAATATGTGTTGCTTCTGTAAATCTGAACTCTGTGTCTAAAGTTTTTTTCTGGCTGAATTGAATCCAGTTCTGAAATACAGTCTACACTTTGGTCTAACTCCTCAGGGAAAGCTCGTACTTGAAAATTGAATGTGTTTCTGCACTTTTCAGACTGTGGTTAACATTAATATATGTTTCTTCTGCAAATCTGAGCTCTGTGTCAAAAGTTAATTTTTCTGGTTGAATTGAGCCCAACTGCCAATTCTGACATCAACTTTGGTCTAATTCCTCAGGGATCTCTCGTACTTGAAAATTGAATGTGTTTTCTGGTTTTCAGACCGTGGGGAACATGAATATGTGTTTCTTCTGCAAATTTGAGCTCTGTGTCAAAAGTTACGTTTTCTGGTTGAATTGAGCCCTACTAACAATTCTGAGATGCACTTTGGTCTAACTCCTCAGGGAAAGCTCGTACTTGAAAATTGAATGTGTTTTGCTCTTTTTTAGACCGTGTGGAACAGGAATATGTGTTTCTTCTGCAAATCTGAGCTCTGTGTCAAAAGTTAATTTTTCTGGTTGAATTGAGCCCTACTGCCAATTCTGAGATCAACATTGGTCTAATTCCTCAGGGATCTCTCGTACTTGAAAATTGAATGTGTTTTCTGGTTTTCAGACCGTGGGGAACATGAATATGTGTTTCTTCTGCAAATCAGAGCTCTGTGTCAAAAATTACGTTTTCTGGTTGAATTGAGCCCTACTGCCAATTCTGAGATGCACTTTGGTCTAACTCATCAGGAGAAGCTGGTACTTGAAAATTGAATGTGTTTATGCACTATTCAGACTGTGGTTAACATTAATATGTGTTGCTTCTGTAAATCTGAGCTCTGTGTCTAAAGTTTTTTTCTGGCTGAATTGAATCCAGTTCTGAAATACAGTCTACACTTTGGTCTAACTCCTCAGGGAAAGCTCGTACTTGAAAATTGAATGTGTTTTTGCACTTTTCAGACTGTGGTTAACATTAATCTATGTTTCTTCTGCAAATCTGAGCTCTGTGTCAAAAGTTAATTTTTCTGGTTGAATTGAGCCCTACTGCCAATTCTGACATCAACTTTGGTCTAATTCCTCAGGGATCTCTCATACTTGAAAATTGAATGTGTTTTCTGGTTTTCAGACCGTGGGGAACATGAATATGTGTTTCTTCTGCAAATCTGAGCTCTGTGTCAAAAGTTACGTTTTCTGGTTGAATTGAGCCCTACTGCCAATTCTGAGATGCACTTTGGCCAAATTCCTCAGGGAAAACTCTTACTTGAAAATTGAATGTATTTTTGCTCTTTTTTATACCGTGGGGAACAGGAATATGTGTTTCTTCTGCAAATCTGAACTCTGTGTCTAAAGTTTTTTTCTGGCTGAATTGAATCCAGTTCTGAAATACAGTCTACACTTTGGTCTAACTCCTCAGGGAAAGCTCGTACTTGAAAATTGAATGTGTTTTTGCACTTTTCAGACTGTGGTTAACATTAATATATGTTTCTTCTGCAAATCTGAGCTCTGTGTCAAAAGTTAATTTTTCTGGTTGAATTGAGCCCAACTGCCAATTCTGAGATCAACTTTGGTCTAATTCCTCAGGGATCTCTCGTACTTGAAAATTGAATGTGTTTTCTGGTTTTCAGACCGTGGGGAACATGAATATGTGTTTCTTCTGCAAATTTGAGCTCTGTGTCAAAAGTTACGTTTTCTGGTTGACTTGAGCCCTACTAACAATTCTGAGATGCACTTTGGTCTAACTCCTCAGGGAAATCTCGTACTTGAAAATTGAATGTGTTTTGCTCTTTTTTAGACTGTGGGGAACAGGAATATGTGTTTCTTCTGCAAATCTGAGCTCTGTGTCAAAAGTTAATTTTTCTGGTTGAATTGAGCCCTACTGCCAATTCTGAGATCAACTTTGGTCTAATTCCTCAGGGATCTCTCGTACTTGAAAATTGAATGTGTTTTCTGGTTTTCAGACCGTGGGGAACATGAATATGTGTTTCTTCTGGAAATCTGAGCTCTGTGTCAAAAGTTACGTTTTCTGGTTGAATTGAGCCCTACTGCCAATTCTCAGGTGCACTTTGGTCTAACTCCTCAGGGAAAGCTCGTACTTGAAAATTGAATGTGCTTTTGCTCTTTTTTAGACCGTGGTTAACATTAATATGTGTTGCTTCTGTAAATCTGAACTCTGTGTCTAAAGTTTTTTTCTGGCTGAATTGAATCCAGTTCTGAAATACAGTCTACACTTTGGTCTAACTCCTCAGGGAAAGCTCGTACTTGAAAATTGAATGTGTTTTTGCACTTTTCAGACTGTGGTTAACATTAATATATGTTTCTTCTGCAAATCTGAGCTCTGTGTCAAAAGTTAATTTTTCTGGTTGAATTGAGCCCTACTGCCAATTCTGACATCAACTTTGGTCTAATTCCTCAGGGATCTCTCATACTTGAAAATTGAATGTGTTTTCTGGTTTTCAGACCGTGGGGAACATGAATATGTGTTTCTTCTGCAAATCTGAGCTCTGTGTCAAAAGTTACGTTTTCTGGTTGAATTGAGCCCTACTGCCAATTCTGAGATGCACTTTGGCCAAATTCCTCAGGGAAAACTCTTACTTGAAAATTGAATGTATTTTTGCTCTTTTTTAGACCGTGGGGAACAGGAATATGTGTTTCTTCTGCAAATCTGAGCTCTGTGTCCAAAGTTACGTTTTCTGGTTGAATTGAATCCAGTTCTGAAATACAGTCTACACTTTGGTCTAACTCCTCAGGGAAAGCTCGTACTTGAAAATTGAATGTGTTTTTGCACTTTTCAGACTGTGGTTAACATTAATATATGTTTCTTTTGGAAATCTGAGCTCTGTGTCAAAAGTTAATTTTTCTGGTTGAATTGAGCCCTACTGCCAATTCTGACATCAACTTTGGTCTAATTCCTCAGGGATCTCTCGTACTTGAAAATTGAATGTGTTTTCTGGTTTTCAGACCGTGGGGAACATGAATATGTGTTTCTTCTGGAAATCTGAGCTCTGTGTCAAAAGTTACGTTTTCTGGTTGAATTGAGCCCTACTGCCAATTCTGACATCAACTTTGGTCTAATTCCTCAGGGATCTCTCGTACTTGAAAATTGAATGTGTTTTCTGGTTTTCAGACCGTGGGGAACATGAATATGTGTTTCTTCTGGAAATCTGAGCTCTGTGTCAAAAGTTACGTTTTCTGGTTGAATTGAGCCCTACTGCCAATTCTGAGGTGCACTTTGGTCTAACTCCTCAGGGAAAGCTCGTACTTGAAAATTGAATGTGCTTTTGCTCTTTTTTAGACCGTGGTTAACATTAATATGTGTTGCTTCTGTAAATCTGAACTCTGTGTCTAAAGTTTTTTTCTGGCTGAATTGAATCCAGTTCTGAAATACAGTCTACACTTTGGTCTAACTCCTCAGGGAAAGCTCGTACTTGAAAATTGAATGTGTTTTGCCCTTTTTTAGACCGTGGGGAACAGGAATATGTGTTTCTTCTGCAAATCTGAGCTCTGTGTCAAAAGTTAATTTTTCTGGTTGAATTGAGCCCTACTGCCAATTCTGAGATCAACTTTGGTCTAATTCCTCAGGGATCTCTCGTACTTGAAAATTGAATGTGTTTTCTGGTTTTCAGACCGTGGGGAACATGAATATGTGTTTCTTCTGGAAATCTGAGCTCTGTGTCAAAAGTTACGTTTTCTTGTTGAATTGAGCCCTACTGCCAATTCTGAGGTGCACTTTGGTCTAACTCCTCAGGGAAAGCTCGTACTTGAAAATTGAATGTGCTTTTGCTCTTTTTTAGACCGTGGGGAACATGAATATGTGTTGCTTCTGTAAATCTGAACTCTGTGTCTAAAGTTTTTTTCTGGCTGAATTGAATCCAGTTCTGAAATACAGTCTACACTTTGGTCTAACTCCTCAGGGAAAGCTCGTACTTGAAAATTGAATGTGTTTTTGCACTTTTCAGACTGTGGTTAACATTAATATATGTTTCTTCTGCAAATCTGAGCTCTGTGTCAAAAGTTAATTTTTCTGGTTGAATTGAGCCCAACTGCCAATTCTGACATCAACTTTGGTCTAATTCCTCAGGGATCTCTCGTACTTGAAAATTGAATGTGTTTTCTGGTTTTCAGACCGTGGGGAACATGAATATGTGTTTCTTCTGCAAATTTGAGCTCTGTGTCAAAAGTTACGTTTTCTGGTTGAATTGAGCCCTACTAACAATTCTGAGATGCACTTTGGTCTAACTCCTCAGGGAAAGCTCGTACTTGAAAATTGAATGTGTTTTGCTCTTTTTTAGACCGTGTGGAACAGGAATATGTGTTTCTTCTGCAAATCTGAGCTCTGTGTCAAAAGTTAATTTTTCTGGTTGAATTGAGCCCTACTGCCAATTCTGAGATCAACATTGGTCTAATTCCTCAGGGATCTCTCGTACTTGAAAATTGAATGTGTTTTCTGGTTTTCAGACCGTGGGGAACATGAATATGTGTTTCTTCTGCAAATCAGAGCTCTGTGTCAAAAGTTACGTTTTCTGGTTGAATTGAGCCCTACTGCCAATTCTGAGATGCACTTTGGTCTAACTCCTCAGGAGAAGCTCGTACTTGAAAATTGAATGTGTTTATGCACTATTCAGACTGTGGTTAACATTAATATGTGTTGCTTCTGTAAATCTGAGCTCTGTGTCTAAAGTTTTTTTCTGGCTGAATTGAATCCAGTTCTGAAATACAGTCTACACTTTGGTCTAACTCCTCAGGGAAAGCTCGTACTTGAAAATTTAATGTGTTTTTGCACTTTTCAGACTGTGGTTAACATTAATATATGTTTCTTCTGCAAATCTGAGCTCTGTGTCAAAAGTTAATTTTTCTGGTTGAATTGAGCCCTACTGCCAATTCTGACATCAACTTTGGTCTAATTCCTCAGGGATCTCTCATACTTGAAAATTGAATGTGTTTTCTGGTTTTCAGACCGTGGGGAACATGAATATGTGTTTCTTCTGCAAATCTGAGCTCTGTGTCAAAAGTTACGTTTTCTGGTTGAATTGAGCCCTACTGCCAATTCTGAGATGCACTTTGGCCAAATTCCTCAGGGAAAACTCTTACTTGAAAATTGAATGTATTTTTGCTCTTTTTTAGACCGTGGGGAACAGGAATATGTGTTTCTTCTGCAAATCTGAGCTCTGTGTCAAAAGTTACGTTTTCTGGTTGAATTGAGCCCTACTGCCAATTCTGAGATGCACTTTGGTCTAACTCCTCAGGGAAAACTCTTACTTGAAAATTGAATGTATTTTTGCTCTTTTTTAGACCGTGGGGAACACATGTGTTTCTTCTGTAAATCTGAACTCTGTGTCTAAACGTTTTTTCTGGCTGAATTGAATCCAGTTCTGAAATACAGTCTACACTTTGGTCTAACTCCTCAGGGAAAGCTCGTACTTGAAAATTGAATGTGTTTTTGCACTTTTCAGACTGTGGTTAACATTAATATATGTTTCTTCTGCAAATCTGAGCTCTGTGTCAAAAGTTAATTTTTCTGGTTGAATTGAGCCCTACTGCCAATTCTGACATCAACTTTGGTCTAATTCCTCAGGGATCTCTCGTACTTGAAAATTGAATGTGTTTTCTGGTTTTCAGACCGTGGGGAACATGAATACGTGTCTCTTTTGCAAATATGAGCTCTGTGTCAAAAGTTACGTTTTCTGGTTGAATTGAGCCCTACTGCCAATTCTGAGATGCACTTTGGTCTAACTCCTCAGGGAAAGCTCGTACCTGTAAATTGAATGTGTTTTGCTCTTTTTTAGACCGTGGGGAACAGGAATATGTGTTTCTTCTGCAAATCTGAGCTCTGTGTCAAAAGTTACGTTTTTTGGTTGAATTGAGCCCTACTGCCAATTCTGAGGTGCACTTTGGCCAAATTCCTCAGGGAAAACTCTTACTTGAAAATTGAATGTATTTTTGCTCTTTTTCAGACCGTGGGGAACATGAATATGTGTTCCTTCTGCAAATCTGAGCTCTGTGTCAAAAGTAACGTTTTCTGGTTGAATTGAGCCCTACTGCCAATTCTGAGATGCACTTTGGCCAAATTCCTCAGGGAAAACTCTTACTTGAAAATTGAATGCATTTTTGCTCTTTTTTAGACCGTGGGGAACATGAATATGTGTTGCTTCTGTAAATCTGAACTCTGTGTCTAAAGGTTTTTTCTGGCTTAATTGAATCCAGTTCTGAAATACAGTCTACACTTTGGTCTAACTCCTCAGGGAAAGCTCGTACTTGAAAATTGAATGTGTTTTGCTCTTTTTTAGACTGTGGGGAACAGGAATATGTGTTTCTTCTGCAAATCTGAGCTCTGTGTCAAAAGTTAATTTTTCTGGTTGAATTGAGCCCTACTGCCAATTCTGAGATCAACTTTGGTCTAATTCCTCAGGGATCTCTCGTACTTGAAAATTGAATGTGTTTTCTGGTTTTCAGACCGTGGGGAACATGAATATGTGTTTCTTCTGGAAATCTGAGCTCTGTGTCAAAAGTTACGTTTTCTGGTTGAATTGAGCCCTACTGCCAATTCTGAGGTGCACTTTGGTCTAACTCCTCAGGGAAAGCTCGTACTTGAAAATTGAATGTGCTTTTGCTCTTTTTTAGACCGTGGGGAACATGAATATGTGTTTCTTCTGTAAATCTGAACTCTGTGTCTAAAGTTTTTTTCTGGCTGAATTGAATCCAGTTCTGAAATACAGTCTACACTTTGGTCTAACTCCTCAGGGAAAGCTCGTACTTGAAAATTGAATGTGTTTTTGCACTTTTCAGACTGTGGTTAACATTAATATATGTTTCTTCTGCAAATCTGAGCTCTGTGTCAAAAGTTAATTTTTCTGGTTGAATTGAGCCCTACTGCCAATTCTGACATCAACTTTGGTCTAATTCCTCAGGAATCTCTCGTACTTGAAAATTGAATGTGTTTTCTGGTTTTCAGACCGTGGGGAACATGAATATGTGTCTCTTCTGCAAATATGAGCTCTGTGTCAAAAGTTACGTTTTCTGGTTGAATTGAGCCCTACTGCCAATTCTGAGATGCACTTTGGTCTAACTCCTCAGGGAAAGCTCGTACTTGTAAATTGAATGTGTTTTGCTCTTTTTTAGACCGTGGGGAACAGGAATATGTGTTTCTTCTGCAAATCTGAGCTCTGTGTCAAAAGTTACGTTTTTTGGTTGAATTGAGCCCTACTGCCAATTCTGAGGTGCACTTTGGCCAAATTCCTCAGGGAAAACTCTTACTTGAAAATTGAATGTATTTTTGCTCTTTTTCAGACCGTGGGGAACATGAATATGTGTTCCTTCTGCAAATCTGAGCTCTGTGTCAAAAGTTACGTTTTCTGGTTGAATTGAGCCCTACTGCCAATTCTGAGATGCACTTTGGCCAAATTCCTCAGGGAAAACTCTTACTTGAAAATTGAATGTATTTTTGCTCTTTTTTAGACCGTGGGGAACATGAATATGTGTTGCTTCTGTAAATCTGAACTCTGTGTCTAAAGGTTTTTTCTGGCTTAATTGAATCCAGTTCTGAAATACAGTCTACACTTTGGTCTAACTCCTCAGGGAAAGCTCGTACTTGAAAATTGAATGTGTTTTGCTCTTTTTTAGACTGTGGGGAACAGGAATATGTGTTTCTTCTGCAAATCTGAGCTCTGTGTCAAAAGTTAATTTTTCTGGTTGAATTGAGCCCTACTGCCAATTCTGAGATCAACTTTGGTCTAATTCCTCATGGATCTCTCGTACTTGAAAATTGAATGTGTTTTCTGGTTTTCAGACCGTGGGGAACATGAATATGTGTTTCTTCTGGAAATCTGAGCTCTGTGTCAAAAGTTACGTTTTCTGGTTGAATTGAGCCCTACTGCCAATTCTGAGGTGCACTTTGGTCTAACTCCTCAGGGAAAGCTCGTACTTGAAAATTGAATGTGCTTTTGCTCTTTTTTAGACCGTGGTTAACATTAATATGTGTTGCTTCTGTAAATCTGAACTCTGTGTCTAAAGTTTTTTTCTGGCTGAATTGAATCCAGTTCTGAAATACAGTCTACACTTTGGTCTAACTCCTCAGGGAAAGCTCGTACTTGAAAATTGAATGTGTTTTTGCACTTTTCAGACTGTGGTTAACATTAATATATGTTTCTTCTGCAAATCTGAGCTCTGTGTCAAAAGTTAATTTTTCTGGTTGAATTGAGCCCTACTGCCAATTCTGAGATGCACTTTGGTCTAACTCCTCAGGGAAAGCTCGTACTTGTAAATTGAATGTGTTTTGCTCTTTTTTAGACCGTGGGGAACAGGAATATGTGTTTCTTCTGCAAATCTGAGCTCTGTGTCAAAAGTTAATTTTTCTGGTTGAATTGAGCCCTACTGCCAATTCTGACATCAACTTTGGTCTAATTCCACAGGGATCTCTCGTACTTGAAAATTGAATGTGTTTTCTGGTTTTCAGACCGTGGGGAACATGAATATGTGTTTCTTCTGGAAATCTGAGCTCTGTGTCAAAAGTTACGTTTTCTGGTTGAATTGAGCCCTACTGCCAATTCTGAGATGCACTTTGGCCAAATTCCTCAGGGAAAACTCTTACTTGAAAATTGAATGTATTTTTGCTCTTTTTTAGACCGTGGGGAACATGAATATGTGTTGCTTCTGTAAATCTGAACTCTGTGTCTAAAGGTTTTTTCTGGCTTAATTGAATCCAGTTCTGAAATACAGTCTACACTTTGGTCTAACTCCTCAGGGAAAGCTCGTACTTGAAAATTGAATGTGTTTTGCTCTTTTTTAGACCGTGGGGAACAGGAATATGTGTTTCTTCTGGAAATCTGAGCTCTGTGTCAAAAGTTAATTTTTCTGGTTGAATTGAGCCCTACTGCCAATTCTGACATCAACTTTGGTCTAATTCCTCAGGGATCTCTCGTACTTGAAAATTGAATGTGTTTTCTGGTTTTCAGACCGTGGGGAACATGAATATGTGTTTCTTCTGGAAATCTGAGCTCTGTGTCAAAAGTTACGTTTTCTGGTTGAATTGAGCCCTACTGCCAATTCTGAGGTGCACTTTGGTCTAACTCCTCAGGGAAAGCTCGTACTTGAAAATTGAATGTGCTTTTGCTCTTTTTTAGACCGTGGGGAACATGAATATGTGTTGCTTCTGTAAATCTGAACTCTGTGTCTAAAGTTTTTTTCTGGCTGAATTGAATCCAGTTCTGAAATACAGTCTACACTTTGGTCTAACTCCTCAGGGAAAGCTCGTACTTGAAAATTGAATGTGTTTTGCTCTTTTTTAGACCGTGGGGAACAGGAATATGTGTATATCTATGTTTCTTCTGCAAATCTGAGCTCTGTGTCAAAAGTTAATTTTTCTGGTTGAATTGAGCCCTACTGCCAATTGTGAGATCAACTTTGGTCTAATTCCTCAGGGATCTCTCATACTTGAAAATTGAATGTGTTTTCTGGTTTTCAGACCGTGGGGAACATGAATATGTGTTTCTTCTGCAAATCTGAGCTCTGTGTCAAAAGTTACGTTTTCTGGTTGAATTGAGCCCTACTGCCAATTCTGAGATGCACTTTGGTCTAACTCCTCAGGGAAAGCTCGTACTTGAAAATTGAATGTGTTTTGCTCTTTTTTAGACCGTGGGGAACAGGAATATGTGTTTCTTCTGCAAATCTGAGCTCTGTGTCAAAAGTTAATTTTTCTGGTTGAATTGAGTCCTACTGCCAATTCTGAGATCAACTTTGGTCTAATTCCTCAGGGATCTCTCGTACTTGAAAATTGAATGTGTTTTCTGGTTTTCAGACCGTGGGGAACATGAATATGTGTTTCTTCTGCAAATCTGAGCTCTGTGTCAAAAGTTACGTTTTCTGGTTGAATTGACCCCTACTGCCAATTCTGAGGTACACTTTGGCCAAATTCCTCAGGGAAAACTCTTACTTGAAAATTGAATGTATTTTTGCTCTTTTTTAGACCGTGGGGAACAGGAATATGTGTTTCTTCTGCAAATCTGAGCTCTGTGTCAAAAGTTACGTTTTCTGGTTGAATTGAGCCCTACTGCCAATTCTGAGGTGCACTTTGGTCTAACTCCTCAGGGAAAGCTCGTACTTGAAAATTGAATGTGCTTTTGCTCTTTTTTAGACCGTGGGGAACATGAATATGTGTTGCTTCTGTAAATCTGAACTCTGTGTCTAAAGGTTTTTTCTGGCTGAATTGAATCCAGTTCTGAAATACAGTCTACACTTTGGTCTAACTCCTCAGGGAAAGCTCGTACTTGAAAATTGAATGTGTTTTTGCACTTTTCAGACTGTGGTTAACATTAATATATGTTTCTTCTGCAAATCTGAGCTCTGTGTCAAAAGTTAATTTTTCTGTTTGAATTGAGCCCTACTGCCAATTCTGACATCAACTTTGGTCTAATTCCTCAGGGATCTCTCGTACTTGAAAATTGAATGTGTTTTCTGGTTTTCAGACCGTGGGGAACATGAATATGTGTTTCTTCTGCAAATCTGAGCTCTGTGTCAAAAGTTACGTTTTCTGGTTGAATTGAGCCCTACTGCCAATTCTGAGATGCACTTTGGTCTAACTCCTCAGGGAAAGCTCGTACTTGAAAATTGAATGTGTTTTGCTCTTTTTTAGACCGTGGGGAACAGGAATATGTGTTTCTTCTGCAAATCTGAGCTCTGTGTCAAAAGTTAATTTTTCTGGTTGAATTGAGTCCTACTGCCAATTCTGAGATCAACTTTGGTCTAATTCCTCAGGGATCTCTCGTACTTGAAAATTGAATGTGTTTTCTGGTTTTCAGACCGTGGGGAACATGAATATGTGTTTCTTCTGCAAATCTGAGCTCTGTGTCAAAAGTTACGTTTTCTGGTTGAATTGACCCCTACTGCCAATTCTGAGGTACACTTTGGCCAAATTCCTCAGGGAAAACTCTTACTTGAAAATTGAATGTATTTTTGCTCTTTTTTAGACCGTGGGGAACAGGAATATGTGTTTCTTCTGCAAATCTGAGCTCTGTGTCAAAAGTTACGTTTTCTCGTTGAATTGAGCCCTACTGCCAATTCTGAGATGCACTTTGGTCTAACTCCTCAGGGAAAACTCTTACTTGAAAATTGAATGTATTTTTGCTCTTTTTTAGACCGTGGGGAACATGAATATGTGTTGCTTCTGCAAATCTGAGCTCTGTGTCTAAAGTTTTTTTCTGGCTGAATTGAATCCAGTTCTGAAATACAGTCTACACTTTGGTCTAACTCCTCAGGGAAAGCTCGTACTTGAAAATTGAATGTGTTTTTGCACTTTTCAGACTGTGGTTAACATTAATATATGTTTCTTCTGCAAATCTGAGCTCTGTGTCAAAAGTTACGTTTTCTGGTTGAATTGAGCCCTACTGCCAATTCTGAGATGCACTTTGGTCTAACTCCTCAGGGAAAGCTCGTACTTGAAAATTGAATGTGTTTTGCTCTTTTTTAGACCGTGGGGAACAGGAATATGTGTTTCTTCTGCAAATCTGAGCTCTGTGTCAAAAGTTAATTTTTCTGGTTGAATTGAGTCCTACTGCCAATTCTGAGATCAACTTTGGTCTAATTCCTCAGGGATCTCTCGTACTTGAAAATTGAATGTGTTTTCTGGTTTTCAGACCGTGGGGAACATGAATATGTGTTTCTTCTGCAAATCTGAGCTCTGTGTCAAAAGTTACGTTTTCTGGTTGAATTGAGCCCTACTGCCAATTCTGAGGTACACTTTGGCCAAATTCCTCAGGGAAAACTCTTACTTGAAAATTGAATGTATTTTTGCTCTTTTTTAGACCGTGGGGAACATGAATATGTGTTGCTTCTGTAAATCTGAACTCTGTGTCTAAAGGTTTTTTCTGGCTGAATTGAATCCAGTTCTGAAATACAGTCTACACTTTGGTCTAACTCCTCAGGGAAAGCTCGTACTTGAAAATTGAATGTGTTTTTGCACTATTCAGACTGTGGTTAACATTAATATATGTTTCTTCTGCAAATCTGAGCTCTGTGTCAAAAGTTAATTTTTCTGGTTGAATTGAGCCCTACTGCCAATTCTGACATCAACTTTGGTATAATTCCTCAGGGATCTCTCATACTTGAAAATTGAATGTGTTTTCTGGTTTTCAGACCGTGGGGAACATGAATATGTGTTTCTTCTGCAAATCTGAGCTCTGAGTCAAAAGTTACGTTTTCTGGTTGAATTGAGCCCTACTGCCAATTCTGAGGTGCACTTTGGCCAAATTCCTCAGGGAAAACTCTTACTTGAAAATTGAATGTATTTTTGCTCTTTTTTAGACCGTGGGGAACAGGAATATGAGTTTCTTCTGCAAATCTGAGCTCTGTGTCAAAAGTTAATTTTTCTGGTTGAATTGAGCCCTACTGCCAATTCTGAGATCAACTTTGGTCTAATTCCTCAGGGATCTCTCGTACTTGAAAATTGAATGTGTTTTCTGGTTTTCAGACCGTGGGGAACATGAATATGTGTTTCTTCTGCAAATCTGAGCTCTGTGTCAAAAGTTAGGTTTTCTGGTTGAATTGAGCCCTACTGCCAATTCTGAGGTACACTTTGGCCAAATTCCTCAGGGAAAACTCTTACTTGAAAATTGAATGTATTTTTGCTCTTTTTTAGACCGTGGGGAACATGAATATGTGTTGCTTCTGTAAATCTGAACTCTGTGTCTAAAGGTTTTTTCTGGCTGAATTGAATCCAGTTCTGAAATACAGTCTACACTTTGGTCTAACTCCTCAGGGAAAGCTCGTACTTGAAAATTGAATGTGTTTTTGCACTTTTCAGACTGTGGTTAACATTAATATATGTTTCTTCTGCAAATCTGAGCTCTGTGTCAAAAGTTAATTTTTCTGGTTGAATTGAGCCCTACTGCCAATTCTGACATCAACTTTGGTCTAATTCCTCAGGGATCTCTCGTACTTGAAAATTGAATGTGTTTTCTGGTTTTCAGACCGTGGGGAACATGAATATGTGTTTCTTCTGCAAATCTGAGCTCTGTGTCAAAAGTTACGTTTTCTGGTTGAATTGACCCCTACTGCCAATTCTGAGATGCACTTTGGTCTAACTCCTAAGGGAAAGCTCGTACTTGTAAATTGAATGTGTTTTGCTCTTTTTTAGACCGTGGGGAACAGGAATATGTGTTTCTTCTGCAAATCTGAACTCTGTGTCTAAAGGTTTTTTCTGGCTGAATTGAATCCAGTTCTGAAATACAGTCTACACTTTGGTCTAACTCCTCAGGGAAAGCTCGTACTTGAAAATTGAATGTGTTTTTGCACTTTTCAGACTGTGGTTAACATTAATATATGTTTCTTCTGCAAATCTGAGCTCTGTGTCAAAAGTTAATTTTTCTGGTTGAATTGAGCCCTACTGCCAATTCTGACATCAACTTTGGTCTAATTCCTCAGGGATCTCTCATACTTGAAAATTGAATGTGTTTTCTGGTTTTCAGACCGTGGGGAACATGAATATGTGTTTCTTCTGCAAATCTGAGCTCTGAGTCAAAAGTTACGTTTTCTGGTTGAATTGAGCCCTACTGCCAATTCTGAGGTGCACTTTGGCCAAATTCCTCAGGGAAAACTCTTACTTGAAAATTGAATGTATTTTTGCTCTTTTTTAGACCGTGGGGAACAGGAATATGAGTTTCTTCTGCAAATCTGAGCTCTGTGTCAAAAGTTAATTTTTCTGGTTGAATTGAGCCCTACTGCCAATTCTGAGATCAACTTTGGTCTAATTCCTCAGGGATCTCTCGTACTTGAAAATTGAATGTGTTTTCTGGTTTTCAGACCGTGGGGAACATGAATATGTGTTTCTTCTGGAAATCTGAGCTCTGTGTCAAAAGTTACGTTTTCTGGTTGAATTGAGCCCTACTGCCAATTCTGAGGTGCACTTTGGTCTAACTCCTCAGGGAAAGCTCGTACTTGTAAATTGAATGTGTTTTGCTCTTTTTTAGACCGTGGGGAACATGAATATGTGTTGCTTCTGTAAATCTGAACTCTGTGTCTAAAGTTTTTTTCTGGCTGAATTGAATCCAGTTCTGAAATACAGTCTACACTTTGGTCTAACTCCTCAGGGAAAGCTCGTACTTGAAAATTGAATGTGTTTTTGCACTTTTCAGACTGTGGTTAACATTAATATATGTTTCTTCTGCAAATCTGAGCTCTGTGTCAAAAGTTAATTTTTCTGGTTGAATTGAGCCCAACTGCCAATTCTGACATCAACTTTGGTCTAATTCCTCAGGGATCTCTCGTACTTGAAAATTGAATGTGTTTTCTGGTTTTCAGACCGTGGGGAACATGAATATGTGTTTCTTCTGCAAATCTGAGCTCTGTGTCAAAAGTTACGTTTTCTGGTTGAATTGAGCCCTACTGCCAATTCTGAGATGCACTTTGGTCTAACTCCTCAGGGAAAGCTCGTACTTGAAAATTGAATGTGTTTTGCTCTTTTTTAGACCGTGGGGAACAGGAATATGTGTTTCTTCTGCAAATCTGAGCTCTGTGTCAAAAGTTAATTTTTCTGGTTGAATTGAGTCCTACTGCCAATTCTGAGATCAACTTTGGTCTAATTCCTCAGGGATCTCTCGTACTTGAAAATTGAATGTGTTTTCTGGTTTTCAGACCGTGGGGAACATGAATATGTGTTTCTTCTGCAAATCTGAGCTCTGTGTCAAAAGTTACGTTTTCTGGTTGAATTGAGCCCTACCGCCAATTCTGAGGTACACTTTGGCCAAATTCCTCAGGGAAAACTCTTACTTGAAAATTGAATGTATTTTTGCTCTTTTTTAGAAAGTGGGGAACATGAATATGTGTTTCTTCTGCAAATCTGAGCTCTGTGTCAAAAGTTAATTTTTCTGGTTGAATTGAGTCCTACTGCCAATTCTGAGATCAACTTTGGTCTAATTCCTCAGGGATCTCTCGTACTTGAAAATTGAATGTGTTTTCTGGTTTTCAGACCGTGGGGAACATGAATATGTGTTTCTTCTGCAAATCTGAGCTCTGTGTCAAAAGTTACGTTTTCTGGTTGAATTGAGCCCTACTGCCAATTCTGAGGTACACTTTGGCCAAATTCCTCAGGGAAAACTCTTACTTGAAAATTGAATGTATTTTTGCTCTTTTTTAGAAAGTGGGGAACATGAATATGTGTTGCTTCTGTAAATCTGAACTCTGTGTCTAAAGGTTTTTTCTGGCTGAATTGAATCCAGTTCTGAAATACAGTCTACACTTTGGTCTAACTCCTCAGGGAAAGCTCGTACTTGAAAATTGAATGTGTTTTTGCACTTTTCAGACTGTGGTTAACATTAATATATGTTTCTTCTGCAAATCTGAGCTCTGTGTCAAAAGTTAATTTTTCTGGTTGAATTGAGCCCTACTGCCAATTCTGACATCAACTTTGGTCTAATTCCTCAGGGATCTCTCGTACTTGAAAATTGAATGTGTTTTCTGGTTTTCAGACCGTGGGGAACATGAATATGTGTTTCTTCTGCAAATCTGAGCTCTGTGTCAAAAGTTACGTTTTCTGGTTGAATTGAGGCCTACTGCCAATTCTGAGGTGCACTTTGGCCAAATTCCTCAGTGAAAGCTCATACTTGAAAATTGAATGTGTTTTGCTCTTTTTTAGACCGTGGGGAACAGGAATATGTGTTTCTTCTGAAAATCTGAGCTCTGTGTCAAAAGTTACGTTTTCTGGTTGAATTGAGCCCTACTGCCAATTCTGAGATGCACTTTGGTCTAACTCCTAAGGGAAAGCTCGTACTTGTAAATTGAATGTGTTTTGCTCTTTTTTAGACCGTGGGGAACAGGAATATGTGTTTCTTCTGCAAATCTGAGCTCTGTGTCAAAAGTTAATTTTTCTGGTTGAATTGAGCCCTACTGCCAATTCTGAGATCAACTTTGGTCTAATTCCTCAGGGATCTCTCGTACTTGAAAATTGAATGTGTTTTCTGGTTTTCAGACCGTGGGCAACATGAATATGTGTTTCTTCTGCAAATCTGAGCTCTGTGTCAAAAGTTACGTTTTCTGGTTGAATTGAGCCCTACTGCCAATTCTGAGATGCACTTTGGCCAAATTCCTCAGGGAAAACTCTTACTTGAAAATTGAATGTATTTTTGCTCTTTTTTAGACCGTGGGGAACATGAATATGTGTTTCTTCTGCAAATCTGAACTCTGTGTCTAAAGGTTTTTTCTGGCTGAATTGAATCCAGTTCTGAAATAATGTCTACACTTTGGTCTAACTCCTCAGGGAAAGCTCGTACTTGAAAATTGAATGTGTTTTTGCACTTTTCAGACTGTGGTTAACATTAATATATGTTTCTTCTGCAAATCTGAGCTCTGTGTCAAAAGTTAATTTTTCTGGTTGAATTGAGCCCTACTGCCAATTCTGACATCAACTTTGGTCTAATTCCTCAGGGATCTCTCGTACTTGAAAATTGAATGTGTTTTCTGGTTTTCAGACCGTGGGGAACATGAATATGTGTTTCTTCTGCAAATCTGAGCTCTGTGTCAAAAGTTACGTTTTCTGGTTGAATTGAGCCCTACTGCCAATTCTGAGATGCACTTTGGTCTAACTCCTCAGGGAAAGCTCGTACTTGTAAATTGAATGTGTTTTGC
Source organism: Pantherophis vulpinus (assembly GCA_037215915.1). Classification (NCBI taxonomy): domain Eukaryota; kingdom Metazoa; phylum Chordata; class Lepidosauria; order Squamata; family Colubridae; genus Pantherophis; species Pantherophis vulpinus. Next base: position 185,503,137 of record JAXLNS010000001.1, read on the forward strand.
TCTTTTTTAGACCGTGGGGAACAGGAATATGTGTTTCTTCTGCAAATCTGAGCTCTGTGTCAAAAGTTAATTTTTCTGGTTGAATTGAGCCCTACTGCCAATTCTGAGATCATCTTTGGTCTAATTCCTCATTGATCTCTCGTACTTGAAAATTGAATGTGTTTTCTGGTTTTCATTCCGTAGGGAAGATGAATATGTGTTTCTTCTGCAAATCTGAGCTCTGTGTCAAAAGTTAATTTTTCTGGTTGAATTGAGCCCTACTGCCAATTCTGAGATGCTCTTTGGCCAAATTCCTCAGGGAAAACTCTTACTTGAAAATTGAATGTATTTTTGCTCTTTTTTAGACCGTGGGGAACATGAATATGTGTTGCTTCTGTAAATCTGAACTCTGTGTCTAAAGTTTTTTTCTGGCTGAATTGAATCCAGTTCTGAAATACAGTCTACACTTTGGTCTAACTCCTCAGGGAAAGCTCGTACTTGAAAATTGAATGTGTTTTTGCACTTTTCAGACTGTGGTTAACATTAATATATGTTTCTTCTGCAAATCTGAGCTCTGTGTCAAAAGTTAATTTTTCTGGTTGTATTCAGCCCTACTGCCAATTCTGACATCAACTTTGGTCTAATTCCTCAGGGATCTCTCGTACTTGAAAATTGAATGTGTTTTCTGGTTTTCAGACCGTGGGGAACATGAATATGTGTTTCTTCTGCAAATCTGAGCTCTGTGTCAAAGGTTAATTTTTCTGGTTGAATTGAGCCCTACTGCCAATTCTGAGATGCTCTTTGGCCAAATTCCTCAGGGAAAACTCTTACTTGAAAATTGAATGTATTTTTGCTCTTTTTTAGACCGTGGGGAACATGAATATGTGTTGCTTCTGTAATACTCTGTGTCTAAAGTTTTTTTCTGGCTGAATTGAATCCAGTTCTGAAATACAGTCTACACTTTGGTCTAACTCCTCAGGGAAAGCTCGTACTTGAAAATTGAATGTGTTTTTGCACTTTTCAGACTGTGGTTAACATTAATATGTGTTTCTTCTGCAAATCTGAGCTCTGTGTCAAAAGTTAATTTTTCTGGTTGAATTGAGCCCTACTGCCAATTCTGACATCAACTTTGGTCTAATTCCTCAGGGATCTCTCATACTTGAAAATTGAATGTGTTTTCTGGTTTTCAGACCGTGGGGAACATGAATATGTGTTTCTTCTGCAAATCTGAGCTCTGTGTCAAAAGTTACGTTTTCTGGTTGAATTGAGCCCTACTGCCAATTCTGAGATGCACTTTGGTCTAACTCCTCAGGAGAAGCTCGTACTTGAAAATTGAATGTGTTTTGCTCTTTTTTAGACCGTGGGGAACAGGAATATGTGTTTCTTCTGCAAATCTGAGCTCTGTGTCAAAAGTTAATTTTTCTGGTTGAATTGAGCCCTACTGCCAATTCTGAGATAAACTTTGGTCTAATTCCTCAGGGATCTCTCGTACTTGAAAATTGAATGTGTTTTCTGGTTTTCAGACCGTGGGGAACATGAATATGTGTTTCTTCTGCAAATCTGAGCTCTGTGTCAAAAGTTACGTTTTCTGGTTGAATTGAGCCCTACTGCCAATTCTGATGTGCACTTTGGCCAAATTCCTCAGGGAAAACTCTTACTTGAAAATTGAATGTATTTTTGCTCTTTTTTAGACCGAGGGGAACATGAATATGTGTTTCTACTGCAAATCTGAGCTCAGTGTCAAAAGTTACCTTTTTGGCTGAATTGAGCCCTTCTGCCAATTCTGCGATACACTTTGGTCTAACTCCTCAGGGAAAGCTCGTACTTGAAAATTGAATGTGCTTTTGCTCTTTTTTAGACCGTGGGGAACAGGAATATGTGTTTCTTCTGCAAATCTGAGCTCTGTGTCAAACGTTAAGTTTTCTATTTGAATTGAGCCCTACTGCCAATTCTGAGATACACTTTGGTCTAACTCCTCAGGGAAAGCTTGTACTTGAAAATTGAATGTTTTTTTTCACTTTTCAGACTGTGGTTAACATTAATATGTGTTTCTTCTGCAAATCTGAGCTCTGTGTCTAAAGTTTTTTCTGGCTGAATTGAATCCAGTTCTGAAATACAGTCTACACTTTGGTCTAACTCCTCAGGGAAAGCTCGTACTTGAAAATTGAATGTGTTTTTGCACTTTTCAGACTGTGGTTAACATTAATATATGTTTCTTCTGCAAATCTGAGCTCTGTGTCAAAAGTTAATTTTTCTGGTTGAATTGAGCCCAACTGACAATTCTGACATCAACTTTGGTCTAATTCCTCAGGGAAAACTCTTACTTGAAAATTGAATGTATTTTTGCTCTTTTTTAGACTGTGGGGAACAGGAATATGTGTTTCTTCTGCAAATCTGAGCTCTGTGTCAAAAGTTAATTTTTCTGGTTGAATTGAGCCCTACTGCCAATTCTGAGATCAACTTTGGTCTAACTCCTCAGGGATCTCTCGTACTTGAAAATTGAATGTGTTTTTGCGCTTTTCAGACTGTGGTTAACATTAATATGTGTTTCTTCTGCAAATCTGAGCTCTGTGTCAAACGTTAAGTTTTCTATTTGAATTGAGCCCTACTGCCAATTCTGAGATACACTTTGGTCTAACTCCTCAGGGAAAGCTCGTACTTGAAAATTGAATGTTTTTTTGCGCTTTTCAGACTGTGGTTAACATTAATATGTGTTTCTTCTGCAAATCTGAGCTCTGTGTCTAAAGTTTTTTCTGGCTGAATTGAATCCAGTTCTGAAATACAGTCTACACTTTGGTCTAACTCCTCAGGGAAAGCTTGTACTTGAAAATTGAATGTGTTTTTGCACTTTTCAGACTGTGGTTAACATTAATATATGTTTCTTCTGCAAATCTGAGCTCTGTGTCAAAAGTTAATTTTTCTGGTTGAATTGAGCCCTACTGCCAATTCTGACATCAACTTTGGTCTAATTCCTCAGGGATCTCTCGTACTTGAAAATTGAATGTGTTTTCTGGTTTTCAGACCGTGGGGAACATGAATATGTGTTTCTTCTGCAAATCTGAGCTCTGTGTCAAAAGTTACGTTTTCTGGTTGAATTGGGCCCTACTGCCAATTCTGAGATGCACTTTGGCCAAATTCCTCAGGGAAAACTCTTACTTGAAAATTGAATGTATTTTTGCTCTTTTTTAGACCGTGGGGAACATGAATATGTGTTGCTTCTGTAAATCTGAACTCTGTGTCTAAAGTTTTTTTCTGGGTGAATTGAATCCAGTTCTGAAATACAGTCTACACTTTGGTCTAACTCCTCAGGGAAAGCTCATACTTGAAAATTGAATGTGTTTTTGCACTTTTCAGACTGTGGTTAACATTAATATATGTTTCTTCTGCAAATCTGAGCTCTGTGTCAAAAGTTAAGTTTTCTGGTTGAATTGAGCCCTTCTGCCAATTCTGAGATGCACTTTGGCCTAATTCCTCAGTGAAAGCTCATACTTGAAAATTGAATGCATTTTTGCCCTTTTTTAGACCGTGGGGAACATGAATATGTGTTGCTTCTGTAAATCTGAACTCTGTGTCTAAAGTTTTTTCTGGCTGAATTGAATCCAGATCTGAAATACAGTCTACACTTTGGTCTAAGTCCTCAGGGAAAGCTCGTACTTGAAAATTGAATGTGTTTTTGCGCTTTTCAGACTGTGGTTAACATTAATATGTGTTTCTTCTGCAAATCAGAGCTCTGTGTCAAACGTTAAGTTTTCTATTTGAATTGAGCCCTACTACCAATTCTGAGATACACTTTGGTCTAACTACTCAGGGAAAGCTCGTACTTGAAAATTGAATGTTTTTTTGCGCTTTTCAGACTGTGGTTAACATTAATATGTTTTTCTTCTGCAAATCTGAGCTCTGTGTCTAAAGTTTTTTCTGGCTGAATTGAATCCAGTTCTGAAATACAGTCTACACTTTGGTCTAACTCCTCAGGGAAAGCTTGTACTTGAAAATTGAATGTGTTTTTGCACTTTTCAGACTGTGGTTAACATTAATATATGTTTCTTCTGCAAATCTGAGCTCTGTGTCAAAAGTTAATTTTTCTGGTTGAATTGAGCCCTACTGCCAATTCTGACATCAACTTTGGTCTAATTCCTCAGGGATCTCTCGTACTTGAAAATTGAATGTGTTTTCTGGTTTTCAGACCGTGGGGAACATGAATATGTGTTTCTTCTGCAAATCTGAGCTCTGTGTCAAAAGTTACGTTTTCTGGTTGAATTGGGCCCTACTGCCAATTCTGAGATGCACTTTGGCCAAATTCCTCAGGGAAAACTCTTACTTGAAAATTGAATGTATTTTTGCTCTTTTTTAGACCGTGGGGAACATGAATATGTGTTGCTTCTGTAAATCTGAACTCTGTGTCTAAAGTTTCTTTCTGGGTGAATTGAATCCAGTTCTGAAATACAGTCTACACTTTGGTCTAACTCCTCAGGGAAAGCTCATACTTGAAAATTGAATGTGTTTTTGCACTTTTCAGACTGTGGTTAACATTAATATATGTTTCTTCTGCAAATCTGAGCTCTGTGTCAAAAGTTAAGTTTTCTGATTGAATTGAGCCCTACTGCCAATTCTGAGATGCACTTTGGCCTAATTCCTCAGTGAAAGCTCATACTTGAAAATTGAATGCATTTTTGCCCTTTTTTAGACCGTGGGGAACATGAATATGTGTTGCTTCTGTAAATCTGAACTCTGTGTCTAAAGTTTTTTCTGGCTGAATTGAATCCAGATCTGAAATACAGTCTACACTTTGGTCTAACTCCTCAGGGAAAGATCGTACTTGAAAATTGAATGTGTTTTTGCGCTTTTCAGACTGTGGTTAACATTAATATGTGTTTCTTCTGCAAATCTGAGCTCTGTGTCAAACGTTAAGTTTTCTATTTGAATTGAGCCCTACTGCCAATTCTGAGATACACTTTGGTCTAACTCCTCAGAGAAAGCTCGTACTTGAAAATTGAATGTTTTTTTGCGCTTTTCAGACTGTGGTTAACATTAATATGTGTTTCTTCTGCAAATCTGAGCACTGTGTCTAAAGTTTTTTCTGGGTGAATTGAATCCAGTTCTGAAATACAGTCTACACTTTGGTCTAACTCCTCAGGGAAAGCTCATACTTGAAAATTGAATGTGTTTTTGCACTTTTCAGACTGTGGTTAACATTAATATATGTTTCTTCTGCAAATCTGAGCTCTGTGTCAAAAGTTAATTTTTCTGGTTGAATTGAGCCCTACTGCCAATTCTGACATCAACTTTGGTCTAATTCCTCAGGGATCTCTCGTACTTGAAAATTGAATGTGTTTTCTGGTTTTCAGACCGTGGGGAACATGAATATGTGTTTCTTCTGCAAATCTGAGCTCTGTGTCAAAAGTTACGTTTTCTGGTTGAATTGAGGCCTACTGCCAATTCTGAGGTGCACTTTGGCCAAATTCCTCAGGGAAAACTCTTACTTGAAAATTGAATGTATTTTTGCTCTTTTTTAGACCGTGGGGAACATGAATATGTGTTTCTTCTGCAAATCTGAGTTCTGTGTCAAAAGTTACGTTTTCTGGTTGAATTGAGCCCTACTGCCAATTCTGAGATGCACTTTGCCCTAATTCCTCAGTGAAAGCTCATACTTGAAAATTGAATGCATTTTTGCCCTTTTTTAGACCGTGGGGAACGTGAATATTTGTTTCTTCTGCAAATCTGAGCTCTGTGTCTAAAGTTTTTTTCTGGCTGAATTGAATCCAGTTCTGAAATACAGTCTACACTTTGGTCTAACTCCTCAGGGAAAGCTCGTACTTGAAAATTGAATGTGTTTTTGCACTTTTCAGACTGTGGTTAACATTAATATATGTTTCTTCTGCAAATCTGAGCTCTGTGTCAAAAGTTAATTTTTCTGGTTGAATTGAGCCCTACTGCCAATTCTGAGATCAACTTTGGTCTAATTCCTCAGGGATCTCTCGTACTTGAAAATTGAATGTGTTTTCTGGTTTTCAGACCGTGGGGAACATGAATATGTGTTTCTTCTGCAAATCTGAGCTCTGTGTCAAAAGTTACGTTTTCTGGTTGAATTGAGGCCTACTGCCAATTCTGAGGTGCACTTTGGCCAAATTCCTCAGGGAAAACTCTTACTTGAAAATTGAATGTATTTTTGCTCTTTTTTAGACCGTGGGGAACATGAATATGTGTTTCTTCTGCAAATCTGAGTTCTGTGTCAAAAGTTACGTTTTCTGGTTGAATTGAGCCCTACTGCCAATTCTGAGATGCACTTTGCCCTAATTCCTCAGTGAAAGCTCATACTTGAAAATTGAATGCATTTTTGCCCTTTTTTAGACCGTGGGGAACGTGAATATTTGTTTCTTCTGCAAATCTGAGCTCTGTGTCTAAAGTTTTTTTCTGGCTGAATTGAATCCAGTTCTGAAATACAGTCTACACTTTGGCCTAACTCCTCAGGGAAAGCTCGTACTTGAAAATTGAATGTGTTTTTGCACTTTTCAGACTGTGGTTAACATTAATATATGTTTCTTCTGCAAATCTGAGCTCTGTGTCAAAAGTAAATTTTTCTGGTTGAATTGAGCCCTACTGCCAATTCTGAGATCAACTTTGGTCTAATTCCTCAGGGATCTCTCGTACTTGAAAATTGAATGTGTTTTCTGGTTTTCAGACCGTGGGGAACATGAATATGTGTTTCTTCTGCAAATCTGAGCTCGGTGTCAAAAGTTACGTTTTCTGGTTGAATTGAGGCCTACTGCCAAATCTGAGGTGCACTTTGGCCAAATTCCTCAGTGAAAGCTCATACTTGAAAATTGAATGCATTTTTGCCCTTTTTTAGACCGTGGGGAACATGAATATTTGTTTCTTCTGCAAATCTGAGCTCTGTGTCTAAAGTTTTTTTCTGGCTGAATTGAATCCAGTTCTGAAATACAGTCTACACTTTGCCCTAATTCCTCAGGGAAAGCTCGTACTTGAAAATTGAATGTGTTTTTGCACTTTTCAGACTGTGGTTAACATTAATATATGTTTCTTCTGCAAATCTGAGCTCTGTGTCAAAACTAAATTTTTCTGGTTGAATTGAGCCCTACTGCCAATTCTGAGATCAACTTTGGTCTAATTCCTCAGGGATCTCTCGTACTTGAAAATTGAATGTGTTTTCTGGTTTTCAGACCGTGGGGAACATGAATATGTGTTTCTTCTGCAAATCTGAGCTCTGTGTCAAAAGTTACGTTTTCTGGTTGAATTGAGGCCTACTGCCAATTCTGAGGTGCACTTTGGCCAAATTCCTCAGTGAAAGCTCATACTTGAAAATTGAATGCATTTTTGCCCTTTTTTAGACCGTGGGGAACGTGAATATTTGTTTCTTCTGCAAATCTGAGCTCTGTGTCTAAAGTTTTTTTCTGGCTGAATTGAATCCAGTTCTGAAATACAGTCTACACTTTGGTCTAACTCCTCAGGGAAAGCTCGTACTTGAAAATTGAATGTGTTTTTGCACTTTTCAGACTGTGGTTAACATTAATATATGTTTCTTCTGCAAATCTGAGCTCTGTGTCAAAAGTAAATTTTTCTGGTTGAATTGAGCCCTACTGCCAATTCTGAGATCAACTTTGGTCTAATTCCTCAGGGATCTCTCGTACTTGAAAATTGAATGTGTTTTCTGGTTTTCAGACCGTGGGGAACATGAATATGTGTTTCTTCTGCCAAATCTGAGCTCTGTGTCAAAAGTTACGTTTTCTGGTTGAATTGGGCCCTACTGCCAATTCTGAGATGCACTTTGGCCAAATTCCTCAGGGAAAACTCTTACTTGAAAATTGAATGTATTTTTGCTCTTTTTTAGACCGTGGGGAACATGAATATGTGTTGCTTCTGTAAATCTGAACTCTGTGTCTAAAGTTTTTTTCTGGGTGAATTGAATCCAGTTCTGAAATACAGTCTACACTTTGGTCTAACTCCTCAGGGAAAGCTCATTATTGAAAATTGAATGTGTTTTTGCACTTTTCAGACTGTGGTTAACATTAATATATGTTTCTTCTGCAAATCTGAGCTCTGTGTCAAAAGTTAAGTTTTCTGGTTGAATTGAGCCCTTCTGCCAATTCTGAGATGCACTTTGGCCTAATTCCTCAGTGAAAGCTCATACTTGAAAATTGAATGCATTTTTGCCCTTTTTTAGACCGTGGGGAACGTGAATATTTGTTTCTTCTGCAAATCTGAGCTCTGTGTCTAAAGTTTTTTTCTGGCTGAATTGAATCCAGTTCTGAAATACAGTCTACACTTTGGTCTAACTCCTCAGGGAAAGCTCGTACTTGAAAATTGAATGTGTTTTTGCACTTTTCAGACTGTGGTTAACATTAATATATGTTTCTTCTGCAAATCTGAGCTCTGTGTCAAAAGTTAATTTTTCTGGTTGAATTGAGCCCTACTGCCAATTCTGAGATCAACTTTGGTCTAATTCCTCAGGGATCTCTCGTACTTGAAAATTGAATGTGTTTTCTGGTTTTCAGACCGTGGGGAACATGAATATGTGTTTCTTCTGCAAATCTGAGCTCTGTGTCAAAAGTTACGTTTTCTGGTTGAATTGGGCCCTACTGCCAATTCTGAGATGCACTTTGGCCAAATTCCTCAGCGAAAACTCTTACTTGAAAATTGAATGTATTTTTGCTCTTTTTTAGACCGTGGGGAACATGAATATGTGTTGCTTCTGTAAATCTGAACTCTGTGTCTAAAGTTTTTTTCTGGGTGAATTGAATCCAGTTCTGAAATACAGTCTACACTTTGGTCTAACTCCTCAGGGAAAGCTCATACTTGAAAATTGAATGTGTTTTTGCACTTTTCAGACTGTGGTTAACATTAATATATGTTTCTTCTGCAAATCTGAGCTCTGTGTCAAAAGTTAAGTTTTCTGGTTGAATTGAGCCCTTCTGCCAATTCTGAGATGCACTTTGGCCTAATTCCTCAGTGAAAGCTCATACTTGAAAATTGAATGCATTTTTGCCCTTTTTTAGACCGTGGGGAACATGAATATGTGTTGCTTCTGTAAATCTGAACTCTGTGTCTAAAGTTTTTTCTGGCTGAATTGAATCCAGATCTGAAATACAGTCTACACTTTGGTCTAACTCCTCAGGGAAAGCTCGTACTTGAAAATTGAATGTGTTTTTGCGCTTTTCAGACTGTGGTTAACATTAATATGTGTTTCTTCTGCAAATCTGAGCTCTGTGTCAAACGTTAAGTTTTCTATTTGAATTGAGCCCTACTACCAATTCTGAGATACACTTTGGTCTAACTCCTCAGGGAAAGCTCGTACTTGAAAATTGAATGTTTTTTTGCGCTTTTCAGACTGTGGTTAACATTAATATGTGTTTCTTCTGCAAATCTGAGCTCTGTGTCTAAAGTTTTTTCTGGCTGAATTGAATACAGTTCTGAAATACAGTCTACACTTTGGTCTAACTCCTCAGGGAAAGCTTGTACTTGAAAATTGAATGTGTTTTTGCACTTTTCAGACTGTGGTTAACATTAATATATGTTTCTTCTGCAAATCTGAGCTCTGTGTCAAAAGTTAATTTTTCTGGTTGAATTGAGCCCTACTGCCAATTCTGACATCAACTTTGGTCTAATTCCTCAGGGATCTCTCGTACTTGAAAATTGAATGTGTTTTCTGGTTTTCAGACCGTGGGGAACATGAATATGTGTTTCTTCTGCAAATCTGAGCTCTGTGTCAAAAGTTACGTTTTCTGGTTGAATTGGGCCCTACTGCCAATTCTGAGATGCACTTTGGCCAAATTCCTCAGGGAAAACTCTTACTTGAAAATTGAATGTATTTTTGCTCTTTTTTAGACCGTGGGGAACATGAATATGTGTTGCTTCTGTAAATCTGAACTCTGTGTCTAAAGTTTTTTTCTGGGTGAATTGAATCCAGTTCTGAAATACAGTCTACACTTTGGTCTAACTCCTCAGGGAAAGCTCATACTTGAAAATTGAATGTGTTTTTCCACTTTTCAGACTGTGGTTACCATTAATATATGTTTCTTCTGCAAATCTGAGCTCTGTGTCAAAAGTTAATTTTTCTGGTTGAATTGAGCCCTACTGCCAATTCTGAGATCAACTTTGGTCTAATTCCTCAGTGATCTCTCGTACTTGAAAATTGAATGTGTTTTCTGGTTTTCAGACCGTGGGGAACATGAATATGTGTTTCTTCTGCTAATCTGAGCTCTGTGTCAAAAGTTACGTTTTCTGGTTGAATTGAGGCCTACTGCCAATTCTGAGGTGCACTTTGGCCAAATTCCTCAGGGAAAACTCTTACTTGAAAATTGAATGTATTTTTGCTCTTTTTTAGACCGTGGGGAACATGAATATGTGTTTCTTCTGCAAATCTGAGTTCTGTGTCAAAAGTTACGTTTTCTGGTTGAATTGAGCCCTACTGCCAATTCTGAGATGCACTTTGCCCTAATTCCTCAGTGAAAGCTCATACTTGAAAATTGAATGCATTTTTGCCCTTTTTTAGACCGTGGGGAACGTGAATATTTGTTTCTTCTGCAAATCTGAGCTCTGTGTCTAAAGTTTTTTTCTGGCTGAATTGAATCCAGTTCTGAAATACAGTCTACACTTTGGTCTAACTCCTCAGGGAAAGCTCGTACTTGAAAATTGAATGTGTTTTTGCACTTTTCAGACTGTGGTTAACATTAATATATGTTTCTTCTGCAAATCTGAGCTCTGTGTCAAAAGTTAATTTTTCTGGTTGAATTGAGCCCTACTGCCAATTCTGAGATCAACTTTGGTCTAATTCCTCAGGGATCTCTCGTACTTGAAAATTGAATGTGTTTTCTGGTTTTCAGACCGTGGGGAACATGAATATGTGTTTCTTCTGCAAATCTGAGCTCTGTGTCAAAAGTTACGTTTTCTGGTTGAATTGAGGCCTACTGCCAATTCTGAGGTGCACTTTGGCCAAATTCCTCAGGGAAAACTCTTACTTGAAAATTGAATGTATTTTTGCTCTTTTTTAGAACGTGGGGAACATGAATATGTGTTTCTTCTGCAAATCTGAGTTCTGTGTCAAAAGTTACGTTTTCTGGTTGAATTGAGCCCTACTGCCAATTCTGAGATGCACTTTGCCCTAATTCCTCAGTGAAAGCTCATACTTGAAAATTGAATGCATTTTTGCCCTTTTTTAGACCGTGGGGAACGTGAATATTTGTTTCTTCTGCAAATCTGAGCTCTGTGTCTAAAGTTTTTTTCTGGCTGAATTGAATCCAGTTCTGAAATACAGTCTACACTTTGGTCTAACTCCTCAGGGAAAGCTCGTACTTGAAAATTGAATGTGTTTTTGCACTTTTCAGACTGTGGTTAACATTAATATATGTTTCTTCTGCAAATCTGAGCTCTGTGTCAAAAGTAAATTTTTCTGGTTGAATTGAGCCCTACTGCCAATTCTGAGATCAACTTTGGTCTAATTCCTCAGGGATCTCTCGTACTTGAAAATTGAATGTGTTTTCTGGTTTTCAGACCGTGGGGAACATGAATATGTGTTTCTTCTGCAAATCTGAGCTCTGTGTCAAAAGTTACGTTTTCTGGTTGAATTGAGGCCTACTGCCAATTCTGAGGTGCACTTTGGCCAAATTCCTCAGTGAAAGCTCATACTTGAAAATTGAATGCATTTTTGCCCTTTTTTAGACCGTGGGGAACGTGAATATTTGTTTCTTCTGCAAATCTGAGCTCTGTGTCTAAAGTTTTTTTCTGGCTGAATTGAATCCAGTTCTGAAATACAGTCTACACTTTGCCCTAATTCCTCAGGGAAAGCTCGTACTTGAAAATTGAATGTGTTTTTGCACTTTTCAGACTGTGGTTAACATTAATATATGTTTCTTCTGCAAATCTGAGCTCTGTGTCAAAACTAAATTTTTCTGGTTGAATTGAGCCCTACTGCCAATTCTGAGATCAAGTTTGGTCTAATTCCTCAGGGATCTCTCGTACTTGAAAATTGAATGTGTTTTCTGGTTTTCAGACCGTGGGGAACATGAATATGTGTTTCTTCTGCAAATCTGAGCTCTGTGTCAAAAGTTACATTTTCTGGTTGAATTGAGGCCTACTGCCAATTCTGAGGTGCACTTTGGCCAAATTCCTCAGTGAAAGCTCATACTTGAAAATTGAATGCATTTTTGCCCTTTTTTAGACCGTGGGGAACGTGAATATTTATTTCTTCTGCAAATCTGAGCTCTGTGTCTAAAGTTTTTTTCTGGCTGAATTGAATCCAGTTCTGAAATACAGTCTACACTTTGGTCTAACTCCTCAGGGAAAGCTCGTACTTGAAAATTGAATGTGTTTTTGCACTTTTCAGACTGTGGTTAACATTAATATATGTTTCTTCTGCAAATCTGAGCTCTGTGTCAAAAGTAAATTTTTCTGGTTGAATTGAGCCCTACTGCCAATTCTGAGATCAACTTTGGTCTAATTCCTCAGGGATCTCTCGTACTTGAAAATTGAATGTGTTTTCTGGTTTTCAGACCGTGGGGAACATGAATATGTGTTTCTTCTGCAAATCTGAGCTCTGTGTCAAAAGTTACGTTTTCTGGTTGAATTGGGCCCTACTGCCAATTCTGAGATGCACTTTGGCCAAATTCCTCAGGGAAAACTCTTACTTGAAAATTGAATGTATTTTTGCTCTTTTTTAGACCGTGGGGAACATGAATATGTGTTTCTTCTGTAAATCTGAACTCTGTGTCTAAAGTTTTTTTCTGGGTGAATTGAATCCAGTTCTGAAATACAGTCTACACTTTGGTCTAACTCCTCAGGGAAAGCTCATACTTGAAAATTGAATGTGTTTTTGCACTTTTCAGACTGTGGTTAACATTAATATATGTTTCTTCTGCAAATCTGAGCTCTGTGTCAAAAGTTAATTTTTCTGGTTGAATTGAGCCCTACTGCCAATTCTGAGATCAACTTTGGTCTAATTCCTCAGGGATCTCTCGTACTTGAAAATTGAATGTGTTTTCTGGTTTTCAGACCGTGGGGAACATGAATATGTGTTTCTTCTGCAAATCTGAGCTCTGTGTCAAAAGTTACGTTTTCTGGTTGAATTGAGCCCTACTGCCAATTCTGAGATGCACTTTGGCCAAATTCCTCAGGGAAAACTCTTACTTGAAAATTGAATGTATTTTTGCTCTTTTTTAGACCGTGGGGAACATGAATATGTGTTTCTTCTGCAAATCTGAGTTCTGTGTCAAAAGTTACGTTTTCTGGTTGAATTGAGCCCTACTGCCAATTCTGAGATGCACTTTGCCCTAATTCCTCAGTGAAAGCTCATACTTGAAAATTGAATGCATTTTTGCCCTTTTTTAGACCGTGGGGAACGTGAATATTTGTTTCTTCTGCAAATCTGAGCTCTGTGTCTAAAGTTTTTTTCTGGCTGAATTGAATCCAGTTCTGAAATACAGTCTACACTTTGGTCTAACTCCTCAGGGAAAGCTCGTACTTGAAAATTGAATGTGTTTTTGCACTTTTCAGACTGTGGTTAACATTAATATATGTTTCTTCTGCAAATCTGAGCTCTGTGTCAAAAGTAAATTTTTCTGGTTGAATTGAGCCCTACTTCCAATTCTGAGATCAACTTTGGTCTAATTCCTCAGGGATCTCTCGTACTTGAAAATTGAATGTGTTTTCTGGTTTTCAGACCGTGGGGAACATGAATATGTGTTTCTTCTGCAAATCTGAGCTCTGTGTCAAAAGTTACGTTTTCTGGTTGAATTGAGCCCTACTGCCAATTCTGAGATGCACTTTGGTCTAACTCCTCAGGGAAAGCTCGTACTTGAAAATTGAATGTGTTTTGCTCTTTTTTAGACCGTGGGGAAAAGGAATATGTGTTTCTTCTGCAAATCTGAGCTCTGTGTCAAAAGTTAATTTTTCTGGTTGAATTGAGCCCTACTGCCAATTCTGACATCAACTTTGGTCTAATTCCTCAGGGATCTCTCGTACTTGAAAATTGAATGTGTTTTCTGGTTTTCAGACCGTGGGGAACATGAATATGTGTTTCTTCTGCAAATCTGAGCTCTGTGTCAAAACTTACGTTTTCTGGTTGAATTGAGCCCTATTGCCAATTCTGAGATGCACTTTGGCCAAATTCCTCAGGGAAAACTCTTACTTGAAAATTGAATTTATTTTTTCTCTTTTTTAGACCGTAGGGGAACATGAATAAGTGTTGCTTCTGTAAATCTGAGCTCTGTGTCTAAAGTTTTTTTCTGGCTGAATTGAATCCTGTTCTGAAATACAGTCTACACTTTGGTCTAACTCCTCAGGGAAAGCTCGTACTTGAAAATTGAATGTCTTTTTGGCTTTTTAGACCGTGGGGATCATGAATATGTGTTTCTTCTGCAAATCTGAGCTCAGTGTCAAAAGTTACCTTTTTGGCTGAATTGAATCCAGTTCTGAAATACAGTCTACACTTTGGTCTTACTCCTCAGGGAAAGCTCGTACTTGAAAATTGAATGTGTTTTTGCCCTTTTTAGACTGTGGTTAACATTAATATGTGTTTCTTCTGCAAAACTGAGCTCTGTGTCAAAAGTTAATTTTTCTGGTTGAATTGAGCCCTACTGCCAATTCTGAGATCAACTTTGGTCTAATTCCTCAGGGATCTCTCGTACTTGAAAATTGAATGTGTTTTCTGGTTTTCAGACCGTGGGGAACATGAATATGTGTTTCTTCTGCAAATCTGAGCTCTGTGTCAAAAGTTACGTTTTCTGGTTGAATTGAGCCCTACTGCCAATTCTGAGATGCACTTTGGTCTAACTCCTCAGGGAAAGCTCGTACTTGAAAATTGAATGTGTTTTGCTCTTTTTTAGACTGTGGGGAAAAGCAATATGTGTTTCTTCTGCAAATCTGAGCTCTGTGTCAAAAGTTAATTTTTCTGGTTGAATTGAGCCCTACTGCCAATTCTGAGATCAACTTTGGTCTAATTCCTCAGGGATCTCTCGTACCTGAAAATTGAATGTGTTTTCTGGTTTTCAGACCGTGGGGAACATGAATATGTGTTTCTTCTGCAAATCTGAGCTCTGTGTCAAAAGTTACGTTTTCTGGTTGAATTGAGCCCTATTGCCAATTCTGAGATGCACTTTGGCCAAATTCCTCAGGGAAAACTCTTACTTGAAAATTGAATGTATTTTTTCTCTTTTTTAGACCGTAGGGGAACATGAATAAGTGTTGCTTCTGTAAATCTGAGCTCTGTGTCTAAAGTTTTTTTCTGGCTGAATTGAATCCAGTTCTGAAATACAGTCTACACTTTGGTCTAACTCCTCAGGGAAAGCTCGTACTTGAAAATTGAATGTCTTTTTGGCTTTTTAGACCGTGGGGATCATGAATATGTGTTTCTTCTGCAAATCTGAGCTCAGTGTCAAAAGTTACCTTTTTGGCTGAATTGAATCCAGTTCTGAAATACAGTCTACACTTTGGTCTAACTCCTGAGGGAAAGCTCGTACTTGAAAATTGAATGTGTTTTTGCCCTTTTTAGACTGTGGTTAACATTAATATATGTTTCTTCTGCAAAACTGAGCTCTGTGTCAACAGTTAAGTTTTCTGGTTGAATTGAGCCCTACTGCCAATTCTGAGGTGCACTTTGGCCAAATTCCTCAGGGAAAGCTCATACTTGAAAATTGAATGCATTTTTGCCCTTTTTTAGACCGTGGGGAACGTGAATATTTGTTTCTTCTGCAAATCTGAGTTCTGTGTCAAAAGTTACGTTTTCTGGTTGAATTGAGCCCTACTGCCAATTCTGACATCAACTTTGGTCTAATTCCTCAGGGATCTCTCGTACTTGAAAGTTGAATGTGTTTTCTGGTTTTCAGACCGTGGGGAACATGAATACGTGTTTCTTCTGCAAATCTGAGCTCTGTGTCAAAAGTTACGTTTTCTGGTTGAATTGAGCCCTACTGCCAATTCTGAGGTGCACTTTGGCCAAATTCATCAGGGAAAACTCTTACTTGAAAATTGAATGTATTTTTGCTCTTTTTTAGACCGTGGGGAACATGAATATGAGTTTCTTCTGCAAATCTGAGTTCTGTGTCAAAAGTTACGTTTTCTGGTTGAATTGAGCCCTACTGCCAATTCTGAGATGCACTTTGGCCTAATCCCTCAGGGAAAGCTCGTACTTGAAAATTGAATGTGTTTTTGCGCTTTTCAGACTGTGGTTAATATTAATATGTGTTGCTTCTGTAAATCTGAGCTCTGTGTCTAAAGTTTTTTCTGGCTGAATTGAATCCAGTTCTGAAATACAGTCTACACTTTGGTCTAACTCCTCAGGGAAAGCTCGTATTTGAAAATTGAATGTGTTTTTGCGCTTTTCAGACTGTGGTTAACATTAGTATGTGTTGCTTCTGTAAATCTGAGCTCTGTGTCTAAAGTTTTTTTCTGGCTGAATTGAATCCAGTTCTGAAATACAGTCTACACTTTGGTCTAACTCCTCAGGGAAAGCTCGTACTTGAAAATTGAATGTGTTTTTGCACTTTTCAGACTGTGGTTAACATTAATATATGTTTCTTCTGCAAATCTGAGCTCGGTGTCAAAAGTAAATTTTTCTGGTTGAATTGAGCCCTACTGCCAATTCTGAGATCAACTTTGGTCTAATTCCTCAGGGATCTCTCGTACTTGAAAATTGAATGTGTTTTCTGGTTTTCAGACCGTGGGGAACATGAATATGTGTTTCTTCTGCAAATCTGAGCTCTGTGTCAAAAGTTACGTTTTCTGGTTGAATTGAGCCCTACTGCCAATTCTGAGGTGCACTTTGGCCAAATTCATCAGGGAAAACTCTTACTTCAAAATTGAATGTATTTTTGCTCTTTTTTAGACCGTGGGGAACATGAATATGAGTTTCTTCTGCAAATCTGAGCTCTGTGTCAAAAGTTAATTTTTCTGGTTGAATTGAGCCCTACTGCCATTTCTGACATCAACTTTGGTCTAATTCCTCAGGGATCTCTCGTACTTGAAAATTGAATGTGTTTTCTGGTTTTCAGACCGTGGGGAACATGAATATGTGTTTCTTCTGCAAATCTGAGCTCTGTGTCAAAAGTTACGTTTTCTGGTTGAATTGAGCCCTATTGCCAATTCTGAGATGCACTTTGGCCAAATTCCTCAGGGAAAACTCTTACTTGAAAATTGAATGTATTTTTTCTCTTTTTTAGACCGTAGGGGAACATGAGTATGTGTTGCTTCTCTAAATCTGAGCTCTGTGTCTAAAGTTTTTTTCTGGCTGAATTGAATCCAGTTCTGAAATACAGTCTACACTTTGGTCTAACTCCTCAGGGAAAGCTCGTACTTGAAAATTGAATGTGTTTTTGCCCTTTTTAGACTGTGGTTAACATTAATATCTGTTTCTTCTGCAAAACTGAGCTCTGTGTCAACAGTTAAGTTTTCTGGTTGAATTGAGCCCTACTGCCAATTCTGAAGTGCACTTTGGCCAAATTCCTCAGGGAAAACTCTTACTTGAAAATTGAATGTATTTTTGCTATTTTTTAGACCGTGGGGAACATGAATATGTGTTTCTACTGCAAATCTGAGCTCAGTGTCAAAAGTTACCTTTTTGGCTGAATTGAGCCCTTCTGCCAATTCTGAGATACACTTTGGTCTAATTCCTCAGTGAAAACTCTTACTTGAAAATTGAATGTATTTTTGCTATTTTTTAGACCGTGGGGAACTGGAGTATGTGTTTCTTCTGCAAATCTGAGCTCTGTGTCAAAAGTTAAGTTTTCTGGTTGAATTAAGCCCTACTGCCAATTCTGAGATGCACTTTGGCCTAATTCCTCAGTGAAAGCTCATACTTGAAAATTGAATGTGTTTTTGCTCTTTTCAGACAGTGGTTAACCTTTATATATGTTTCTTCTGCAAATCTGAGCTCTGTGTCAAAAGTTAATTTTTCTGGTTGAATTGAGCCCTACTGCCAATTCTGACATCAACTTTGGTCTAATTCCTCAGGGATCTCTCGTACTTGAAAATTGAATGTGTTTTCTGGTTTTCAGACCGTGGGGAACATGAATATGTGTTTCTTCTGCAAATCTGAGCTCTGTGTCAAAACTTACGTTTTCTGGTTGAATTGAGCCCTATTGCCAATTCTGAGATGCACTGTGGCCAAATTCCTCAGGGAAAACTCTTACTTGAAAATTGAATGTATTTTTTCTCTTTTTTAGACCGTAGGGGAACATGAATAAGTGTTCCTTCTGTAAATCTGAGCTCTGTGCCTAAGTTTTTTTCTGGCTGAATTGAATCCAGTTCTGAAATACAGTCTACACTTTGGTCTAACTCCTCAGGGAAAGCTCGTACTTGAAAATTGAATGTCTTTTTGGCTTTTTAGACCGTGGGGATCATGAATATGTGTTTCTTCTGCAAATCTGAGCTCAGTGTCAAAAGTTACCTTTTTGGCTGAATTGAATCCAGTTCTGAAATACAGTCTACACTTTGGTCTTACTCCTCAGGGAAAGCTCGTACTTGAAAATTGAATGTGTTTTTGCCCTTTTTAGACCGTGGGGAACATGAATATGAGTTTCTTCTGCAAATCTGAGCTCTGTGTCAAAAGTTAATTTTTCTGGTTGAATTGAGCCCTACTGCCATTTCTGACATCAACTTTGGTCTAATTCCTCAGGGATCTCTCGTACTTGAAAATTGAATGTGTTTTCTGGTTTTCAGACCGTGGGGAACATGAATATGTGTTTCTTCTGCAAATCTGAGCTCTGTGTCAAAAGTTACGTTTTCTGGTTGAATTGAGCCCTATTGCCAATTCTGAGATGCACTTTGGCCAAATTCCTCAGGGAAAACTCTTACTTGAAAATTGAATGTATTTTTTCTCTTTTTTAGACCGTAGGGGAACATGAGTATGTGTTGCTTCTCTAAATCTGAGCTCTGTGTCTAAAGTTTTTTTCTGGCTGAATTGAATCCAGTTCTGAAATACAGTCTACACTTTGGTCTAACTCCTCAGGGAAAGCTCGTACTTGAAAATTGAATGTGTTTTTGCCCTTTTTAGACTGTGGTTAACATTAATATCTGTTTCTTCTGCAAAACTGAGCTCTGTGTCAACAGTTAAGTTTTCTGGTTGAATTGAGCCCTACTGCCAATTCTGAAGTGCACTTTGGCCAAATTCCTCAGGGAAAACTCTTACTTGAAAATTGAATGTATTTTTGCTATTTTTTAGACCGTGGGGAACATGAATATGTGTTTCTACTGCAAATCTGAGCTCAGTGTCAAAAGTTACCTTTTTGGCTGAATTGAGCCCTTCTGCCAATTCTGAGATACACTTTGGTCTAATTCCTCAGTGAAAACTCTTACTTGAAAATTGAATGTATTTTTGCTATTTTTTAGACCGTGGGGAACTGGAGTATGTGTTTCTTCTGCAAATCTGAGCTCTGTGTCAAAAGTTAAGTTTTCTGGTTGAATTAAGCCCTACTGCCAATTCTGAGATGCACTTTGGCCTAATTCCTCAGTGAAAGCTCATACTTGAAAATTGAATGTGTTTTTGCTCTTTTCAGACAGTGGTTAACCTTTATATATGTTTCTTCTGCAAATCTGAGCTCTGTGTCAAAAGTTAATTTTTCTGGTTGAATTGAGCCCTACTGCCAATTCTGACATCAACTTTGGTCTAATTCCTCAGGGATCTCTCGTACTTGAAAATTGAATGTGTTTTCTGGTTTTCAGACCGTGGGGAACATGAATATGTGTTTCTTCTGCAAATCTGAGCTCTGTGTCAAAACTTACGTTTTCTGGTTGAATTGAGCCCTATTGCCAATTCTGAGATGCACTGTGGCCAAATTCCTCAGGGAAAACTCTTACTTGAAAATTGAATGTATTTTTTCTCTTTTTTAGACCGTAGGGGAACATGAATAAGTGTTGCTTCTGTAAATCTGAGCTCTGTGTCTAAAGTTTTTTTCTGGCTGAATTGAATCCAGTTCTGAAATACAGTCTACACTTTGGTCTAACTCCTCAGGGAAAGCTCGTACTTGAAAATTGAATGTCTTTTTGGCTTTTTAGACCGTGGGGATCATGAATATGTGTTTCTTCTGCAAATCTGAGCTCAGTGTCAAAAGTTACCTTTTTGGCTGAATTGAATCCAGTTCTGAAATACAGTCTACACTTTGGTCTTACTCCTCAGGGAAAGCTCGTACTTGAAAATTGAATGTGTTTTTGCCCTTTTTAGACTGTGGTTAACATTAATATGTGTTTCTTCTGCAAAACTGAGCTCTGTGTCAAAAGTTAATTTTTCTGGTTGAATTGAGCCCTACTGCCAATTCTGAGATCAACTTTGGTCTAATTCCTCAGGGATCTCTCGTACTTGAAAATTGAATGTGTTTTCTGGTTTTCAGACCATGGGGAACATGAATATGTGTTTCTTCTGCAAATCTGAGCTCTGTGTCAAAAGTTACGTTTTCTGGTTGAATTGAGCCCTACTGCCAATTCTGAGATGCACTTTGGTCTAACTCCTCAGGGAAAGCTCGTACTTGAAAATTGAATGTGTTTTGCTCTTTTTTAGACCGTGGGGAAAAGCAATATGTGTTTCTTCTGCAAATCTGAGCTCTGTGTCAAAAGTTAATTTTTCTGGTTGAATTGAGCCCTACTGCCAATTCTGAGATCAACTTTGGTCTAATTCCTCAGGGATCTCTCGTACTTGAAAATTGAATGTGTTTTCTAGTTTTCAGACCGTGGGGAACATGAATATGTGTTTCTTCTGCAAATCTGAGCTCTGTGTCAAAAGTTACGTTTTCTGGTTGAATTGAGCCCTATTGCCAATTCTGAGATGCACTTTGGCCAAATTCCTCAGGGAAAACTCTTACTTGAAAATTGAATGTATTTTTTCTCTTTTTTAGACCGTAGGGGAACATGAATAAGTGTTGCTTCTGTAAATCTGAGCTCTGTGTCTAAAGTTTTTTTCTGGCTGAATTGAATCCAGTTCTGAAATACAGTCTACACTTTGGTCTAACTCCTCAGGGAAAGCTCGTACTTGAAAATTGAATGTCTTTTTGGCTTTTTAGACCGTGGGGATCATGAATATGTGTTTCTTCTGCAAATCTGAGCTCAGTGTCAAAAGTTACCTTTTTGGCTGAATTGAATCCAGTTCTGAAATACAGTCTACACTTTGGTCTAACTCCTGAGGGAAAGCTCGTACTTGAAAATTGAATGTGTTTTTGCCCTTTTTAGACTGTGGTTAACATTAATATATGTTTCTTCTGCAAAACTGAGCTCTGTGTCAACAGTTAAGTTTTCTGGTTGAATTGAGCCCTACTGCCAATTCTGAGGTGCACTTTGGCCAAATTCCTCAGGGAAAGCTCATACTTGAAAATTGAATGCATTTTTGCCCTTTTTTAGACCGTGGGGAACGTGAATATTTGTTTCTTCTGCAAATCTGAGTTCTGTGTCAAAAGTTACGTTTTCTGGTTGAATTGAGCCCTACTGCCAATTCTGACATCAACTTTGGTCTAATTCCTCAGGGATCTCTCGTACTTGAAAATTGAATGTGTTTTCTGGTTTTCAGACCGTGGGGAACATGAATACGTGTTTCTTCTGCAAATCTGAGCTCTGTGTCAAAAGTTACGTTTTCTGGTTGAATTGAGCCCTACTGCCAATTCTGAGGTGCACTTTGGCCAAATTCATCAGGGAAAACTCTTACTTGAAAATTGAATGTATTTTTGCTCTTTTTTAGACCGTGGGGAACATGAATATGAGTTTCTTCTGCAAATCTGAGTTCTGTGTCAAAAGTTACGTTTTCTGGTTGAATTGAGCCCTACTGCCAATTCTGAGATGCACTTTGGCCTAATCCCTCAGGGAAAGCTGGTACTTGAAAATTGAATGTGTTTTTGCGCTTTTCAGACTGTGGTTAATATTAATATGTGTTGCTTCTGTAAATCTGAGCTCTGTGTCTAAAGTTTTATCTGGCTGAATTGAATCCAGTTCTGAAATACAGTCTACACTTTGGTCTAACTCCTCAGGGAAAGCTCGTATTTGAAAATTGAATGTGTTTTTGCGCTTTTCAGACTGTGGTTAACATTAGTATGTGTTGCTTCTGTAAATCTGAGCTCTGTGTCTAAAGTTTTTTTCTGGCTGAATTGAATCCAGTTCTGAAATACAGTCTACACTTTGGTCTAACTCCTCAGGGAAAGCTCGTACTTGAAAATTGAATGTGTTTTTGCACTTTTCAGACTGTGGTTAACATTAATATATGTTTCTTCTGCAAATCTGAGCTCTGTGTCAAAAGTAAATTTTTCTGGTTGAATTGAGCCCTACTGCCAATTCTGAGATCAACTTTGGTCTAATTCCTCAGGGATCTCTCGTACTTGAAAATTGAATGTGTTTTCTGGTTTTCAGACCGTGGGGAACATGAATATGTGTTTCTTCTGCAAATCTGAGCTCTGTGTCAAAAGTTACGTTTTCTGGTTGAATTGAGCCCTACTGCCAATTCTGAGGTGCACTTTGGCCAAATTCATCAGGGAAAACTCTTACGTGAAAATTGAATGTATTTTTGCTCTTTTTTAGACCGTGGGGAACATGAATATGAGTTTCTTCTGCAAATCTGAGCTCTGTGTCAAAAGTTAATTTTTCTGGTTGAATTGAGCCCTACTGCCATTTCTGACATCAACTTTGGTCTAATTCCTCAGGGATCTCTCGTACTTGAAAATTGAATGTGTTTTCTGGTTTTCAGACCGTGGGGAACATGAATATGTGTTTCTTCTGCAAATCTGAGCTCTGTGTCAAAAGTTACGTTTTCTGGTTGAATTGAGCCCTATTGCCAATTCTGAGATGCACTTTGGCCAAATTCCTCAGGGAAAACTCTTACTTGAAAATTGAATGTATTTTTTCTCTTTTTTAGACCGTAGGGGAACATGAGTATGTGTTGCTTCTCTAAATCTGAGCTCTGTGTCTAAAGTTTTTTTCTGGCTGAATTGAATCCAGTTCTGAAATACAGTCTACACTTTGGTCTAACTCCTCAGGGAAAGCTCGTACTTGAAAATTGAATGTGTTTTTGCCCTTTTTAGACTGTGGTTAACATTAATATCTGTTTCTTCTGCAAAACTGAGCTCTGTGTCAACAGTTAAGTTTTCTGGTTGAATTGAGCCCTACTGCCAATTCTGAAGTGCACTTTGGCCAAATTCCTCAGGGAAAACTCTTACTTGAAAATTGAATGTATTTTTGCTCTTTTTTAGACCGTGGGGAACATGAATATGAGTTTCTTCTGCAAATCTGAGTTCTGTGTCAAAAGTTACGTTTTCTGGTTGAATTGAGCCCTACTGCCAATTCTGAGATGCACTTTGGCCTAATCCCTCAGGGAAAGCTGGTACTTGAAAATTGAATGTGTTTTTGCGCTTTTCAGACTGTGGTTAATATTAATATGTGTTGCTTCTGTAAATCTGAGCTCTGTGTCTAAAGTTTTATCTGGCTGAATTGAATCCAGTTCTGAAATACAGTCTACACTTTGGTCTAACTCCTCAGGGAAAGCTCGTATTTGAAAATTGAATGTGTTTTTGCGCTTTTCAGACTGTGGTTAACATTAGTATGTGTTGCTTCTGTAAATCTGAGCTCTGTGTCTAAAGTTTTTTTCTGGCTGAATTGAATCCAGTTCTGAAATACAGTCTACACTTTGGTCTAACTCCTCAGGGAAAGCTCGTACTTGAAAATTGAATGTGTTTTTGCACTTTTCAGACTGTGGTTAACATTAATATATGTTTCTTCTGCAAATCTGAGCTCTGTGTCAAAAGTAAATTTTTCTGGTTGAATTGAGCCCTACTGCCAATTCTGAGATCAACTTTGGTCTAATTCCTCAGGGATCTCTCGTACTTGAAAATTGAATGTGTTTTCTGGTTTTCAGACCGTGGGGAACATGAATATGTGTTTCTTCTGCAAATCTGAGCTCTGTGTCAAAAGTTACGTTTTCTGGTTGAATTGAGCCCTACTGCCAATTCTGAGGTGCACTTTGGCCAAATTCATCAGGGAAAACTCTTACGTGAAAATTGAATGTATTTTTGCTCTTTTTTAGACCGTGGGGAACATGAATATGAGTTTCTTCTGCAAATCTGAGCTCTGTGTCAAAAGTTAATTTTTCTGGTTGAATTGAGCCCTACTGCCATTTCTGACATCAACTTTGGTCTAATTCCTCAGGGATCTCTCGTACTTGAAAATTGAATGTGTTTTCTGGTTTTCAGACCGTGGGGAACATGAATATGTGTTTCTTCTGCAAATCTGAGCTCTGTGTCAAAAGTTACGTTTTCTGGTTGAATTGAGCCCTATTGCCAATTCTGAGATGCACTTTGGCCAAATTCCTCAGGGAAAACTCTTACTTGAAAATTGAATGTATTTTTTCTCTTTTTTAGACCGTAGGGGAACATGAGTATGTGTTGCTTCTCTAAATCTGAGCTCTGTGTCTAAAGTTTTTTTCTGGCTGAATTGAATCCAGTTCTGAAATACAGTCTACACTTTGGTCTAACTCCTCAGGGAAAGCTCGTACTTGAAAATTGAATGTGTTTTTGCCCTTTTTAGACTGTGGTTAACATTAATATCTGTTTCTTCTGCAAAACTGAGCTCTGTGTCAACAGTTAAGTTTTCTGGTTGAATTGAGCCCTACTGCCAATTCTGAAGTGCACTTTGGCCAAATTCCTCAGGGAAAACTCTTACTTGAAAATTGAATGTATTTTTGCTATTTTTTAGACCGTGGGGAACATGAATATGTGTTTCTACTGCAAATCTGAGCTCAGTGTCAAAAGTTACCTTTTTGGCTGAATTGAGCCCTTCTGCCAATTCTGAGATACACTTTGGTCTAATTCCTCAGTGAAAACTCTTACTTGAAAATTGAATGTATTTTTGCTATTTTTTAGACCGTGGGGAACAGGAGTATGTGTTTCTTCTGCAAATCTGAGCTCTGTGTCAAAAGTTAAGTTTTCTGGTTGAATTAAGCCCTACTGCCAATTCTGAGATGCACTTTGGCCTAATTCCTCAGTGAAAGCTCATACTTGAAAATTGAATGTGTTTTTGCTCTTTTCAGACAGTGGTTAACCTTTATATATGTTTCTTCTGCAAATCTGAGCTCTGTGTCAAAAGTTAATTTTTCTGGTTGAATTGAGCCCTACTGCCAATTCTGATATCAACTTTGGTCTAATTCCTCAGGGATCTCTCGTACTTGAAAATTGAATGTGTTTTCTGGTTTTCAGACTGTGGTTAACATTAATATGTGTTTCTTCTGTAAATCAGCTCTGTGTCTAAAGTTTTTTCTGGCTGAATTGAATCCAGTTCTGAAATACAGTCTACACTTTGGTCTAACTCCTCAGGGAAAGCTCGTACTTGAAAATTGAATGTGTTTTTGCGCTTTTCAGACTGTGGTTAACATTAGTATGTGTTGCTTCTGTAAATCTGAGCTCTGTGTCTAAAGTTTTTTTCTGGCTGAATTGAATCCAGTTCTGAAATACAGTCTACACTTTGGTCTAACTCCTCAGGGAAAGCTCGTACTTGAAAATTGAATGTGTTTTTGCACTTTTCAGACTGTGGTTAACATTAATATATGTTTCTTCTGCAAATCTGAGCTCTGTGTCAAAAGTAAATTTTTCTGGTTGAATGAGCCCTACTGCCAATTCTGAGATCAACTTTGGTCTAATTCCTCAGGGATCTCTCGTACTTGAAAATTGAATGTGTTTTCTGGTTTTCAGACCGTGGGGAACATGAATATGTGTTTCTTCTGCAAATCTGAGCTCTGTGTCAAAAGTTACGTTTTCTGGTTGAATTGAGCCCTACTGCCAATTCTGAGATGCACTTTGGTCTAACTCCTCAGGGAAAGCTCGTACTTGAAAATTGAATGTGTTTTGCTCTTTTTTAGACCGTGGGGAAAAGGAATATGTGTTTCTTCTGCAAATCTGAGCTCTGTGTCAAAAGTTAATTTTTCTGGTTGAATTGAGCCCTACTGCCATTTCTGACATCAACTTTGGTCTAATTCCTCAGGGATCTCTCGTACTTGAAAATTGAATGTGTTTTCTGGTTTTCAGACCGTGGGGAACATGAATATGTGTTTCTTCTGCAAATCTGAGCTCTGTGTCAAAAGTTACGTTTTCTGGTTGAATTGAGCCCTACTGCCAATTCTGAGATGCACTTTGGTCTAACTCCTCAGGGAAAGCTCGTACTTGAAAATTGAATGTGTTTTGCTCTTTTTTAGACCGTGGGGAAAAGGAATATGTGTTTCTTCTGCAAATCTGAGTTCTGTGTCAAAAGTTACGTTTTCTGGTTGAATTGAGCCCTACTGCCATTTCTGACATCAACTTTGGTCTAATTCCTCAGGGATCTCTCGTACTTGAAAATTGAATGTGTTTTCTGGTTTTCAGACCGTGGGGAACATGAATATGTGTTTCTTCTGGAAATCTGAGCTCTGTGTCAAAAGTTACGTTTTCTGGTTGAATTGAGCCCTACTGCCAATTCTGAGATGCACTTTGGCCTAATTCCTCAGGGATTCTCGTACTTGAAAATTGAATGTGTTTTGTGGTTTTCAGACCGTGGCCAACATGAATATGTGTTTCTACTGCAAATCTGAGCTCAGTGTCAAAAGTTACCTTTTTGGCTGAATTGAGCCCTTCTGCCAATTCTGAGATACACTTTGGTCTAACTCCTCAGGGAAAGCTCGTACTTGAAAATTGAATGTGTTTTTGCGCTTTTCAGACTGTGGTTAACATTAATATGTGTTTCTTCTGCAAATCTGAGCTCTGTGTCAAAAGTTAAGTTTTCTGGTTGAATTGTGGCCTACTGCCAATTCTGAGATAAACTTTGGTCTAATTCCTCAGGGAAAACTCTTACTTGAAAATTGAATGTATTTTTGCCCTTTTTTAGACCGTGGGGAACATGAATATGTGTTGCTTCTGTAAATCTGAACTCTGTGTCTAAAGTTTTTTCTGGCTGAATTGAATCCAGTTCTGAAATACAGTCTACACTTTGGTCTAACTCCTCAGGGAAAGCTCATACTTGAAAATTGAATGTGTTTTTGCCCTTTTTTAGGCCGTGGGGAACATGAATATGTGTTTCTTCTGCAAATCTGAGCTCTGTGTCAAAAGTTAAGTTTTCTGGTTGAATTGAGCCCTACTGCCAATTCTGAGATGCACTTTGGCCTAATTCCTCAGTGAAAGCTCATACTTGAAAATTGAATGCATTTTTGCCCTTTTTTAGACCGTGGGGAACATGAATATGTGTTGCTTCTGTAAATCTGAACTCTGTGTCTAAAGTTTTTTCTGGCTGAATTGAATCCAGATCTGAAATACAGTCTACACTTTGGTCTAACTCCTCAGGGAAAGCTCGTACTTGAAAATTGAATGTGTTTTTGCGCTTTTCAGACTGTGGTTAACATTAATATGTGTTTCTTCTGCAAATCTGAGCTCTGTGTCAAACGTTAAGTTTTCTATTTGAATTGAGCCCTACTGCCAATTCTGAGATACACTTTGGTCTAACTCCTCAGGGAAAGCTCGTACTTGAAAATTGAATGTTTTTTTGCGCTTTTCAGACTGTGGTTAACATTAATATGTGTTTCTTCTGCAAATCTGAGCTCTGTGTCTAAAGTTTTTTCTGGCTGAATTGAATCCAGTTCTGAAATACAGTCTACACTTTGGTCTAACTCCTCAAGGAAAGCTCATACTTGAAAATTGAATGTGTTTTTGCACTTTTCAGACTGTGGTTAACATTAATATATGTTTCTTCTGCAAATCTGAGCTCTGTGTCAAAAGTTAATTTTTCTGGTTGAATTGAGCCCTACTGCCAATTCTGAGATCAACTTTGGTCTAATTCCTCAGGGATTTCTCGTACTTGAAAATTGAATGTGTTTTCTGGTTTTCAGACCGTGGGGAACATGAATATGTGTTTCTTCTGCAAATCTGAGCTCTGTGTCAAAAGTTACGTTTTCTGGTTGAATTGAGCCCTACTGCCAATTCTGAGGTGCACTTTGGCCTAATTCCTCAGGGAAAACTCTTACTTGAAAATTGAATGTATTTTTGCTCTTTTTTAGACCGTGGGGAACATGAATATGTGTTTCTTCTGCAAATCTGAGTTCTGTGTCAAAAGTGACGTTTTCTGGTTGAATTGAGCCCTACTGCCAATTCTGAGATGCACTTTGCCCTAATTCCTCAGTGAAAGCTCATACTTGAAAATTGAATGCATTTTTGCCCTTTTTTAGACCGTGGGGAACGTGAATATTTGTTTCTTCTGCAAATCTGAGCTCTGTGTCTAAAGTTTTTTTCTGGCTGAATTGAATCCAGTTCTGAAATACAGTCTACACTTTGGTCTAACTCCTCAGGGAAAGCTCGTACTTGAAAATTGAATGTGTTTTTTCACTTTTCAGACTGTGGTTAACATTAATATATGTTTCTTCTGCAAATCTGAGCTCTGTGTCAAAAGTAAATTTTTCTGGTTGAATTGAGCCCTACTGCCAATTCTGAGATCAACTTTGGTCTAATTCCTCAGGGATCTCTCGTAGTTGAAAATTGAATATGTTTTCTGGTTTTCAGACCGTGGGGAACATGAATATGTGTTTCTTCTGCAAATCTGAGCTCTGTGTCAAAAGTTACGTTTTCTGGTTGAATTGAGCCCTACTGCCAATTCTGAGATGCACTTTGGTCTAACTCCTCAGGGAAAGCTCGTACTTGAAAATTGAATGTGTTTTGCTCTTTTTTAGACCGTGGGGAAAAGGAATATGTGTTTCTTCTGCAAATCTGAGCTCTGTGTCAAAATTTAATTTTTCTGGTTGAATTGAGCCCTACTGCCAATTCTGACATCAACTTTGGTCTAATTCCTCAGGGATCTCTCGTACTTGAAAATTGAATGTGTTTTCTGGTTTTCAGACCGTGCGGAACATGAATATGTGTTTCTTCTGCAAATCTGAGCTCTGTGTCAAAACTTACGTTTTCTGGTTGAATTGAGCCCTATTGCCAATTCTGAGATACACTTTGGTCTAACTCCTCAGGGAAAGCTCGTACTTGAAAATTGAATGTGCTTTTGCTCTTTTTTAGACCGTGGGGAACAGGAATATGTGTTTCTTCTGCAAATCTGAGCTCTGTGTCTAAAGTTTTTTTCTGGCTGAATTGAGCCCTACTGCCAATTCTGAGGTGCACTTTGGCCAAATTCCTCAGGGAAAACTCTTACTTGAAAATTGAATGTATTTTTGCTCTTTTTTAGACCGTGGGGAACATGAATATGTGTTTCTTCTGCAAATCTGAGTTCTGTGTCAAAAGTTACGTTTTCTGGTTGAATTGAGCCCTACTGCCAATTCTGAGATGCACTTTGCCCTAATTCCTCAGTGAAAGCTCATACTTGAAAATTGAATGCATTTTTGCCCTTTTTTAGACCGTGGGGAACGTGAATATTTGTTTCTTCTGCAAATCTGAGCTCTGTGTCTAAAGTTTTTTTCTGGCTGAATTGAATCCAGTTCTGAAATACAGTCTACACTTTGGTCTAACTCCTCAGGGAAAGCTCGTACTTGAAAATTGAATGTGTTTTTGCACTTTTCAGACTGTGGTTAACATTAATATATGTTTCTTTTGCAAATCTGAGCTCTGTGTCAAAAGTAAATTTTTCTGGTTGAATTGAGCCCTACTGCCAATTCTGAGATCAACTTTGGTCTAATTCCTCAGGGATCTCTTGTACTTGAAAATTGAATGTGTTTTCTGGTTTTCAGACCGTGGGGAACATGAATATGTGTTTCTTCTGCAAATCTGAGCTCTGTGTCAAAAGTTACCTTTTTGGCTGAATTGAGCCCTTCTGCCAATTCTGAGATACACTTTGGTCTAACTCCTCAGGGAAAGCTCGTACTTGAAAATTGAATGTGCTTTTGCTCTTTTTTAGACTGTGGGGAACAGGAATATGTGTTTCTTCTGCAAATCTGAGCTCTGTGTCAAAAGTTAAGTTTTCTGGTTGAATTGAGCCCTACTGCCAATTCTGAGATGCACTTTGTCCTAATTCCTCAGTGAAAGCTCATACTTGAAAATTGAATGCATTTTTGCCCTTTTTTAGACCGTGGGGAACGTGAATATTTGTTTCTTCTGCAAATCTGAGTTCTGTGTCAAAAGTTACGTTTTCTGGTTGAATTGAGCCCTACTGCCAATTCTGACATCAACTTTGGTCTAATTCCTCAGGGATCTCTCGTACTTGAAAACTGAATGTGTTTTCTAGTTTTCAGACCGTGGGGAACATGAATATGAGTTTCTTCTGCAAATCTGAGTTCTGTGTCAAAAGTTACGTTTTCTGGTTGAATTGAGCCCTACTGCCAATTCTGAGATGCACTTTGGCCAAATTCCTCAGGGAAAACTCTTACTTGAAAATTGAATGTATTTTTTCTCTTTTTTAGACCGTAGGGGAACATGAATAAGTGTTGCTTCTGTAAATCTGACCTCTGTGTCTAAAGTTTTTTTCTGGCTGAATTGAATCCAGTTCTGAAATACAGTCTACACTTTGGCCTAATTCCTCAGGGAAAGCTCGTACTTGAAAATTGAATGTGTTTTTGCGCTTTTCAGACTGTGGTTAATATTAATATGTGTTGCTTCTGTAAATCTGAGCTCTGTGTCTAAAGTTTTTTCTGGCTGAATTGAATCCAGTTCTGAAATACAGTCTACACTTTGGTCTAACTCCTCAGGGAAAGCTCGTACTTGAAAATTGAATGTGTTTTTGCGCTTTTCAGACTGTGGTTAACATTAGTATGTGTTGCTTCTGTAAATCTGAGCTCTGTGTCTAAAGTTTTTTTCTGGCTGAATTGAATCCAGTTCTGAAATACAGTCTACACTTTGGTCTAACTCCTCAGGGAAAGCTCGTACTTGAAAATTGAATGTGTTTTTGCACTTTTCAGACTGTGGTTAACATTAATATATGTTTCTTCTGCAAATCTGAGCTCTGTGTCAAAAGTAAATTTTTCTGGTTGAATTGAGCCCTACTGCCAATTCTGAGATCAACTTTGGTCTAATTCCTCAGGGATCTCTCGTACTTGAAAATTGAATGTGTTTTCTGGTTTTCAGACCGTGGGGAACATGAATATGTGTTTCTTCTGCAAATCTGAGCTCTGTGTCAAAAGTTACGTTTTCTGGTTGAATTGGGCCCTACTGCCAATTCTGAGATGCACTTTGGTCTAACTCCTCAGGGAAAGCTCGTACTTGAAAATTGAATGTGTTTTGCTCTTTTTTAGACCGTGGGGAAAAGGAATATGTGTTTCTTCTGCAAATCTGAGCTCTGTGTCAAAAGTTAATTTTTCTGGTTGAATTGAGCCCTACTGCCATTTCTGACATCAACTTTGGTCTAATTCCTCAGGGATCTCTCGTACTTGAAAATTGAATGTGTTTTCTGGTTTTCAGACCGTGGCGAACATGAATACGTGTTTCTTCTGCAAATCTGAGCTCTGTGTCAAAAGTTACGTTTTCTGGTTGAATTGAGCCCTACTGCCAATTCTGAGGTGCACTTTGGCCAAATTCCTCAGGGAAAACTGAATGTATTTTTGCTCTTTTTTAGACCGTGGGGAACATGAATATGAGTTTCTTCTGCAAATCTGAGTTCTGTGTCAAAAGTTACGTTTTCTGGTTGAATTGAGCCCTACTGCCAATTCTGAGATGCACTTTGGCCTAATTCCTCAGGGAAAGCTCGTACTTGAAAATTGAATGTGTTTTTGCGCTTTTCAGACTGTGGTTAATATTAATATGTGTTGCTTCTGTAAATCTGAGCTCTGTGTCTAAAGTTTTTTCTGGCTGAATTGAATCCAGTTCTGAAATACAGTCTACACTTTGGTCTAACTCCTCAGGGAAACCTCGTACTTGAAAATTGAATGTGTTTTTGCGCTTTTCAGACTGTGGTTAACATTAGTATGTGTTGCTTCTGTAAATCTGAGCTCTGTGTCTAAAGTTTTTTTCTGGCTGAATTGAATCCACTTCTGAAATACAGTCTACACTTTGGTCTAACTCCTCAGGGAAAGCTCGTACTTGAAAATTGAATGTGTTTTTGCACTTTTCAGACTGTGGTTAACATTAATATATGTTTCTTCTGCAAATCTGAGCTCTGTATCAAAAGTAAATTTTTCTGGTTGAATTGAGCCCTACTGCCAATTCTGAGATCAACTTTGGTCTAATTCCTCAGGGATCTCTCGTACTTGAAAATTGAATGTGTTTTCTGGTTTTCAGACCGTGGGGAACATGAATATGTGTTTCTTCTGCAAATCTGAGCTCTGTGTCAAAAGTTACGTTTTCTGGTTGAATTGGGCCCTACTGCCAATTCTGAGATGCACTTTGGTCTAACTCCTCAGGGAAAGCTCGTACTTGAAAATTGAATGTGTTTTGCTCTTTTTTAGACCGTGGGGAAAAGGAATATGTGTTTCTTCTGCAAATCTGAGCTCTGTGTCAAAAGTTAATTTTTCTGGTTGAATTGAGCCCTACTGCCATTTCTGACATCAACTTTGGTCTAATTCCTCAGGGATCTCTCGTACTTGAAAATTGAATGTGTTTTCTGGTTTTCAGACCGTGGGGAACATGAATATGTGTTTCTTCTGCAAATCTGAGCTCTGTGTCAAAAGTTACGTTTTCTGGTTGAATTGAGCCCTATTGCCAATTCTGAGATGCACTTTGGCCAAATTCCTCAGGGAAAACTCTTACTTGAAAATTGAATGTATTTTTTCTCTTTTTTAGACCGTAGGGGAACATGAGTATGTGTTGCTTCTGTAAATCTGAGCTCTGTGTCTAAAGTTTTTTTCTGGCTGAATTGAATCCAGTTCTGAAATACAGTCTACACTTTGGTCTAACTCCTCAGGGAAAGCTCGTACTTGAAAATTGAATGTCTTTTTGGCTTTTTAGACCATGGGGATCATGAATATGTGTTTCTTCTGCAAATCTGAGCTCAGTGTCAAAAGTTACCTTTTTGGCTGAATTGAATCCAGTTCTGAAATACAGTCTACACTTTGGTCTAACTCCTCAGGGAAAGCTCGTACTTGAAAATTGAATGTGCTTTTGCTCTTTTTTAGACCGTGGGGAACAGGAATATGTGTTTCTTCTGCAAATCTGAGCTCTGTGTCAAAAGTTAAGTTTTCTGGTTGAATTGAGCCCTACTGCCAATTCTGAGATGCACTTTGGCCTAATTCCTCAGTGAAAGCGCATACTTGAAAATTGAATGCATTTTTGCCCTTTTTTAGACCGTGGGGAACGTGAATATTTGTTTCTTCTGCAAATCTGAGCTCTGTGTCTAAAGTTTTTTCTGGCTGAATTGAATTTAGTTCTCAAATACAGTCTACACTTTGGTCTAACTCCTCAGGGAAAGCTCGTACTTGAAAATTGAATGTGTTTTTGCACTTTTCAGACTGTGGTTAACATTAATATGTGTTTCTTCTGCAAATCTGAGCTCTGTGTCAAACGTTAAGTTTTCTGGTTGAATTGAGCCCTACTGCCAATTCTGAGATACACTTTGGTCTAACTCCTCAGGGAAAGCTCGTACTTGAAAATTGAATGTGTTTTTGCGCTTTTCAGACTGTGGTTAACATTAATATGTGTTGCTTCTGTAAATCTGAGGTCTGTGTCTAAAGTTTTTTTCTGGCTGAATTGAATCCAGTTCTGAAATACAGTCTACACTTTGGTCTAACTCCTCAGGGAAAGCTCGTACTTGAAAATTGAATGTGTTTTGCTCTTTTTTAGACCGTGGGGAACATGAATTTGTGTTTCTACTGCAAATCTGAGCTCAGTGTCAAAAGTTACCTTTTTGGCTGAATTGTGCCCTACTGCCAATTCTGAGATACACTTTGGTCTAACTCCTCAGGGAAAGCTCGTACTTCAAAATTGAATGTGCTTTTGCTCTTTTTTAGACCGTGGGGAACAGGAATATGTGTTTCTTCTGCAAATCTGAGCTCTGTGTCAAACGTTACGTTTTCTGGTTGAATTGAGGCCTACTGCAAATTCTGAGATGCACTTTGGCCTAATTCCTCAGGGATCTCTCGTACTTGAAAATTGAATGTGTTTTGTGGTTTTCAGACCATGGGGAACATGAATATGTGTTTCTACTGCAAATGTGAGCTGAGTGTCAAAAGTTACCTTTTTGGCTGAATTGAGCCCTTCTGCCAATTCTGAGATACACTTTGGTCTAACTCCTCAGGGAAAACTCTTACTTGAAAATTGAATGTGCTTTTGCTCTTTTTTAGACCGTGGGGAACAGGAATATGTGTTTCTTCTGCAAATCTGAGCTCTGTGTCAAAAGTTAAGTTTTCTGGTTGAATTGTGCCCTACTGCCAATTCTGAGATAAACTTTGGTCTAATTCCTCAGGGAAAACTCTTACTTGAAAATTTAATGTATTTTTGCTCTTTTTTAGACCGTGGGGAACATGAATATGTGTTTCTTCTGCAAATCTGAGCTCAGTGTCAAAAGTTACCTTTTTGGCTCAATTGTGCCCTACTGCCAATTCTGAGATACACTTTGGTCTAACTCCTCAGGGAAAGCTCGTACTTGAAAATTGAATGTGTTTTCTGGTTTCCAGACCGTGGGGAACATGAATATGTGTTTCTTCTGCAAATCTGAGCTCTGTGTCAAAAGTTAAGTTTTCTGGTTGAATTGAGCCCTACTGCCAATTCTGAGATAAACTTTGGTCTAATTCCTCAGGGAAGACTCTTACTTGAAAATTGAATGTATTTTTGCTCTTTTTTAGACCGTGGGGAAGATGAATATGTGTTTCTACTGCAAATCTGAGCTCAGTGTCAAAAGTTACCTTTTTGGCTGAATTGTACCCTACTGCCAATTCTGAGATACACTTTGGTCTAACTCCTCAGGGAAAGCTCGTACTTGAAAATTGAATTTGTTTTTGGATTTTTAGACCGTGGGGATCATGAATATGTGTTGCTTCTGTAAATCTGAGCTCTGTGTCTAAAGATTTTTCTGGCTGAATTGAATTCAGTTCTGAAATACAGTCTGCACTTTGGTCTAACTCCTCAGGGAAAGCTCGTACTTGAAAATTGAATGTGTTTTTGCGCTTTTCAGACTGTGGTTAACATTAATATGTGTTTCTTCTGCAAATCTGAGCTCCGTGTCAAAAGTTAAGTTTTATGGTTGAATTGAGCCCTACTGCCAATTCTGAGATACACTTTGGTCTAACTTCTCAGGGAAAGCTCGTACTTGAAAATTGAATGTGTTTTTGCGCTTTTCAGACTGTGGTTAACATTAATATGTGTTTCTTCTGCAAATCTGAGCTCCGTGTAAAAAGTTAAGTTTTCTGGTTGAATTGACTCCTACTGCCAATTCTGAGATAAACTTTGGTCTAACTCCTCAGGGAAAGCTCGTACTTGAAAATTGAATGTGTTTTTGCGCTTTTCAGACTGTGGTTAACATTAATATGTGTTTCTTCTGCAAATCTGAGCTCTGTGTCAAAAGTTACGTTTTCTGGCTGAATAGAGCCCTACTGCCAATTCTGAGATAAACTTTGGTCTAACTCCTCAGGGAAAACTCTTACTTGAAAATTGAATGTATTTTTGCTCTTTTTTAGACCGTGGGGAACATGAATGTGTGTTTCTACTGCAAATCTGAGCTCAGTGTCAAAAGTTACCTTTTTGGCTGAATTGAATCCAGTTCTAAAATAAAGTCTACACTTTGGTCTAACTCCTCAGGGAAAGCTCGTACTTGAAAATTGAATGTGTTTTTGGCTTTTTAGACCGTGGGGATCATGAATATGTGTTGCTTCTGTAAATCTGAGCTCTGTGTCTAAAGTTTTTTCTGGCTGAATTGAATCCAGTTCTGAAATACAGTCTGCACTTTGGTCTAACTCCTCAGGGAAAGCTCGTACTTGAAAATTGAATGTGTTTTGGCGCTTTTCAGACTGTGGTTAACATTAATATGTGTTTCTTCTGCAAATCTGAGCTCTGTGTCAAAAGTTAAGTTTTCTCGTTGAATTGAGCCCTACTGCCAATTCTGAGATAAACTTTGGTCTAACTCCTCAGGGAAAGCTCGTACTTGAAAATTGAATTTGTTTTTGGCTTTTTAGACCGTGGGGATAATGAATATGAGTTGCTTCTGTAAATCTGAGCTCTGTGTCTAAAGTTTTTTCTGGCTGAATTGAATCCAGTTTTGAAATACAGTCTACACTTTGGTCTAACTCCTCAGGGAAAGCTCGTACTTGAAAATTGAATGTGTTTTTGCGCTTTTCAGACTGTGGTTAACATTAATATGTGTTTCTTCTGCAAATCTGAGCTCTGTGTCAAAAGTTACGTTTTCTGGCTGAATTGAGCCCTACTGCCAATTCTGAGATAAACTTTGGTCTAACTCCTCAGGGAAAACTCGTACTTGAAAATTGAATGTATTTTTGCCCTTTTTTAGACCGTGGTTAACATTAATATGTGTTGCTTCTGTAAATCTGAGCTCTGTGTCTAAAGTTTTTTTCTGGCTGAATTGAATCCAGTTCTGAAATAGAGTCTACACTTTGGTCTAACTCTTCAGGGAAAGCTCGTACTTGAAAATTGAATGTGTTTTTGCACTTTTCAGACTGTGGTTAACAATAATATATGTTTCTTCTGCAAATCGGAGCTCTGTGTCAAAAGTAAATTTTTCTGGTTGAATTGAGCACTACTGCCAATTCTGAGATCAACTTTGGTCTAATTCCTCAGGGATCTCTCGTACTTGAAAATTGAATGTGTTTTCTGGTTTTCAGACCGTGGGGAACATGAATATGTGTTTCTTCTGCAAATCTGAGCTCTGTGTCAAAAGTTACGTTTTCTGGTTGAATTGAGCCCTACTGCCAATTCTGAGATGCACTTTGGTCTAACTCCTCAGGGAAAGCTCGTACTTGAAAATTGAATGTGTTTTGCTCTTTTTTAGACCGTGGGGAAAAGGAATATGTGTTTCTTCTGCAAATCTGAGCTCTGTGTCAAAAGTTACGTTTTCTGGCTGAATTGTGCCCTACTGCCAATTCTGAGATACACTTTGGTCTAACTCCTCAGGGAAAGCTCGTACTTGAAAATTGAATGTGTTTTTGGTTTTATGGACCGTGGGGATCATGAATATGTGTTGCTTCTGTAAATCTGAGCTCTGTGTCTAAAGTTTTTTCTGGCTGAATTGAATCCAGTTCTGAAATACAGTCTGCACGTTGGTCTAACTCCTCAGGGAAAGCTCGTACTTGAAAATTGAATGTGTTTTGGCGCTTTTCAGACTGTGGTTAACATTAATATGTGTTTCTTCTGCAAATCTGAGCTCTGTGTCAAAAGTTAAGTTTTCTGGTTGAATTGAGCCCTACTGCCAATTCTGAGATAAACTTTGGTCTAACTCCTCAGGGAAAGCTCGTACTTGAAAATTGAATGTATTTTCGCCCTTTTTTAGACCGTGGTTAAAATTAATATGTGTTGCTTCTGTAAATCTGAGCTCTCTGTCTAAAGTTTTTTTCTGGCTGAATTGAATCCAGTTCTGAAATAGAGTCTACACTTTGGTCTAACTCCTCAGGGAAAGCTCGTACTTGAAAATTGAATGTGTTTTTGCACTTTTCAGACTGTGGTTAACATTAATATATGTTTCTTCTGCAAATCTGAGCTCTGTGTCAAAAGTAAATTTTTCTGGTTGAATTGAGCCCTACTGCCAATTCTGAGATCAACTTTGGTCTAATTCCTCAGGGATCTCTCGTACTTGAAAATTGAATGTGTTTTCTGGTTTTCAGACTGTGGGGAACATGAATATGTGCTTCTTCTGCAAATCTGAGCTCTGTGTCAAAAGTTACGTTTTCTGGTTGAATTGAGCCCTACTGCCAATTCTGAGATGCACTTTGGTCTAACTCCTCAGGGAAAGCTCGTACTTGAAAATTGAATGTGTTTTGCTCTTTTTTAGACCGTGGGGAAAAGGAATATGTGTTTCTTCTGCAAATCTGAGCTCTGTGTCAAAAGTTAATTTTTCTGGTTGAATTGAGTCCTACTGCCAATTCTGAGATCAACTTTGGTATAATTCCTCAGGGATCTCTCGTACTTGAAAATTGAATGTGTTTTCTGGTTTTCAGACAGTGGGGAACATGAATATGTGTTTCTTCTGCAAATCTGAGCTCTGTGTCAAAAGTTACGTTTTCTGGTTGAATTGAGCCCTACTGCCAATTCTGAGATGCACTTTGGTCTAACTCCTCAGGGAAAGCTCGTACTTGAAAATTGAATGTGTTTTGCTCTTTTTTAGACCGTGGGGAAAAGGAATATGTGTTTCTTCTGCAAATCTGAGCTCTGTGTCAAAAGTTAATTTTTCTGGTTGAATTGAGTCCTACTGCCAATTCTGAGATCAACTTTGGTATAATTCCTCAGGGATCTCTCGTACTTGAAAATTGAATGTGTTTTCTGGATTTCAGACAGTGGGGAACATGAATATGTGTTTCTTCTGCAAATCTGAGCTCTGTGTTAAAAGTTACGTTTTCTGGTTGAATTGAGCCCTACTGCCAATTCTGAGATACACTTTGGTCTAACTCCTCAGGGAAAGCTCGTACTTGAAAATTGAATGTGTTTTTGGCTTTTTAGACCGTGGGGATCATGAATATGTGTTGCTTCTGTAAATCTGAGCTCTGTGTCTAAAGTTTTTTCTGGCTGAATTGAATCCAGTTCTGAAATACAGTGTGCACTTTGGTCTAACTCCTCAGGGAAAGCTCGTACTTGAAAATTGAATGTGTTTTGGCGCTTTTCAGACTGTGGTTAACATTAATATGTGTTTCTTCTGCAAATCTGAACTCTGTGTCAAAAGTTACGTTTTCTGGCTGAATTGAGCCCTACTGCCAATTCCGAGATAAACTTTGGTCTAACTCCTCAGGGAAAACTCTTACTTGAAAATTGAATGTATTTTTGCTCTTTTTTAGACCGTGGGGAACATGAATATGTGTTTCTACTGCAAATCTTAGCTCAGTGTCAAAAGTTACCTTTTTGGCTGAATTGTGCCCTACTGCCAATTCTGAGATACACTTTGGTCTAACTCCTCAGGGAAAGCTCGTACTTGAAAATTGAATGTGTTTTTGGCTTTTTAGACCGTGGGGATCATGAATATGTGTTGCTTCTGTAAATCTGAGCTCTGTGTCTAAAGTTTTTTCTGGCTGAATTGAATCCAGTTCTGAAATACAGTCTGCACGTTGGTCTAACTCCTCAGGGAAAGCTCGTACTTGAAAATTGAATGTGTTTTGGCGCTTTTCAGACTGTGGTTAACATTAATATGTGTTTCTTCTGCAAATCTGAGCTCTGTGTCAAAAGTTAAGTTTTCTGGTTGAATTGAGCCCTACTGCCAATTCTGAGATAAACTTTGGTCTAACTCCTCAGGGAAAGCTCGTACTTGAAAATTGAATGTATTTTCGCCCTTTTTTAGACCGTGGTTAAAATTAATATGTGTTGCTTCTGTAAATCTGAGCTCTGTGTCTAAAGTTTTTTTCTGGCTGAATTGAATCCAGTTCTGAAATAGAGTCTACACTTTGGTCTAACTCCTCAGGGAAAGCTCGTACTTGAAAATTGAATGTGTTTTTGCACTTTTCAGACTGTGGTTAACATTAATATATGTTTCTTCTGCAAATCTGAGCTCTGTGTCAAAAGTAAATTTTTCTGGTTGAATTGAGCCCTACTGCCAATTCTGAGATCAACTTTGGTCTAATTCCTCAGGGATCTCTCGTACTTGAAAACTGAATGTGTTTTCTGGTTTTCAGACCGTGGGGAACATGAATATGTGTTTCTTCTGCAAATCTGAGTGTGTCAAAAGTTACGTTTTCTGGTTGAATTGAGCCCTACTGCCAATTCTGAGATGCACTTTGGTCTAACTCCTCAGGGAAAGCTCGTACTTGAAAATTGAATGTGTTTTGCTCTTTTTTAGACCGTGGGGAAAAGGAATATGTGTTTCTTCTGCAAATCTGAGCTCTGTGTCAAAAGTTACGTTTTCTGGTTGAATTGAGCCCTACTGCCAATTCTGAGATACACTTTGGTCTAACTCCTCAGGGAAAGCTCGTACTAGAAAATTGAATGTGTTTTTCGCTTTTTAGACCGTGGGGATCATGAATATGTGTTGCTTCTGTAAATCTGAGCTCTGTGTCTAAAGTTTTTTCTGGCTGAATTGAATCCAGTTCTGAAATACAGTGTGCACTTTGGTCTAACTCCTCAGGGAAAGCTCGTACTTGAAAATTGAATGTGTTTTGGCGCTTTTCAGACTGTGGTTAACATTAATATGTGTTTCTTCTGCAAATCTGAACTCTGTGTCAAAAGTTACGTTTTCTGGCTGAATTGAGCCCTACTGCCAATTCCGAGATAAACTTTGGTCTAACTCCTCAGGGAAAACTCTTACTTGAAAATTGAATGTATTTTTGCTCTTTTTTAGACCGTGGGGAACATGAATATGTGTTTCTACTGCAAATCTGAGCTCAGTGTCAAAAGTTACCTTTTTGGCTGAATTGTGCCCTACTGCCAATTCTGAGATACACTTTGGTCTAACTCCTCAGGGAAAGCTCGTACTTGAAAATTGAATGTGTTTTTGGTTTTATGGACCGTGGGGATCATGAATATGTGTTGCTTCTGTAAATCTGAGCTCTGTGTCTAAAGTTTTTTCTGGCTGAATTGAATCCAGTTCTGAAATACAGTCTGCACGTTGGTCTAACTCCTCAGGGAAAGCTCGTACTTGAAAATTGAATGTGTTTTGGCGCTTTTCAGACTGTGGTTAACATTAATATGTGTTTCTTCTTCAAATCTGAGCTCTGTGTCAAAAGTTAAGTTTTCTGGTTGAATTGAGCCCTACTGCCAATTCTGAGATAAACTTTGGTCTAACTCCTCAGGGAAAGCTCGTACTTGAAAATTGAATGTATTTTCGCCCTTTTTTAGACCGTGGTTAAAATTAATATGTGTTGCTTCTGTAAATCTGAGCTCTGTGTCTAAAGTTTTTTTCTGGCTGAATTGAATCCAGTTCTGAAATAGAGTCTACACTTTGGTCTAACTCCTCAGGGAAAGCTCGTACTTGAATATTGAATGTGTTTTTGCACTTTTCAGACTGTGGTTAACATTAATATATGTTTCTTCTGCAAATCTGAGCTCTGTGTCAAAAGTAAATTTTTCTGGTTGAATTGAGCCCTACTGCCAATTCTGAGATCAACTTTGGTCTAATTCCTCAGGGATCTCTCGTACTTGAAAACTGAATGTGTTTTCTGGTTTTCAGACCGTGGGGAACATGAATATGTGTTTCTTCTGCAAATCTGAGTGTGTCAAAAGTTACGTTTTCTGGTTGAATTGAGCCCTACTGCCAATTCTGAGATGCACTTTGGTCTAACTCCTCAGGGAAAGCTCGTACTTGATAATTGAATGTGTTTTGCTCTTTTTTAGACCGTGGGGAAAAGGAATATGTGTTTCTTCTGCAAATCTGAGCTCTGTGTCAAAAGTTAATTTTTCTGGTTGAATTGAGTCCTACGGCCAATTCTGAGATCAACTTTGGTCTAATTCCTCAGGGATCTCTCGTACTTGAAAATTGAATGTGTTTTCTGGTTTTCAGACAGTGGGGAACATGAATATGTGTTTCTTCTGCAAATCTGAGCTCTGTGTCAAAAGTTACGTTTTCTGGTTGAATTGAGCCCTACTGCCAATTCTGAGATACACTTTGGTCTAACTCCTCAGGGAAAGCTCGTACTTGAAAATTGAATGTGTTTTTGGCTTTTTAGACCGTGGGGATCATGAATATGTGTTGCTTCTGTAAATCTGAGCTCTGTGTCTAAAGTTTTTTCTGGCTGAATTGAATCCAGTTCTGAAATACAGTCTGCACTTTGGTCTAACTCGTCAGGGAAAGCTCGTAGTTGAAAATTGAATGTGTTTTGGCGCTTTTCAGACTGTGGTTAACATTAATATGTGTTTCTTCTGCAAATCTGAGCTCTGTGTCAAAAGTTACGTTTTCTGGCTGAATTGAGCCCTACTGCCAATTCTGAGATAAACTTTGGTCTAACTCCTCAGGGAAAACTCGTACTTGAAAATTGAATGTATTTTTGCTCTTTTTTAGACCATGGGGAACATGAATATGTGTTTCTACTGCAAATCTGAGCTCAGTGTCAAAAGTTACCTTTTTGGCTGAATTGTGCCCTACTGCCAATTCTGAGATACACTTTGGTCTAACTCCTCAGGGAAAGCTCGTACTTGAAAATTGAATGTGTTTTTGGCTTTTTAGACCGTGGGGATCATGAATATGTGTTGCTTCTGTAAATCTGAGCTCTGTGTCTAAAGTTTTTTCTGGCTGAATTGAATCCAGTTCTGAAATACAGTCTGCACTTTGGTCTAACTCCTCAGGGAAAGCTCGTACTTGAAAATTGAATGTGTTTTGGCGCTTTTCAGACTGTGGTTAACATTAATATGTGTTTCTTCTGCAAATCTGAGCTCTGTGTCAAAAGTTAAGTTTTCTGGTTGAATTGAGCCCTACTGCCAATTCTGAGATAAACTTTGGTCTAACTCCTCAGGGAAAGCTCGTAATTGAAAATTGAATGTATTTTTGCCCTTTTTAAGACCGTGGTTAACATTAATATGTGTTGCTTCTGTAAATCTGAGCTCTGTGTCTAAAGTTTTTTTCTGGCTGAATTGAATCCAGTTCTGAAATACAGTCTACACTTTGGTCTAACTCCTCAGGGAAAGCTCGTACTTGAAAATTGAATGTGTTTTTGCACTTTTCAGACTGTGGTTAACATTAATATATGTTTCTTCTGCAAATCTGAGCTCTGTGTCAAAAGTAAATTTTTCTGGTTGAATTGAGCCCTACTGCCAATTCTGAGATCAACTTTGGTCTAATTCCTCAGGGATCTCTCGTACTTGAAAATTGAATGTGTTTTCTGGTTTTCAGACCGTGGGGAACATGAATATGTGTTTCTTCTGCAAATCTGAGCTCTGTGTCAAAAGTTACGTTTTCTGGTTGAATTGAGCCCTACTGCCAATTCTGAGATGCACTTTGGTCTAACTCCTCAGGGAAAGCTCGTACTTGAAAATTGAATGTGTTTTGCTCTTTTTTAGACCGTGGGGATCATGAATATGTGTTGCTTCTGTAAATCTGAGCTCTGTGTCTAAAGTTTTTTCTGGCTGAATTGAATCCAGTTCTGAAATACAGTCTGCACTTTGGTCTAACTCCTCACGGAAAGCTCGTACTTGAAAATTGAATGTGTTTTGGCGCTTTTCAGACTGTGGTTAACATTAATATGAGTTTCTTCTGCAAATCTAAGCTCTGTGTCAAAAGTTAAGTTTTCTGGTTGAATTGAGCCCTACTGCCAATTCTGAGATAAACTTTGGTCTAACTCCTCAGGGAAAGCTCGTACTTGAAAATTGAATGTGTTCTGCTCTTTTTTAGACCGTGGGGATCATGAATATGTGTTGCTTCTGTAAATCTGAGCTCTGTGTCTAAAGTTTTTTCTGGCTGAATTGAATCCAGTTCTGAAATACAGTCTGCACTTTGGTCTAACTCCTCAGGGAAAGCTCGTACTTGAAAATTGAATGTGTTTTTGCGCTTTTCAGACTGTGGTTAACATTAATATGTGTTTCTTCTGCAAATCTGAGCTCTGTGTCAAAAGTTACGTTTTCTGGCTGAATTGAGCCCTACTGCCAATTCTGAGATAAACTTTGGTCTAACTCCTCAGGGAAAACT
The DNA here is from genome assembly GCA_037215915.1 of Pantherophis vulpinus. Classification (NCBI taxonomy): domain Eukaryota; kingdom Metazoa; phylum Chordata; class Lepidosauria; order Squamata; family Colubridae; genus Pantherophis; species Pantherophis vulpinus. The sequence continues at coordinate 185,546,652 of JAXLNS010000001.1, forward strand.
CGTACTTGAAAATTGAATGTATTTTTGCCCTTTTTTAGACCGTGGTTAACATTAATATGTGTTGCTTCTGTAAATCTGTGTCTAAAGTTTTTTTCTGGCTGAATTGAATCCAGTTCTGAAATACAGTCTACACTTTGGTCTAACTCCTCAGGGAAAGCTCGTACTTGAAAATTGAATGTGTTTTTGCACTTTTCAGACTGTGGTTAACATTAATATATGTTTCTTCTGCAAATCTGAGCTCTGTGTCAAAAGTAAATTTTTCTGGTTGAATTGAGCCCTACTGCCAATTCTGAGATCAACTTTGGTCTAATTCCTCAGGGATCTCTCGTACTTGAAAATTGAATGTGTTTTCTAGTTTTCAGACCGTGGGGAACATGAATATGTGTTTCTTCTGCAAATCTGAGCTCTGTGTCAAAAGTTAAGTTTTCTGGTTGAATTGAGCCCTACTGCCAATTCTGAGATAAACATTGGTCTAATTCCTCAGGGAAAACTCGTACTTGAAAATTGAATGTATTTTTGCTCTTTTTTAGACCGTGGGGAACATGAATATGTGTTTCTACTGAAAATCTGAGCTCAGTGTCAAAAGTTACCTTTTTGGCTGAATTGTGCCCTACTGCCAATTCTGAGATACACTTTGGTCTAACTCCTCAGGGAAAGCTCGTACTTGAAAATTGAATGTGTTTTTGGCTTTTTAGACCGTGGGGATCATGAATATGTGTTGCTTCTGTAAATCTGAGCTCTGTGTGTAAAGTTTTTTCTGGCTGAATTGAATCCAGTTCTGAAATACAGTCTGCACTTTGGTCTAACTCGTCAGTGAAAGCTCGTACTTGAAAATTGAATGTGTTTTGGCGCTTTTCAAACTGTGGTTAACATTAATATGTGTTGCTTCTGTAAATCTGAGCTCTGTGTCTAAAGTTTTTTTCTGGCTGAATTGAATCCAGTTCTGAAATACAGTCTACACTTTGGTCTAACTCCTCAGGGAAAACTCTTACTTGAAAATAGAATGTATTTTTGCTCTTTTTTAGACCGTGGGGAACATGAATATGTGTTTCTACTGCAAATCTGAGCTCAGTGTCAAAAGTTACCTTTTTGGATGAATTGTGCCCTACTGCCAATTCTGAGATACACTTTGGTCTAACTCCTCAGGGAAAGCTCGTACTTGAAAATTGAATGTGTTTTTGGCTTTTTAGACCGTGGGGATCATGAATATGTGTTGCTTCTGTAAATCTGAGCTCTGTGTCTAAAGTTTTTTCTGGCTGAATTGAATCCAGTTCTGAAATACAGTCTGCACTTTGGTCTAACTCGTCAGGGAAAGCTCGTAGTTGAAAATTGAATGTGTTTTGGCGCTTTTCAGACTGTGGTTAACATTAATATGTGTTTCTTCTGCAAATCTGAGCCCTGTGTCAAAAGTTACGTTTTCTGGCTCAATAGAGCCCTACTGCCAATTCTGAGATAAACTTTGGTCTAACTCCTCAGGGAAAACTCTTACTTGAAAATTGAATGTATTTTTGGTCTTTTTTAGACCGTGGGGAACATGAATATGTGTTTCTACTGCAAATCTGAGCTCAGTGTCAAAAGTTACCTTTTTGGCTGAATTGTGCCCTACTGCCAATTCTGAGATACACTTTGGTCTAACTCCTCAGGGAAAGCTCGTACTTGAAAATTGAATGTGTTTTTGGCTTTTTAGACCGTGGGGATCATGAATATGTGTTGCTTCTGTAAATCTGAGCTCTGTGTCTAAAGTTTTTTCTGGCTGAATTGAATCCAGTTCTGAAATACAATCTGCACTTTGGTCTAACTCCTCAGGGAAAGCTCGTACTTGAAAATTGAATGGGTTTTGGCACTTTTCAGACTGTGGTTAACATTAATATATGTTTCTTCTGCAAATCTGAGCTCTGTGTCAAAAGTAAATTTTTCTGGTTGAATTGAGCCCTACTGCCAATTCTGAGATCAACTTTGGTCTAATTCCTCAGGGATCTCTCGTACTGGAAAATTGAATGTGTTTTCTGGTTTTCAGACCGTGGGGAACATGAATATGTGTTTCTTCTGCAAATCTGAGCTCGGTGTCAAAAGTTACGTTTTCTGGTTGAATTGAGCCCTACTGCCAATTCTGAGGTGCACTTTGGCCAAATTCCTCAGGGAAAACTCTTACTTGAAAATTGAATGTATTTTTGCTCTTTTTTAGACCGGGGGGAACATGAATATGTGTTTCTACTGCAAATCTGAGCTCAGTGTCAAAAGTTACCTTTTTGGCTGAATTGAGCCCTACTGCCAATTCTGAGATCAACTTTGGTCTAATTCCTCAGGGATCTCTCGTACTTGAAAATTGAATGTGTTTTCTGGTTTTCAGACCGTGGGGAACATGAATATGTGTTTCTTCTGCAAATCTGAGCTCTGTGTCAAAAGTTACGTTTTCTGGTTGAATTGAGCCCTACTGCCAATTCTGAGATGCACTTTGGTCTAACTCCTCAGGGAAAGCTCGTACTTGAAAATTGAATGTGTTTTGCTCTTTTTTAGACCGTGGGGATCATGAATATGTGTTGCTTCTGTAAATCTGAGCTCTGTGTCTAAAGTTTTTTCTGGCTGAATTGAATCCAGTTCTGAAATACAATCTGCACTTTGGTCTAACTCCTCAGGGAAAGCTCGTACTTGAAAATTGAATGGGTTTTGGCACTTTTCAGACTGTGGTTAACATTAATATATGTTTCTTCTGCAAATCTGAGCTCTGTGTCAAAAGTAAATTTTTCTGGTTGAATTGAGCCCTACTGCCAATTCTGAGATCAACTTTGGTCTAATTCCTCAGGGATCTCTCGTACTGGAAAATTGAATGTGTTTTCTGGTTTTCAGACCGTGGGGAACATGAATATGTGTTTCTTCTGCAAATCTGAGCTCGGTGTCAAAAGTTACGTTTTCTGGTTGAATTGAGCCCTACTGCCAATTCTGAGGTGCACTTTGGCCAAATTCCTCAGGGAAAACTCTTACTTGAAAATTGAATGTATTTTTGCTCTTTTTTAGACCGGGGGGAACATGAATATGTGTTTCTACTGCAAATCTGAGCTCAGTGTCAAAAGTTACCTTTTTGGCTGAATTGAGCCCTACTGCCAATTCTGAGATCAACTTTGGTCTAATTCCTCAGGGATCTCTCGTACTTGAAAATTGAATGTGTTTTCTGGTTTTCAGACCGTGGGGAACATGAATATGTGTTTCTTCTGCAAATCTGAGCTCTGTGTCAAAAGTTACGTTTTCTGGTTGAATTGAGCCCTACTGCCAATTCTGAGATGCACTTTGGTCTAACTCCTCAGGGAAAGCTCGTACTTGAAAATTGAATGTGTTTTGCTCTTTTTTAGACCGTGGGGAACATGAATATGTGTTTCTTCTGCAGATCTGAGCTCTGTGTCTAAAGTTTTTTCTGGCTGAATTGAATCCAGTTCTGAAATACAGTCTGCACTTTGGTCTAACTCCTCAGGGAAAGCTCGTACTTGAAAATTGAATGTGTTTTGGCGCTTTTCAGACTGTGGTTAACATTAATATGTGTTTCTTCTGCAAATCTGAGCTCTGTGTCAAAAGTTAAGTTTTCTCGTTGAATTGAGCCCTACTGCCAATTCTGAGATCAACTTTGGTCTAATTCCTCAGGGAAAGCTCGTACTTGAAAATTGAATGTGTTTTTGGCTTTTTAGACCGTGGGGATAATGAATATGTGTTGCTTCTGTAAATCTGAGCTCTGTGTCTAAAGTTTTTTCTGGCTGAATTGAATCCAGTTCTGAAATACAGTCTACACTTTGGTCTAACTCCTCAGGGAAAGCTCGTACTTGAAAATTGAATGTGTTTTTGCGCTTTTCAAACTGTGGTTAACATTAATATGTGTTTCTTCTGCAAATCTGAGCTCTGTGTCAAAAGTTACGTTTTCTGGCTGAATTGAGCCCTACTGCCAATTCTGAGATAAACTTTGGTCTAACTCCTCAGGGAAAACTCGTACTTGAAAATTGAATGTATTTTTGCCCTTTTTTAGACCGTGGTTAACATTAATATGTGTTGCTTCTGTAAATCTGAGCTCTGTGTCTAAAGTTTTTTTCTGGCTGAATTGAATCCAGTTCTGAAATAGAGTCTACACTTTGGTCTAACTCCTCAGGGAAAGCTCGTACTTGAAAATTGAATGTGTTTTTGCACTTTTCAGACTGTGGTTAACATTAATATATGTTTCTTCTGCAAATCTGAGCTCTGTGTCAAAAGTAAATTTTTCTGGTTGAATTGAGCCCTACTGCCAATTCTGAGATCAACTTTGGTCTAATTCCTCAGGGATCTCTCGTACTTGAAAATTGAATGTGTTTTCTGGTTTTCAGACCGTGGGGAACATGAATATGTGTTTCTTCTGCAAATCTGAGCTCTGTGTCAAAAGTTACGTTTTCTGGTTGAATTGAGCCCTACTGCCAATTCTGAGATACACTTTGGTCTAACTCCTTAGGGAAAGCTCGTACTTGAAAATTGAATGTGTTTTGCTCTTTTTTAGACCGTGGGGAAAAGGAATATGTGTTTCTTCTACAAATCTGAGCTCTGTGTCAAAAGTTAATTTTTCTGGTTGAATTGAGTCCTACTGCCAATTCTGAGATCAACTTTGGTCTAATTCCTCAGGGATCTCTCGTACTTGAAAATTGAATGTGTTTTCTGGTTTTCAGACAGTGGGGAACATGAATATGTGTTTCTTCTGCAAATCTGAGCTCTGTGTCAAAAGTTACGTTTTCTGGTTGAATTGAGCCCTACTGCCAATTCTGAGATAAACTTTGGTCTAACTCCTCAGGGAAAACTCTTACTTGAAAATTGAATGTATTTTTGCTCTTTTTTAGACCGTGGGGAACATGAATATGTGTTTCTACTGCAAATCTGAGCTCAGTGTCAAAAGTTACCTTTTTGGCTGAATTGAATCCAGTTCTGAAATAGAGTCTACACTTTGGTCTAACTCCTCAGGGAAAGCTCGTACTTGAAAATTGAATGTGTTTTTGCACTTTTCAGACTGTGGTTAACATTAATATATGTTTCTTCTGCAAATCTGAGCTCTGTGTCAAAAGTAAATTTTTCTGGTTGAATTGAGCCCTACTGCCAATTCTGAGATCAACTTTGGTCTAATTCCTCAGGGATCTCTCGTACTTGAAAATTGAATGTGTTTTCTGGTTTTCAGACCGTGGGGAACATGAATATGTGTTTCTTCTGCAAATCTGAGTGTGTCAAAAGTTACGTTTTCTGGTTGAATTGAGCCCTACTGCCAATTCTGAGATACACTTTGGTCTAACTCCTTAGGGAAAGCTCGTACTTGAAAATTGAATGTGTTTTGCTCTTTTTTAGACCGTGGGGAAAAGGAATATGTGTTTCTTCTGCAAATCTGAGCTCTGTGTCAAAAGTTAATTTTTCTGGTTGAATTGAGTCCTACTGCCAATTCTGAGATCAACTTTGGTCTAATTCCTCAGGGATCTCTCGTACTTGAAAATTGAATGTGTTTTCTGGTTTTCAGACAGTGGGGAACATGAATATGTGTTTCTTCTGCAAATCTGAGCTCTGTGTCAAAAGTTACGTTTTCTGGTTGAATTGAGCCCTACTGCCAATTCTGAGATAAACTTTGGTCTAACTCCTCAGGGAAAACTCTTACTTGAAAATTGAATGTATTTTTGCTCTTTTTTAGACCGTGGGGAACATGAATATGTGTTTCTACTGCAAATCTGAGCTCAGTGTCAAAAGTTACCTTTTTGGCTGAATTGAATCCAGTTCTGAAATAGAGTCTACACTTTGGTCTAACTCCTCAGGGAAAGCTCGTACTTGAAAATTGAATGTGTTTTTGCACTTTTCAGACTGTGGTTAACATTAATATGTGTTTCTTCTGCAAATCTGAGCTCTGTGTCAAAAGTTACGTTTTCTGGCTCAATTGAGCCCTACTGCCAATTCTGAGATAAACTTTGGTCTAACTCCTCAGGGAAAACTCTTACTTGAAAATTGAATGTATTTTTGCTCTTTTTTAGACCATGGGGAACGTGAATATGTGTTTCTACTGCAAATCTGAGCTCAGTGTCAAAAGTTACCTTTTTGGCTGAATTGTGCCCTACTGCCAATTCTGAGATACACTTTGGTCTAACTCCTCAGGGAAAGCTCGTACTTGAAAATTGAATGTGTTTTTGCACTTTTCAGACTGTGGTTAACATTAATATATGTTTCTTCTGCAAATCTGAGCTCTGTGTCAAAAGTAAATTTTTCTGGTTGAATTGAGCCCTACTGCCAATTCTGAGATCAACTTTGGTCTAATTCCTCAGGGATCTCTCGTACTTGAAAATTGAATGTGTTTTCTAGTTTTCAGACCGTGGGGAACATGAATATGTGTTTCTTCTGCAAATCTGAGCTCTGTGTCAAAAGTTAAGTTTTCTGGTTGAATTGAGCCCTACTGCCAATTCTGAGATAAACATTGGTCTAATTCCTCAGGGAAAACTCGTACTTGAAAATTGAATGTATTTTTGCTCTTTTTTAGACCGTGGGGAACATGAATATGTGTTTCTACTGAAAATCTGAGCTCAGTGTCAAAAGTTACCTTTTTGGCTGAATTGTGCCCTACTGCCAATTCTGAGATACACTTTGGTCTAACTCCTCAGGGAAAGCTCGTACTTGAAAATTGAATGTGTTTTTGGCTTTTTAGACCGTGGGGATCATGAATATGTGTTGCTTCTGTAAATCTGAGCTCTGTGTGTAAAGTTTTTTCTGGCTGAATTGAATCCAGTTCTGAAATACAGTCTGCACTTTGGTCTAACTCGTCAGTGAAAGCTCGTACTTGAAAATTGAATGTGTTTTGGCGCTTTTCAGACTGTGGTTAACATTAATATGTGTTGCTTCTGTAAATCTGAGCTCTGTGTCTAAAGTTTTTTTCTGGCTGAATTGAATCCAGTTCTGAAATACAGTCTACACTTTGGTCTAACTCCTCAGGGAAAACTCTTACTTGAAAATAGAATGTATTTTTGCTCTTTTTTAGACCGTGGGGAACATGAATATGTGTTTCTACTGCAAATCTGAGCTCAGTGTCAAAAGTTACCTTTTTGGATGAATTGTGCCCTACTGCCAATTCTGAGATACACTTTGGTCTAACTCCTCAGGGAAAGCTCGTACTTGAAAATTGAATGTGTTTTTGGCTTTTTAGACCGTGGGGATCATGAATATGTGTTGCTTCTGTAAATCTGAGCTCTGTGTCTAAAGTTTTTTCTGGCTGAATTGAATCCAGTTCTGAAATACAGTCTGCACTTTGGTCTAACTCGTCAGGGAAAGCTCGTAGTTGAAAATTGAATGTGTTTTGGCGCTTTTCAGACTGTGGTTAACATTAATATGTGTTTCTTCTGCAAATCTGAGCCCTGTGTCAAAAGTTACGTTTTCTGGCTCAATAGAGCCCTACTGCCAATTCTGAGATAAACTTTGGTCTAACTCCTCAGGGAAAACTCTTACTTGAAAATTGAATGTATTTTTGGTCTTTTTTAGACCGTGGGGAACATGAATATGTGTTTCTACTGCAAATCTGAGCTCAGTGTCAAAAGTTACCTTTTTGGCTGAATTGTGCCCTACTGCCAATTCTGAGATACACTTTGGTCTAACTCCTCAGGGAAAGCTCGTACTTGAAAATTGAATGTGTTTTTGGCTTTTTAGACCGTGGGGATCCTGAATATGTGTTGCTTCTGTAAATCTGAGCTCTGTGTCTAAAGTTTTTTCTGGCTGAATTGAATCCAGTTCTGAAATACAATCTGCACTTTGGTCTAACTCCTCAGGGAAAGCTCGTACTTGAAAATTGAATGGGTTTTGGCACTTTTCAGACTGTGGTTAACATTAATATATGTTTCTTCTGCAAATCTGAGCTCTGTGTCAAAAGTAAATTTTTCTGGTTGAATTGAGCCCTACTGCCAATTCTGAGATCAACTTTGGTCTAATTCCTCAGGGATCTCTCGTACTGGAAAATTGAATGTGTTTTCTGGTTTTCAGACCGTGGGGAACATGAATATGTGTTTCTTCTGCAAATCTGAGCTCGGTGTCAAAAGTTACGTTTTCTGGTTGAATTGAGCCCTACTGCCAATTCTGAGGTGCACTTTGGCCAAATTCCTCAGGGAAAACTCTTACTTGAAAATTGAATGTATTTTTGCTCTTTTTTAGACCGGGGGGAACATGAATATGTGTTTCTACTGCAAATCTGAGCTCAGTGTCAAAAGTTACCTTTTTGGCTGAATTGAGCCCTACTGCCAATTCTGAGATCAACTTTGGTCTAATTCCTCAGGGATCTCTCGTACTTGAAAATTGAATGTGTTTTCTGGTTTTCAGACCGTGGGGAACATGAATATGTGTTTCTTCTGCAAATCTGAGCTCTGTGTCAAAAGTTACGTTTTCTGGTTGAATTGAGCCCTACTGCCAATTCTGAGATGCACTTTGGTCTAACTCCTCAGGGAAAGCTCGTACTTGAAAATTGAATGTGTTTTGCTCTTTTTTAGACCGTGGGGAACATGAATATGTGTTTCTTCTGCAGATCTGAGCTCTGTGTCAAAAGTTAATTTTTCTGGTTGAATTGAGTCCTACTGCCAATTCTGAGATCAACTTTGGTCTAATTCCTCAGGGATCTCTCGTACTTGAAAATTGAATGTGTTTTCTGGTTTTCAGACAGTGGGGAACATGAATATGTGTTTCTTCTGCAAATCTGAGCTCTGTGTCAAAAGTTACGTTTTCTGGTTGAATTGAGCCCTACTGCCAATTCTGAGATACACTTTGGTCTAACTCCTCAGGGAAAACTCTTACTTGAAAATTGAATGTGTTTTTGGCTTTTTAGACCGTGGGGATCATGAATATGTGTTGCTTCTGTAAATCTGAGCTCTGTGTCTAAAGTTTTTTCTGGCTGAATTGAATCCAGTTCTGAAATACAGTCTGCACTTTGGTCTAACTCCTCAGGGAAAGCTCGTACTTGAAAATTGAATGTGTTTTGGCGCTTTTCAGACTGTGGTTAACATTAATATGTGTTTCTTCTGCAAATCTGAGCTCTGTGTCAAAAGTTATGTTTTCTGGCTGAATAGAGCCCTACTGCCAATTCTGAGATAAACTTTGGTCTAACTCCTCAGGGAAAGCTCGTACTGGAAAATTGAATGTGTTTTGGCGCTTTTCAGACTGTGGTTAACATTAATATGTGTTTCTTTTGCAAATCTGAGCTCTGTGTCAAAAGTTAAGTTTTCTCGTTGAATTGAGCCCTACTGCCAATTCTGAGATAAACTTTGGTCTAACTCCTCAGGGAAAGCTCGTACTTGAAAATTGAATGTGTTTTTGCCCTTTTTTAGACCGTGGTTAACATTAATATGTGTTGCTTCTGTAAATCTGAGCTCTGTGTCTAAAGTTTTTTTCTGGCTGAATTGAATCCAGTTCTGAAATAGAGTCTACACTTTGGTCTAACTCCTCAGGGAAAGCTCGTACTTGAAAATTGAATGTGTTTTTGCACTTTTCAGACTGTGGTTAACATTAATATATGTTTCTTCTGCAAATCTGAGCTCTGTGTCAAAAGTAAATTTTTCTGGTTGAATTGAGCCCTACTGCCAATTCTGAGATCAACTTTGGTCTAATTCCTCAGGGATCTCTCGTACTTGAAAATTGAATGTGTTTTCTGGTTTTCAGACCGTGGGGAACATGAATATGTGTTTCTTCTGCAAATCTGAGCTCTGTGTCAAAAGTTACGTTTTCTGGTTGAATTGAGCCCTACTGCCAATTCTGAGATACACTTTGGTCTAACTCCTTAGGGAAAGCTCGTACTTGAAAATTGAATGTGTTTTGCTCTTTTTTAGACCGTGGGGAAAAGGAATATGTGTTTCTTCTGCAAATCTGAGCTCTGTGTCAAAAGTTAATTTTTCTGGTTGAATTGAGTCCTACTGCCAATTCTGAGATCAACTTTGGTCTAATTCCTCAGGGATCTCTCGTACTTGAAAATTGAATGTGTTTTCTGGTTTTCAGACAGTGGGGAACATGAATATGTGTTTCTTCTGCAAATCTGAGCTCTGTGTCAAAAGTTACGTTTTCTGGTTGAATTGAGCCCTACTGCCAATTCTGAGATAAACTTTGGTCTAACTCCTCAGGGAAAACTCTTACTTGAAAATTGAATGTATTTTTGCTCTTTTTTAGACCGTGGGGAACATGAATATGTGTTTCTACTGCAAATCTGAGCTCAGTGTCAAAAGTTACCTTTTTGGCTGAATTGAATCCAGTTCTGAAATAGAGTCTACACTTTGGTCTAACTCCTCAGGGAAAGCTCGTACTTGAAAATTGAATGTGTTTTTGCACTTTTCAGACTGTGGTTAACATTAATATATGTTTCTTCTGCAAATCTGAGCTCTGTGTCAAAAATAAATTTTTCTGGTTGAATTGAGCCCTACTGCCAATTCTGAGATCAACTTTGGTCTAATTCCTCAGGGATCTCTCGTACTTGAAAATTGAATGTGTTTTCTGGTTTTCAGACCGTGGGGAACATGAATATGTGTTTCTTCTGCAAATCTGAGTGTGTCAAAAGTTACGTTTTCTGGTTGAATTGAGCCCTACTGCCAATTCTGAGATGCACTTTGGTCTAACTCCTCAGGGAAAGCTCGTACTTGAAAATTGAATGTGTTTTGCTCTTTTTTAGACCGTGGGGAAAAGGAATATGTGTTTCTTCTGCAAATCTGAGCTCTGTGTCAAAAGTTACGTTTTCTGGTTGAATTGAGCCCTACTGCCAATTCTGAGATACACTTTGGTCTAACTCCTTAGGGAAAGCTCGTACTTGAAAATTGAATGTGTTTTGCTCTTTTTTAGACCGTGGGGAAAAGGAATATGTGTTTCTTCTGCAAATCTGAGCTCTGTGTCAAAAGTTAATTTTTCTGGTTGAATTGAGTCCTACTGCCAATTCTGAGATCAACTTTGGTCTAATTCCTCAGGGATCTCTCGTACTTGAAAATTGAATGTGTTTTCTGGTTTTCAGACAGTGGGGAACATGAATATGTGTTTCTTCTGCAAATCTGAGCTCTGTGTCAAAAGTTACGTTTTCTGGTTGAATTGAGCCCTACTGCCAATTCTGAGATAAACTTTGGTCTAACTCCTCAGGGAAAACTCTTACTTGAAAATTGAATGTATTTTTGCTCTTTTTTAGACCGTGGGGAACATGAATATGTGTTTCTACTGCAAATCTGAGCTCAGTGTCAAAAGTTACCTTTTTGGCTGAATTGAATCCAGTTCTGAAATAGAGTCTACACTTTGGTCTAACTCCTCAGGGAAAGCTCGTACTTGAAAATTGAATGTGTTTTTGCACTTTTCAGACTGTGGTTAACATTAATATGTGTTTCTTCTGCAAATCTGAGCTCTGTGTCAAAAGTTACGTTTTCTGGCTCAATTGAGCCCTACTGCCAATTCTGAGATAAACTTTGGTCTAACTCCTCAGGTAAAACTCTTACTTGAAAATTGAATGTATTTTTGCTCTTTTTTAGACCATGGGGAACGTGAATATGTGTTTCTACTGCAAATCTGAGCTCAGTGTCAAAAGTTACCTTTTTGGCTGAATTGTGCCCTACTGCCAATTCTGAGATACACTTTGGTCTAACTCCTCAGGGAAAGCTCGTACTTGAAAATTGAATGTGTTTTTGGCTTTTTAGACCGTGGGGATCATGAATATGTGTTTCTTCTGTAAATCTGAGCTCTGTGTCTAAAGTTTTTTCTGGCTGAATTGAATCCCGTTCTGAAATACAGTCTGCACTTTGGTCTAACTGCTCAGGGAAAGCTCGTACTTGAAAATTGAATGTGTTTTGGCGCTTTTCAGACTGTGGTTAACATTAATATGTGTTTCTTCTGCAAATCTGAGCTCTGTGTCAAAAGTTAAGTTTTCTGGTTGAATTGAGCCCTACTGCCAATTCTGAGATAAACTTTGGTCTAACTCCTCAGGGAAAGCTCGTACTTGAAAATTGAATGTATTTTTGCCCTTTTTTAGACCGTGGTTAAAATTAATATGTGTTGCTTCTGTAAATCTGAGCTCTGTGTCTAAAGTTTTTTTCTGGCTGAATTGAATCCAGTTCTGAAATTCACTTTGGTCTAACTCCTCAGGGAAAGCTCGTACTTGAAAATTGAATGTGTTTTTGCACTTTTCAGACTGTGGTTAACATTAATATATGTTTCTTCTGCAAATCTGAGCTCTGTGTCAAAAGTAAATTTTTCTGGTTGAATTGAGCCCTACTGCCAATTCTGAGATCAACTTTGGTCTAATTCCTCAGGGATCTCTCGTACTTGAAAATTGAATGTGTTTTCTGGTTTTCAGACCGTGGGGAACATGAATATGTGTTTCTTCTGCAAATCTGAGCTCTGTGTCAAAAGTTACGTTTTCTGGTTGAATTGAGCCCTACTGCCAATTCTGAGATACACTTTGGTCTAACTCCTTAGGGAAAGCTCGTACTTGAAAATTGAATGTGTTTTGCTCTTTTTTAGACCGTGGGGAAAAGGAATATGTGTTTCTTCTGCAAATCTGAGCTCTGTGTCAAAAGTTAATTTTTCTGGTTGAATTGAGTCCTACTGCCAATTCTGAGATCAACTTTGGTCTAATTCCTCAGGGATCTCTCGTACTTGAAAATTGAATGTGTTTTCTGGTTTTCAGACAGTGGGGAACATGAATATGTGTTTATTCTGCAAATCTGAGCTCTGTGTCAAAAGTTACGTTTTCTGGTTGAATTGAGCCCTACTGCCAATTCTGAGATAAACTTTGGTCTAACTCCTCAGGGAAAACTCTTACTTGAAAATTGAATGTATTTTTGCTCTTTTTTAGACCGTGGGGAACATGAATATGTGTTTCTACTGCAAATCTGAGCTCAGTGTCAAAAGTTACCTTTTTGGCTGAATTGAATCCAGTTCTGAAATAGAGTCTACACTTTGGTCTAACTCCTCAGGGAAAGCTCGTACTTGAAAATTGAATGTGTTTTTGCACTTTTCAGACTGTGGTTAACATTAATATATGTTTCTTCTGCAAATGTGAGCTCTGTGTCAAAAATAAATTTTTCTGGTTGAATTGAGCCCTACTGCCAATTCTGAGATCAACTTTGGTCTAATTCCTCAGGGATCTCTCGTACTTGAAAATTGAATGTGTTTTCTGGTTTTCAGACCGTGGGGAACATGAATATGTGTTTCTTCTGCAAATCTGAGTGTGTCAAAAGTTACGTTTTCTGGTTGAATTGAGCCCTACTGCCAATTCTGAGATGCACTTTGGTCTAACTCCTCAGGGAAAGCTCGTACTTGAAAATTGAATGTGTTTTGCTCTTTTTTAGACCGTGGGGAAAAGGAATATGTGTTTCTTCTGCAAATCTGAGCTCTGTGTCAAAAGTTACGTTTTCTGGTTGAATTGAGCCCTACTGCCAATTCTGAGATACACTTTGGTCTAACTCCTTAGGGAAAGCTCGTACTTGAAAATTGAATGTGTTTTGCTCTTTTTTAGACCGTGGGGAAAAGGAATATGTGTTTCTTCTGCAAATCTGAGCTCTGTGTCAAAAGTTAATTTTTCTGGTTGAATTGAGTCCTACTGCCAATTCTGAGATCAACTTTGGTCTAATTCCTCAGGGATCTCTCGTACTTGAAAATTGAATGTGTTTTCTGGTTTTCAGACAGTGGGGAACATGAATATGTGTTTCTTCTGCAAATCTGAGCTCTGTGTCAAAAGTTACGTTTTCTGGTTGAATTGAGCCCTACTGCCAATTCTGAGATAAACTTTGGTCTAACTCCTCAGGGAAAACTCTTACTTGAAAATTGAATGTATTTTTGCTCTTTTTTAGACCGTGGGGAACATGAATATGTGTTTCTACTGCAAATCTGAGCTCAGTGTCAAAAGTTACCTTTTTGGCTGAATTGAATCCAGTTCTGAAATAGAGTCTACACTTTGGTCTAACTCCTCAGGGAAAGCTCGTACTTGAAAATTGAATGTGTTTTTGCACTTTTCAGACTGTGGTTAACATTAATATGTGTTTCTTCTGCAAATCTGAGCTCTGTGTCAAAAGTTACGTTTTCTGGCTCAATTGAGCCCTACTGCCAATTCTGAGATAAACTTTGGTCTAACTCCTCAGGGAAAACTCTTACTTGAAAATTGAATGTATTTTTGCTCTTTTTTAGACCATGGGGAACGTGAATATGTGTTTCTACTGCAAATCTGAGCTCAGTGTCAAAAGTTACCTTTTTGGCTGAATTGTGCCCTACTGCCAATTCTGAGATACACTTTGGTCTAACTCCTCAGGGAAAGCTCGTACTTGAAAATTGAATGTGTTTTTGCACTTTTCAGACTGTGGTTAACATTAATATATGTTTCTTCTGCAAATCTGAGCTCTGTGTCAAAAGTAAATTTTTCTGGTTGAATTGAGCCCTACTGCCAATTCTGAGATCAACTTTGGTCTAATTCCTCAGGGATCTCTCGTACTTGAAAATTGAATGTGTTTTCTAGTTTTCAGACCGTGGGGAACATGAATATGTGTTTCTTCTGCAAATCTGAGCTCTGTGTCAAAAGTTAAGTTTTCTGGTTGAATTGAGCCCTACTGCCAATTCTGAGATAAACATTGGTCTAATTCCTCAGGGAAAACTCGTACTTGAAAATTGAATGTATTTTTGCTCTTTTTTAGACCGTGGGGAACATGAATATGTGTTTCTACTGAAAATCTGAGCTCAGTGTCAAAAGTTACCTTTTTGGCTGAATTGTGCCCTACTGCCAATTCTGAGATACACTTTGGTCTAACTCCTCAGGGAAAGCTCGTACTTGAAAATTGAATGTGTTTTGGCGCTTTTCAGACTGTGGTTAACATTAATATGTGTTGCTTCTGTAAATCTGAGCTCTGTGTCTAAAGTTTTTTTCTGGCTGAATTGAATCCAGTTCTGAAATACAGTCTACACTTTGGTCTAACTCCTCAGGGAAAACTCTTACTTGAAAATAGAATGTATTTTTGCTCTTTTTTAGACCGTGGGGAACATGAATATGTGTTTCTACTGCAAATCTGAGCTCAGTGTCAAAAGTTACCTTTTTGGATGAATTGTGCCCTACTGCCAATTCTGAGATACACTTTGGTCTAACTCCTCAGGGAAAGCTCGTACTTGAAAATTGAATGTGTTTTTGGCTTTTTAGACCGTGGGGATCATGAATATGTGTTACTTCTGTAAATCTGAGCTCTGTGTCTAAAGTTTTTTCTGGCTGAATTGAATCCAGTTCTGAAATACAGTCTGCACTTTGGTCTAACTCGTCAGGGAAAGCTCGTAGTTGAAAATTGAATGTGTTTTGGCGCTTTTCAGACTGTGGTTAACATTAATATGTGTTTCTTCTGCAAATCTGAGCCCTGTGTCAAAAGTTACGTTTTCTGGCTCAATAGAGCCCTACTGCCAATTCTGAGATAAACTTTGGTCTAACTCCTCAGGGAAAACTCTTACTTGAAAATTGAATGTATTTTTGGTCTTTTTTAGACCGTGGGGAACATGAATATGTGTTTCTACTGCAAATCTGAGCTCAGTGTCAAAAGTTACCTTTTTGGCTGAATTGTGCCCTACTGCCAATTCTGAGATACACTTTGGTCTAACTCCTCAGGGAAAGCTCGTACTTGAAAATTGAATGTGTTTTTGGCTTTTTAGACCGTGGGGATCATGAATATGTGTTGCTTCTGTAAATCTGAGCTCTGTGTCTAAAGTTTTTTCTGGCTGAATTGAATCCAGTTCTGAAATACAATCTGCACTTTGGTCTAACTCCTCAGGGAAAGCTCGTACTTGAAAATTGAATGGGTTTTGGCACTTTTCAGACTGTGGTTAACATTAATATATGTTTCTTCTGCAAATCTGAGCTCTGTGTCAAAAGTAAATTTTTCTGGTTGAATTGAGCCCTACTGCCAATTCTGAGATCAACTTTGGTCTAATTCCTCAGGGATCTCTCGTACTGGAAAATTGAATGTGTTTTCTGGTTTTCAGACCGTGGGGAACATGAATATGTGTTTCTTCTGCAAATCTGAGCTCGGTGTCAAAAGTTACGTTTTCTGGTTGAATTGAGCCCTACTGCCAATTCTGAGGTGCACTTTGGCCAAATTCCTCAGGGAAAACTCTTACTTGAAAATTGAATGTATTTTTGCTCTTTTTTAGACCGGGGGGAACATGAATATGTGTTTCTACTGCAAATCTGAGCTCAGTGTCAAAAGTTACCTTTTTGGCTGAATTGAGCCCTACTGCCAATTCTGAGATCAACTTTGGTCTAATTCCTCAGGGATCTCTCGTACTTGAAAATTGAATGTGTTTTCTGGTTTTCAGACCGTGGGGAACATGAATATGTGTTTCTTCTGCAAATCTGAGCTCTGTGTCAAAAGTTACGTTTTCTGGATGAATTGAGCCCTACTGCCAATTCTGAGATGCACTTTGGTCTAACTCCTCAGGGAAAGCTCGTACTTGAAAATTGAATGTGTTTTGCTCTTTTTTAGACCGTGGGGAACATGAATATGTGTTTCTTCTGCAGATCTGAGCTCTGTGTCAAAAGTTAATTTTTCTGGTTGAATTGAGTCCTACTGCCAATTCTGAGATCAACTTTGGTCTAATTCCTCAGGGATCTCTCGTACTTGAAAATTGAATGTGTTTTCTGGTTTTCAGACAGTGGGGAACATGAATATGTGTTTCTTCTGCAAATCTGAGCTCTGTGTCAAAAGTTACGTTTTCTGGTTGAATTGAGCCCTGCTGCCAATTCTGAGATACACTTTGGTCTAACTCCTCAGGGAAAACTCTTACTTGAAAATTGAATGTGTTTTTGGCTTTTTAGACCGTGGGGATCATGAATATGTGTTGCTTCTGTAAATCTGAGCTCTGTGTCTAAAGTTTTTTCTGGCTGAATTGAATCCAGTTCTGAAATACAGTCTGCACTTTGGTCTAACTCCTCAGGGAAAGCTCGTACTTGAAAATTGAATGTGTTTTGGCGCTTTTCAGACTGTGGTTAACATTAATATGTGTTTCTTCTGCAAATCTGAGCTCTGTGTCAAAAGTTATGTTTTCTGGCTGAATAGAGCCCTACTGCCAATTCTGAGATAAACTTTGGTCTAACTCCTCAGGGAAAGCTCGTACTGGAAAATTGAATGTGTTTTGGCGCTTTTCAGACTGTGGTTAACATTAATATGTGTTTCTTCTGCAAATCTGAGCTCTGTGTCTAAAGTTAAGTTTTCTCGTTGAATTGAGCCCTACTGCCAATTCTGAGATAAACTTTGGTCTAACTCCTCAGGGAAAGCTCGTACTTGAAAATTGAATGTGTTTTTGGCTTTTTAGACCGTGGGGATAATGAATATGTGTTTCTTCTGTAAATCTGAGCTCTGTGTCTAAAGTTTTTTCTGGCTGAATTGAATCCAGTTCTGAAATACAGTCTACACTTTGGTCTAACTCCTCAGGGAAAGCTCGTACTTGAAAATTGAATGTGTTTTTGCGCTTTTCAAACTGTGGTTAACATTAATATGTGTTTCTTCTGCAAATCTGAGCTCTGTGTCAAAAGTTACGTTTTCTGGCTGAATTGAGCCCTACTGCCAATTCTGAGATAAACTTTGGTCTAACTCCTCAGGGAAAACTCCTACTTGAAAATTGAATGTATTTTTGCCCTTTTTTAGACCGTGGTTAACATTAATATGTGTTGCTTCTGTAAATCTGAGCTCTGTGTCTAAAGTTTTTTTCTGGCTGAATTGAATCCAGTTCTGAAATAGAGTCTACACTTTGGTCTAACTCCTCAGGGAAAGCTCGTACTTGAAAATTGAATGTGTTTTTGCACTTTTCAGACTGTGGTTAACATTAATATATGTTTCTTCTGCAAATCTGAGCTCTGTGTCAAAAGTAAATTTTTCTGGTTGAATTGAGCCCTACTGCCAATTCTGAGATCAACTTTGGTCTAATTCCTCAGGGATCTCTCGTACTTGAAAATTGAATGTGTTTTCTGGTTTTCAGACCGTGGGGAACATGAATATGTGTTTCTTCTGCAAATCTGAGCTCTGTGTCAAAAGTTACGTTTTCTGGTTGAATTGAGCCCTACTGCCAATTCTGAGATACACTTTGGTCTAACTCCTTAGGGAAAGCTCGTACTTGAAAATTGAATGTGTTTTGCTCTTTTTTAGACCGTGGGGAAAAGGAATATGTGTTTCTTCTGCAAATCTGAGCTCTGTGTCAAAAGTTAATTTTTCTGGTTGAATTGAGTCCTACTGCCAATTCTGAGATCAACTTTGGTCTAATTCCTCAGGGATCTCTCGTACTTGAAAATTGAATGTGTTTTCTGGTTTTCAGACAGTGGGGAACATGAATATGTGTTTCTTCTGCAAATCTGAGCTCTGTGTCAAAAGTTACGTTTTCTGGTTGAATTGAGCCCTACTGCCAATTCTGAGATAAACTTTGGTCTAACTCCTCAGGGAAAACTCTTACTTGAAAATTGAATGTATTTTTGCTCTTTTTTAGACCGTGGGGAACATGAATATGTGTTTCTACTGCAAATCTGAGCTCAGTGTCAAAAGTTACCTTTTTGGCTGAATTGAATCCAGTTCTGAAATAGAGTCTACACTTTGGTCTAACTCCTCAGGGAAAGCTCGTACTTGAAAATTGAATGTGTTTTTGCACTTTTCAGACTGTGGTTAACATTAATATATGTTTCTTCTGCAAATCTGAGCTCTGTGTCAAAAATAAATTTTTCTGGTTGAATTGAGCCCTACTGCCAATTCTGAGATCAACTTTGGTCTAATTCCTCAGGGATCTCTCGTACTTGAAAATTGAATGTGTTTTCTGGTTTTCAGACCGTGGGGAACATGAATATGTGTTTCTTCTGCAAATCTGAGTGTGTCAAAAGTTACGTTTTCTGGTTGAATTGAGCCCTACTGCCAATTCTGAGATACACTTTGGTCTAACTCCTTAGGGAAAGCTCGTACTTGAAAATTGAATGTGTTTTGCTCTTTTTTAGACCGTGGGGAAAAGGAATATGTGTTTCTTCTGCAAATCTGAGCTCTGTGTCAAAAGTTAATTTTTCTGGTTGAATTGAGTCCTACTGCCAATTCTGAGATCAACTTTGGTCTAATTCCTCAGGGATCTCTCGTACTTGAAAATTGAATGTGTTTTCTGGTTTTCAGACAGTGGGGAACATGAATATGTGTTTCTTCTGCAAATCTGAGCTCTGTGTCAAAAGTTACGTTTTCTGGTTGAATTGAGCCCTACTGCCAATTCTGAGATAAACTTTGGTCTAACTCCTCAGGGAAAACTCTTACTTGAAAATTGAATGTATTTTTGCTCTTTTTTAGACCGTGGGGAACATGAATATGTGTTTCTACTGCAAATCTGAGCTCAGTGTCAAAAGTTACCTTTTTGGCTGAATTGAATCCAGTTCTGAAATAGAGTCTACACTTTGGTCTAACTCCTCAGGGAAAGCTCGTACTTGAAAATTGAATGTGTTTTTGCACTTTTCAGACTGTGGTTAACATTAATATGTGTTTCTTCTGCAAATCTGAGCTCTGTGTCAAAAGTTACGTTTTCTGGCTCAATTGAGCCCTACTGCCAATTCTGAGATAAACTTTGGTCTAACTCCTCAGGGAAAACTCTTACTTGAAAATTGAATGTATTTTTGCTCTTTTTTAGACCATGGGGAACGTGAATATGTGTTTCTACTGCAAATCTGAGCTCAGTGTCAAAAGTTACCTTTTTGGCTGAATTGTGCCCTACTGCCAATTCTGAGATACACTTTGGTCTAACTCCTCAGGGAAAGCTCGTACTTGAAAATTGAATGTGTTTTTGGCTTTTTAGACCGTGGGGATCATGAATATGTGTTTCTTCTGTAAATCTGAGCTCTGTGTCTAAAGTTTTTTCTGGCTGAATTGAATCCCGTTCTGAAATACAGTCTGCACTTTGGTCTAACTGCTCAGGGAAAGCTCGTACTTGAAAATTGAATGTGTTTTGGCGCTTTTCAGACTGTGGTTAACATTAATATGTGTTTCTTCTGCAAATCTGAGCTCTGTGTCAAAAGTTAAGTTTTCTGGTTGAATTGAGCCCTACTGCCAATTCTGAGATAAACTTTGGTCTAACTCCTCAGGGAAAGCTCGTACTTGAAAATTGAATGTATTTTTGCCCTTTTTTAGACCGTGGTTAAAATTAATATGTGTTGCTTCTGTAAATCTGAGCTCTGTGTCTAAAGTTTTTTTCTGGCTGAATTGAATCCAGTTCTGAAATTCACTTTGGTCTAACTCCTCAGGGAAAGCTCGTACTTGAAAATTGAATGTGTTTTTGCACTTTTCAGACTGTGGTTAACATTAATATATGTTTCTTCTGCAAATCTGAGCTCTGTGTCAAAAGTAAATTTTTCTGGTTGAATTGAGCCCTACTGCCAATTCTGAGATCAACTTTGGTCTAATTCCTCAGGGATCTCTCGTACTTGAAAATTGAATGTGTTTTCTGGTTTTCAGACCGTGGGGAACATGAATATGTGTTTCTTCTGCAAATCTGAGTGTGTCAAAAGTTACGTTTTCTGGTTGAATTGAGCCCTACTGCCAATTCTGAGATGCACTTTGGTCTAACTCCTCAGGGAAAGCTCGTACTTGAAAATTGAATGTGTTTTGCTCTTTTTTAGACCGTGGGGAAAAGGAATATGTGTTTCTTCTGCAAATCTGAGCTCTGTGTCAAAAGTTAATTTTTCTGGTTGAATGGAGTCCTACTGCCAATTCTGAGATCAACTTTGGTCTAATTCCTCAGGGATCTCTTGTACTTGAAAATTGAATGTGTTTTTGGCTTTTCAGACAGTGGGGAACATGAATATGTGTTTCTTCTGCAAATCTGAGCTCTGTGTCAAAAGTTACGTTTTCTGGTTGAATTGAGCCCTACTGCCAATTCGGAGATACACTTTGGTCTAACTCCTCAGGGAAAGCTCGTACTTGAAAATTGAATGTATTTTTGCTCTTTTTTAGACCGTGGGGAACATGAATATGTGTTTCTACTGCAAATCTGAGCTCAGTGTCAAAAGTTACCTTTTTGGCTGAATTGAATCCAGTTCTGAAATAGAGTCTACACTTTGGTCTAACTCCTCAGGGAAAGCTCGTACTTGAAAATTGAATGTGTTTTTGCACTTTTCAGACTGTGGTTAACATTAATATATGTTTCTTCTGCAAATCTGAGCTCTGTGTCAAAAATAAATTTTTCTGGTTGAATTGAGCCCTACTGCCAATTCTGAGATCAACTTTGGTCTAATTCCTCAGGGATCTCTCGTACTTGAAAATTGAATGTGTTTTCTGGTTTTCAGACCGTGGGGAACATGAATATGTGTTTCTTCTGCAAATCTGAGTGTGTCAAAAGTTACGTTTTCTGGTTGAATTGAGCCCTACTGCCAATTCTGAGATGCACTTTGGTCTAACTCCTCAGGGAAAGCTCGTACTTGAAAATTGAATGTGTTTTGCTCTTTTTTAGACCGTGGGGAAAAGGAATATGTGTTTCTTCTGCAAATCTGAGCTCTGTGTCAAAAGTTACGTTTTCTGGTTGAATTGAGCCCTACTGCCAATTCTGAGATACACTTTGGTCTAACTCCTTAGGGAAAGCTCGTACTTGAAAATTGAATGTGTTTTGCTCTTTTTTAGACCGTGGGGAAAAGGAATATGTGTTTCTTCTGCAAATCTGAGCTCTGTGTCAAAAGTTAATTTTTCTGGTTGAATTGAGTCCTACTGCCAATTCTGAGATCAACTTTGGTCTAATTCCTCAGGGATCTCTCGTACTTGAAAATTGAATGTGTTTTCTGGTTTTCAGACCGTGGGGAACATGAATATGTGTTTCTTCTGCAAATCTGAGTGTGTCAAAAGTTACGTTTTCTGGTTGAATTGAGCCCTACTGCCAATTCTGAGATGCACTTTGGTCTAACTCCTCAGGGAAAGCTCGTACTTGAAAATTGAATGTGTTTTGCTCTTTTTTAGACCGTGGGGAAAAGGAATATGTGTTTCTTCTGCAAATCTGAGCTCTGTGTCAAAAGTTAATTTTTCTGGTTGAATGGAGTCCTACTGCCAATTCTGAGATCAACTTTGGTCTAATTCCTCAGGGATCTCTCGTACTTGAAAATTGAATGTGTTTTTGGCTTTTCAGACAGTGGGGAACATGAATATGTGTTTCTTCTGCAAATCTGAGCTCTGTGTCAAAAGTTACGTTTTCTGGTTGAATTGAGCCCTACTGCCAATTCGGAGATACACTTTGGTCTAACTCCTCAGGGAAAGCTCGTACTTGAAAATTGAATGTGTTTTTGGCTTTTTAGACCGTGGGGATCATGAATATGTGTTGCTTCTGTAAATCTGAGCTCTGTGTCTAAAGTTTTTTCTGGCTGAATTGAATCCAGTTCTGAAATACAGTCTGCACTTTGGTCTAACTCCTCAGGGAAAGCTCGTACTTGAAAATTGAATGTGTTTTGGCGCTTTTCAGACTGTGGTTAACATTAATATGTGTTTCTTCTGCAAATCTGAGCTCTGTGTCAAAAGTTACGTTTTCTGGCTGAATTGAGCCCTACTGCCAATTCTGAGATAAACTTTGGTCTAACTCCTCAGGGAAAACTCTTACTTGAAAATTGAATGTATTTTTGCTCTTTTTTAGACCATGGGGAACGTGAATATGTGTTTCTACTGCAAATCTGAGCTCAGTGTCAAAAGTTACCTTTTTGGCTGAATTGTGCCCTACTGCCAATTCTGAGATACACTTTGGTCTAACTCCTCAGGGAAAGCTCGTACTTGAAAATTGAATGTGTTTTTGGCTTTTTAGACCGTGGGGATCATGAATATGTGTTGCTTCTGTAAATCTGAGCTCTGTGTCTAAAGTTTTTTCTGGCTGAATTGAATCCAGTTCTGAAATACAGTCTGCACTTTGGTCTAACTCCTCAGGGAAAGCTCGTACTTGAAAATTGAATGTGTTTTGGCGCTTTTCAGACTGTGGTTAACATTAATATGTGTTTCTTCTGCAAATCTGAGATCCGTGTCAAAAGTTAAGTTTTCTGGTTGAATTGAGCCCTACTGCCAATTCTGAGATGCACTTTGGTCTAACTCCTCAGGGAAAGCTCGTACTTGAAAATTGAATGTGTTTTGCTCTTTTTTAGACCGTGGGGAAAAGGAATATGTGTTTCTTCTGCAAATCTGAGCTCTGTGTCAAAAGTTAATTTTTCTGGTTGAATTGAGCCCTACTGCCAATTCTGAGATGCACTTTGGCCAAATTCCTCAGAAAAAACTTTTACTTGAAAATTGAATGTATTTTTGCTCTTTTTTACACCGTGGGGAACATGACTACGTGTTGCTTCTGTAAATCTGAGCTCTGTGTCTAAAGTTTTTTTCTGGCTGAATTGAATCCAGTTCTGAAATACACTTTGGTCTAACTCCTAAGGGAAAGCTCTTACTTGAAAATTGAATGTGTTTTCTGGTTTTCAAACAGTGGGGAACATGAATATGTGTTTCTTCTGCAAATCTGAGCTCTGTGTCAAAAGTTACGTTTTCTGGTTGAATTGAGCCCTACTGCCAATTCTGAGATGCACTTTGGTCTAACTCCTCAGGGAAAGCTCGTACTTGAAAATTGAATGTGTTTTTGCGCTTTTCAGACTGTGGTTAACATTAATATGTGTTTCTTCTGTAAATCTGAGCTCTGTGTCAAAAGTTACGTTTTCTGGCTGAATTGAGCCCTACTGCCAATTCTGAGATAAACTTTGGTCTAACTCCTCAGGGAAAACTCTTACTTGAAAATTGAATGTATTTTTGCTCTTTTTTAGACCATGGGGAACGTGAATATGTGTTTCTACTGCAAATCTGAGCTCAGTGTCAAAAGTTACCTTTTTGGCTGAATTGTGCCCTACTGCCAATTCTGAGATACACTTTGGTCTAACTCCTCAGGGAAAGCTCGTACTTGAAAATTGAATGTGTTTTTGGCTTTTTAGACCGTGGGGATCATGAATATGTGTTGCTTCTGTAAATCTGAGCTCTGTGTCTAAAGTTTTTTCTGGCTGAATTGAATCCAGTTCTGAAATACAGTCTGCACTTTGGTCTAACTCCTCAGGGAAAGCTCGTACTTGAAAATTGAATGTGTTTTGGCGCTTTTCAGACTGTGGTTAACATTAATATGTGTTTCTTCTGCAAATCTGAGATCCGTGTCAAAAGTTAAGTTTTCTGGTTGAATTGAGCCCTACTGCCAATTCTGAGATGCACTTTGGTCTAACTCCTCAGGGAAAGCTCGTACTTGAAAATTGAATGTGTTTTGCTCTTTTTTAGACCGTGGGGAAAAGGAATATGTGTTTCTTCTGCAAATCTGAGCTCTGTGTCAAAAGTTAATTTTTCTGGTTGAATTGAGCCCTACTGCCAATTCTGAGATGCACTTTGGCCAAATTCCTCAGAAAAAACTTTTACTTGAAAATTGAATGTATTTTTGCTCTTTTTTACACCGTGGGGAACATGACTACGTGTTGCTTCTGTAAATCTGAGCTCTGTGTCTAAAGTTTTTTTCTGGCTGAATTGAATCCAGTTCTGAAATACACTTTGGTCTAACTCCTAAGGGAAAGCTCTTACTTGAAAATTGAATGTGTTTTCTGGTTTTCAAACAGTGGGGAACATGAATATGTGTTTCTTCTGCAAATCTGAGCTCTGTGTCAAAAGTTACGTTTTCTGGTTGAATTGAGCCCTACTGCCAATTCTGAGATGCACTTTGGTCTAACTCCTCAGGGAAAGCTCGTACTTGAAAATTGAATGTGTTTTTGCGCTTTTCAGACTGTGGTTAACATTAATATGTGTTGCTTCTGTAAATCTGAGCTCTGTGTCTAAAGTTTTTTTCTGGCTGAATTGAATCCAGTTCTGAAATTCACTTTGGTCTAACTCCTCAGGGAAAGCTCGTAGTTGAAAATTGAATGTGTTTTTGCACTTTTCAGACTGTGGTTAACATTAATATATGTTTCTTCTGCAAATCTGAGCTCTGTGTCAAAAGTAAATTTTTCTGGTTGAATTGAGCCCTACTGCCAATTCTGAGATCAACTTTGGTCTAATTCCTCAGGGATCTCTCGTACTTGAAAATTGAATGTGTTTTCTGGTTTTCAGACCGTGGGGAACATGAATATGTGTTTCTTCTGCAAATCTGAGCTCTGTGTCAAAAGTTACGTTTTCTGGTTGAATTGAGCCCTACTGCCAATTCTGAGATGCACTTTGGTCTAACTCCTCAGGGAAAGCTCGTACTTGAAAATTGAATGTGTTTTGCTCTTTTTTAGACCGTGGGGAAAAGGAATATGTGTTTCTTCTGCAAATCTGAGCTCTGTGTCAAAAGTTAATTTTTCTGGTTGAATTGAGCCCTACTGCCAATTCTGACATCAACTTTGGTCTAATTCCTCAGGGATCTCTCGTACTTGAAAATTGAATGTGTTTTCTGGTTTTCAGACCGTGGGGAACATGAATATGTGTTTCTTCTGCAAATCTGAGCTCTGTGTCAAAACTTACATTTTCTGGTTGAATTGAGCCCTATTGCCAATTCTGAGATGCACTTTGGCCAAATTCCTCAGGGAAAACTCTTACTTGAAAATTGAATGTATTTTTTCTCTTTTTTAGACCGTAGGGGAACATGAATAAGTGTTGCTTCTGTAAATCTGAGCTCTGTGTCTAAAGTTTTTTTCTGGCTGAATTGAATCCAGTTCTGAAATACAGTCTACACTTTGGTCTAACTCCTCAGGGAAAGCTCGTACTTGAAAATTGAATGTCTTTTTGGCTTTTTAGACCGTGGGGATCATGAATATGTGTTTCTTCTGCAAATCTGAGCTCAGTGTCAAAAGTTACCTTTTTGGCTGAATTGAATCCAGTTCTGAAATACAGTCTACACTTTGGTCTTACTCCTCAGGGAAAGCTCGTACTTGAAAATTGAATGTGTTTTTGCCCTTTTTAGACTGTGGTTAACATTAATATGTGTTTCTTCTGCAAAACTGAGCTCTGTGTCAAAAGTTAATTTTTCTGGTTGAATTGAGCCCTACTGCCAATTCTGAGATCAACTTTGGTCTAATTCCTCAGGGATCTCTCGTACTTGAAAATTGAATGTGTTTTCTGGTTTTCAGACCGTGGGGAACATGAATATGTGTTTCTTCTGCAAATCTGAGCTCTGTGTCAAAAGTTACGTTTTCTGGTTGAATTGAGCCCTACTGCCAATTCTGAGATGCACTTTGGTCTAACTCCTCAGGGAAAGCTCGTACTTGAAAATTGAATGTGTTTTGCTCTTTTTTAGACCGTGGGGAAAAGGAATATGTGTTTCTTCTGCAAATCTGAGCTCTGTGTCAAAAGTTAATTTTTCTGGTTGAATTGAGCCCTACTGCCAATTCTGACATCAACTTTGGTCTAATTCCTCAGGGATCTCTCGTACTTGAAAATTGAATGTGTTTTCTGGTTTTCAGACCGTGGGGAACATGAATATGTGTTTCTTCTGCAAATCTGAGCTCTGTGTCAAAACTTACATTTTCTGGTTGAATTGAGCCCTATTGCCAATTCTGAGATGCACTTTGGCCAAATTCCTCAGGGAAAACTCTTACTTGAAAATTGAATGTATTTTTTCTCTTTTTTAGACCGTAGGGGAACATGAATAAGTGTTGCTTCTGTAAATCTGAGCTCTGTGTCTAAAGTTTTTTTCTGGCTGAATTGAATCCAGTTCTGAAATACAGTCTACACTTTGGTCTAACTCCTCAGGGAAAGCTCGTACTTGAAAATTGAATGTCTTTTTGGCTTTTTAGACCGTGGGGATCATGAATATGTGTTTCTTCTGCAAATCTGAGCTCAGTGTCAAAAGTTACCTTTTTGGCTGAATTGAATCCAGTTCTGAAATACAGTCTACACTTTGGTCTTACTCCTCAGGGAAAGCTCGTACTTGAAAATTGAATGTGTTTTTGCCCTTTTTAGACTGTGGTTAACATTAATATGTGTTTCTTCTGCAAAACTGAGCTCTGTGTCAAAAGTTAATTTTTCTGGTTGAATTGAGCCCTACTGCCAATTCTGAGATCAACTTTGGTCTAATTCCTCAGGGATCTCTCGTACTTGAAAATTGAATGTGTTTTCTGGTTTTCAGACCGTGGGGAACATGAATATGTGTTTCTTCTGCAAATCTGAGCTCTGTGTCAAAAGTTACGTTTTCTGGTTGAATTGAGCCCTACTGCCAATTCTGAGATGCACTTTGGTCTAACTCCTCAGGGAAAGCTCGTACTTGAAAATTGAATGTGTTTTGCTCTTTTTTAGACCGTGGGGAACATGAATATGTGTTTCTTCTGCAGATCTGAGCTCTGTGTCAAAAGTTAATTTTTCTGGTTGAATTGAGTCCTACTGCCAATTCTGAGATCAACTTTGGTCTAATTCCTCAGGGATCTCTCGTACTTGAAAATTGAATGTGTTTTCTGGTTTTCAGACAGTGGGGAACATGAATATGTGTTTCTTCTGCAAATCTGAGCTCTGTGTCAAAAGTTACGTTTTCTGGTTGAATTGAGCCCTACTGCCAATTCTGAGATACACTTTGGTCTAACTCCTCAGGGAAAACTCTTACTTGAAAATTGAATGTGTTTTTGGCTTTTTAGACCGTGGGGATCATGAATATGTGTTGCTTCTGTAAATCTGAGCTCTGTGTCTAAAGTTTTTTCTGGCTGAATTGAATCCAGTTCTGAAATACAGTCTGCACTTTGGTCTAACTCCTCAGGGAAAGCTCGTACTTGAAAATTGAATGTGTTTTGGCGCTTTTCAGACTGTGGTTAACATTAATATGTGTTTCTTCTGCAAATCTGAGCTCTGTGTCAAAAGTTAAGTTTTCTCGTTGAATTGAGCCCTACTGCCAATTCTGAGATAAACTTTGGTCTAACTCCTCAGGGAAAGCTCGTACTTGAAAATTGAATGTGTTTTTGGCTTTTTAGACCGTGGGGATAATGAATATGTGTTGCTTCTGTAAATCTGAGCTCTGTGTCTAAAGTTTTTTCTGGCTGAATTGAATCCAGTTCTGAAATACAGTCTACACTTTGGTCTAACTCCTCAGGGAAAGCTCGTACTTGAAAATTGAATGTGTTTTTGCGCTTTTCAAACTGTGGTTAACATTAATATGTGTTTCTTCTGCAAATCTGAGCTCTGTGTCAAAAGTTACGTTTTCTGGCTGAATTGAGCCCTACTGCCAATTCTGAGATAAACTTTGGTCTAACTCCTCAGGGAAAACTCGTACTTGAAAATTGAATGTATTTTTGCCCTTTTTTAGACCGTGGTTAACATTAATATGTGTTGCTTCTGTAAATCTGAGCTCTGTGTCTAAAGTTTTTTTCTGGCTGAATTGAATCCAGTTCTGAAATAGAGTCTACACTTTGGTCTAACTCCTCAGGGAAAGCTCGTACTTGAAAATTGAATGTTTTTTTGCACTTTTCAGACTGTGGTTAACATTAATATATGTTTCTTCTGCAAATCTGAGCTCTGTGTCAAAAGTAAATTTTTCTGGTTGAATTGAGCCCTACTGCCAATTCTGAGATCAACTTTGGTCTAATTCCTCAGGGATCTCTCGTACTTGAAAATTGAATGTGTTTTCTGGTTTTCAGACCGTGGGGAACATGAATATGTGTTTCTTCTGCAAATCTGAGCTCTGTGTCAAAAGTTACGTTTTCTGGTTGAATTGAGCCCTACTGCCAATTCTGAGATACACTTTGGTCTAACTCCTTAGGGAAAGCTCGTACTTGAAAATTGAATGTGTTTTGCTCTTTTTTAGACCGTGGGGAAAAGGAATATGTGTTTCTTCTGCAAATCTGAGCTCTGTGTCAAAAGTTAATTTTTCTGGTTGAATTGAATCCTACTGCCAATTCTGAGATCAACTTTGGTCTAATTCCTCAGGGATCTCTCGTACTTGAAAATTGAATGTGTTTTCTGGTTTTCAGACAGTGGGGAACATGAATATGTGTTTCTTCTGCAAATCTGAGCTCTGTGTCAAAAGTTACGTTTTCTGGTTGAATTGAGCCCTACTGCCAATTCTGAGATAAACTTTGGTCTAACTCCTCAGGGAAAACTCTTACTTGAAAATTGAATGTATTTTTGCTCTTTTTTAGACCGTGGGGAACATGAATATGTGTTTCTACTGCAAATCTGAGCTCAGTGTCAAAAGTTACCTTTTTGGCTGAATTGAATCCAGTTCTGAAATAGAGTCTACACTTTGGTCTAACTCCTCAGGGAAAGCTCGTACTTGAAAATTGAATGTGTTTTTGCACTTTTCAGACTGTGGTTAACATTAATATATGTTTCTTCTGCAAATCTGAGCTCTGTGTCAAAAATAAATTTTTCTGGTTGAATTGAGCCCTACTGCCAATTCTGAGATCAACTTTGGTCTAATTCCTCAGGGATCTCTCGTACTTGAAAATTGAATGTGTTTTCTGGTTTTCAGACCGTGGGGAACATGAATATGTGTTTCTTCTGCAAATCTGAGTGTGTCAAAAGTTACGTTTTCTGGTTGAATTGAGCCCTACTGCCAATTCTGAGATGCACTTTGGTCTAACTCCTCAGGGAAAGCTCGTACTTGAAAATTGAATGTGTTTTGCTCTTTTTTAGACCGTGGGGAAAAGGAATATGTGTTTCTTCTGCAAATCTGAGCTCTGTGTCAAAAGTTACGTTTTCTGGTTGAATTGAGCCCTACTGCCAATTCTGAGATACACTTTGGTCTAACTCCTTAGGGAAAGCTCGTACTTGAAAATTGAATGTGTTTTGCTCTTTTTTAGACCGTGGGGAAAAGGAATATGTGTTTCTTCTGCAAATCTGAGCTCTGTGTCAAAAGTTAATTTTTCTGGTTGAATTGAGTCCTACTGCCAATTCTGAGATCAACTTTGGTCTAATTCCTCAGGGATCTCTCGTACTTGAAAATTGAATGTGTTTTCTGGTTTTCAGACAGTGGGGAACATGAATATGTGTTTCTTCTGCAAATCTGAGCTCTGTGTCAAAAGTTACGTTTTCTGGTTGAATTGAGCCCTACTGCCAATTCTGAGATAAACTTTGGTCTAACTCCTCAGGGAAAACTCTTACTTGAAAATTGAATGTATTTTTGCTCTTTTTTAGACCGTGGGGAACATGAATATGTGTTTCTACTGCAAATCTGAGCTCAGTGTCAAAAGTTACCTTTTTGGCTGAATTGAATCCAGTTCTGAAATAGAGTCTACACTTTGGTCTAACTCCTCAGGGAAAGCTCGTACTTGAAAATTGAATGTGTTTTTGCACTTTTCAGACTGTGGTTAACATTAATATGTGTTTCTTCTGCAAATCTGAGCTCTGTGTCAAAAGTTACGTTTTCTGGCTCAATTGAGCCCTACTGCGAATTCTGAGATAAACTTTGGTCTAACTCCTCAGGGAAAACTCTTACTTGAGAATTGAATGTATTTTTGCTCTTTTTTAGACCATGGGGAACGTGAATATGTGTTTCTACTGCAAATCTGAGCTCAGTGTCAAAAGTTACCTTTTTGGCTGAATTGTGCCCTACTGCCAATTCTGAGATACACTTTGGTCTAACTCCTCAGGGAAAGCTCGTACTTGAAAATTGAATGTGTTTTTGGCTTTTTAGACCGTGGGGATCATGAATATGTGTTGCTTCTGTAAATCTGAGCTCTGTGTCTAAAGTTTTTTCTGGCTGAATTGAATCCCGTTCTGAAATACAGTCTGCACTTTGGTCTAACTGCTCAGGGAAAGCTCGTACTTGAAAATTGAATGTGTTTTGGCGCTTTTCAGACTGTGGTTAACATTAATATGTGTTTCTTCTGCAAATCTGAGCTCTGTGTCAAAAGTTAAGTTTTCTGGTTGAATTGAGCCCTACTGCCAATTCTGAGATAAACTTTGGTCTAACTCCTCAGGGAAAGCTCGTACTTGAAAATTGAATGTATTTTTGCCCTTTTTTAGACCGTGGTTAAAATTAATATGTGTTGCTTCTGTAAATCTGAGCTCTGTGTCTAAAGTTTTTTTCTGGCTGAATTGAATCCAGTTCTGAAATTCACTTTGGTCTAACTCCTCAGGGAAATCTCGTACTTGAAAATTGAATGTGTTTTTGCACTTTTCAGACTGTGGTTAACATTAATATATGTTTCTTCTGCAAATCTGAGCTTTGTGTCAAAAGTAAATTTTTCTGGTTGAATTGAGCCCTACTGCCAATTCTGAGATCAACTTTGGTCTAATTCCTCAGGGATCTCTCGTACTTGAAAATTGAATGTGTTTTCTGGTTTTCAGACCGTGGGGAACATGAATATGTGTTTCTTCTGCAAATCTGAGTGTGTCAAAAGTTACGTTTTCTGGTTGAATTGAGCCCTACTGCCAATTCTGAGATGCACTTTGGTCTAACTCCTCAGGGAAAGCTCGTACTTGAAAATTGAATGTGTTTTGCTCTTTTTTAGACCGTGGGGAAAAGGAATATGTGTTTCTTCTGCAAATCTGAGCTCTGTGTCAAAAGTTAATTTTTCTGGTTGAATGGAGTCCTACTGCCAATTCTGAGATCAACTTTGGTCTAATTCCTCAGGGATCTCTCGTACTTGAAAATTGAATGTGTTTTTGGCTTTTCAGACAGTGGGGAACATGAATATGTGTTTCTTCTGCAAATCTGAGCTCTGTGTCAAAAGTTACGTTTTCTGGTTGAATTGAGCCCTACTGCCAATTCGGAGATACACTTTGGTCTAACTCCTCAGGGAAAGCTCGTACTTGAAAATTGAATGTGTTTTTGGCTTTTTAGACCGTGGGGATCATGAATATGTGTTGCTTCTGTAAATCTGAGCTCTGTGTCTAAAGTTTTTTCTGGCTGAATTGAATCCAGTTCTTTTTTTTTTTTTTTTTTTTATTGCAAAAGTTTTACAATTACATTTTCACCCCTTTTTTCACCCCCCCACCTCCCTCCCCAAACTTCCCATCCACCCTAACCCTCCCTAACCCTCCCCCCCCAGACTTCCCTAATACATACTCATAACTAATAACACTAATATGTAAACCTGAACCCATCCCTCCCCCTATATAATTTTTCCTCTTTATCTCTTTACATTAAAATATTTCTAATACATTATTTTTAAATAAAAGCTATTTGATACTTTCTAGTTTGGTATTTGTTCTGAACATATTCTATCCACCTTTTCCATTCCCATTCGTAAGTCTCTTGTGAACAATCTTTTAGATACGCTGAAATCTTCGCCATCTCTGCAAAACTGGCCATCTTCAAAGTCCATTCCTCGATAGTGGGCAAAGCTTCATTCTTCCAGTATTTACCTATCAACAATCTTGCTGCTGTTATCATATACAATATTAGTTTTATTTCACCCCGTGTAAAACCCTTAACTATACCCAATAAAAACAATTGTGGAGAAAATTGAATTTTTTTCTTCAAAACATTCTGCATGACCCACCAAATTTTTATCCAAAAAGCCTTAACTTTCCTACAGGTCCACCAAACATGATAATATGTAGCATCTACACAATCACATCTCCAACATTTTGGCTGAACATTAGGGTACATACATGACAACTTTTTAGGATCTAAATGCCATCTATAAAACATTTTATAAAAATTTTCTCTCAGGTTTTGCGACTGTGTAAATTTAACATTCTGAACCCAATTTTTTTCCCAAGTTTCCAGCATCACTGGTTCTTCAAAATTCTGTGCCCACTTAATCATACAATCTTTAACTAATTCCGTTTCTGAATCTCTTTCTAACAAAACATTATAAAGCCTTTTAATATGCATTGGACCTTTCTCTCTTATATGTCTAACCAATTCTTCCTCATGCAACATAATACCAGTTTTTTGGTCCTCTTTCCATCTCATTTGTAATTGATTATATTGTAACCAGGTTAAATTAATCCCTTCGTCCAACAGTGTCTGCAATGTCTTCAGCTGCCATCTGCCCGCATCTGTAAAAAGAACCTCTTTGTATAAAAACCCCCCGAGTGACATTATATTTGTATTCCACAAGGTATGACCAAGATCCAGCCATAGCGGTATTTTATAATCCCATTTGAGTCGGTGCTTCTTCCAAACTCTCATCAAGGAATCTCTGAGTATATGACTTTTAAATACTTTATCAACTTTATCATCATAAAATAAGTAAGCATGCCATCCAAATTCAAGATCAAAACTTTCTGCATTCAATATTCCAGCCTTTTTATTTCCAAACCAGTCACTTGTTAAAGTTAAAGCTGCTGCATCATAATATAACTGTAGGTTTGGGAGTTTAAGGCCTCCTCTTTCTGGAACATCTTGCATAATTTTCAATTTCACTCTCGGCTTTTTCTCGTTCCAGACAAACTTATTCACACCAGACTGCCAGACTTTCAGTTGTTTATCACTTTTAAGCACCAGAATCATTTGAAACAAAAACAGAAATCTTGGCAAAATATTCATCTTAACTGCTGCTATTCTTCCAAGTAAAGACAGTTGCAGCTTTTTCCAGGTCTCCATGTCTTTCTGAACCTCTCGCCACAACACCTCGTAATTATTTTGAAACAATTTCATATTTGATTCTGCAACCTGAATTCCAAGATATTTTACCTTAGGTACAATTTCAAAACCTGCCCTCCTTTCAAGCTCATGTTTACGATCTTGTGTCATATTCTTAACTATCATTTTAGTCTTTTTTGAGTTCAGTTTAAAACCTGAAACTCTACCATAGTCTTGTATAATGTCGTTCATCAGGATTATTGATTCCATTGGTTGTAATAGGGTAACAACCAGATCATCTGCAAATGCCTTTATTCTATAATCCTCTTGCCTTATCACTATACCTTTCAAAATTTTTGAGTCCCGTATTGTATTTAGCAAGACTTCCAATGTTAATATAAATAAAAGTGGGGACAACGGACATCCCTGTCTTGTTCCTTTTTCAATTTTAAACTCTGTCGTCAAACTTCCATTAATAATAATCTGTGCTTTTTGCTCTTGATAAATTGCTGAAATCGCCTGTATAAATTGGTCCCCAAAGCCCATCTTTTTTAAAGTCTTTAGTAGAAAGTTCCAATCCACTCTATCAAAGGCTTTCTCCGCATCCAAAAAAACCAGCACTGCAGAAATCTGTTTATTCTTATCAAGATATTCCAATAAGTCTATTACTTGCCTTACATTATCCTTCATATATCTGCCCTCAATAAATCCCGCTTGGTCCTCATGAATCACTTTTTGAATTACTGGCATCAACCTGTTGGCTAATACCTTCGCATAAATTTTATAGTCTGTGTTCAAAAGAGATATTGGTCTGTAGTTCTCTGGTTTTTTAGGACCAACTTGTTCCTTTGGTATCAGAGATATATAAGCAGTTGTCCAAGATGGGGGTATTTTACCCCCTTGTTGAATATTACAAAATAAATCTCTAAGTTGTTCCACCATTTCAGCTTGTAAAGTTTTATAATACACTGCAGTCAAACCATCCGTGCCAGGAGCTTTGGCTGTTTTTAGCTGCTTAATTGCTGCTATTATCTCCTCCTCTGTTATAGGATAATTCATTCTTTCCTTTTGTTGATCAGTAATTTTTGTAACTCTCTTATCCTTTAAATATTTTTCTATAAGTCCATTCTGCACCTCTTCTTTGGCATATAATTTAGTATAATAATCCACAAAAGCTTCTTTAATTAATTTTTGTTGAAAAATTTCTTTCCCTCCAATGTCAATACTATCAATAATCCGTATACTTTGTTTTTTCCTCAGTGTGTAAGCCAACCATCTGCCCGGTTTATTAGCATTGCAAAATGTATTATGCTTTGCGTATTGTAAACTTGTTGCAACTTGTTCCGCCATAAGCATTTGAAATTGGTCTTTCAAAAGTTTTATAGCACTTCTTATTCTTTCATCTGTTGGGTTTTTAATAAGTAACTGTTCCTTATTCTTTATTTCCATTTCCAACTCAGATCTTTTCTTTTGTCGGAACAGTCTGTGTTTAGAATTCATGTAGATAAGTACCCCTCTCATATAAGCTTTACTAGCGTCCCAAACAATTTCAATTGGGGTACCTTTATTCAAATTTATTTCAAAAAATTCTTTCAAATGCTTTTTAAGTTCTATTGTATTTTTTTCATATCTAAACAAGTTCTCATTTAATCTCCAAGAACGTCTCTCAACCTTATCCATCTCAATTTCTATCCATACAGGGCTATGGTCAGTCAAAGTTCTTGGAAAAATCTTTGTTCTTTTTGTCTTAATAAGTAAATCATTTGACAACAGGATAAAATCAATCCTAGAAAAGGATCTATGTCTATCGGAAAAGAAAGTATAATCCAATTCATTCGGATTATGTATTCTCCAAACATCTTTTAGTTCCATATCTTCTTTCATATCAAAAAAAGTCTGCGGTAGTCTAATTCTAGACTTTGCCAAGCTCTTTTTATCTAGTTTAGAATCAATTACTCCATTCCAATCTCCCATAAATAAAATAGATCTATAGTCCCATTGCAATATTTTAGTATGTAACATCTTGTAAAAACAATCCTGTTGTTGGTTAGGAGCATAAATTCCAATCAAAAGAATTTGACCATTTGCTGTAAGCAATTCAATTGCTACAAACCTACCATCTTGATCTACTTCTATAACTTTTGCTGTTAATTTTTTATTTACATAAATAACCACACCATTCTTTTTCTGCGAAGTTGAAGATATATAATGTACTCCTAATTTTAAATTTATCAAATATTTCTGATCTTGAGTTGTAATATGCGTTTCTTGTAAACAAATTATATCATTATTAAATTGTTTCAAATATGTAAATAATTTCTTCCTTTTCTGTGCTGAATTCAACCCATTAACATTCCAAGATAAACACTTAAGGGTCATCGGCCTGTTTCTGGAGCGCAGAGCAAAATATTTGAAGTTCATCCAAAAGCTTCGATCTTGCTCCTCCCATAGCTCCACTCTCTTGTAGGGTACTCTTAGCTGCCTTCTTGTCTTGTCTTTCCTGTTGTTGTTGTTGCTTTTGTTTAAGTAGCTTGGATTGAGCTCTAGTTATACGTTGATCTTTAACTTCAGTCAACTGAATCAAATCCAAAATTGGAGAAGAATCCAGCAAGGGCTCACTCAGAAAACCTCCTTCTGCACCTTGCACATTTTCTAATTCCTGCTTGGGCTGTTCTTCCAATTGCCTCTCTTCACTCTCCTTAATCTCCAAAACTGTAGATGTACGTGGAGATGGTGTTCTTTCCTTAAGAATAGTACTATAAAAATGTTGTGCCTTCTCCACGGTATTCAATCGATATCCTTCTCCCTTATATCTAAAAATTATCCCAGCTGGTGCATCCCACCGGAAGGGTATCTGTAAATCTTTCAATTCCTTAACAAGAAAACCAAATTCTTTTCTAGCTTTCAGCATTTTAGGAGGTAATTCTTTAAAAATTACAAGTCGTGAGCCCCCCACTTCTACAGAGGTGTGAAAAGATTTTTGGAGGATTTCATTTCTAATTTCTCTCTCAGTAAAGTATATGACCACATCTCTAGGCAGTTGTCTTTGTCTGGCCACCCAAGAGTTCACTCTGTAAATTTTATCTATTTTGTGAAATACCAAATCAGGGTTAACTTGTAAGATCTTAGCCAGGGCTTCAGAGCAAACTTGTCTCAAGTCCTGTCTCTCCTCCTCTCGAATTCCCCGAAGCCGTATGGCAAATTCCATCGCCCGGAATTGTATCATGACAATCTCATCTTCAATTCTCTGCATTTTATTATCAGCTTCTTCAATTTTATAGTCATTATCTTTCATCCTAACATTAACTTCTAATTTGAGTTCTTCAACTTTAAAATCAACTTTCCCAATAAAATTTGCCAGGCCAGACGCCACTTCTGATATTTTTTTGGTCACCATATTTTGATTCTGCTTCACCATATCTTTAACTTCATTAATTTCCTGCAGAAATTCCTCATGTGATTTTTGAAGTTTATGATCTATTTCCTGTTGAGATTCTTGAAATTTTTCATCCAAAGTTTTAGAAATAAAGTCTTTTAAATCTCCCACATCAAGTTCTTTTTTCTGAGTTTGTAGCTGTTGAGCAGGGGGAAGTTGCGTTTGATGTTTGTGTGTGGGGGATCCCCCCCCGATGCCTTCCCTTCCTGCTTCTTTGAAGCCATTGTGCCACGTAAGCTAATTTTTCTAAAGAGGGAAGTTCTTTTTCCTTTCCCTCTTCCACAAAAGCTTCTGAAAAAGTCCCCCAAATTTAGTCAAATAAAACTGAAGTAAAGCAAAGTCAAATTTTAGCAAAAAAAGAAAATGTTTTCCTTTAGGTAAGACAACTTTGTAGCAACTTTTCAACTTTGTAGCAAAGCAGAGAGGCTTCACAAATCCACTTTCACTAGCTCGTTAACTCAAGCGCTGGACGCCATATTTTTTTCAAATCACTTTCACTCGCTCACTTTCTCTTTGATTTAAAAAGTCAATAAAGCACTAATACTTGCAATTTTCAGGTTTCTGGATTCAAGTTGGTATTTCCGCTATTTGTTAGAATTAGTTCCTCTCACTTTAAAAGTTTGCTGCTGTCGGCTTGTTCTGCTGAAGGCAGAATCGTCCCACGCCGCCCGGAGTCTCCGCAGGTTGGAAGGGAGCCGCTCCTGTTTTCACCCCCAGAAGCGATTCCCTGGGGGGGTTACAGGGGCTCAACCTGTGCCCTGCTGTCTCTGCTCCTGCAATCTTCAAGATTTCGGAGTTTTCGAGCCGCTCCTCGTTCACGGGGCGGCTCTACAGGCGGCGGGGCTGGCGGTCTTAGAAAATCACCGCCGTCGCCGAAGCTCGCAAACCGGAAGTCTGAATCCAGTTCTGAAATACAGTCTGCACTTTGGTCTAACTCCTCAGGGAAAGCTCGTACTTGAAAATTGAATGTGTTTTGGCGCTTTTCAGACTGTGGTTAACATTAATATGTGTTTCTTCTGCAAATCTGAGCTCTGTGTCAAAAGTTACGTTTTCTGGCTGAATTGAGCCCTACTGCCAATTCTGAGATAAACTTTGGTCTAACTCCTCAGGGAAAACTCTTACTTGAAAATTGAATGTATTTTTGCTCTTTTTTAGACCATGGGGAACGTGAATATGTGTTTCTACTGCAAATCTGAGCTCAGTGTCAAAAGTTACCTTTTTGGCTGAATTGTGCCCTACTGCCAATTCTGAGATACACTTTGGTCTAACTCCTCAGGGAAAGCTCGTACTTGAAAATTGAATGTGTTTTTGGCTTTTTAGACCGTGGGGATCATGAATATGTGTTGCTTCTGTAAATCTGAGCTCTGTGTCTAAAGTTTTTTCTGGCTGAATTGAATCCAGTTCTGAAATACAGTCTGCACTTTGGTCTAACTCCTCAGGGAAAGCTCGTACTTGAAAATTGAATGTGTTTTGGCGCTTTTCAGACTGTGGTTAACATTAATATGTGTTTCTTCTGCAAATCTGAGATCCGTGTCAAAAGTTAAGTTTTCTGGTTGAATTGAGCCCTACTGCCAATTCTGAGATGCACTTTGGTCTAACTCCTCAGGGAAAGCTCGTACTTGAAAATTGAATGTGTTTTGCTCTTTTTTAGACTGTGGGGAAAAGGAATATGTGTTTCTTCTGCAAATCTGAGCTCTGTGTCAAAAGTTAATTTTTCTGGTTGAATTGAGCCCTACTGCCAATTCTGAGATGCACTTTGGCCAAATTCCTCAGAAAAAACTTTTACTTGAAAATTGAATGTATTTTTGCTCTTTTTTACACCGTGGGGAACATGACTACGTGTTGCTTCTGTAAATCTGAGCTCTGTGTCTAAAGTTTTTTTCTGGCTGAATTGAATCCAGTTCTGAAATACACTTTGGTCTAACTCCTAAGGGAAAGCTCTTACTTGAAAATTGAATGTGTTTTCTGGTTTTCAAACAGTGGGGAACATGAATATGTGTTTCTTCTGCAAATCTGAGCTCTGTGTCAAAAGTTACGTTTTCTGGTTGAATTGAGCCCTACTGCCAATTCTGAGATGCACTTTGGTCTAACTCCTCAGGGAAAGCTCGTACTTGAAAATTGAATGTGTTTTTGCGCTTTTCAGACTGTGGTTAACATTAATATGTGTTGCTTCTGTAAATCTGAGCTCTGTGTCTAAAGTTTTTTTCTGGCTGAAT
This sequence comes from Pantherophis vulpinus, assembly GCA_037215915.1. Classification (NCBI taxonomy): domain Eukaryota; kingdom Metazoa; phylum Chordata; class Lepidosauria; order Squamata; family Colubridae; genus Pantherophis; species Pantherophis vulpinus. The sequence continues at coordinate 185,585,697 of JAXLNS010000001.1, forward strand.
TGAATCCAGTTCTGAAATTCACTTTGGTCTAACTCCTCAGGGAAAGCTCGTAGTTGAAAATTGAATGTGTTTTTGCACTTTTCAGACTGTGGTTAACATTAATATATGTTTCTTCTGCAAATCTGAGCTCTGTGTCAAAAGTAAATTTTTCTGGTTGAATTGAGCCCTACTGCCAATTCTGAGATCAACTTTGGTCTAATTCCTCAGGGATCTCTCGTACTTGAAAATTGAATGTGTTTTCTGGTTTTCAGACCGTGGGGAACATGAATATGTGTTTCTTCTGCAAATTTGAGCTCTGTGTCAAAAGTTACGTTTTCTGGTTGAATTGAGCCCTACTGCCAATTCTGAGATGCACTTTGGTCTAACTCCTCAGGGAAAGCTCGTACTTGAAAATTGAATGTGTTTTGCTCTTTTTTAGACCGTGGGGAAAAGGAATATGTGTTTCTTCTGCAAATCTGAGCTCTGTGTCAAAAGTTAATTTTTCTGGTTGAATTGAGCCCTACTGCCAATTCTGACATCAACTTTGGTCTAATTCCTCAGGGATCTCTCGTACTTGAAAATTGAATGTGTTTTCTGGTTTTCAGACCGTGGGGAACATGAATATGTGTTTCTTCTGCAAATCTGAGCTCTGTGTCAAAACTTACATTTTCTGGTTGAATTGAGCCCTATTGCCAATTCTGAGATGCACTTTGGCCAAATTCCTCAGGGAAAACTCTTACTTGAAAATTGAATGTATTTTTTCTCTTTTTTAGACCGTAGGGGAACATGAATAAGTGTTGCTTCTGTAAATCTGAGCTCTGTGTCTAAAGTTTTTTTCTGGCTGAATTGAATCCAGTTCTGAAATACAGTCTACACTTTGGTCTAACTCCTCAGGGAAAGCTCGTACTTGAAAATTGAATGTCTTTTTGGCTTTTTAGACCGTGGGGATCATGAATATGTGTTTCTTCTGCAAATCTGAGCTCAGTGTCAAAAGTTACCTTTTTGGCTGAATTGAATCCAGTTCTGAAATACAGTCTACACTTTGGTCTTACTCCTCAGGGAAAGCTCGTTCTTGAAAATTGAATGTGTTTTTGCCCTTTTTAGACTGTGGTTAACATTAATATGTGTTTCTTCTGCAAAACTGAGCTCTGTGTCAAAAGTTAATTTTTCTGGTTGAATTGAGCCCTACTGCCAATTCTGAGATCACCTTTGGTCTAATTCCTCAGGGATCTCTCGTACTTGAAAATTGAATGTGTTTTCTGGTTTTCAGACCGTGGGGAACATGAATATGTGTTTCTTCTGCAAATCTGAGCTCTGTGTCAAAAGTTACGTTTTCTGGTTGAATTGAGCCCTACTGCCAATTCTGAGATGCACTTTGGTCTAACTCCTCAGGGAAAGCTCGTACTTGAAAATTGAATGTGTTTTGCTCTTTTTTAGACCGTGGGGAAAAGCAATATGTGTTTCTTCTGCAAATCTGAGCTCTGTGTCAAAAGTTAATTTTTCTGGTTGAATTGAGCCCTACTGCCAATTCTGAGATCAACTTTGGTCTAATTCCTCAGGGATCTCTCGTACCTGAAAATTGAATGTGTTTTCTGGTTTTCAGACCGTGGGGAACATGAATATGTGTTTCTTCTGCAAATCTGAGCTCTGTGTCAAAAGTTACGTTTTCTGGTTGAATTGAGCCCTATTGCCAATTCTGAGATGCACTTTGGCCAAATTCCTCAGGGAAAACTCTTACTTGAAAATTGAATGTATTTTTTCTCTTTTTTAGACCGTAGGGGAACATGAATAAGTGTTGCTTCTGTAAATCTGAGCTCTGTGTCTAAAGTTTTTTTCTGGCTGAATTGAATCCAGTTCTGAAATACAGTCTACACTTTGGTCTAACTCCTCAGGGAAAGCTCGTACTTGAAAATTGAATGTCTTTTTGGCTTTTTAGACCGTGGGGATCATGAATATGTGTTTCTTCTGCAAATCTGAGCTCAGTGTCAAAAGTTACCTTTTTGGCTGAATTGAATCCAGTTCTGAAATACAGTCTACACTTTGGTCTAACTCCTGAGGGAAAGCTCGTACTTGAAAATTGAATGTGTTTTTGCCCTTTTTAGACTGTGGTTAACATTAATATATGTTTCTTCTGCAAAACTGAGCTCTGTGTCAACAGTTAAGTTTTCTGGTTGAATTGAGCCCTACTGCCAATTCTGAGGTGCACTTTGGCCAAATTCCTCAGGGAAAGCTCATACTTGAAAATTGAATGCATTTTTGCCCTTTTTTAGACCGTGGGGAACGTGAATATTTGTTTCTTCTGCAAATCTGAGTTCTGTGTCAAAAGTTACGTTTTCTGGTTGAATTGAGCCCTACTGCCAATTCTGACATCAACTTTGGTCTAATTCCTCAGAGATCTCTCGTACTTGAAAATTGAATGTGTTTTCTGGTTTTCAGACCGTGGGGAACATGAATACGTGTTTCTTCTGCAAATCTGAGCTCTGTGTCAAAAGTTACGTTTTCTGGTTGAATTGAGCCCTACTGCCAATTCTGAGGTGCACTTTGGCCAAATTCATCAGGGAAAACTCTTACTTGAAAATTGAATGTATTTTTGCTCTTTTTTAGACCGTGGGGAACATGAATATGAGTTTCTTCTGCAAATCTGAGTTCTGTGTCAAAAGTTACGTTTTCTGGTTGAATTGAGCCCTACTGCCAATTCTGAGATGCACTTTGGCCTAATCCCTCAGGGAAAGCTCGTACTTGAAAATTGAATGTGTTTTTGCGCTTTTCAGACTGTGGTTAATATTAATATGTGTTGCTTCTGTAAATCTGAGCTCTGTGTCTAAAGTTTTTTCTGGCTGAATTGAATCCAGTTCTGAAATACAGTCTACACTTTGGTCTAACTCCTCAGGGAAAGCTCGTATTTGAAAATTGAATGTGTTTTTGCGCTTTTCAGACTATGGTTAACATTAGTATGTGTTGCTTCTGTAAATCTGAGCTCTGTGTCTAAAGTTTTTTTCTGGCTGAATTGAATCCAGTTCTGAAATACAGTCTACACTTTGGTCTAACTCCTCAGGGAAAGCTCGTACTTGAAAATTGAATGTGTTTTTGCACTTTTCAGACTGTGGTTAACATTAATATATGTTTCTTCTGCAAATCTGAGCTCTGTGTCAAAAGTAAATTTTTCTGGTTGAATTGAGCCCTACTGCCAATTCTGAGATCAACTTTGGTCTAATTCCTCAGGGATCTCTCGTACTTGAAAATTGAATGTGTTTTCTGGTTTTCAGACCGTGGGGAACATGAATATGTGTTTCTTCTGCAAATCTGAGCTCTGTGTCAAAAGTTACGTTTTCTGGTTGAATTGAGCCCTACTGCCAATTCTGAGGTGCACTTTGGCCAAATTCATCAGGGAAAACTCTTACTTGAAAATTGAATGTATTTTTGCTCTTTTTTAGACCGTGGGGAACATGAATATGAGTTTCTTCTGCAAATCTGAGCTCTGTGTCAAAAGTTAATTTTTCTGGTTGAATTGAGCCCTACTGCCATTTCTGACATCAACTTTGGTCTAATTCCTCAGGGATCTCTCGTACTTGAAAATTGAATGTGTTTTCTGGTTTTCAGACCGTGGGGAACATGAATATGTGTTTCTTCTGCAAATCTGAGCTCTGTGTCAAAAGTTACGTTTTCTGGTTGAATTGAGCCCTATTGCCAATTCTGAGATGCACTTTGGCCAAATTCCTCAGGGAAAACTCTTAGTTGAAAATTGAATGTATTTTTTCTCTTTTTTAGACCGTAGGGGAACATGAGTATGTGTTGCTTCTCTAAATCTGAGCTCTGTGTCTAAAGTTTTTTTCTGGCTGAATTGAATCCAGTTCTGAAATACAGTCTACACTTTGGTCTAACTCCTCAGGGAAAGCTCGTACTTGAAAATTGAATGTGTTTTTGCCCTTTTTAGACTGTGGTTAACATTAATATCTGTTTCTTCTGCAAAACTGAGCTCTGTGTCAACAGTTAAGTTTTCTGGTTGAATTGAGCCCTACTGCCAATTCTGAAGTGCACTTTGGCCAAATTCCTCAGGGAAAACTCTTACTTGAAAATTGAATGTATTTTTGCTATTTTTTAGACCGTGGGGAACATGAATATGTGTTTCTACTGCAAATCTGAGCTCAGTGTCAAAAGTTACCTTTTTGGCTGAATTGAGCCCTTCTGCCAATTCTGAGATACACTTTGGTCTAATTCCTCAGTGAAAACTCTTACTTGAAAATTGAATGTATTTTTGCTATTTTTTAGACCGTGGGGAACAGGAGTATGTGTTTCTTCTGCAAATCTGAGCTCTGTGTCAAAAGTTAAGTTTTCTGGTTGAATTAAGCCCTACTGCCAATTCTGAGATGCACTTTGGCCTAATTCCTCAGTGAAAGCTCATACTTGAAAATTGAATGTGTTTTTGCTCTTTTCAGACAGTGGTTAACCTTTATATATGTTTCTTCTGCAAATCTGAGCTCTGTGTCAAAAGTTAATTTTTCTGGTTGAATTGAGCCCTACTGCCAATTCTGATATCAACTTTGGTCTAATTCCTCAGGGATCTCTCGTACTTGAAAATTGAATGTGTTTTCTGGTTTTCAGACTGTGGTTAACATTAATATGTGTTTCTTCTGTAAATCAGCTCTGTGTCTAAAGTTTTTTCTGGCTGAATTGAATCCAGTTCTGAAATACAGTCTACACTTTGGTCTAACTCCTCAGGGAAAGCTCGTACTTGAAAATTGAATGTGTTTTTGCGCTTTTCAGACTGTGGTTAACATTAGTATGTGTTGCTTCTGTAAATCTGAGCTCTGTGTCTAAAGTTTTTTTCTGGCTGAATTGAATCCAGTTCTGAAATACAGTCTACACTTTGGTCTAACTCCTCAGGGAAAGCTCGTACTTGAAAATTGAATGTGTTTTTGCACTTTTCAGACTGTGGTTAACATTAATATATGTTTCTTCTGCAAATCTGAGCTCTGTGTCAAAAGTAAATTTTTCTGGTTGAATGAGCCCTACTGCCAATTCTGAGATCAACTTTGGTCTAATTCCTCAGGGATCTCTCGTACTTGAAAATTGAATGTGTTTTCTGGTTTTCAGACCGTGGGGAACATGAATATGTGTTTCTTCTGCAAATCTGAGCTCTGTGTCAAAAGTTACGTTTTCTGGTTGAATTGAGCCCTACTGCCAATTCTGAGATGCACTTTGGTCTAACTCCTCAGGGAAAGCTCGTACTTGAAAATTGAATGTGTTTTGCTCTTTTTTAGACCGTGGGAAAAAGGAATATGTGTTTCTTCTGCAAATCTGAGCTCTGTGTCAAAAGATAATTTTTCTGGTTGAATTGAGCCCTACTGCCATTTCTGACATCAACTTTGGTCTAATTCCTCAGGGATCTCTCGTACTTGAAAATTGAATGTGTTTTCTGGTTTTCAGACCGTGGGGAACATGAATATGTGTTTCTTCTGCAAATCTGAGCTCTGTGTCAAAAGTTACGTTTTCTGGTTGAATTGAGCCCTACTGCCAATTCTGAGATGCACTTTGGTCTAACTCCTCAGGGAAAGCTCGTACTTGAAAATTGAATGTGTTTTGCTCTTTTTTAGACCGTGGGGAAAAGGAATATGTGTTTCTTCTGCAAATCTGAGCTCTGTGTCAAAAGTTAATTTTTCTGGTTGAATTGAGCCCTACTGCCATTTCTGACATCAACTTTGGTCTAATTCCTCAGGGATCTCTCGTACTTGAAAATTGAATGTGTTTTCTGGTTTTCAGACCGTGGGGAACATGAATATGTGTTTCTTCTGCAAATCTGAGCTCTGTGTCAAAAGTTACGTTTTCTGGTTGAATTCAGCCCTACTGCCAATTCTGAGATGCACTTTGGCCTAATTCCTCAGGGATTCTCGTACTTGAAAATTGAATGTGTTTTGTGGTTTTCAGACCGTGGCCAACATGAATATGTGTTTCTACTGCAAATCTGAGCTCAGTGTCAAAAGTTACCTTTTTGGCTGAATTGAGCCCTTCTGCCAATTCTGAGATACACTTTGGTCTAACTCCTCAGGGAAAGCTCGTACTTGAAAATTGAATGTGTTTTTGCGCTTTTCAGACTGTGGTTAACATTAATATGTGTTTCTTCTGCAAATCTGAGCTCTGTGTCAAAAGTTAAGTTTTCTGGTTGAATTGTGGCCTACTGCCAATTCTGAGATAAACTTTGGTCTAATTCCTCAGGGAAAACTCTTACTTGAAAATTGAATGTATTTTTGCCCTTTTTTAGACCGTGGGGAACATGAATATGTGTTGCTTCTGTAAATCTGAACTCTGTGTCTAAAGTTTTTTCTGGCTGAATTGAATCCAGTTCTGAAATACAGTCTACACTTTGGTCTAACTCCTCAGGGAAAGCTCATACTTGAAAATTGAATGTGTTTTTGCCCTTTTTTAGGCCGTGGGGAACATGAATATGTGTTTCTTCTGCAAATCTGAGCTCTGTGTCAAAAGTTAAGTTTTCTGGTTGAATTGAGCCCTACTGCCAATTCTGAGATGCACTTTGGCCTAATTCCTCAGTGAAAGCTCATACTTGAAAATTGAATGCATTTTTGCCCTTTTTTAGACCGTGGGGAACATGAATATGTGTTGCTTCTGTAAATCTGAACTCTGTGTATAAAGTTTTTTCTGGCTGAATTGAATCCAGATCTGAAATACAGTCTACACTTTGGTCTAACTCCTCAGGGAAAGCTCGTACTTGAAAATTGAATGTGTTTTTGCGCTTTTCAGACTGTGGTTAACATTAATATGTGTTTCTTCTGCAAATCTGAGCTCTGTGTCAAACGTTAAGTTTTCTATTTGAATTGAGCCCTACTGCCAATTCTGAGATACACTTTGGTCTAACTCCTCAGGGAAAGCTCGTACTTGAAAATTGAATGTTTTTTTGCGCTTTTCAGACTGTGGTTAACATTAATATGTGTTTCTTCTGCAAATCTGAGCTCTGTGTCTAAAGTTTTTTCTGGCTGAATTGAATCCAGTTCTGAAATACAGTCTACACTTTGGTCTAACTCCTCAGGGAAAGCTCATACTTGAAAATTGAATGTGTTTTTGCACTTTTCAGACTGTGGTTAACATTAATATATGTTTCTTCTGCAAATCTGAGCTCTGTGTCAAAAGTTAATTTTTCTGGTTGAATTGAGCCCTACTGCCAATTCTGAGATCAACTTTGGTCTAATTCCTCAGGGATTTCTCGTACTTGAAAATTGAATGTGTTTTCTGGTTTTCAGACCGTGGGGAACATGAATATGTGTTTCTTCTGCAAATCTGAGCTCTGTGTCAAAAGTTACGTTTTCTGGTTGAATTGAGCCCTACTGCCAATTCTGAGGTGCACTTTGGCCTAATTCCTCAGGGAAAACTCTTACTTGAAAATTGAATGTATTTTTGCTCTTTTTTAGACCGTGGGGAACATGAATATGTGTTTCTTCTGCAAATCTGAGTTCTGTGTCAAAAGTGACGTTTTCTGGTTGAATTGAGCCCTACTGCCAATTCTGAGATGCACTTTGCCCTAATTCCTCAGTGAAAGCTCATACTTGAAAATTGAATGCATTTTTGCCCTTTTTTAGACCGTGGGGAACGTGAATATTTGTTTCTTCTGCAAATCTGAGCTCTGTGTCTAAAGTTTTTTTCTGGCTGAATTGAATCCAGTTCTGAAATACAGTCTACACTTTGGTCTAACTCCTCAGGGAAAGCTCGTACTTGAAAATTGAATGTGTTTTTTCACTTTTCAGACTGTGGTTAACATTAATATATGTTTCTTCTGCAAATCTGAGCTCTGTGTCAAAAGTAAATTTTTCTGGTTGAATTGAGCCCTACTGCCAATTCTGAGATCAACTTTGGTCTAATTCCTCAGGGATCTCTCGTAGTTGAAAATTGAATGTGTTTTCTGGTTTTCAGACCGTGGGGAACATGAATATGTGTTTCTTCTGCAAATCTGAGCTCTGTGTCAAAAGTTACGTTTTCTGGTTGAATTGAGCCCTACTGCCAATTCTGAGATGCACTTTGGTCTAACTCCTCAGGGAAAGCTCGTACTTGAAAATTGAATGTGTTTTGCTCTTTTTTAGACCGTGGGGAAAAGGAATATGTGTTTCTTCTGCAAATCTGAGCTCTGTGTCAAAATTTAATTTTTCTGGTTGAATTGAGCCCTACTGCCAATTCTGACATCAACTTTGGTCTAATTCCTCAGGGATCTCTCGTACTTGAAAATTGAATGTGTTTTCTGGTTTTCAGACCGTGGGGAACATGAATATGTGTTTCTTCTGCAAATCTGAGCTCTGTGTCAAAACTTACGTTTTCTGGTTGAATTGAGCCCTATTGCCAATTCTGAGATGCACTTTGGCCAAATTCCTCAGGGAAAACTCTTACTTGAAAATTGAATGTATTTTTTCTCTTTTTTAGACCGTAGGGGAACATGAATAAGTGTTGCTTCTGTAAATCTGACCTCTGTGTCTAAAGTTTTTTTCTGGCTGAATTGAATCCAGTTCTGAAATACAGTCTACACTTTGGTCTAACTCCTCAGGGAAAGCTCGTACTTGAAAATTGAATGTCTTTTTGGCTTTTTAGACCGTGGGGATCATGAATATGTGTTTCTTCTGCAAATCTGAGCTCAGTGTCAAAAGTTACCTTTTTGGCTGAATTGAATCCAGTTCTGAAATACAGTCTACACTTTGGTCTTACTCCTCAGGGAAAGCTCGTACTTGAAAATTGAATGTGTTTTTGCCCTTTTTAGACTGTGGTTAACATTAATATATGTTTCTTCTGCAAATCTGAGCTCTGTGTCAAAAGTTAATTTTTCTGGTTGAATTGAGCCCTACTGCCAATTCTGACATCAACTTTGGTCTAATTCCTCAGGGATCTCTCGTACTTGAAAATTGAATGTGTTTTCTGGTTTTCAGACCGTGGGGAACATGAATATGTGTTTCTTCTGCAAATCTGAGCTCTGTGTCAAAAGTTACGTTTTCTGGTTGAATTGAGGCCTACTGCCAATTCTGAGGTGCACTTTGGCCAAATTCCTCAGGGAAAACTCTTACTTGAAAATTGAATGTATTTTTGCTCTTTTTTAGACTGTGGGGAACAGGAATATGTGTTTCTTCTGCAAATCTGAGCTCTGTGTCAAAAGTTAATTTTTCTGGTTGAATTGAGCCCTACTGCCAAGTCTGAGATCAACTTTGGTCTAATTCCTCAGGGATCTCTCGTACTTGAAAATTGAATGTGTTTTCTGGTTTTCAGACCGTGGGGAACATGAATATGTGTTTCTTCTGCAAATCTGAACTCTGTGTCAAAAGTTACCTTTTTGGCTGAATTGAGCCCTTCTGCCAATTCTGAGATACACTTTGGTCTAACTCCTCAGGGAAAGCTCGTACTTGAAAATTGAATGTGCTTTTGCTCTTTTTTAGACCGTGGGGAACAGGAATATGTGTTTCTTCTGCAAATCTGAGCTCTGTGTCAAAAGTTAAGTTTTCTGGTTGAATTGAGCCCTACTGCCAATTCTGAGGTGCACTTTGGCCAAATTCCTCAGGGAAAACTCTTACTTGAAAATTGAATGTATTTTTGCTCTTTTTTAGACCGTGGGGAACATGAATATGTGTTTCTTCTGCAAATCTGAGTTCTGTGTCAAAAGTTACGTTTTCTGGTTGAATTGAGCCCTACTGCCAATTCTGAGATGCACTTTGCCCTAATTCCTCAGTGAAAGCTCATACTTGAAAATTGAATGCATTTTTGCCCTTTTTTAGACCGTGGGGAACGTGAATATTTGTTTCTTCTGCAAATCTGAGCTCTGTGTCTAAAGTTGTTTTCTGGCTGAATTGAATCCAGTTCTGAAATACAGTCTACACTTTGGTCTAACTCCTCAGGGAAAGCTCGTATTTGAAAATTGAATGTGTTTTTGCACTTTTCAGACTGTGGTTAACATTAATATATGTTTCTTTTGCAAATCTGAGCTCTGTGTCAAAAGTAAATTTTTCTGGTTGAATTGAGCCCTACTGCCAATTCTGAGATCAACTTTGGTCTAATTCCTCAGGGATCTCTCGTACTTGAAAATTGAATGTGTTTTCTGGTTTTCAGACCGTGGGGAACATGAATATGTGTTTCTTCTGCAAATCTGAGCTCTGTGTCAAAAGTTTCGTTTTCTGGTTGAATTGAGCCCTATTGCCAATTCTGAGATGCACTTTGGCCAAATTCCTCAGGGAAAACTCTTACTTGAAAATTGAATGTATTTTTTCTCTTTTTTAGACCGTAGGGGAACATGAATAAGTGTTGCTTCTGTAAATCTGAGCTCTGTGTCTAAAGTTTTTTTCTGGCTGAATTGAATCCAGTTCTGAAATACAGTCTACACTTTGGTCTAACTCCTCAGGGAAAGCTCGTACTTGAAAATTGAATGTCTTTTTGGCTTTTTAGACCGTGGGGATCATGAATATGTGTTTCTTCTGCAAATCTGAGCTCAGTGTCAAAAGTTACCTTTTTGGCTGAATTGAATCCAGTTCTGAAATACAGTCTACACTTTGGTCTAACTCCTCAGGGAAAGCTCGTACTTGAAAATTGAATGTGTTTTTGCCCTTTTTAGACTGTGGTTAACATTAATATCTGTTTCTTCTGCAAAACTGAGCTCTGTGTCAACAGTTAAGTTTTCTGGTTGAATTGAGCCCTACTGCCAATTCTGAGGTGCACTTTGGCCAAATTCCTCAGGGAAAACTCTTACTTGAAAATTGAATGTATTTTTGCTATTTTTTAGAACGTGGGGAAGATGAATATGTGTTTCTAGTGCCAATCTGAGCTCAGTGTCAAAAGTTACCTTTTTGGCTGAATTGAGCCCTTCTGCCAATTCTGAGATACACTTTGGTCTAACTCCTCAGGGAAAGCTCGTACTTGAAAATTGAATGTGCTTTTGCTCTTTTTTAGACTGTGGGGAACAGGAATATGTGTTTCTTCTGCAAATCTGAGCTCTGTGTCAAAAGTTAAGTTTTCTGGTTGAATTGAGCCCTACTGCCAATTCTGAGATGCACTTTGGCCTAATTCCTCAGTGAAAGCTCATACTTGAAAATTGAATGCATTTTTGCCCTTTTTTAGACCGTGGGGAACGTGAATATTTGTTTCTTCTGCAAATCTGAGTTCTGTGTCAAAAGTTACGTTTTCTGGTTGAATTGAGCCCTACTGCCAATTCTGACATCAACTTTGGTCTAATTCCTCAGGGATCTCTCGTACTTGAAAATTGAATGTGTTTTCTAGTTTTCAGACCGTGGCGAACATGAATACGTGTTTCTTCTGCAAATCTGAGCTCTGTGTCAAAAGTTACGTTTTCTGGTTGAATTGAGCCCTACTGCCAATTCTGAGGTGCACTTTGGCCAAATTCCTCAGGGAAAACTGAATGTATTTTTGCTCTTTTTTAGACCGTGGGGAACATGAATATGAGTTTCTTCTGCAAATCTGAGTTCTGTGTCAAAAGTTATGTTTTCTGGTTGAATTGAGCCCTACTGCCAATTCTGAGATGCACTTTGGCCAAATTCCTCAGGGAAAACTCTTACTTGAAAATTGAATGTATTTTTTCTCTTTTTTAGACCGTAGGGGAACATGAATAAGTGTTGCTTCTGTAAATCTGACCTCTGTGTCTAAAGTTTTTTTCTGGCTGAATTGAATCCAGTTCTGAAATACAGTCTACACTTTGGCCTAATTCCTCAGGGAAAGCTCGTACTTGAAAATTGAATGTGTTTTTGCGCTTTTCAGACTGTGGTTAATATTAATATGTGTTGCTTCTGTAAATCTGAGCTCTGTGTCTAAAGTTTTTTCTGGCTGAATTGAATCCAGTTCTGAAATACAGTCTACACTTTGGTCTAACTCCTCAGGGAAAGCTCGTACTTGAAAATTGAATGTGTTTTTGCGCTTTTCAGACTGTGGTTAACATTAGTATGTGTTGCTTCTGTAAATCTGAGCTCTGTGTCTAAAGTTTTTTTCTGGCTGAATTGAATCCAGTTCTGAAATACAGTCTACACTTTGGTCTAACTCCTCAGGGAAAGCTCGTACTTGAAAATTGAATGTGTTTTTGCACTTTTCAGACTGTGGTTAACATTAATATATGTTTCTTCTGCAAATCTGAGCTCTGTGTCAAAAGTAAATTTTTCTGGTTGAATTGAGCCCTACTGCCAATTCTGAGATCAACTTTGGTCTAATTCCTCAGGGATCTCTCGTACTTGAAAATTGAATGTGTTTTCTGGTTTTCAGACCGTGGGGAACATGAATATGTGTTTCTTCTGCAAATCTGAGCTCTGTGTCAAAAGTTACGTTTTCTGGTTGAATTGGGCCCTACTGCCAATTCTGAGATGCACTTTGGTCTAACTCCTCAGGGAAAGCTCGTACTTGAAAATTGAATGTGTTTTGCTCTTTTTTAGACCGTGGGGAAAAGGAATATGTGTTTCTTCTGCAAATCTGAGCTCTGTGTCAAAAGTTAATTTTTCTGGTTGAATTGAGCCCTACTGCCATTTCTGACATCAACTTTGGTCTAATTCCTCAGGGATCTCTCGTACTTGAAAATTGAATGTGTTTTCTGGTTTTCAGACCGTGGCGAACATGAATACGTGTTTCTTCTGCAAATCTGAGCTCTGTGTCAAAAGTTACGTTTTCTGGTTGAATTGAGCCCTACTGCCAATTCTGAGGTGCACTTTGGCCAAATTCCTCAGGGAAAACTGAATGTATTTTTGCTCTTTTTTAGACCGTGGGGAACATGAATATGAGTTTCTTCTGCAAATCTGAGTTCTGTGTCAAAAGTTACGTTTTCTGGTTGAATTGAGCCCTACTGCCAATTCTGAGATGCACTTTGGCCTAATTCCTCAGGGAAAGCTCGTACTTGAAAATTGAATGTGTTTTTGCGCTTTTCAGACTGTGGTTAATATTAATATGTGTTGCTTCTGTAAATCTGAGCTCTGTGTCTAAAGTTTTTTCTGGCTGAATTGAATCCAGTTCTGAAATACAGTCTACACTTTGGTCTAACTCCTCAGGGAAACCTCGTACTTGAAAATTGAATGTGTTTTTGCGCTTTTCAGACTGTGGTTAACATTAGTATGTGTTGCTTCTGTAAATCTGAGCTCTGTGTCTAAAGTTTTTTTCTGGCTGAATTGAATCCAGTTCTGAAATACAGTCTACACTTTGGTCTAACTCCTCAGGGAAAGCTCGTACTTGAAAATTGAATGTGTTTTTGCACTTTTCAGACTGTGGTTAACATTAATATATGTTTCTTCTGCAAATCTGAGCTCTGTATCAAAAGTAAATTTTTCTGCCAATTCTGAGATCAACTTTGGTCTAATTCCTCAGGGATCTCTCGTACTTGAAAATTGAATGTGTTTTCTGGTTTTCAGACCGTGGGGAACATGAATATGTGTTTCTTCTGCAAATCTGAGCTCTGTGTCAAAAGTTACGTTTTCTGGTTGAATTGAGCCCTATTGCCAATTCTGAGATGCACTTTGGCCAAATTCCTCAGGGAAAACTCTTACTTGAAAATTGAATGTATTTTTTCTCTTTTTTAGACCGTAGGGGAACATGAGTATGTGTTGCTTCTGTAAATCTGAGCTCTGTGTCTAAAGTTTTTTTCTGGCTGAATTGAATCCAGTTCTGAAATACAGTCTACACTTTGGTCTAACTCCTCAGGGAAAGCTCGTACTTGAAAATTGAATGTCTTTTTGGCTTTTTAGACCGTGGGGATCATGAATATGTGTTTCTTCTGCAAATCTGAGCTCAGTGTCAAAAGTTACCTTTTTGGCTGAATTGAATCCAGTTCTGAAATACAGTCTACACTTTGGTCTAACTCCTCAGGGAAAGCTCGTACTTGAAAATTGAATGTGCTTTTGCTCTTTTTTAGACCGTGGGGAACAGGAATATGTGTTTCTTCTGCAAATCTGAGCTCTGTGTCAAAAGTTAAGTTTTCTGGTTGAATTGAGCCCTACTGCCAATTCTGAGATGCATTTTGGCCTAATTCCTCAGTGAAAGCGCATACTTGAAAATTGAATGCATTTTTGCCCTTTTTTAGACCGTGGGGAACGTGAATATTTGTTTCTTCTGCAAATCTGAGCTCTGTGTCTAAAGTTTTTTCTGGCTGAATTGAATTTAGTTCTCAAATACAGTCTACACTTTGGTCTAACTCCTCAGGGAAAGCTCGTACTTGAAAATTGAATGTGTTTTTGCACTTTTCAGACTGTGGTTAACATTAATATGTGTTTCTTCTGCAAATCTGAGCTCTGTGTCAAACGTTAAGTTTTCTGGTTGAATTGAGCCCTACTGCCAATTCTGAGATACACTTTGGTCTAACTCCTCAGGGAAAGCTCGTACTTGAAAATTGAATGTGTTTTTGCGCTTTTCAGACTGTGGTTAACATTAATATGTGTTGCTTCTGTAAATCTGAGGTCTGTGTCTAAAGTTTTTTTCTGGCTGAATTGAATCCAGTTCTGAAATACAGTCTACACTTTGGTCTAACTCCTCAGGGAAAGCTCGTACTTGAAAATTGAATGTGTTTTGCTCTTTTTTAGACCGTGGGGAACATGAATTTGTGTTTCTACTGCAAATCTGAGCTCAGTGTCAAAAGTTACCTTTTTGGCTGAATTGTGCCCTACTGCCAATTCTGAGATACACTTTGGTCTAACTCCTCAGGGAAAGCTCGTACTTCAAAATTGAATGTGCTTTTGCTCTTTTTTAGACCGTGGGGAACAGGAATATGTGTTTCTTCTGCAAATCTGAGCTCTGTGTCAAACGTTACGTTTTCTGGTTGAATTGAGGCCTACTGCAAATTCTGAGATGCACTTTGGCCTAATTCCTCAGGGATCTCTCGTACTTGAAAATTGAATGTGTTTTGTGGTTTTCAGACCATGGGGAACATGAATATGTGTTTCTACTGCAAATGTGAGCTGAGTGTCAAAAGTTACCTTTTTGGCTGAATTGAGCCCTTCTGCCAATTCTGAGATACACTTTGGTCTAACTCCTCAGGGAAAACTCTTACTTGAAAATTGAATGTGCTTTTGCTCTTTTTTAGACCGTGGGGAACAGGAATATGTGTTTCTTCTGCAAATCTGAGCTCTGTGTCAAAAGTTAAGTTTTCTGGTTGAATTGTGCCCTACTGCCAATTCTGAGATAAACTTTGGTCTAATTCCTCAGGGAAAACTCTTACTTGAAAATTTAATGTATTTTTGCTCTTTTTTAGACCGTGGGGAACATGAATATGTGTTTCTTCTGCAAATCTGAGCTCAGTGTCAAAAGTTACCTTTTTGGCTCAATTGTGCCCTACTGCCAATTCTGAGATACACTTTGGTCTAACTCCTCAGGGAAAGCTCGTACTTGAAAATTGAATGTGTTTTCTGGTTTCCAGACCGTGGGGAACATGAATATGTGTTTCTTCTGCAAATCTGAGCTCTGTGTCAAAAGTTAAGTTTTCTGGTTGAATTGAGCCCTACTGCCAATTCTGAGATAAACTTTGGTCTAATTCCTCAGGGAAGACTCTTACTTGAAAATTGAATGTATTTTTGCTCTTTTTTAGACCGTGGGGAAGATGAATATGTGTTTCTACTGCAAATCTGAGCTCAGTGTCAAAAGTTACCTTTTTGGCTGAATTGTGCCCTACTGCCAATTCTGAGATACACTTTGGTCTAACTCCTCAGGGAAAGCTCGTACTTGAAAATGAATTTGTTTTTGGATTTTTAGACCGTGGGGATCATGAATATGTGTTGCTTCTGTAAATCTGAGCTCTGTGTCTAAAGATTTTTCTGGCTGAATTGAATTCAGTTCTGAAATACAGTCTGCACTTTGGTCTAACTTCTCAGGGAAAGCTCGTACTTGAAAATTGAATGTGTTTTTGCGCTTTTCAGACTGTGGTTAACATTAATATGTGTTTCTTCTGCAAATCTGAGCTCCGTGTCAAAAGTTAAGTTTTCTGGTTGAATTGACCCCTACTGCCAATTCTGAGATAAACTTTGGTCTAACTCCTCAGGGAAAGCTCGTACTTGAAAATTGAATGTGTTTTTGCGCTTTTCAGACTGTGGTTAACATTAATATGTGTTTCTTCTGCAAAGCTGAGCTCTGTGTCAAAAGTTACGTTTTCTGGCTGAATAGAGCCCTACTGCCAATTCTGAGATAAACTTTGGTCTAACTCCTCAGGGAAAACTCTTACTTGAAAATTGAATGTATTTTTGCTCTTTTTTAGACCGTGGGGAACATGAATGTGTGTTTCTACTGCAAATCTGAGCTCAGTGTCAAAAGTTACCTTTTTGGCTGAATTGAATCCAGTTCTAAAATAAAGTCTACACTTTGGTCTAACTCCTCAGGGAAAGCTCGTACTTGAAAATTGAATGTGTTTTTGGCTTTTTAGACCGTGGGGATCATGAATATGTGTTGCTTCTGTAAATCTGAGCTCTGTGTCTAAAGTTTTTTCTGGCTGAATTGAATCCAGTTCTGAAATACAGTCTGCACTTTGGTCTAACTCCTCAGGGAAAGCTCGTACTTGAAAATTGAATGTGTTTTGGCGCTTTTCAGACTGTGGTTAACATTAATATGTGTTTCTTCTGCAAATCTGAGCTCTGTGTCAAAAGTTAAGTTTTCTCGTTGAATTGAGCCCTACTGCCAATTCTGAGATAAACTTTGGTCTAACTCCTCAGGGAAAGCTCGTACTTGAAAATTGAATGTGTTTTTGGCTTTTTAGACCGTGGGGATAATGAATATGAGTTGCTTCTGTAAATCTGAGCTCTGTGTCTAAAGTTTTTTCTGGCTGAATTGAATCCAGTTTTGAAATACAGTCTACACTTTGGTCTAACTCCTCAGGGAAAGCTCGTACTTGAAAATTGAATGTGTTTTTGCGCTTTTCAGACTGTGGTTAACATTAATATGTGTTTCTTCTGCAAATCTGAGCTCTGTGTCAAAAGTTACGTTTTCTGGCTGAATTGAGCCCTACTGCCAATTCTGAGATAAACTTTGGTCTAACTCCTCAGGGAAAACTCGTACTTGAAAATTGAATGTATTTTTGCCCTTTTTTAGACCGTGGTTAACATTAATATGTGTTGCTTCTGTAAATCTGAGCTCTGTGTCTAAAGTTTTTTTCTGGCTGAATTGAATCCAGTTCTGAAATAGAGTCTACACTTTGGTCTAACTCCTCAGGGAAAGCTCGTACTTGAAAATTGAATGTGTTTTTGCACTTTTCAGACTGTGGTTAACAATAATATATGTTTCTTCTGCAAATCGGAGCTCTGTGTCAAAAGTTAATTTTTCTGGTTGAATTGAGCCCTACTGCCAATTCTGAGATCAACTTTGGTCTAATTCCTCAGGGATCTCTCGTACTTGAAAATTGAATGTGTTTTCTGGTTTTCAGACCGTGGGGAACATGAATATGTGTTTCTTCTGCAAATCTGAGCTCTGTGTCAAAAGTTACGTTTTCTGGTTGAATTGAGCCCTACTGCCAATTCTGAGATGCACTTTGGTCTAACTCCTCAGGGAAAGCTCGTACTTGAAAATTGAATGTGTTTTTGCACTTTTCAGACTGTGGTTAACAATAATATATGTTTCTTCTGCAAATCGGAGCTCTGTGTCAAAAGTAAATTTTTCTGGTTGAATTGAGCCCTACTGCCAATTCTGAGATCAACTTTGGTCTAATTCCTCAGGGATCTCTCGTACTTGAAAATTGAATGTGTTTTCTGGTTTTCAGACCGTGGGGAACATGAATATGTGTTTCTTCTGCAAATCTGAGCTCTGTGTCAAAAGTTACGTTTTCTGGTTGAATTGAGCCCTACTGCCAATTCTGAGATGCACTTTGGTCTAACTCCTCAGGGAAAGCTCGTACTTGAAAATTGAATGTGTTTTGCTCTTTTTTAGACCGTGGGGAAAAGGAATATGTGTTTCTTCTGCAAATCTGAGCTCTGTGTCAAAAGTTACGTTTTCTGGTTGAATTGAATCCAGTTCTGAAATACAGTCTGCACGTTGGTCTAACTCCTCAGGGAAAGCTCGTACTTGAAAATTGAATGTGTTTTGGCGCTTTTCAGACTGTGGTTAACATTAATATGTGTTTCTTCTTCAAATCTGAGCTCTGTGTCAAAAGTTAAGTTTTCTGGTTGAATTGAGCCCTACTGCCAATTCTGAGATAAACTTTGGTCTAACTCCTCAGGGAAAGCTCGTACTTGAAAATTGAATGTATTTTCGCCCTTTTTTAGACCGTGGTTAAAATTAATATGTGTTGCTTCTGTAAATCTGAGCTCTGTGTCTAAAGTTTTTTCTGGCTGAATTGAATCCAGTTCTGAAATACAGTCTGCACTTTGGTCTAACTCCTCACGGAAAGCTCGTACTTGAAAATTGAATGTGTTTTGGCGCTTTTCAGACTGTGGTTAACATTAATATGAGTTTCTTCTGCAAATCTGAGCTCTGTGTCAAAAGTTAAGTTTTCTGGTTGAATTGAGCCCTACTGCCAATTCTGAGATAAACTTTGGTCTAACTCCTCAGGGAAAGCTCGTACTTGAAAATTGAATGTGTTCTGCTCTTTTTTAGACCGTGGGGATCATGAATATGTGTTGCTTCTGTAAATCTGAGCTCTGTGTCTAAAGTTTTTTCTGGCTGAATTGAATCCAGTTCTGAAATACAGTCTGCACTTTGGTCTAACTCCTCAGGGAAAGCTCGTACTTGAAAATTGAATGTGTTTTTGCGCTTTTCAGACTGTGGTTAACATTAATATGTGTTTCTTCTGCAAATCTGAGCTCTGTGTCAAAAGTTACGTTTTCTGGCTGAATTGAGCCCTACTGCCAATTCTGAGATAAACTTTGGTCTAACTCCTCAGGGAAAACTCGTACTTGAAAATTGAATGTATTTTTGCCCTTTTTTAGACCGTGGTTAACATTAATATGTGTTGCTTCTGTAAATCTGTGTCTAAAGTTTTTTTCTGGCTGAATTGAATCCAGTTCTGAAATACAGTCTACACTTTGGTCTAACTGCTCAGGGAAAGCTCGTACTTGAAAATTGAATGTGTTTTTGCACTTTTCAGACTGTGGTTAACATTAATATATGTTTCTTCTGCAAATCTGAGCTCTGTGTCAAAAGTAAATTTTTCTGGTTGAATTGAGCCCTACTGCCAATTCTGAGATCAACTTTGGTCTAATTCCTCAGGGATCTCTCGTACTTGAAAATTGAATGTGTTTTCTAGTTTTCAGACCGTGGGGAACATGAATATGTGTTTCTTCTGCAAATCTGAGCTCTGTGTCAAAAGTTAAGTTTTCTGGTTGAATTGAGCCCTACTGCCAATTCTGAGATAAACATTGGTCTAATTCCTCAGGGAAAACTCGTACTTGAAAATTGAATGTATTTTTGCTCTTTTTTAGACCGTGGGGAACATGAATATGTGTTTCTACTGAAAATCTGAGCTCAGTGTCAAAAGTTACCTTTTTGGCTGAATTGTGCCCTACTGCCAATTCTGAGATACACTTTGGTCTAACTCCTCAGGGAAAGCTCGTACTTGAAAATTGAATGTGTTTTTGGCTTTTTAGACCGTGGGGATCATGAATATGTGTTGCTTCTGTAAATCTGAGCTCTGTGTGTAAAGTTTTTTCTGGCTGAATTGAATCCAGTTCTGAAATACAGTCTGCACTTTGGTCTAACTCGTCAGTGAAAGCTCGTACTTGAAAATTGAATGTGTTTTGGCGCTTTTCAGACTGTGGTTAACATTAATATGTGTTGCTTCTGTAAATCTGAGCTCTGTGTCTAAAGTTTTTTTCTGGCTGAATTGAATCCAGTTCTGAAATACAGTCTACACTTTGGTCTAACTCCTCAGGGAAAACTCTTACTTGAAAATAGAATGTATTTTTGCTCTTTTTTAGACCGTGGGGAACATGAATATGTGTTTCTACTGCAAATCTGAGCTCAGTGTCAAAAGTTACCTTTTTGGATGAATTGTGCCCTACTGCCAATTCTGAGATACACTTTGGTCTAACTCCTCAGGGAAAGCTCGTACTTGAAAATTGAATGTGTTTTTGGCTTTTTAGACCGTGGGGATCATGAATATGTGTTGCTTCTGTAAATCTGAGCTCTGTGTCTAAAGTTTTTTCTGGCTGAATTGAATTCAGTTCTGAAATACAGTCTGCACTTTGGTCTAACTCGTCAGGGAAAGCTCGTAGTTGAAAATTGAATGTGTTTTGGCGCTTTTCAGACTGTGGTTAACATTAATATGTGTTTCTTCTGCAAATCTGAGCCCTGTGTCAAAAGTTACGTTTTCTGGCTCAATAGAGCCCTACTGCCAATTCTGAGATAAACTTTGGTCTAACTCCTCAGGGAAAACTCTTACTTGAAAATTGAATGTATTTTTGGTCTTTTTTAGACCGTGGGGAACATGAATATGTGTTTCTACTGCAAATCTGAGCTCAGTGTCAAAAGTTACCTTTTTGGCTGAATTGTGCCCTACTGCCAATTCTGAGATACACTTTGGTCTAACTCCTCAGGGAAAGCTCGTACTTGAAAATTGAATGTGTTTTTGGCTTTTTAGACCGTGGGGATCATGAATATGTGTTGCTTCTGTAAATCTGAGCTCTGTGTCTAAAGTTTTTTCTGGCTGAATTGAATCCAGTTCTGAAATACAATCTGCACTTTGGTCTAACTCCTCAGGGAAAGCTCGTACTTGAAAATTGAATGGGTTTTGGCACTTTTCAGACTGTGGTTAACATTAATATATGTTTCTTCTGCAAATCTGAGCTCTGTGTCAAAAGTAAATTTTTCTGGTTGAATTGAGCCCTACTGCCAATTCTGAGATCAACTTTGGTCTAATTCCTCAGGGATCTCTCGTACTGGAAAATTGAATGTGTTTTCTGGTTTTCAGACCGTGGGGAACATGAATATGTGTTTCTTCTGCAAATCTGAGCTCGGTGTCAAAAGTTACGTTTTCTGGTTGAATTGAGCCCTACTGCCAATTCTGAGGTGCACTTTGGCCAAATTCCTCAGGGAAAACTCTTACTTGAAAATTGAATGTATTTTTGCTCTTTTTTAGACCGGGGGGAACATGAATATGTGTTTCTACTGCAAATCTGAGCTCAGTGTCAAAAGTTACCTTTTTGGCTGAATTGAGCCCTACTGCCAATTCTGAGATCAACTTTGGTCTAATTCCTCAGGGATCTCTCGTACTTGAAAATTGAATGTGTTTTCTGGTTTTCAGACCGTGGGGAACATGAATATGTGTTTCTTCTGCAAATCTGAGCTCTGTGTCAAAAGTTACGTTTTCTGGTTGAATTGAGCCCTACTGCCAATTCTGAGATGCACTTTGGTCTAACTCCTCAGGGAAAGCTCGTACTTGAAAATTGAATGTGTTTTGCTCTTTTTTAGACCGTGGGGAACATGAATATGTGTTTCTTTTGCAGATCTGAGCTCTGTGTCAAAAGTTAATTTTTCTGGTTGAATTGAGTCCTACTGCCAATTCTGAGATCAACTTTGGTCTAATTCCTCAGGGATCTCTCGTACTTGAAAATTGAATGTGTTTTCTGGTTTTCAGACAGTGGGGAACATGAATATGTGTTTCTTCTGCAAATCTGAGCTCTGTGTCAAAAGTTACGTTTTCTGGTTGAATTGAGCCCTACTGCCAATTCTGAGATAAACTTTGGTCTAACTCCTCAGGGAAAACTCTTACTTGAAAATTGAATGTATTTTTGGTCTTTTTTAGACCGTGGGGAACATGAATATGTGTTTCTACTGCAAATCTGAGCTCAGTGTCAAAAGTTACCTTTTTGGCTGAATTGTGCCCTACTGCCAATTCTGAGATACACTTTGGTCTAACTCCTCAGGGAAAGCTCGTACTTGAAAATTGAATGTGTTTTTTGCTTTTTAGACCGTGGGGATCATGAATATGTGTTGCTTCTGTAAATCTGAGCTCTGTGTCTAAAGTTTTTTCTGGCTGAATTGAATCCAGTTCTGAAATACAATCTGCACTTTGGTCTAACTCCTCAGGGAAAGCTCGTACTTGAAAATTGAATGGGTTTTGGCACTTTTCAGACTGTGGTTAACATTAATATATGTTTCTTCTGCAAATCTGAGCTCTGTGTCAAAAGTAAATTTTTCTGGTTGAATTGAGCCCTACTGCCAATTCTGAGATCAACTTTGGTCTAATTCCTCAGGGATCTCTCGTACTGGAAAATTGAATGTGTTTTCTGGTTTTCAGACCGTGGGGAACATGAATATGTATTTCTTCTGCAAATCTGAGCTCGGTGTCAAAAGTTACGTTTTCTGGTTGAATTGAGCCCTACTGCCAATTCTGAGGTGCACTTTGGCCAAATTCCTCAGGGAAAACTCTTACTTGAAAATTGAATGTATTTTTGCTCTTTTTTAGACCGGGGGGAACATGAATATGTGTTTCTACTGCAAATCTGAGCTCAGTGTCAAAAGTTACCTTTTTGGCTGAATTGAGCCCTACTGCCAATTCTGAGATCAACTTTGGTCTAATTCCTCAGGGATCTCTCGTACTTGAAAATTGAATGTGTTTTCTGGTTTTCAGACCGTGGGGAACATGAATATGTGTTTCTTCTGCAAATCTGAGCTCTGTGTCAAAAGTTACGTTTTCTGGTTGAATTGAGCCCTACTGCCAATTCTGAGATGCACTTTGGTCTAACTCCTCAGGGAAAGCTCGTACTTGAAAATTGAATGTGTTTTGCTCTTTTTTAGACCGTGGGGAACATGAATATGTGTTTCTTCTGCAGATCTGAGCTCTGTGTCAAAAGTTAATTTTTCTGGTTGAATTGAGTCCTACTGCCAATTCTGAGATCAACTTTGGTCTAATTCCTCAGGGATCTCTCGTACTTGAAAATTGAATGTGTTTTCTGGTTTTCAGACAGTGGGGAACATGAATATGTGTTTCTTCTGCAAATCTGAGCTCTGTGTCAAAAGTTACGTTTTCTGGTTGAATTGAGCCCTACTGCCAATTCTGAGATACACTTTGGTCTAACTCCTCAGGGAAAACTCTTACTTGAAAATTGAATGTGTTTTTGGCTTTTTAGACCGTGGGGATCATGAATATGTGTTGCTTCTGTAAATCTGAGCTCTGTGTCTAAAGTTTTTTCTGGCTGAATTGAATCCAGTTCTGAAATACAGTCTGCACTTTGGTCTAACTCCTCAGGGAAAGCTCGTACTTGAAAATTGAATGTGTTTTGGCGCTTTTCAGACTGTGGTTAACATTAATATGTGTTTCTTCTGCAAATCTGAGCTCTGTGTCAAAAGTTACGTTTTCTGGCTGAATAGAGCCCTACTGCCAATTCTGAGATAAACTTTGGTCTAACTTCTCAGGGAAAGCTCGTACTGGAAAATTGAATGTGTTTTGGCGCTTTTCAGACTGTGGTTAACATTAATATGTGTTTCTTCTGCAAATCTGAGCTCTGTGTCAAAAGTTAAGTTTTCTCGTTGAATTGAGCCCTACTGCCAATTCTGAGATAAACTTTGGTCTAACTCCTCAGGGAAAGCTCGTACTTGAAAATTGAATGTGTTTTTGGCTTTTTAGACCGTGGGGATAATGAATATGTGTTGCTTCTGTAAATCTGAGCTCTGTGTCTAAAGTTTTTTCTGGCTGAATTGAATCCAGTTCTGAAATACAGTCTACACTTTGGTCTAACTCCTCAGGGAAAGCTCGTACTTGAAAATTGAATGTGTTTTTGCGCTTTTCAAACTGTGGTTAACATTAATATGTGTTTCTTCTGCAAATCTGAGCTCTGTGTCAAAAGTTACGTTTTCTGGCTGAATTGAGCCCTACTGCCAATTCTGAGATAAACTTTGGTCTAACTCCTCAGGGAAAACTCGTACTTGAAAATTGAATGTATTTTTGCCCTTTTTTAGACCGTGGTTAACATTAATATGTGTTGCTTCTGTAAATCTGAGCTCTGTGTCTAAAGTTTTTTTCTGGCTGAATTGAATCCAGTTCTGAAATAGAGTCTACACTTTGGTCTAACTCCTCAGGGAAAGCTCGTACTTGAAAATTGAATGTGTTTTTGCACTTTTCAGACTGTGGTTAACATTAATATATGTTTCTTCTGCAAATCTGAGCTCTGTGTCAAAAGTAAATTTTTCTGGTTGAATTGAGCCCTACTGCCAATTCTGAGATCAACTTTGGTCTAATTCCTCAGGGATCTCTCGTACTTGAAAATTGAATGTGTTTTCTGGTTTTCAGACCGTGGGGAACATGAATATGTGTTTCTTCTGCAAATCTGAGCTCTGTGTCAAAAGTTACGTTTTCTGGTTGAATTGAGCCCTACTGCCAATTCTGAGATACACTTTGGTCTAACTCCTTAGGGAAAGCTCGTACTTGAAAATTGAATGTGTTTTGCTCTTTTTTAGACCGTGGGGAAAAGGAATATGTGTTTCTTCTGCAAATCTGAGCTCTGTGTCAAAAGTTAATTGTTCTGGTTGAATTGAGTCCTACTGCCAATTCTGAGATCAACTTTGGTCTAACTCCTCAGGGATCTCTCGTACTTGAAAATTGAATGTGTTTTCTGGTTTTCAGACAGTGGGGAACATGAATATGTGTTTCTTCTGCAAATCTGAGCTCTGTGTCAAAAGTTACGTTTTCTGGTTGAATTGAGCCCTACTGCCAATTCTGAGATAAACTTTGGTCTAACTCCTCAGGGAAAACTCTTACTTGAAAATTGAATGTATTTTTGCTCTTTTTTAGACCGTGGGGAACATGAATATGTGTTTCTACTGCAAATCTGAGCTCAGTGTCAAAAGTTACCTTTTTGGCTGAATTGAATCCAGTTCTGAAATAGAGTCTACACTTTGGTCTAACTCCTCAGGGAAAGCTCGTACTTGAAAATTGAATGTGTTTTTGCACTTTTCAGACTGTGGTTAACATTAATATATGTTTCTTCTGCAAATCTGAGCTCTGTGTCAAAAATAAATTTTTCTGGTTGAATTGAGCCCTACTGCCAATTCTGAGATCAACTTTGGTCTAATTCCTCAGGGATCTCTCGTACTTGAAAATTGAATGTGTTTTCTGGTTTTCAGACCGTGGGGAACATGAATATGTGTTTCTTCTGCAAATCTGAGTGTGTCAAAAGTTACGTTTTCTGGTTGAATTGAGCCCTACTGCCAATTCTGAGATGCACTTTGGTCTAACTCCTCAGGGAAAGCTCGTACTTGAAAATTGAATGTGTTTTGCTCTTTTTTAGACCGTGGGGAAAAGGAATATGTGTTTCTTCTGCAAATCTGAGCTCTGTGTCAAAAGTTACGTTTTCTGGTTGAATTGAGCCCTACTGCCAATTCTGAGATACACTTTGGTCTAACTCCTTAGGGAAAGCTCGTACTTGAAAATTGAATGTGTTTTGCTCTTTTTTAGACCGTGGGGAAAAGGAATATGTGTTTCTTCTGCAAATCTGAGCTCTGTGTCAAAAGTTAATTTTTCTGGTTGAATTGAGTCCTACTGCCAATTCTGAGATCAACTTTGGTCTAATTCCTCAGGGATCTCTCGTACTTGAAAATTGAATGTGTTTTCTGGTTTTCAGACAGTGGGGAACATGAATATGTGTTTCTTCTGCAAATCTGAGCTCTGTGTCAAAAGTTACGTTTTCTGGTTGAATTGAGCCCTACTGCCAATTCTGAGATAAACTTTGGTCTAACTCCTCAGGGAAAACTCTTACTTGAAAATTGAATGTATTTTTGCTCTTTTTTAGACCGTGGGGAACATGAATATGTGTTTCTACTGCAAATCTGAGCTCAGTGTCAAAAGTTACCTTTTTGGCTGAATTGAATCCAGTTCTGAAATAGAGTCTACACTTTGGTCTAACTCCTCAGGGAAAGCTCGTACTTGAAAATTGAATGTGTTTTTGCACTTTTCAGACTGTGGTTAACATTAATATGTGTTTCTTCTGCAAATCTGAGCTCTGTGTCAAAAGTTACGTTTTCTGGCTCAATTGAGCCCTACTGCCAATTCTGAGATAAACTTTGGTCTAACTCCTCAGGGAAAACTCTTACTTGAAAATTGAATGTATTTTTGCTCTTTTTTAGACCATGGGGAACGTGAATATGTGTTTCTACTGCAAATCTGAGCTCAGTGTCAAAAGTTACCTTTTTGGCTGAATTGTGCCCTACTGCCAATTCTGAGATAAACTTTGGTCTAACTCCTCAGGGAAAACTCTTACTTGAAAATTGAATGTATTTTTGCTCTTTTTTAGACCATGGGGAACGTGAATATGTGTTTCTACTGCAAATCTGAGCTCTGTGTCAAAAGTTAAGTTTTCTGGTTGAATTGAGCCCTACTGCCAATTCTGAGATAAACTTTGGTCTAACTCCTCAGGGAAAGCTCGTACTTGAAAATTGAATGTATTTTTGCCCTTTTTTAGACCGTGGTTAAAATTAATATGTGTTGCTTCTGTAAATCTGAGCTCTGTGTCTAAAGTTTTTTTCTGGCTGAATTGAATCCAGTTCTGAAATTCACTTTGGTCTAACTCCTCAGGGAAAGCTCGTACTTGAAAATTGAATGTGTTTTTGCACTTTTCAGACTGTGGTTAACATTAATATATGTTTCTTCTGCAAATCTGAGCTCTGTGTCAAAAGTAAATTTTTCTGGTTGAATTGAGCCCTACTGCCAATTCTGAGATCAACTTTGGTCTAATTCCTCAGGGATCTCTCGTACTTGAAAATTGAATGTGTTTTCTGGTTTTCAGACCGTGGGGAACATGAATATGTGTTTCTTCTGCAAATCTGAGTGTGTCAAAAGTTACGTTTTCTGGTTGAATTGAGCTCTACTGCCAATTCTGAGATGCACTTTGGTCTAACTCCTCAGGGAAAGCTCGTACTTGAAAATTGAATGTGTTTTGCTCTTTTTTAGACCGTGGGGAAAAGGAATATGTGTTTCTTCTGCAAATCTGAGCTCTGTGTCAAAAGTTAATTTTTCTGGTTGAATGGAGTCCTACTGCCAATTCTGAGATCAACTTTGGTCTAATTCCTCAGGGATCTCTCGTACTTGAAAATTGAATGTGTTTTTGGCTTTTCAGACAGTGGGGAACATGAATATGTGTTTCTTCTGCAAATCTGAGCTCTGTGTCAAAAGTTACGTTTTCTGGTTGAATTGAGCCCTACTGCCAATTCTGAGATACACTTTGGTCTAACTCCTCAGGGAAAGCTCGTACTTGAAAATTGAATGTGTTTTTGGCTTTTTAGACCGTGGGGATCATGAATATGTGTTGCTTCTGTAAATCTGAGCTCTGTGTCTAAAGTTTTTTCTGGCTGAATTGAATCCAGTTCTGAAATACAGTCTGCACTTTGGTCTAACTCCTCAGGGAAAGCTCGTACTTGAAAATTGAATGTGTTTTGGCGCTTTTCAGACTGTGGTTAACATTAATATGTGTTTCTTCTGCAAATCTGAGCTCTGTGTCAAAAGTTACGTTTTCTGGCTGAATTGAGCCCTACTGCCAATTCTGAGATAAACTTTGGTCTAACTCCTCAGGGAAAACTCTTACTTGAAAATTGAATGTATTTTTGCTCTTTTTTAGACCATGGGGAACGTGAATATGTGTTTCTACTGCAAATCTGAGCTCAGTGTCAAAAGTTACCTTTTTGGCTGAATTGTGCCCTACTGCCAATTCTGAGATACACTTTGGTCTAACTCCTCAGGGAAAGCTCGTACTTGAAAATTGAATGTGTTTTTGGCTTTTTAGACCGTGGGGATCATGAATATGTGTTGCTTCTGTAAATCTGAGCTCTGTGTCTAAAGTTTTTTCTGGCTGAATTGAATCCAGTTCTGAAATACAGTCTGCACTTTGGTCTAACTCCTCAGGGAAAGCTCGTACTTGAAAAGTGAATGTGTTTTTGCACTTTTCAGACTGTGGTTAACATTAATATATGTTTCTTCTGCAAATCTGAGCTCTGTGTCAAAAGTAAATTTTTCTGGTTGAATTGAGCCCTACTGCCAATTCTGAGATCAACTTTGGTCTAATTCCTCAGGGATCTCTCGTACTGGATAATTGAATGTGTTTTCTGGTTTTCAGACCGTGGGGAACATGAATATGTGTTTCTTCTGCAAATCTGAGCTCTGTGTCAAAAGTTAAGTTTTCTGGTTGAATTGAGCCCTACTGCCAATTCTGAGATAAACTTTGGTCTAATTCCTCAGGGAAAACTCTTACTTGAAAATTGAATGTATTTTTGCTCTTTTTTAGACCGTGGGGAACATGAATATGTGTTTCTACTGCAAATCTGAGCTCAGTGTCAAAAGTTACCTTTTTGGCTGAATTGTGCCCTACTGCCAATTCTGAGATACACTTTGGTCTAACTCCTCAGGGAAAGCTCGTACTTGAAAATTGAATGTGTTTTTGGCTTTTTAGACCGTGGGGATCATGAATATGTGTTGCTTCTGTAAATCTGAGCTCTGTGTGTAAAGTTTTTTCTGGCTGAATTGAATCCAGTTCTGAAATACAGTCTGCACTTTGGTCTAACTCGTCAGGGAAAACTCTTACTTGAAAATTGAATGTATTTTTGCTCTTTTTTAGACCGTGGGGAACATGAATATGTGTTTCTACTGCAAATCTGAGCTCAGTGTCAAAAGTTACCTTTTTGGCTGAATTGAATCCAGTTCTGAAATAGAGTCTACACTTTGGTCTAACTCCTCAGGGAAAGCTCGTACTTGAAAATTGAATGTGTTTTTGCACTTTTCAGACTGTGGTTAACATTAATATATGTTTCTTCTGCAAATCTGAGCTCTGTGTCAAAAATAAATTTTTCTGGTTGAATTGAGCCCTACTGCCAATTCTGAGATCAACTTTGGTCTAATTCCTCAGGGATCTCTCGTACTTGAAAATTGAATGTGTTTTCTGGTTTTCAGACCGTGGGGAACATGAATATGTGTTTCTTCTGCAAATCTGAGTGTGTCAAAAGTTACGTTTTCTGGTTGAATTGAGCCCTACTGCCAATTCTGAGATGCACTTTGGTCTAACTCCTCAGGGAAAGCTCGTACTTGAAAATTGAATGTGTTTTGCTCTTTTTTAGACCGTGGGGAAAAGGAATATGTGTTTCTTCTGCAAATCTGAGCTCTGTGTCAAAAGTTACGTTTTCTGGTTGAATTGAGCCCTACTGCCAATTCTGAGATACACTTTGGTCTAACTCCTTAGGGAAAGCTCGTACTTGAAAATTGAATGTGTTTTGCTCTTTTTTAGACCGTGGGGAAAAGGAATATGTGTTTCTTCTGCAAATCTGAGCTCTGTGTCAAAAGTTAATTTTTCTGGTTGAATTGAGTCCTACTGCCAATTCTGAGATCAACTTTGGTCTAATTCCTCAGGGATCTCTCGTACTTGAAAATTGAATGTGTTTTCTGGTTTTCAGACAGTGGGGAACATGAATATGTGTTTCTTCTGCAAATCTGAGCTCTGTGTCAAAAGTTACGTTTTCTGGTTGAATTGAGCCCTACTGCCAATTCTGAGATAAACTTTGGTCTAACTCCTCAGGGAAAACTCTTACTTGAAAATTGAATGTATTTTTGCTCTTTTTTAGACCGTGGGGAACATGAATATGTGTTTCTACTGCAAATCTGAGCTCAGTGTCAAAAGTTACCTTTTTGGCTGAATTGAATCCAGTTCTGAAATAGAGTCTACACTTTGGTCTAACTCCTCAGGGAAAGCTCGTACTTGAAAATTGAATGTGTTTTTGCACTTTTCAGACTGTGGTTAACATTAATATGTGTTTCTTCTGCAAATCTGAGCTCTGTGTCAAAAGTTACGTTTTCTGGCTCAATTGAGCCCTACTGCCAATTCTGAGATAAACTTTGGTCTAACTCCTCAGGGAAAACTCTTACTTGAAAATTGAATGTATTTTTGCTCTTTTTTAGACCATGGGGAACGTGAATATGTGTTTCTACTGCAAATCTGAGCTCAGTGTCAAAAGTTACCTTTTTGGCTGAATTGTGCCCTACTGCCAATTCTGAGATAAACTTTGGTCTAACTCCTCAGGGAAAACTCTTACTTGAAAATTGAATGTATTTTTGCTCTTTTTTAGACCATGGGGAACGTGAATATGTGTTTCTACTGCAAATCTGAGCTCTGTGTCAAAAGTTAAGTTTTCTGGTTGAATTGAGCCCTACTGCCAATTCTGAGATAAACTTTGGTCTAACTCCTCAGGGAAAGCTCGTACTTGAAAATTGAATGTATTTTTGCCCTTTTTTAGACCGTGGTTAAAATTAATATGTGTTGCTTCTGTAAATCTGAGCTCTGTGTCTAAAGTTTTTTTCTGGCTGAATTGAATCCAGTTCTGAAATTCACTTTGGTCTAACTCCTCAGGGAAAGCTCGTACTTGAAAATTGAATGTGTTTTTGCACTTTTCAGACTGTGGTTAACATTAATATATGTTTCTTCTGCAAATCTGAGCTCTGTGTCAAAAGTAAATTTTTCTGGTTGAATTGAGCCCTACTGCCAATTCTGAGATCAACTTTGGTCTAATTCCTCAGGGATCTCTCGTACTTGAAAATTGAATGTGTTTTCTGGTTTTCAGACCGTGGGGAACATGAATATGTGTTTCTTCTGCAAATCTGAGTGTGTCAAAAGTTACGTTTTCTGGTTGAATTGAGCTCTACTGCCAATTCTGAGATGCACTTTGGTCTAACTCCTCAGGGAAAGCTCGTACTTGAAAATTGAATGTGTTTTGCTCTTTTTTAGACCGTGGGGAAAAGGAATATGTGTTTCTTCTGCAAATCTGAGCTCTGTGTCAAAAGTTAATTTTTCTGGTTGAATGGAGTCCTACTGCCAATTCTGAGATCAACTTTGGTCTAATTCCTCAGGGATCTCTCGTACTTGAAAATTGAATGTGTTTTTGGCTTTTCAGACAGTGGGGAACATGAATATGTGTTTCTTCTGCAAATCTGAGCTCTGTGTCAAAAGTTACGTTTTCTGGTTGAATTGAGCCCTACTGCCAATTCTGAGATACACTTTGGTCTAACTCCTCAGGGAAAGCTCGTACTTGAAAATTGAATGTGTTTTTGGCTTTTTAGACCGTGGGGATCATGAATATGTGTTGCTTCTGTAAATCTGAGCTCTGTGTCTAAAGTTTTTTCTGGCTGAATTGAATCCAGTTCTGAAATACAGTCTGCACTTTGGTCTAACTCCTCAGGGAAAGCTCGTACTTGAAAATTGAATGTGTTTTGGCGCTTTTCAGACTGTGGTTAACATTAATATGTGTTTCTTCTGCAAATCTGAGCTCTGTGTCAAAAGTTACGTTTTCTGGCTGAATTGAGCCCTACTGCCAATTCTGAGATAAACTTTGGTCTAACTCCTCAGGGAAAACTCTTACTTGAAAATTGAATGTATTTTTGCTCTTTTTTAGACCATGGGGAACGTGAATATGTGTTTCTACTGCAAATCTGAGCTCAGTGTCAAAAGTTACCTTTTTGGCTGAATTGTGCCCTACTGCCAATTCTGAGATACACTTTGGTCTAACTCCTCAGGGAAAGCTCGTACTTGAAAATTGAATGTGTTTTTGGCTTTTTAGACCGTGGGGATCATGAATATGTGTTGCTTCTGTAAATCTGAGCTCTGTGTCTAAAGTTTTTTCTGGCTGAATTGAATCCAGTTCTGAAATACAGTCTGCACTTTGGTCTAACTCCTCAGGGAAAGCTCGTACTTGAAAAGTGAATGTGTTTTTGCACTTTTCAGACTGTGGTTAACATTAATATATGTTTCTTCTGCAAATCTGAGCTCTGTGTCAAAAGTAAATTTTTCTGGTTGAATTGAGCCCTACTGCCAATTCTGAGATCAACTTTGGTCTAATTCCTCAGGGATCTCTCGTACTGGATAATTGAATGTGTTTTCTGGTTTTCAGACCGTCGGGAACATGAATATGTGTTTCTTCTGCAAATCTGAGCTCTGTGTCAAAAGTTAAGTTTTCTGGTTGAATTGAGCCCTACTGCCAATTCTGAGATAAACTTTGGTCTAATTCCTCAGGGAAAACTCTTACTTGAAAATTGAATGTATTTTTGCTCTTTTTTAGACCGTGGGGAACATGAATATGTGTTTCTACTGCAAATCTGAGCTCAGTGTCAAAAGTTACCTTTTTGGCTGAATTGTGCCCTACTGCCAATTCTGAGATACACTTTGGTCTAACTCCTCAGGGAAAGCTCGTACTTGAAAATTGAATGTGTTTTTGGCTTTTTAGACCGTGGGGATCATGAATATGTGTTGCTTCTGTAAATCTGAGCTCTGTGTCTAAAGTTTTTTTCTGGCTGAATTGAATCCAGTTCTGAAATTCACTTTGGTCTAACTCCTCAGGGAAAGCTCGTACTTGAAAATTGAATGTGTTTTTGCACTTTTCAGACTGTGGTTAACATTAATATATGTTTCTTCTGCAAATCTGAGCTCTGTGTCAAAAGTAAATTTTTCTGGTTGAATTGAGCCCTACTGCCAATTCTGAGATCAACTTTGGTCTAATTCCTCAGGGATCTCTCGTACTTGAAAATTGAATGTGTTTTCTGGTTTTCAGACCGTGGGGAACATGAATATGTGTTTCTTCTGCAAATCTGAGTGTGTCAAAAGTTACGTTTTCTGGTTGAATTGAGCTCTACTGCCAATTCTGAGATGCACTTTGGTCTAACTCCTCAGGGAAAGCTCGTACTTGAAAATTGAATGTGTTTTGCTCTTTTTTAGACCGTGGGGAAAAGGAATATGTGTTTCTTCTGCAAATCTGAGCTCTGTGTCAAAAGTTAATTTTTCTGGTTGAATGGAGTCCTACTGCCAATTCTGAGATCAACTTTGGTCTAATTCCTCAGGGATCTCTCGTACTTGAAAATTGAATGTGTTTTTGGCTTTTCAGACAGTGGGGAACATGAATATGTGTTTCTTCTGCAAATCTGAGCTCTGTGTCAAAAGTTACGTTTTCTGGTTGAATTGAGCCCTACTGCCAATTCTGAGATACACTTTGGTCTAACTCCTCAGGGAAAGCTCGTACTTGAAAATTGAATGTGTTTTTGGCTTTTTAGACCGTGGGGATCATGAATATGTGTTGCTTCTGTAAATCTGAGCTCTGTGTCTAAAGTTTTTTCTGGCTGAATTGAATCCAGTTCTGAAATACAGTCTGCACTTTGGTCTAACTCCTCAGGGAAAGCTCGTACTTGAAAATTGAATGTGTTTTGGCGCTTTTCAGACTGTGGTTAACATTAATATGTGTTTCTTCTGCAAATCTGAGCTCTGTGTCAAAAGTTACGTTTTCTGGCTGAATTGAGCCCTACTGCCAATTCTGAGATAAACTTTGGTCTAACTCCTCAGGGAAAACTCTTACTTGAAAATTGAATGTATTTTTGCTCTTTTTTAGACCATGGGGAACGTGAATATGTGTTTCTACTGCAAATCTGAGCTCAGTGTCAAAAGTTACCTTTTTGGCTGAATTGTGCCCTACTGCCAATTCTGAGATACACTTTGGTCTAACTCCTCAGGGAAAGCTCGTACTTGAAAATTGAATGTGTTTTTGGCTTTTTAGACCGTGGGGATCATGAATATGTGTTGCTTCTGTAAATCTGAGCTCTGTGTCTAAAGTTTTTTCTGGCTGAATTGAATCCAGTTCTGAAATACAGTCTGCACTTTGGTCTAACTCCTCAGGGAAAGCTCGTACTTGAAAATTGAATGTGTTTTGGCGCTTTTCAGACTGTGGTTAACATTAATATGTGTTTCTTCTGCAAATCTGAGATCCGTGTCAAAAGTTAAGTTTTCTGGTTGAATTGAGCCCTACTGCCAATTCTGAGATGCACTTTGGCCAAATTCCTCAGAAAAAAACTTTTACTTGAAAATTGAATGTATTTTTGCTCTTTTTTACACCGTGGGGAACATGACTACGTGTTGCTTCTGTAAATCTGAGCTCTGTGTCTAAAGTTTTTTCTGGCTGAATTGAATCCAGTTCTGAAATACACTTTGGTCTAACTCCTAAGGGAAAGCTCTTACTTGAAAATTGAATGTGTTTTCTGGTTTTCAAACAGTGGGGAACATGAATATGTGTTTCTTCTGCAAATCTGAGCTCTGTGTCAAAAGTTACGTTTTCTGGTTGAATTGAGCCCTACTGCCAATTCTGAGATGCACTTTGGTCTAACTCCTCAGGGAAAGCTCGTACTTGAAAATTGAATGTGTTTTTGCGCTTTTCAGACTGTGGTTAACATTAATATGTGTTGCTTCTGTAAATCTGAGCTCTGTGTCTAAAGTTTTTTTCTGGCTGAATTGAATCCAGTTCTGAAATTCACTTTGGTCTAACTCCTCAGGGAAAGCTCGTAGTTGAAAATTGAATGTGTTTTTGCACTTTTCAGACTGTGGTTAACATTAATATATGTTTCTTCTGCAAATCTGAGCTCTGTGTCAAAAGTAAATTTTTCTGGTTGAATTGAGCCCTACTGCCAATTCTGAGATCAACTTTGGTCTAATTCCTCAGGGATCTCTCGTACTTGAAAATTGAATGTGTTTTCTGGTTTTCAGACCGTGGGGAACATGAATATGTGTTTCTTCTGCAAATCTGAGCTCTGTGTCAAAAGTTACGTTTTCTGGTTGATTTGAGCCCTACTGCCAATTCTGAGGTGCACTTTGGCCAAATTCCTCAGGGAAAACTCTTACTTGAAAATTGAATGTATTTTTGCTCTTTTTTAGACCGTGGGGAACATGAATATGTGTTTCTACTGCAAATCTGAGCTCAGTGTCAAAAGTTACCTTTTTGGCTGAATTGAGCCCTTCTGCCAATTCTGAGATACACTTTGGTCTAACTCCTCAGGGAAAGCTCGTACATGAAAATTGAATGTGCTTTTGCTCTTTTTTAGATCATGGGGAACAGGAATATGTGTTTTTTCTGCAAATCTGAGCTCTGTGTCAAAAGTTAAGTTTTCTGGTTGAATTGAGCCCTACTGCCAATTCTGAGATCAACTTTGGTCTAATTCCTCAGGGATCTCTCGTACTTGAAAATTGAATGTGTTTTCTGGTTTTCAGACCGTGGGGAACATGAATATGTGTTTCTTCTGCAAATCTGAGCTCTGTGTCAAAAGTTACATTTTCTGGTTGAATTGAGCCCTACTGCCAATTCTGAGATGCACTTTGGTCTAACTCCTCAGGGAAAGCTCGTACTTGAAAATTGAATGTGTTTTTGCGCTTTTCAGACTGTGGTTAACATTAATATGTGTTGCTTCTGTAAATCTGAGCTCTGTGTCTAAAGTTTTTTTCTGGCTGAATTGAATCCAGTTCTGAAATACAGTCTACACTTTGGTCTAACTCCTCAGGGAAAGCTCGTACTTGAAAAGTGAATGTGTTTTTGCACTTTTCAGACTGTGGTTAACATTAATATATGTTTCTTCTGCAAATCTGAGCTCTGTGTCAAAAGTAAATTTTTCTGGTTGAATTGAGCCCTACTGCCAATTCTGAGATCAACTTTGGTCTAATTCCTCAGGGATCTCTCGTACTTGAAAATTGAATGTGTTTTCTGGTTTTCAGACCGTGGGGAACATGAATATGTGTTTCTTCTGCAAATCTGAGAGTGTCAAAAGTTACGTTTTCTGGTTGAATTGAGCCCTACTGCCAATTCTGAGATGCACTTTGGTCTAACTCCTCAGGGAAAGCTCGTACATGAAAATTGAATGTGTTTTGCTCTTTTTTAGACCGTGGGGAAAAGGAATATGTGTTTCTTCTGCAAATCTTAAGAGCCTTGGTACTACAGTGGTTTAAAGCACCCTGTTATTAACACAGTTGCCTGCAATTTACTGCTGGTTCGAATCTCTCCAAGGCTCAAGGTTGACTCAGCCTTCCATCCTTTCTAAGGTAGGTTAAATGAGGACCCAGTTTGTGGGGGCAATAAGCTGACTTTGTATAAATATACAAAAGTATGAAGGCTATTGCTTAACGCACTGTAAGCCGCCCTGAGTCTCCGGAGAAGGGCGGCATATAAATCAAATTAAAAAAAAAAAAAAAAATCTGAGCTCTGTGTCAAAAGTTAATTTTTCTGGTTGAATTGAGTCCTACTGCCAATTCTGAGATCAACTTTGGTCTAATTCCTCAGGGATCTCTCGTACTTGAAAATTGAATGTGTTTTCTGGTTTTCAGACAGTGGGGAACATGAATATGTGTTTCTTCTGCAAATCTGAGCTCTGTGTCAAAAGTTACGTTTTCTGGTTGAATTGAGCCCTACTGCCAATTCTGAGATGCACTTTGGCCAAATTCCTCAGGGAAAACTCTTACTTGAAAATTGAATGTATTTTTGCTCTTTTTTAGACCGTGGGGAACAGGAATATGTGTTTCTTCTGCAAATCTGAGCTCTGTGTCAAAAGTTAATTTTTCTGGTTGAATTGAGCCCTACTGCCAATTCTGAGATGCACTTTGGTCTAACTCCTCAGGGAAAGCTCGTACTTGAAAATTGAATGTGTTTTGCTCTTTTTTAGACCGTGGGGAATAGGAATATGTGTTTCTTCTGCAAATCTGAGCTCTGTGTCAAAAGTTAATTTATCTGGTTGAATTGAGCCCTACTGCCAATTCTGAGATCAACTTTGGTCTAATTCCTCAGGGATCTCTCGTACTTGAAAATTGAATGTGTTTTTGCTCTTTTTTACACCGTGGGGAACATGACTACGTGTTGCTTCTGTAAATCTGAGCTCTGTGTCTAAAGTTTTTTTCTGGCTGAATTGAATCCAGTTCTGAAATACACTTTGGTCTAACTCCTAAGGGAAAGCTCGTACTTGAAAATTGAATGTGTTTTCTGGTTTTCAAACAGTGGGGAACATGAATATGTGTTTCTTCTGCAAATCTGAGCTCTGTGTCAAAAGTTACGTTTTCTGGTTGAATTGAGCCCTACTGCCAATTCTGAGATGCACTTTGGTCTAACTCCTCAGGGAAAGCTCGTACTTGAAAATTGAATGTGTTTTTGCGCTTTTCAGACTGTGGTTAACATTAATATGTGTTGCTTCTGTAAATCTGAGCTCTGTGTCTAAAGTTTTTTTCTGGCTGAATTGAATCCAGTTCTGAAATTCACTTTGGTCTAACTCCTCAGGGAAAGCTCGTAGTTGAAAATTGAATGTGTTTTTGCACTTTTCAGACTGTGGTTAACATTAATATATGTTTCTTCTGCAAATCTGAGCTCTGTGTCAAAAGTAAATTTTTCTGGTTGAATTGAGCCCTACTGCCAATTCTGAGATCAACTTTGGTCTAATTCCTCAGGGATCTCTCGTACTTGAAAATTGAATGTGTTTTCTGGTTTTCAGACCGTGGGGAACATGAATATGTGTTTCTTCTGCAAATCTGAGCTCTGTGTCAAAAGTTACGTTTTCTGGTTGAATTGAGCCCTACTGCCAATTCTGAGGTGCACTTTGGCCAAATTCCTCAGGGAAAACTCTTACTTGAAAATTGAATGTATTTTTGCTCTTTTTTAGACCGTGGGGAACATGAATATGTGTTTCTACTGCAAATCTGAGCTCAGTGTCAAAAGTTACCTTTTTGGCTGAATTGAGCCCTTCTGCCAATTCTGAGATACACTTTGGTCTAACTCCTCAGGGAAAGCTCGTACATGAAAATTGAATGTGCTTTTGCTCTTTTTTAGATCATGGGGAACAGGAATATGTG
This sequence comes from Pantherophis vulpinus, assembly GCA_037215915.1. NCBI lineage: Eukaryota > Metazoa > Chordata > Lepidosauria > Squamata > Colubridae > Pantherophis > Pantherophis vulpinus. The sequence goes on from JAXLNS010000001.1 coordinate 185,623,196, forward strand.
TTTTTTCTGCAAATCTGAGCTCTGTGTCAAAAGTTAAGTTTTCTGGTTGAATTGAGCCCTACTGCCAATTCTGAGATCAACTTTGGTCTAATTCCTCAGGGATCTCTCGTACTTGAAAATTGAATGTGTTTTCTGGTTTTCAGACCGTGGGGAACATGAATATGTGTTTCTTCTGCAAATCTGAGCTCTGTGTCAAAAGTTACATTTTCTGGTTGAATTGAGCCCTACTGCCAATTCTGAGATGCACTTTGGTCTAACTCCTCAGGGAAAGCTCGTACTTGAAAATTGAATGTGTTTTTGCGCTTTTCAGACTGTGGTTAACATTAATATGTGTTGCTTCTGTAAATCTGAGCTCTGTGTCTAAAGTTTTTTTCTGGCTGAATTGAATCCAGTTCTGAAATACAGTCTACACTTTGGTCTAACTCCTCAGGGAAAGCTCGTACTTGAAAAGTGAATGTGTTTTTGCACTTTTCAGACTGTGGTTAACATTAATATATGTTTCTTCTGCAAATCTGAGCTCTGTGTCAAAAGTAAATTTTTCTGGTTGAATTGAGCCCTACTGCCAATTCTGAGATCAACTTTGGTCTAATTCCTCAGGGATCTCTCGTACTTGAAAATTGAATGTGTTTTCTGGTTTTCAGACCGTGGGGAACATGAATATGTGTTTCTTCTGCAAATCTGAGAGTGTCAAAAGTTACGTTTTCTGGTTGAATTGAGCCCTACTGCCAATTCTGAGATGCACTTTGGTCTAACTCCTCAGGGAAAGCTCGTACATGAAAATTGAATGTGTTTTGCTCTTTTTTAGACCGTGGGGAAAAGGAATATGTGTTTCTTCTGCAAATCTTAAGAGCCTTGGTACTACAGTGGTTTAAAGCACCCTGTTATTAACACAGTTGCCTGCAATTTACTGCTGGTTCGAATCTCTCCAAGGCTCAAGGTTGACTCAGCCTTCCATCCTTTCTAAGGTAGGTTAAATGAGGACCCAGTTTGTGGGGGCAATAAGCTGACTTTGTATAAATATACAAAAGTATGAAGGCTATTGCTTAACGCACTGTAAGCCGCCCTGAGTCTCCGGAGAAGGGCGGCATATAAATCAAATTAAAAAAAAAAAAAAAATCTGAGCTCTGTGTCAAAAGTTAATTTTTCTGGTTGAATTGAGTCCTACTGCCAATTCTGAGATCAACTTTGGTCTAATTCCTCAGGGATCTCTCGTACTTGAAAATTGAATGTGTTTTCTGGTTTTCAGACAGTGGGGAACATGAATATGTGTTTCTTCTGCAAATCTGAGCTCTGTGTCAAAAGTTACGTTTTCTGGTTGAATTGAGCCCTACTGCCAATTCTGAGATGCACTTTGGCCAAATTCCTCAGGGAAAACTCTTACTTGAAAATTGAATGTATTTTTGCTCTTTTTTAGACCGTGGGGAACAGGAATATGTGTTTCTTCTGCAAATCTGAGCTCTGTGTCAAAAGTTAATTTTTCTGGTTGAATTGAGCCCTACTGCCAATTCTGAGATGCACTTTGGTCTAACTCCTCAGGGAAAGCTCGTACTTGAAAATTGAATGTGTTTTGCTCTTTTTTAGACCGTGGGGAATAGGAATATGTGTTTCTTCTGCAAATCTGAGCTCTGTGTCAAAAGTTAATTTATCTGGTTGAATTGGGCCCTACTGCCAATTCTGAGATCAACTTTGGTCTAATTCCTCAGGGATCTCTCGTACTTGAAAATTGAATGTGTTTTTGCTCTTTTTTACACCGTGGGGAACATGACTACGTGTTGCTTCTGTAAATCTGAGCTCTGTGTCTAAAGTTTTTTTCTGGCTGAATTGAATCCAGTTCTGAAATACACTTTGGTCTAACTCCTAAGGGAAAGCTCGTACTTGAAAATTGAATGTGTTTTCTGGTTTTCAAACAGTGGGGAACATGAATATGTGTTTCTTCTGCAAATCTGAGCTCTGTGTCAAAAGTTACGTTTTCTGGTTGAATTGAGCCCTACTGCCAATTCTGAGATGCACTTTGGTCTAACTCCTCAGGGAAAGCTCGTACTTGAAAATTGAATGTGTTTTTGCGCTTTTCAGACTGTGGTTAACATTAATATGTGTTGCTTCTGTAAATCTGAGCTCTGTGTCTAAAGTTTTTTTCTGGATGAATTGAATCCAGTTCTGAAATTCACTTTGGTCTAACTCCTCAGGGAAAGCTCGTACTTGAAAATTGAATGTGTTTTTGCACTTTTCAGACTGTGGTTAACATTAATATATGTTTCTTCTGCAAATCTGAGCTCTGTGTCAAAAGTAAATTTTTCTGGTTGAATTGAGCCCTACTGCCAATTCTGAGATCAACTTTGGTCTAATTCCTCAGGGATCTCTCGTACTTGAAAATTGAATGTGTTTTCTGGTTTTCAGACCGTGGGGAACATGAATATGTGTTTCTTCTGCAAATCTGAGAGTGTCAAAAGTTACGTTTTCTGGTTGAATTGAGCCCTACTGCCAATTCTGAGATGCACTTTGGTCTAACTCCTCAGGGAAAGCTCGTACTTGAAAATTGAATGTGTTTTGCTCTTTTTTAGACCGTGGGGAAAAGGAATATGTGTTTCTTCTGCAAATCTGAGCTCTGTGTCAAAAGTTAATTTTTCTGGTTGAATTGAGTCCTACTGCCAATTCTGAGATCAACTTTGGTCTAATTCCTCAGGGATCTCTCGTACTTGAAAATTGAATGTGTTTTCTGGTTTTCAGACAGTGGGGAACATGAATATGTGTTTCTTCTGCAAATCTCAGCTCTGTGTCAAAAGTTACGTTTTCTGGTTGAATTGAGCCCTACTGCCAATTCTGAGATGCACTTTGGTCTAACTCCTCAGGGAAAGCTCGTACTTGAAAATTGAATGTGTTTTTGCGCTTTTCAGACTGTGGTTAACATTAATATGTGTTGCTTCTGTAAATCTGAGCTCTGTGTCTAAAGTTTTTTTCTGGATGAATTGAATCCAGTTCTGAAATTCACTTTGGTCTAACTCCTCAGGGAAAGCTCGTACTTGAAAATTGAATGTGTTTTTGCACTTTTCAGACTGTGGTTAACATTAATATATGTTTCTTCTGCAAATCTGAGCTCTGTGTCAAAAGTAAATTTTTCTGGTTGAATTGAGCCCTACTGCCAATTCTGAGATCAACTTTGGTCTAATTCCTCAGGGATCTCTCGTACTTGAAAATTGAATGTGTTTTCTGGTTTTCAGACCGTGGGGAACATGAATATGTGTTTCTTCTGCAAATCTGAAAGTGTCAAAAGTTACGTTTTCTGGTTGAATTGAGCCCTACTGCCAATTCTGAGATGCACTTTGGTCTAACTCCTCAGGGAAAGCTCGTACTTGAAAATTGAATGTGTTTTGCTCTTTTTTAGACCATGGGGAAAAGGAATATGTGTTTCTTCTGCAAATCTGAGCTCTGTGTCAAAAGTTAATTTTTCTGGTTGAATTGAGTCCTACTGCCAATTCTGAGATCAACTTTGGTCTAATTCCTCAGGGATCTCTCGTACTTGAAAATTGAATGTGTTTTCTGGTTTTCAGACAGTGGGGAACATGAATATGTGTTTCTTCTGCAAATCTGAGCTCTGTGTCAAAAGTTAAGTTTTCTGGTTGAATTGAGCCCTACTGCCAATTCTGAGATGCACTTTGGTCTAACTCCTCAGGGAAAGCTCGTACTTGAAAATTGAATGTGTTTTTGCGCTTTTCAGACTGTGGTTAACATTAATATGTGTTGCTTCTGTAAATCTGAGCTCTGTGTCTAAAGTTTTTTTCTGGATGAATTGAATCCAGTTCTGAAATTCACTTTGGTCTAACTCCTCAGGGAAAGCTCGTACTTGAAAATTGAATGTGTTTTTGCACTTTTCAGACTGTGGTTAACATTAATATATGTTTCTTCTGCAAATCTGAGCTCTGTGTCAAAAGTAAATTTTTCTGGTTGAATTGAGCCCTACTGCCAATTCTGAGATCAACTTTGGTCTAATTCCTCAGGGATCTCTCGTACTTGAAAATTGAATGTGTTTTCTGGTTTTCAGACCGTGGGGAACATGAATATGTGTTTCTTCTGCAAATCTGAGAGTGTCAAAAGTTACGTTTTCTGGTTGAATTGAGCCCTACTGCCAATTCTGAGATGCACTTTGGTCTAACTCCTCAGGGAAAGCTCGTACTTGAAAATTGAATGTGTTTTGCTCTTTTTTAGACCGTGGGGAAAAGGAATATGTGTTTCTTCTGCAAATCTGAGCTCTGTGTCAAAAGTTAATTTTTCTGGTTGAATTGAGTCCTACTGCCAATTCTGAGATCAACTTTGGTCTAATTCCTCAGGGATCTCTCGTACTTGAAAATTGAATGTGTTTTCTGGTTTTCAGACAGTGGGGAACATGAATATGTGTTTCTTCTGCAAATCTCAGCTCTGTGTCAAAAGTTACGTTTTCTGGTTGAATTGAGCCCTACTGCCAATTCTGAGATGCACTTTGGTCTAACTCCTCAGGGAAAGCTCGTACTTGAAAATTGAATGTGTTTTTGCGCTTTTCAGACTGTGGTTAACATTAATATGTGTTGCTTCTGTAAATCTGAGCTCTGTGTCTAAAGTTTTTTTCTGGATGAATTGAATCCAGTTCTGAAATTCACTTTGGTCTAACTCCTCAGGGAAAGCTCGTACTTGAAAATTGAATGTGTTTTTGCACTTTTCAGACTGTGGTTAACATTAATATATGTTTCTTCTGCAAATCTGAGCTCTGTGTCAAAAGTAAATTTTTCTGGTTGAATTGAGCCCTACTGCCAATTCTGAGATCAACTTTGGTCTAATTCCTCAGGGATCTCTCGTACTTGAAAATTGAATGTGTTTTCTGGTTTTCAGACCGTGGGGAACATGAATATGTGTTTCTTCTGCAAATCTGAAAGTGTCAAAAGTTACGTTTTCTGGTTGAATTGAGCCCTACTGCCAATTCTGAGATGCACTTTGGTCTAACTCCTCAGGGAAAGCTCGTACTTGAAAATTGAATGTGTTTTGCTCTTTTTTAGACCGTGGGGAAAAGGAATATGTGTTTCTTCTGCAAATCTGAGCTCTGTGTCAAAAGTTAATTTTTCTGGTTGAATTGAGTCCTACTGCCAATTCTGAGATCAACTTTGGTCTAATTCCTCAGGGATCTCTCGTACTTGAAAATTGAATGTGTTTTCTGGTTTTCAGACAGTGGGGAACATGAATATGTGTTTCTTCTGCAAATCTGAGCTCTGTGTCAAAAGTTACGTTTTCTGGTTGAATTGAGCCCTACTGCCAATTCTGAGATACACTTTGGTCTAACTCCTCAGGGAAAGCTCGTACTTGAAAATTGAATGTGTTTTTGGCTTTTTAGACCGTGGGGATCATGAATATGTGTTGCTTCTGTAAATCTGAGCTCTGTGTCTAAAGTTTTTTCTGGCTGAATTGAATCCAGTTCTGAAATACAGTCTACACTTTGGTCTAACTCCTCAGGGAAAGCTCGTACTTGAAAATTGAATGTGTTTTTGCACTTTTCAGATTGTGGTTAACATTAATATGTGTTTCTTCTGCAAATCTGAACTCTGTGTCAAAAGTTACGTTTTCTGGCTGAATTGAGCCCTACTGCCAATTCCGAGATAAACTTTGGTCTAACTCCTCACGGAAAACTCTTACTTGAAAATTGAATGTATTTTTGCTCTTTTTTAGACCGTGGGGAACATGAATATGTGTTTCTACTGCAAATCTGAGCTCAGTGTCAAAAGTTAGCTTTTTGGCTGAATTGTGCCCTATTGCCAATTCTGAGATACACTTTGGTCTAACTCCTCAGGGAAAGCTCGTACTTGAAAATTGAATGTGTTTTTGGCTTTTTAGCCCGTGGGGATCATGAATATGTGTTGCTTCTGTGAATCTGAGCTCTGTGTCAAAAGTTACGTATTCTGGCTGAATTGAATCCAGTTCTGAAATACAGTCTACACTTTGGTCTAACTCCTCAGGGAAAGCTCGTACTTGAAAATTGAATGTGTTTTTGCACTTTTCAGACTGTGGTTAACATTAATATATGTTTCTTCTGCAAATCTGAGCTCTGTGTCAAAAGTAAATTTTTCTGGTTGAATTGAGCCCTACTGCCAATTCTGAGATAAACTTTGGTCTAACTCCTCAGGGAAAGCTCGTACTTGAAAATTGAATGTGTTTTTGGCTTTTTAGACCGTGGGGATAATGAATATGAGTTGCTTCTGTAAATCTGAGCTCTGTGTCTAAAGTTTTTTCTGGCTGAATTGAATCCAGTTTTGAAATACAGTCTACACTTTGGTCTAACTCCTCAGGGAAAGCTCGTACTTGAAAATTGAATGTGTTTTTGCGCTTTTCAGACTGTGGTTAACATCAATATGTGTTTCTTCTGCAAATCGGAGCTCTGTGTCAAAAGTTACGTTTTCTGGCTGAATTGAGCTCTACTGCCAATTCTGAGATACACTTTGGTCTAACTCCTCAGGGAAAACTCGTACTTGAAAATTGAATGTATTTTTGCCCTTTTTTAGACTGTGGTTAACATTAATATGTGTTGCTTCTGTAAATCTGAGCTCTGTGTCTAAAGTTTTTTTCTGGCTGAATTGAATCCAGTTCTGAAATAGAGTCTACACTTTGGTCTAACTCCTCAGGGAAAGCTCGTACTTGAAAATTGAATGTGTTTTTGCACTTTTCAGACTGTGGTTAACATTAATATATGTTTCTTCTGCAAATCGGAGCTCTGTGTCAAAAGTAAATTTTTCTGGTTGAATTGAGCCCTACTGCCAATTCTGAGATACACTTTGGTCTAACTCCTCAGGGAAAGCTCGTACTTGAAAATTGAATGTGTTTTTGGCTTTTTAGACCGTGGGGATCATGAATATGTGTTGCTTCTGTAAATCTGAGCTCTGTGTGTAAAGTTTTTTCTGGCTGAATTGAATCCAGTTCTGAAATACAGTCTGCACTTTGGTCTAACTCGTCAGGGAAAGCTCGTACTTGAAAATTGAATGTGTTTTGGCGCTTTTCAGACTGTGGTTAACATTAATATGTTTTGCTTCTGTAAATCTGAGCTCTGTGTCTAAAGTTTTTTTCTGGCTGAATTGAATCCAGTTCTGAAATACAGTCTACACTTTGGTCTAACTCCTCAGGGAAAACTCTTACTTGAAAATAGAATGTATTTTTGCTCTTTTTTAGACCGTGGGGAACATGAATATGTGTTTCTACTGCAAATCTGAGCTCAGTGTCAAAAGTTACCTTTTTGGATGAATTGTGCCCTACTGCCAATTCTGAGATACACTTTGGTCTAACTCCTCAGGGAAAGCTCGTACTTGAAAATTGAATGTGTTTTTGGCTTTTTAGACCGTGGGGATCATGAATATGTGTTGCTTGTGTAAATCTGAGCTCTGTGTCTAAAGTTTTTTCTGGCTGAATTGAATCCAGTTCTGAAATACAGTCTGCACTTTGGTCTAACTCGTCAGGGAAAGCTCGTAGTTGAAAATTGAATGTGTTTTGGCGCTTTTCAGACTGTGGTTAACATTAATATGTGTTTATTCTGCAAATCTGAGCTCTGTGTCAAAAGTTACGTTTTCTGGCTCAATTGAGCCCTACTGCCAATTCTGAGATAAACTTTGGTCTAACTCCTCAGGGAAAACTCTTACTTGAAAATTGAATGTATTTTTGGTCTTTTTTAGACCGTGGGGAACATGAATATGTGTTTCTACTGCAAATCTGAGCTCAGTGTCAAAAGTTACATTTTTGGCTGAATTGTGCCCTACTGCCAATTCTGAGATACACTTTGGTCTAACTCCTCAGGGAAAGCTCGTACTTGAAAATTGAATGTGTTTTTGGCTTTTTAGACCGTGGGGATCATGAATATGTGTTGCTTCTGTAAATCTGAGCTCTGTGTCTAAAGTTTTTTCTGGCTGAATTGAATCCAGTTCTGAAATACAATCTGCACTTTGGTCTAACTCCTCAGGGAAAGCTCGTACTTGAAAATTGAATGTGTTTTGGCGCTTTTCAGACTGTGGTTAACATTAATATGTGTTTCTTCTGCAAATCTGAGCTCTGTGTCAAAAGTTAAGTTTTCTGGTTGAATTGAGCCCTACTGCCAATTCTGAGATAAACTTTGGTCTAACTCCTCAGGGAAAGCTCGTACTTGAAAATTGAATGTGTTTTTGGCTTTTTAGACTGTGGGGATCATGAATATGTGTTGCTTCTGTAAATCTGAGCTCTGTGTCTAAAGTTTTTTCTGGCTGAATTGAATCCAGTTCTGAAATACAGTCTGCACTTTGGTCTAACTCCTCAGGGAAAGCTCGTACTTGAAAAGTGAATGTGTTTTTGCACTTTTCAGACTGTGGTTAACATTAATATATGTTTCTTCTGCAAATCTGAGCTCTGTGTCAAAAGTTAATTTTTCTGGTTGAATTGAGCCCTACTGCCAATTCTGAGATCAACTTTGGTCTAATTCCTCAGGGATCTCTCGTACTGGAAAATTGAATGTGTTTTCTGGTTTTCAGACCGTGGGGAACATGAATATGTGTTTCTTCTGCAAATCTGAGCTCTGTGTCAAAAGTTAAGTTTTCTGGTTGAATTGAGCCCTACTGCCAATTCTGAGATAAACTTTGGTCTAATTCCTCAGGGAAAACTCTTACTTGAAAATTGAATGTATTTTTGCTCTTTTTTAGACCGTGGGGAACATGAATATGTGTTTCTACTGCAAATCTGAGCTCAGTGTCAAAAGTTACCTTTTTGGCTGAATTGTGCCCTACTGCCAATTCTGAGATACACTTTGGTCTAACTCCTCAGGGAAAGCTCGTACTTGAAAATTGAATGTGTTTTTGGCTTTTTAGACCGTGGGGATCATGAATATGTGTTGCTTCTGTAAATCTGAGCTCTGTGTGTAAAGTTTTTTCTGGCTGAATTGAATCCAGTTCTGAAATACAGTCTGCACTTTGGTCTAACTCGTCAGGGAAAGCTCGTACTTGAAAATTGAATGTGTTTTGGCGCTTTTCAGACTGTGGTTAACATTAATATGTGTTGCTTCTGTAAATCTGAGCTCTGTGTCTAAAGTTTTTTTCTGGCTGAATTGAATCCAGTTCTGAAATACAGTCTACACTTTGGTCTAACTCCTCAGGGAAAACTCTTACTTGAAAATAGAATGTATTTTTGCTCTTTTTTAGAACGTGGGGAACATGAATATGTGTTTCTACTGCAAATCTGAGCTCAGTGTCAAAAGTTACCTTTTTGGATGAATTGTGCCGTACTGCCAATTCTGAGATACACTTTGGTCTAACTCCTCAGGGAAAGCTCGTACTTGAAAATTGAATGTGTTTTTGGCTTTTTAGACCGTGGGGATCATGAATATGTGTTGCTTGTGTAAATCTGAGCTCTGTGTCTAAAGTTTTTTCTGGCTGAATTGAATCCAGTTCTGAAATACAGTCTGCACTTTGGTCTAACTCGTCAGGGAAAGCTCGTAGTTGGAAATTGAATGTGTTTTGGCGCTTTTCAGACTGTGGTTAACATTAATATGTGTTTCTTCTGCAAATCTGAGCTCTGTGTCAAAAGTTACGTTTTCTGGCTCAATTGAGCCCTACTGCCAATTCTGAGATAAACTTTGGTCTAACTCCTCAGGGAAAACTCTTACTTGAAAATTGAATGTATTTTTGGTCTTTTTTAGACCGTGGGGAACATGAATATGTGTTTCTACTGCAAATCTGAGCTCAGTGTCAAAAGTTACCTTTTTGGCTGAATTGTGCCCTACTGCCAATTCTGAGATACACTTTGGTCTAACTCCTCAGGGAAAGCTCGTACTTGAAAATTGAATGTGTTTTTGGCTTTTTAGACCGTGGGGATCATGAATATGTGTTGCTTCTGTAAATCTGAGCTCTGTGTCTAAAGTTTTTTCTGGCTGAATTGAATCCAGTTCTGAAATACAGTCTGCACTTTGGTCTAACTCCTCAGGGAAAGCTCGTACTTGAAAAGTGAATGTGTTTTTGCACTTTTCAGACTGTGGTTAACATTAATATATGTTTCTTCTGCAAATCTGAGCTCTGTGTCAAAAGTTAATTTTTCTGGTTGAATTGAGCCCTACTGCCAATTCTGAGATCAACTTTGGTCTAATTCCTCAGGGATCTCTCGTACTGGATAATTGAATGTGTTTTCTGGTTTTCAGACCGTGGGGAACATGAATATGTGTTTCTTCTGCAAATCTGAGCTCTGTGTCAAAAGTTAAGTTTTCTGGTTGAATTGAGCCCTACTGCCAATTCTGAGATAAACTTTGGTCTAATTCCTCAGGGAAAACTCTTACTTGAAAATTGAATGTATTTTTGCTCTTTTTTAGACCGTGGGGAACATGAATATGTGTTTCTACTGCAAATCTGAGCTCAGTGTCAAAAGTTACCTTTTTGGCTGAATTGTGCCCTACTGCCAATTCTGAGATACACTTTGGTCTAACTCCTCAGGGAAAGCTCGTACTTGAAAATTGAATGTGTTTTTGGCTTTTTAGACCGTGGGGATCATGAATATGTGTTGCTTCTGTAAATCTGAGCTCTGTGTGTAAAGTTTTTTCTGGCTGAATTGAATCCAGTTCTGAAATACAGTCTGCACTTTGGTCTAACTCGTCAGGGAAAGCTCGTACTTGAAAATTGAATGTGTTTTGGCGCTTTTCAGACTGTGGTTAACATTAATATGTGTTGCTTCTGTAAATCTGAGCTCTGTGTCTAAAGTTTTTTTCTGGCTGAATTGAATCCAGTTCTGAAATACAGTCTACACTTTGGTCTAACTCCTCAGGGAAAACTCTTACTTGAAAATAGAATGTATTTTTGCTCTTTTTTAGACCGTGGGGAACATGAATATGTGTTTCTACTGCAAATCTGAGCTCAGTGTCAAAAGTTACCTTTTTGGCTGAATTGTGCCCTACTGCCAATTCTGAGATACACTTTGGTCTAACTCCTCAGGGAAAGCTCGTACTTGAAAATTGAATGTGTTTTTGGCTTTTTAGACCGTGGGGATCATGAATATGTGTTGCTTGTGTAAATCTGAGCTCTGTGTCTAAAGTTTTTTCTGGCTGAATTGAATCCAGTTCTGAAATACAGTCTGCACTTTGGTCTAACTCATCAGGGAAAGCTCGTAGTTGGAAATTGAATGTGTTTTGGCGCTTTTCAGACTGTGGTTAACATTAATATGTGTTTCTTCTGCAAATCTGAGCTCTGTGTCAAAAGTTACGTTTTCTGGCTCAATTGAGCCCTACTGCCAATTCTGAGATAAACTTTGGTCTAACTCCTCAGGGAAAACTCTTACTTGAAAATTGAATGTATTTTTGGTCTTTTTTAGACCGTGGGGAACATGAATATGTGTTTCTACTGCAAATCTGAGCTCAGTGTCAAAAGTTACCTTTTTGGCTGAATTGTGCCCTACTGCCAATTCTGAGATACACTTTGGTCTAACTCCTCAGGGAAAGCTCGTACTTGAAAATTGAATGTGTTTTTGGCTTTTTAGACCGTGGGGATCATGAATATGTGTTGCTTCTGTAAATCTGAGCTCTGTGTCTAAAGTTTTTTCTGGCTGAATTGAATCCAGTTCTGAAATACAGTCTGCACTTTGGTCTAACTCCTCAGGGAAAGCTCGTACTTGAAAAGTGAATGTGTTTTTGCACTTTTCAGACTGTGGTTAACATTAATATATGTTTCTTCTGCAAATCTGAGCTCTGTGTCAAAAGTAAATTTTTCTGGTTGAATTGAGCCCTACTGCCAATTCTGAGATCAACTTTGGTCTAATTCCTCAGGGATCTCTCGTACTGGATAATTGAATGTGTTTTCTGGTTTTCAGACCGTGGGGAACATGAATATGTGTTTCTTCTGCAAATCTGAGCTCTGTGTCAAAAGTTAAGTTTTCTGGTTGAATTGAGCCCTACTGCCAATTCTGAGATAAACTTTGGTCTAATTCCTCAGGGAAAACTCTTACTTGAAAATTGAATGTATTTTTGCTCTTTTTTAGACCGTGGGGAACATGAATATGTGTTTCTACTGCAAATCTGAGCTCAGTGTCAAAAGTTACCTTTTTGGCTGAATTGTGCCCTACTGCCAATTCTGAGATACACTTTGGTCTAACTCCTCAGGGAAAGCTCGTACTTGAAAATTGAATGTGTTTTTGGCTTTTTAGACCGTGGGGATCATGAATATGTGTTGCTTCTGTAAATCTGAGCTCTGTGTGTAAAGTTTTTTCTGGCTGAATTGAATCCAGTTCTGAAATACAGTCTGCACTTTGGTCTAACTCGTCAGGGAAAGCTCGTACTTGAAAATTGAATGTGTTTTGGCGCTTTTCAGACTGTGGTTAACATTAATATGTGTTGCTTCTGTAAATCTGAGCTCTGTGTCTAAAGTTTTTTTCTGGCTGAATTGAATCCAGTTCTGAAATACAGTCTACACTTTGGTCTAACTCCTCAGGGAAAACTCTTACTTGAAAATAGAATGTATTTTTGCTCTTTTTTAGACCGTGGGGAACATGAATATGTGTTTCTACTGCAAATCTGAGCTCAGTGTCAAAAGTTACCTTTTTGGATGAATTGTGCCCTACTGCCAATTCTGAGATACACTTTGGTCTAACTCCTCAGGGAAAGCTCGTACTTGAAAATTGAATGTGTTTTTGGCTTTTTAGACCGTGGGGATCATGAATATGTGTTGCTTGTGTAAATCTGAGCTCTGTGTCTAAAGTTTTTTCTGGCTGAATTGAATCCAGTTCTGAAATACAGTCTGCACTTTGGTCTAACTCGTCAGGGAAAGCTCGTAGTTGAAAATTGAATGTGTTTTGGCGCTTTTCAGACTGTGGTTAACATTAATATGTGTTTCTTCTGCAAATCTGAGCTCTGTGTCAAAAGTTACGTTTTCTGGCTCAATTGAGCCCTACTGCCAATTCTGAGATAAACTTTGGTCTAACTCCTCAGGGAAAACTCTTACTTGAAAATTGAATGTATTTTTGGTCTTTTTTTAGACCGTGGGGAACATGAATATGTGTTTCTACTGCAAATCTGAGCTCAGTGTCAAAAGTTACCTTTTTGGCTGAATTGTGCCCTACTGCCAATTCTGAGATACACTTTGGTCTAACTCCTCAGGGAAAGCTCGTACTTGAAAATTGAATGTGTTTTTGGCTTTTTAGACCGTGGGGATCATGAATATGTGTTGCTTCTGTAAATCTGAGCTCTGTGTCTAAAGTTTTTTCTGGCTGAATTGAATCCAGTTCTGAAATACAGTCTGCACTTTGGTCTAACTCCTCAGGGAAAGCTCGTACTTGAAAAGTGAATGTGTTTTTGCACTTTTCAGACTGTGGTTAACATTAATATATGTTTCTTCTGCAAATCTGAGCTCTGTGTCAAAAGTTAATTTTTCTGGTTGAATTGAGCCCTACTGCCAATTCTGAGATCAACTTTGGTCTAATTCCTCAGGGATCTCTCGTACTGGAAAATTGAATGTGTTTTCTGGTTTTCAGACCGTGGGGAACATGAATATGTGTTTCTTCTGCAAATCTGAGCTCTGTGTTAAAAGTTACGTTTTCTGGTTGAATTGAGCCCCACTGCCAATTCTGAGGTGCACTTTGGCCAAATTCCTCAGGGAAAACTCTTACTTTAAAAATTGAATGTATTTTTGCTCTTTTTTAGACCGGGGGGAACATGAATATGTGTTTCTAGTGCAAATCTGAGCTCAGTGTCAAAAGTTACCTTTTTGGCTGAATTGAGCCCTACTGCCAATTCTGAGATCAACTTTGGTCTAATTCCTCAGGGATCTCTCGTACTTGAAAATTGAATGTGTTTTCTGGTTTTCAGACCGTGGGGAACATGAATATGTGTTTCTTCTGCAAATCTGAGCTCTGTGTCAAAAGTTACGTTTTCTGGTTGAATTGAGCCCTACTGCCAATTCTGAGATGCACTTTGGTCTAACTCCTCAGGGAAAGCTCGTACTTGAAAATTGAATGTGTTTTGCTCTTTTTTAGACCGTGGGGAACATGAATATGTGTTTCTTCTGCAAATCTGAGCTCTGTGTCAAAAGTTTCCTTTTTGGCTGAATTGTGCCCTTCTGCCAATTCTGAGATACACTTTGGTCTAACTCCTCAGGGAAAGCTCGTACTTGGAAATTGAATGTGTTTTTGGATTTTTAGACCGTGGGGATCATGAATATGTGTTGCTTTTGTAAATCTGAGCTCTGTGTCTAAAGATTTTTCTGGCTGAATTGAATTCAGTTCTGAAATACTGTCTGCACTTTGGTCTAACTCCTCAGGGAAAGCTCGTACTTGAAAATTGAATGTGTTTTTGCGCTGTTCAGACTGTGGTTAACATTAATATGTGTTTCTTCTGCAAATCTGAGCTCCGTGTCAAAAGTTAAGTTTTCTGCTTGAATTGAACCCTACTGCCAATTCTGAGATACACTTTGGTCTAACTCCTCAGGGAAAGCTCGTACTTGAAAATTGAATGTGTTTTTGCGCTTTTCAGACTGTGGTTAACATGAATATGTGTTTCTTCTGCAAATCTGAGCTCTGTGTCAAAAGTTACATTTTCTGGTTGAATTGAGCCCTACTGCCAATTCTGAGATGCACTTTGGTCTAACTCCTCAGGGAAAGCTCGTACTTGAAAATTGAATGTGTTTTTGGCTTTTTAGACCGTGGTTAACATTTATATGTGTTGCTTCTGTAAATCTGAGCTCTGTGTCTAAAGTTTTTTTCTGGCTGAATTGAATCCAGTTCTGAAATACAGTCTGCACTTTGGTCTAACTCCTCAGGGAAAACTCTTACTTGAAAATTGAATGTATTTTTGGTCTTTTTTAGACCGTGGGGAACATGAATATGTGTTTCTACTGCAAATCTGAGCTCAGTGTCAAAAGTTACCTTTTTGGCTGAATTGTGCCCTACTGCCAATTCTGAGATACACTTTGGTCTAACTCCTCAGGGAAAGCTCGTACTTGAAAATTGAATGTGTTTTTGGCTTTTTAGACCGTGGGGATCATGAATATGTGTTGCTTCTGTAAATCTGAGCTCTGTGTGTAAAGTTTTTTCTGGCTGAATTGAATCCAGTTCTGAAATACAGTCTGCACTTTGGTCTAACTCGTCAGGGAAAGCTCGTACTTGAAAATTGAATGTGTTTTGGCGCTTTTCAGACTGTGGTTAACATTAATATGTGTTGCTTCTGTAAATCTGAGCTCTGTGTCTAAAGTTTTTTTCTGGCTGAATTGAATCCAGTTCTGAAATACAGTCTACACTTTGGTCTAACTCCTCAGGGAAAACTCTTACTTGAAAATAGAATGTATTTTTGCTCTTTTTTAGACCGTGGGGAACATGAATATGTGTTTCTACTGCAAATCTGAGCTCAGTGTCAAAAGTTACCTTTTTGGATGAATTGTGCCCTACTGCCAATTCTGAGATACACTTTGGTCTAACTCCTCAGGGAAAGCTCGTACTTGAAAATTGAATGTGTTTTTGGCTTTTTAGACCGTGGGGATCATGAATATGTGTTGCTTGTGTAAATCTGAGCTCTGTGTCTAAAGTTTTTTCTGGCTGAATTGAATCCAGTTCTGAAATACAGTCTGCACTTTGGTCTAACTCGTCAGGGAAAGCTCGTAGTTGAAAATTGAATGTGTTTTGGCGCTTTTCAGACTGTGGTTAACATTAATATGTGTTTCTTCTGCAAATCTGAGCTCTGTGTCAAAAGTTACGTTTTCTGGCTCAATTGAGCCCTACTGCCAATTCTGAGATAAACTTTGGTCTAACTCCTCAGGGAAAACTCTTACTTGAAAATTGAATGTATTTTTGGTCTTTTTTTAGACCGTGGGGAACATGAATATGTGTTTCTACTGCAAATCTGAGCTCAGTGTCAAAAGTTACCTTTTTGGCTGAATTGTGCCCTACTGCCAATTCTGAGATACACTTTGGTCTAACTCCTCAGGGAAAGCTCGTACTTGAAAATTGAATGTGTTTTTGGCTTTTTAGACCGTGGGGATCATGAATATGTGTTGCTTCTGTAAATCTGAGCTCTGTGTCTAAAGATTTTTCTGGCTGAATTGAATTCAGTTCTGAAATACTGTCTGCACTTTGGTCTAACTCCTCAGGGAAAGCTCGTACTTGAAAATTGAATGTGTTTTTGCGCTTTTCAGACTGTGGTTAACATTAATATGTGTTTCTTCTGCAAATCTGAGCTCCGTGTCAAAAGTTAAGTTTTCTGCTTGAATTGAGCCCTACTGCCAATTCTGAGATACACTTTGGTCTAACTCCTCAGGGAAAGCTCGTACTTGAAAATTGAATGTGTTTTTGCGCTTTTCAGACTGTGGTTAACATGAATATGTGTTTCTTCTGCAAATCTGAGCTCTGTGTCAAAAGTTACGTTTTCTGGTTGAATTGAGCCCTACTGCCAATTCTGAGATGCACTTTGGTCTAACTCCTCAGGGAAAGCTCGTACTTGAAAATTGAATGTGTTTTTGGCTTTTTAGACCGTGGTTAACATTTATATGTGTTGCTTCTGTAAATCTGAGCTCTGTGTCTAAAGTTTTTTTCTGGCTGAATTGAATCCAGTTCTGAAATACAGTCTGCACTTTGGTCTAACTCCTCAGGGAAAATTCTTACTTGAAAATTGAATGTATTTTTGGTCTTTTTTAGACCGTGGGGAACATGAATATGTGTTTCTACTGCAAATCTGAGCTCAGTGTCAAAAGTTACCTTTTTGGCTGAATTGTGCCCTACTGCCAATTCTGAGATACACTCTGGTCTAACTCCTCAGGGAAAGCTCGTACTTGAAAATTGAATGTGTTTTTGGCTTTTTAGACCGTGGGGATCATGAATATGTGTTTCTTCTGCAAATCTGAGCTCTGTGTCAAAAGTTAAGTTTTCTGGTTGAATTGAGCCCTACTGCCAATTCTGAGATAAACTTTGGTCTAATTCCTCAGGGATCTCTCGTACTTGAAAATTGAATGTGTTTTCTGGTTTTCAGACCGTGGGGAACATGAATATGTGTTTCTTCTGCAAATCTGAGCTCTGTGTCAAAAGTTACGTTTTCTGGTTGAATTGAGCCCTACTGCCAATTCTGAGATGCACTTTGGTCTAACTCCTCAGGGAAAGCTCGTACTTGAAAATTGAATGTGTTTTTGCGCTTTTCAGACTGTGGTTAACATTAATATGTGTTGCTTCTGTAAATCTGAGCTCTGTGTCTAAAGTTTTTTTCTGGCTGAATTGAATCCAGTTCTGAAATACAGTCTACACTTTGGTCTAACACCTCAGGGAAAGCTCGTACTTGAAAAGTGAATGTGTTTTTGCACTTTTCAGACTGTGGTTAACATTATTATATGTTTCTTCTGCAAATCTGAGCTCTGTGTCAAAAGTAAATTTTTCTGGTTGAATTGAGCCCTACTGCCAATTCTGAGATCAACTTTGGTCTAATTCCTCAGGGATCTCTCGTACTGGAAAATTGAATGTGTTTTCTGGTTTTCAGACCGTGGGGAACATGAATATGTGTTTCTTCTGCAAATCTGAGCTCTGTGTCAAAAGTTACGTTTTCTGGTTGAATTGAGCCCTACTGCCAATTCTGAGATGCACTTTGGTCTAACTCCTCAGGGAAAGCTCGTACTTGAAAATTGAATGTGTTTTTGCGCTTTTCAGACTGTGGTTAACATGAATATGTGTTTCTTCTGCAAATCTGAGCTCCGTGTCAAAAGTTAAGTTTTCTGGATGAATTGAGCCGTACTGCCAATTCTGAGATACACTTTGGTCTAACTCCTCAGGGAAAGCTCGTACTTGAAAATTGAATGTGTTTTTCTTGTTAGACCGTGGGGATCATGAATATGTGTTGCTTCTGTAAATCTGAGCTCTGTGTCTAAAGTTTTTTCTGGCTGAATTGAATCCAGTTCTGAAATACAGACTACACTTTGGTCCAACTCCTCAGGGAAAGCTCGTACTTGAAAATTGAATGTGTTTTTGCCCTTTTCAGACTGTGGTTAACATTAATATGTGTTTCTTCTGCAAATCTGAGCTCTGTGTCAAAAGTTAAGTTTTCTGGTTGAATTGAGCCCTACTGCCAATTCTGTGATAAACTTTGGTCTAATTCCTCAGGGAAAACT
Organism: Pantherophis vulpinus; assembly: GCA_037215915.1. Classification (NCBI taxonomy): domain Eukaryota; kingdom Metazoa; phylum Chordata; class Lepidosauria; order Squamata; family Colubridae; genus Pantherophis; species Pantherophis vulpinus. The sequence continues at coordinate 185,641,267 of JAXLNS010000001.1, forward strand.
CTTACTTGAAAATTGAATATATTTTTGCTCTTTTTTAGACCGTGGGGAACATGAATATGTGTTTCTACTGCAAATCTGAGCTCAGTGTCAAAAGTTTCCTTTTTGGCTGAATTGTGCCCTACTGCCAATTCTGAGATACACTTTGGTCTAACTCCTCAGGGAAAGCTCGTACTTGGAAATTGAATGTGTTTTTGGATTTTTAGACCGTGGGGATCATGAATATGTGTTGCTTCTGTAAATCTGAGCTCTGTGTCTAAAGTTTTTTCTGGCTGAATTGAATCCAGTTCTGAAATACAGACTACACTTTGGTCTAACTCCTCAGGGAAAGCTCGTACTTGAAAATTGAATGTATTTTTGCTCTTTTTTACACCGTGGGGAACATGACTACGTGTTGCTTCTGTAAATCTGAGCTCTGTGTCTAAAGTTTTTTTCTGGCTGAATTGAATCCAGTTCTGAAATACACTTTGGTCTAACTCCTAAGGGAAAGCTCGTACTTGAAAATTGAATGTGTTTTCTGGTTTTCAAACAGTGGGGAACATGAATATGTGTTTCCTCTGCAAATCTGAGCTCTGTGTCAAAAGTTACATTTTCTGGTTGAATTGAGCCCTACTGCCAATTCTGAGATGCACTTTGGTCTAACTCCTCAGGGAAAGCTCGTACTTGAAAATTGAATGTGTTTTTGCGCTTTTCAGACTGTGGTTAACATTAATATGTGTTGCTTCTGTAAATCTGAGCTCTGTGTCTAAAGTTTTTTTCTGGCTGAATTGAATCCAGTTCTGAAATTCACTTTGGTCTAACTCCTCAGGGAAAGCTCGTACTTGAAAATTGAATGTGTTTTTGCACTTTTCAGACTGTGGTTAACATTAATATATGTTTCTTCTGCAAATCTGAGCTCTGTGTCAAAAGTAAATTTTTCTGGTTAAATTGAGCCCTACTGCCAATTCTGAGATCAACTTTGGTCTAATTCCTCAGGGATCTATCGTACTTGAAAATTGAATGTGTTTTCTGGTTTTCAGACCGTGGGGAACATGAATATGTGCTTCTTCTGCAAATCTGACCTCTGTGTCAAAAGTTACGTTTTCTGGTTGAATTGAGCCCTACTGCCAATTCTGAGGTGCACTTTGGCCAAATTCCTCAGGGAAAACTCTTACTTGAAAATTGAATGTATTTTTGCTCTTTTTTAGACCGTGGGGAACATGAATATGTGTTTCTACTGCAAATCTGAGCTCAGTGTCAAAAGTTACCTTTTTGGCTGAATTGAGCCCTTCTGCCAATTCTGAGATACACTTTGGTCTAACTCCTCAGGGAAAGCTCGTACATGAAAATTGAATGTGCTTTTGCTCTTTTTTAGATCATGGGGAACAGGAATATGTGTTTCTTCTGCAAATCTGAGTTCTGTGTCAAAAGTTAAGTTTTCTGGTTGAATTGAGCCCTACTGCCAATTCTGAGATGCACTTTGGTCTAACTCCTCAGGGAAAGCTCGTACTTGAAAATTGAATGTGTTTTTGCGCTTTTCAGACTGTGGTTAACATTAATATGTGTTGCTTCTGTAAATCTGAGCTCTGTGTTTAAAGTTTTTTTCTGGCTGAATTGAATCCAGTTCTGAAATACAGTCTACACTTTGGTCTAACTCCTCAGGGAAAACTCTTACTTGAAAATTGAATGTATTTTTGCTCTTTTTTAGACCGTGGGGAACATGAATATGTGTTTCTACTGCAAATCTGAGCTCTGTGTCAAAAGTTACGTTTTCTGGTTGAATTGAGCCCTACTGCCAATTCTGAGATCAACTTTGGTCTAATTCCTCAGGGATCTCTCGTACTTGAAAATTGAATGTGTTTTCTGGTTTTCAGACCGTGGGGAACATGAATATGTGTTTCTTATGCAAATCTGAGAGTGTCAAAAGTTACGTTTTCTGGTTGAATTGAGCCCTACTGCCAATTCTGAGATGCACTTTGGTCTAACTCCTCAGGGAAAGCTCGTACTTGAAAATTGAATGTGTTTTTGCCCTTTTCAGACTGTGGTTAACATTAATATGTGTTTCTTCTGCAAATCTGAGCTCTGTGTCAAAAGTTACTTTTTCTGGCTGAATTGAGCCCTACTGCCAATTCTGAGATAAACTTTGGTCTAATTCCTCAGGGAAAACTCTTACTTGAAAATTGAATATATTTTTGCTCTTTTTTAGACCGTGGGGAACATGAATATGTGTTTCTACTGCAAATCTGAGCTCAGTGTCAAAAGTTTCCTTTTTGGCTGAATTGTGCCCTACTGCCAATTCTGAGATACACTTTGGTCTAACTCCTCAGGGAAAGCTCGTACTTGGAAACTGAATGTGTTTTTGGATTTTTAGACCGTGGGGATCATGAATATGTGTTGCTTCTGTAAATCTGAGCTCTGTGTCTAAAGTTTTTTCTGGCTGAATTGAATCCAGTTCTGAAATACAGACTACACTTTGGTCCAACTCCTCAGGGAAAGCTCGTACTTGAAAATTGAATGTATTTTTGCTCTTTTTTACACCGTGGGGAACATGACTACGTGTTGCTTCTGTAAATCTGAGCTCTGTGTCTAAAGTTTTTTTCTGGCTGAATTGAATCCAGTTCTGAAATACACTTTGGTCTAACTCCTAAGGGAAAGCTCGTACTTGAAAATTGAATGTGTTTTCTGGTTTTCAAACAGTGGGGAACATGAATATGTGTTTCCTCTGCAAATCTGAGCTCTGTGTCAAAAGTTACATTTTCTGGTTGAATTGAGCCCTACTGCCAATTCTGAGATGCACTTTGGTCTAACTCCTCAGGGAAAGCTCGTACTTGAAAATTGAATGTGTTTTTGCGCTTTTCAGACTGTGGTTAACATTAATATGTGTTGCTTCTGTAAATCTGAGCTCTGTGTCTAAAGTTTTTTTCTGGCTGAATTGAATCCAGTTCTGAAATTCACTTTGGTCTAACTCCTCAGGGAAAGCTCGTACTTGAAAATTGAATGTGTTTTTGCACTTTTCAGACTGTGGTTAACATAAATATATGTTTCTTCTGCAAATCTGTGCTCTGTGTTAAAAGTAAATTTTTCTGGTTAAATTGAGCCCTACTGCCAATTCTGAGATCAACTTTGGTCTAATTCCTCAGGGATCTATCGTACTTGAAAATTGAATGTGTTTTCTGGTTTTCAGACCGTGGGGAACATGAATATGTGTTTCTTCTGCAAATCTGACCTCTGTGTCAAAAGTTACGTTTTCTGGTTGAATTGAGCCCTACTGCCAATTCTGAGGTGCACTTTGGCCAAATTCCTCAGGGAAAACTCTTACTTGAAAATTGAATGTATTTTTGCTCTTTTTTAGACCGTGGGGAACATGAATATGTGTTTCTACTGCAAATCTGAGCTCAGTGTCAAAAGTTACCTTTTTGGCTGAATTGAGCCCTTCTGCCAATTCTGAGATACACTTTGGTCTAACTCCTCAGGGAAAGCTCGTACTTGAAAATTGAATGTGTTTTGTGGTTTTCAGACCGTGGGGAACATGAATATGTGTTTCTTCTGCAAATCTGAGCTCAGTGTCAAAAGTTACCTTTTTGGCTCAATTGTGCCCTACTGCCAATTCTGAGATACACTTTGGTCTAACTCCTCAGGGAAAGCTCGTACTTGAAAATTGAATGTGTTTTGTGGTTTTCAGACCGTGGGGAACATGAATATGTGTTTCTTCTGCAAATCTGAGCTCTGTGTCAAAAGTTAAGTTTTCTGGTTGAATTGAGCCCTACTGCCAATTCTGAGATAAACTTTGGTCTAATTCCTCAGGGAAAGCTCGTACTTGAAAATTGAATGTGTTTTTGCGCTTTTCAGACTGTGGTTAACATTATTATGTGTTTCTTCTGCAAATCTGAGCTCTGTGTCAAAAGTTAAGTTTTCTGGTTGAATTGAGCCCTACTGCCAATTCTGAGGTGCACTTTGGCCAAATTCCTCAGGGAAAACTCTTACTTGAAAATTGAATGTATTTTTGCTCTTTTTTAGACCGTGGGGAACATGAATATGTGTTTCTACTGCAAATCTGAGCTCAGTGTCAAAAGTTACCTTTTTGGCTGAATTGAGCCCTTCTGCCAATTCTGAGATACACTTTGGTCTAACTCCTCAGGGAAACCTCGTACATGAAAATTAAATGTGCTTTTGCTCTTTTTTAGATCGTGGGGAACAGGAATATGTGTTTCTTCTGCAAATCTGAGCTCTGTGTCAAAAGTTAAGTTTTCTGGTTGAATTGAGCCCTACTGCCAATTCTGAGATCAACTTTGGTCTAATTCCTCAGGGATCTCTCGTACTTGAAAATTGAATGTGTTTTCTGGTTTTCAGACCGTGGGGAACATGAATATGTGTTTCTTCTGCAAATCTGAGCTCTGTGTCAAAAGTTACGTTTTCTGGTTGAATTGAGCCCTACTGCCAATTCTGAGATGCACTTTGGTCTAACTCCTCAGGGAAAGCTCGTACTTGAAAATTGAATGTGTTTTTGCGCTTTTCAGACTGTGGTTAACATTAATATGTGTTGCTTCTGTAAATCTGAGCTCTGTGTCTAAAGTTTTTTTCTGGCTGAATTGAATCCAGTTCTGAAATACAGTCTAGACTTTGGTCTAACTCCTCAGGGAAAGCTCGTACTTGAAAATTGAATGTGTTTTTGCGCTTTTCATACTGTGGTTAACATTAATATATGTTTCTTCTGCAAATCTGAGCTCTGTGTCAAAAGTAAATTTTTCTGGTTGAATTGAGCCCTACTGCCAATTCTGAGATCAACTTTGGTCTAATTCCTCAGGGATCTCTCGTACTTGAAAATTGAATGTGTTTTCTGGTTTTCAGACCGTGGGGAACATGAATATGTGTTTCTTCTGCAAATCTGAGTTCTGTGTCAAAAGTTACGTTTTCTGGTTGAATTGAGCCCTACTGCGAATTCTGAGATGCACTTTGGTCTAACTCCTCAGGGAAAGCTCGTACTTGAAAATTGAATGTGTTTTGCTCTTTTTTAGACCGTGGGGAAAAGGAATATGTGTTTCTTCTGCAAATCTGAGTTCTGTGTCAAAAGTTAATTTTTCTGGTTGAATTGAGTCCTACTGCCAATTCTGAGATCAACTTTGGTCTAATTCCTCAGGGATCTCTCGTACTTGAAAATTGAATGTGTTTTCTGGTTTTCAGACAGTGGGGAACATGAATATGTGTTTCTTCTGCAAATCTGAGCTCTGTGTCAAAAGTTACGTTTTCTGGTTGAATTGAGCCCTACTGCCAATTCTGAGGTGCACTTTGGCCAAATTCCTCAGGGAAAACTCTTACTTGAAAATTGAATGTATTTTTGCTCTTTTTTAGACCGTGGGGAACATGAATATGTGTTTCTACTGCAAATCTGAGCTCAGTGTCAAAAGTTACCTTTTTGGCTGAATTGAGCCCTTCTGCCAATTCTGAGATGCACTTTGGTCTAACTCCTCAGGGAAAGCTCGTACTTGAAAATTGAATGTGTTTTTGCGCTTTTCAGACTGTGGTTAACATTAATATGTGTTGCTTCTGTAAATCTGAGCTCTGTGTCTAAAGTTTTTTTCTGGCTGAATTGAATCCAGTTCTGAAATACAGTCTACACTTTGGTCTAACTCCTCAGGGAAAGCTCGTACTTGAAAATTGAATGTGTTTTTGCGCTTTTCAGACTGTGGTTAACATTAATATATGTTTCTTCTGCAAATCTGAGCTCTGTGTCAAAAGTAAATTTTTCTGGTTGAATTGAGCCCTACTGCCAATTCTGAGATCAACTTTGGTCTAATTCCTCAGGGATCTCTCGTACTTGAAAATTGAATGTGTTTTCTGGTTTTCAGACCGTGGGGAACATGAATATGTGTTTCTTCTGCAAATCTGAGTTCTGTGTCAAAAGTTACGTTTTCTGGTTGAATTGAGCCCTACTGCGAATTCTGAGATGCACTTTGGTCTAACTCCTCAGGGAAAGCTCGTACTTGAAAATTGAATGTGTTTTGCTCTTTTTTAGACCGTGGGGAAAAGGAATATGTGTTTCTTCTGCAAATCTGAGTTCTGTGTCAAAAGTTAATTTTTCTGGTTGAATTGAGTCCTACTGCCAATTCTGAGATCAACTTTGGTCTAATTCCTCAGGGATCTCTCGTACTTGAAAATTGAATGTGTTTTCTGGTTTTCAGACAGTGGGGAACATGAATATGTGTTTCTTCTGCAAATCTGAGCTCTGTGTCAAAAGTTACGTTTTCTGGTTGAATTGAGCCCTACTGCCAATTCTGAGATGCACTTTGGCCAAATTCCTCAGGGAAAACTCTTTCTTGAAAATTGAATGTATTTTTGCTCTTTTTTACACCGTGGGGAACATGACTACGTGTTGCTTCTGTAAATCTGAGCTCTGTGTCTAAAGTTTTTTTCTGGCTGAATTGAATCCAGTTCTGAAATACACTTTGGTCTAACTCCTCAGGGAAAGCTCGTACTTGAAAATTGAATGTGTTTTCTGCTTTTCAGGCCGTGGGGAACATGAATATGTGTTTCTTCTGCAAATCTGAGCTCTGTGTCAAAAGTTACGTTTTCTGGTTGAATTGAGCCCTACTGCCAATTCTGAGATGCACTTTGGTCTAACTCCTAAGGAGAAGCTCGTACTTGAAAATTGAATGTGTTTTTGCCCTTTTTTAGACCGTGGGGAACATGAATACGTGTTTCTTCTGCAAATCTGGGCTCTGTGTCAAAAGTTACGTTTTCTGGCTGAATTGAATTCAGTTCTGAAATAAAGTCTACACTTTGGTCTAACTCCTCAGGGAAAGCTCGTACTTGAAAATTGAATGTGTTTTTGCGCTTTTCAGACTGTGGTTTACATTAATATGTGTTTCTTCTGCAAATCTGAGCTCTGTGTCAAAAGTTAAGTTTTCTGGTTGAATTGAGCCCTACTGCCAATTCTGAGATAAACTTTGGTCTAACTCCTCAGGGAAAGCTCGTACTTGAAAATTGAATGTGTTTTTGCGCTTTTCAGACTGTGGTTAACATTAATATGTGTTGCTTCTGTAAATCTGAGCTCTGTGTCTAAAGTTTTTTTCTGGCTGAATTGAATCCAGTTCTGAAATACAGTCTACACTTTGGTCTAACTCCTCAGGGAAAACTCTTACTTGAAAATTGAATGTATTTTTGCTCTTTTTTAGACCGTGGGGAACATGAATATGTGTTTCTACTGCAAATCTGAGCTCAGTGTCAAAAGTTACCTTTTTGGCTGAATTGAGCCCTTCTGCCAATTCTGAGATACACTTTGGTCTAACTCCTCAGGGAAAGCTCGTACTTGAAAATTGAATGTGCTTTTGCTCTTTTTTAGATCGTGGGGAACAGGAATATGTGTTTCTTCTGCAAATCTGAGCTCTGTGTCAAAAGTTAAGTTTTCTGGTTGAATTGAGCCCTACTGCCAATTTTGAGATCAACTTTGGTCTAATTCCTCAGGGATCTCTCGTACTTGAAAATTGAATGTGTTTTCTGGTTTTCAGACCGTGGGGAACATGAATATGTGTTTCTTCTGCAAATCTGAGCTCTGTGTCAAAAGTTACGTTTTCTGGTTGAATTGAGCCCTACTGACAATTCTAAGATGCACTTTGGTCTAACTCCTCAGGGATCTCTCGTACTTGAAAATTGAATGTGTTTTTGCGCTTTTCAGACTGAGGTTAACATTAATATGTGTTGCTTCTGTAAATCTGAGCTCTGTGTCTAAAGTTTTTTTCTGGCTGAATTGAATCCAGTTCTGAAATACAGTCTACACTTTGGTCTAACTCCTCAGGGAAAGCTCGTACTTGAAAATTGAATGTGTTTTTGCGCTTTTCAGACTGTGGTTTACATTAATATGTGTTTCTTCTGCAAATCTGAGCTCTGTGTCAAAAGTTAAGTTTTCTGGTTGAATTGAGCCCTACTGCCAATTCTGAGATAAACTTTGGTCTAACTCCTCAGGGAAAGCTCGTACTTGAAAATTGAATGTGTTTTTGCACTTTTCAGACTGTGGTTAACATTAATATGTGTTGCTTCTGTAAATCTGAGCTCTGTGTCTAAACTTTTTTTCTGGCTGAATTGAATCCAGTTCTGAAATACAGTCTACACTTTGGTCTAACTCCTCAGGGAAAACTCTTACTTGAAAATTGAATGTATTTTTGCTCTTTTTTAGACCGTGGGGAACATGAATATGTGTTTCTACTGCAAATCTGAGCTCAGTGTCAAGAGTTACCTTTTTGGCTGAATTGTGCCCTACTGCCAATTCTGAGATACACTTTGGTCTAACTCCTCAGGGAAAGCTCGTACTTGAAAATTGAATGTGTTTTTGGCTTTTTAGACCGTGGGGATCATGAATATGTGTTGCTTCTGTAAATCTGAGCTCTGTGTCTAAAGTTTTTTCTGGCTGAATTGAATCCAGTTCTGAAATACAGTCTACACTTTGGTCTAACTCCTCAGGGAAAGCTCGTACTTGAAAATTGAATGTGTTTTTGCGCTTTTCAGACTGTGGTTAACATTAATATATGTTTCTTCTGCAAATCTGAGCTCTGTGTCAAAAGTAAATTTTTCTGGTTGAATTGAGCCCTACTGCCAATTCTGAGATGCACTTTGGTCTAACTCCTCAGGGAAAGCTCGTACTTGAAAATTGAATGTGTTTTGCTCTTTTTTAGACCGTGGGGAAAAGGAATATGTGTTTCTTCTGCAAATCTGAGCTCTGTGTCAAAAGTTAATTTTTCTGGTTGAATTGAGTCCTACTGCCAATTCTGAGATCAACTTTGGTCTAATTCCTCAGGGATCTCTCCTACTTGAAAATTGAATGTGTTTTCTGGTTTTCAGACAGTGGGGAACATGAATATGTGTTTCTTCTGCAAATCTGAGCTCTGTGTCAAAAGTTACGTTTTCTGGTTGAATTGAGCCCTACTGCCAATTCTGAGGTGCACTTTGGCCAAATTCCTCAGGGAAAACTCTTACTTCAAAATTGAATGTATTTTTGCTCTTTTTTAGACCGTGGGGAACATGAATATGTGTTTCTACTGCAAATCTGAGCTCAGTGTCAAAAGTTACCTTTTTGGCTGAATTGAGCCCTTCTGCCAATTCTGAGATACACTTTGGTGTAACTCCTCAGGGAAAGCTCGTACTTGAAAATTGAATGTGCTTTTGCTCTTTTTTAGATCGTGGGGAACAGGAATATGTGTTTCTTCTGCAAATCTGAGCTCTGTGTCAAAAGTTACGTTTTCTGGTTGAATTGAGCCCTACTGACAATTCTAAGATGCACTTTGGTCTAACTCCTCAGGGAAAGCTCGTACTTGAAAATTGAATGTGTTTTTGCGCTTTTCAGACTGAGGTTAACATTAATATGTGTTGCTTCTGTAAATCTGAGCTCTGTGTCTAAAGTTTTTTTCTGGCTGAATTGAATCCAGTTCTGAAATACAGTCTACACTTTGGTCTAACTCCTCAGGGAAAGCTCGTACTTGAAAAGTGAATGTGTTTTTGCACTTTTCAGACTGTGGTTAACATTAATATATGTTTCTTCTGCAAAACTGAGCTCTGTGTCAAAAGTAAATTTTTCTGGTTGAATTGAGCCCTACTGCCAATTCTGAGATCAACTTTGGTCTAATTCCTCAGGGATCTCTCGTACTGGAAAATTGAATGTGTTTTCTGGTTTTCAGACCGTGGGGAACATGAATATGTGTTTCTTCTGCAAATCTGAGCTCTGTGTCAAAAGTAAATTTTTCTGGTTGAATTGAGCCCTACTGCCAATTCTGAGATCAACTTTGGTCTAATTCCTCAGGGATCTCTCGTACTGGAAAATTGAATGTGTTTTCTGGTTTTCAGACCGTGGGGAACATGAATATGTGTTTCTTCTGCAAATCTGAGCTCTGTGTCAAAAGTTACGTTTTCTGGTTGAATTGAGCCCTACTGCCAATTCTGAGATGCACTTTGGTCTAACTCCTCAGGGAAAGCTCGTACTTGAAAATTGAATGTGTTTTGCCCTTTTTTAGACTGTGGGGAAAAGGAATATGTGTTTCTTCTGCAAATCTGAGCTCTGTGTCAAAAGTTAATTTTTCTGGTTGAATTGAGTCCTACTGCCAATTCTGAGATCAACTTTGGTCTAATTCCTCAGGGATCTCTCGTACTTGAAAATTGAATGTGTTTTCTGGTTTTCAGACAGTGGGGAACATGAATATGTGTTTCTTCTGCAAATCTGAGCTCTGTGTCAAAAGTTACGTTTTCTGGTTGAATTGAGCCCTACTGCCAATTCTGAGATACACTTTGGTCTAACTCCTCAGGGAAAGCTCGTACTTGAAAATTGAATGTGTTTTTGGCTTTTTAGACCGTGGGGATCATGAATATGTGTTGCTTCTGTAAATCTGAGCTCTGTGTCTAAAGTTTTTTCTGGCTGAATTGAATCCAGTTATGAAATACAGTCTGCACTTTGGTCTAACTCCTCAGGGAAAGCACGTACTTGAAAATTGAATGTGTTTTGGCGCTTTTCAGACTGTGGTTAACATTAATATGTGTTTCTTCTGCAAATCTGAGCTCTGTGTCAAAAGTTACGTTTTCTGGCTGAATAGAGCCCTACTGCCAATTCTGAGATAAACTTTTGGTCTAACTCCTCAGGGAAAACTCTTACTTGAAAATTGAATGTATTTTTGCTCTTTTTTAGACCGTGGGGAACATGAATATGTGTTTCTTCTGCAAATCTGAGCTCAGTGTCAAAAGTTACCTTTTTGGCTGAATTGTGCCCTACTGCCAATTCTGAGATACACTTTGGTCTAACTCCTCAGGGAAAGCTCGTACTTGAAAATTGAATGTGTTTTTGGCTTTTTAGACCGTGGGGATAATGAATATGTGTTGCTTCTGTTAATCTGAGCTCTGTGTCTAAAGTTTTTTCTGGCTGAATTGAATCCAGTTCTGAAATACAGTCTACACTTTGGTCTAACTCCTCAGGGAAAGCTCGTACTTGAAAATTGAATGTGTTTTCTGGTTTTCAGACCGTGGGGAACATGAATATGTGTTTCTTCTGCAAATCTGAGTGTGTCAAAAGTTACGTTTTCTGGTTGAATTGAGCCCTACTGCCAATTCTGAGATGCACTTTGGTCAAACTCCTCAGGGAAAGCTCGTACTTGAAAATTGAATGTGTTTTGCTCTTTTTTAGACCGTGGGGAAAAGGAATATGTGTTTCTTCTGCAAATCTGAGCTCTGTGTCAAAAGTTAATTTTTCTGGTTGAATTGAGTCCTACTGCCAATTCTGAGATCAACTTTGGTCTAATTCCTCAGGGATCTCTCGTACTTGAAAATTGAATGTGTTTTCTGGTTTTCAGACAGTGGGGAACATGAATATGTGTTTCTTCTGCAAATCTGAGCTCTGTGTCAAAAGTTACGTTTTCTGGTTGAATTGAGCCCTACTGCCAATTCTGAGATACACTTTGGTCTAACTCCTCAGGGAAAGCTCGTACTTGAAAATTGAATGTGTTTTTGGCTTTTTAGACCGTGGGGATCATGAATATTTGTTGCTTCTGTAAATCTGAGCTCTGTGTCTAAAGTTTTTTCTGGCTGAATTGAATCCAGTTCTGAAATACAGTCTGCACTTTGGTCTATCTCCTCAGGGAAAGCTCGTACTTGAAAATTGAATGTGTTTTGGCGCTTTTCAGACTGTGGTTAACATTAATATGTGTTTCTTCTGCAAATCTGAGCTCTGTGTCAAAAGTTACGTTTTCTGGCTGAATTGAGCCCTACTGCCAATTCTGAGATAAACTTTGGTCTAACTCCTCAGGGAAAACTCTTACTTGAAAATTGAATGTATTTTTGCTCTTTTTTAGACCGTGGGGATCATGAATATGTGTTTCTACTGCAAATCTGAGCTCAGTGTCAAAAGTTACCTTTTTGGCTGAATTGTGCCCTACTGCCAATTCTGAGATACACTTTGGTCTAACTCCTCAGGGAAAGCTCGTACTTGAAAATTGAATGTGTTTTTGGCTTTTTAGACCGTGGGGATCATGAATATGTGTTGCTTCTGTAAATCTGAGCTCTGTGTCTAAAGTTTTTTCTGGCTGAATTGAATCCAGTTCTGAAATACAGTCTGCACTTTGGTCTAACTCCTCAGGGAAAGCTCGTACTTGAAAATTGAATGTGTTTTGGCGCTTTTCAGACTGTGGTTTACATTAATATGTGTTTCTTCTGCAAATATGAGCTCTGTGTCAAAAGTTAAGTTTTCTGGTTGAATTGAGCCCTACTGCCAATTCTGAGATAAACTTTGGTCTAACTCCTCAGGGAAAGCTCATACTTGAAAATTGAATGTATTTTTGCCCTTTTTAAGACCTTGGTTAACATTAATATGTGTTGCTTCTGTAAATCTGAGCTCTGTGTCTAAAGTTTTTTTCTGGCTGAATTGAAACCAGTTCTGAAATACAGTCTACACTTTGGTCTAACTCCTCAGGGAAAGCTCGTACTTGAAAATTGAATGTGTTTTTGCACTTTTCAGACTGTGGTTAACATTAATATATGTTTCTTCTGCAAATCTGAGCTCTGTGTCAAAAGTAAATTTTTCTGGTTGAATTGATCCCTACTGCCAATTCTGAGATCAACTTTGGTCTAATTCCTCAGGGATCTCTCGTACTTGGAAATTGAATGTGTTTTTGCCCTTTTTTAGACCGTGGGGAACATGAATACGTGTTTCTTCTGCAAATCTGGGCTCTGTGTCAAAAGTTACGTTTTCTGGCTGAATTGAATTCAGTTCTGAAATAAAGTCTACACTTTGGTCTAACTCCTCAGGGAAAGCTCGTACTTGAAAATTGAATGTGTTTTTGCGCTTTTCAGACTGTGGTTTACATTAATATGTGTTTCTTCTGCAAATCTGAGCTCTGTGTCAAAAGTTAAGTTTTCTGGTTGAATTGAGCCCTACTGCCAATTCTGAGATAAACTTTGGTCTAACTCCTCAGGGAAAGCTCGTACTTGAAAATTGAATGTGTTTTTGCGCTTTTCAGACTGTGGTTAACATTAATATGTGTTGCTTCTGTAAATCTGAGCTCTGTGTCTAAAGTTTTTTTCTGGCTGAATTGAATCCAGTTCTGAAATACAGTCTACACTTTGGTCTAACTCCTCAGGGAAAACTCTTACTTGAAAATTGAATGTATTTTTGCTCTTTTTTAGACCGTGGGGAACATGAATATGTGTTTCTACTGCAAATCTGAGCTCAGTGTCAAAAGTTACCTTTTTGGCTGAATTGTGCCCTACTGCCAATTCTGAGATACACTTTGGTCTAACTCCTCAGGGATCTCTCGTACTTGAAAATTGAATGTGTTTTGTGGTTTTCAGACCGTGGGGAACATGAATATGTGTTTCTTCTGCAAATCTGAGCTCTGTGTCAAAAGTTAAGTTTTCTGGTTGAATTGAGTCCTACTGCCAATTCTGAGATAAACTTTGGTCTAACTCCTCAGGGAAAGCTCGTACTTGAAAATTGAATGTGTTTTTGGCTTTTTAGACCGTGGGGATCATGAATATGTGTTGCTTCTGTAAATCTGAGCTCTGTGTCTAAAGTTTTTTCTGGCTGAATTGAATTCAGTTCTGAAATACAGTCTACACTTTGGTCTAACTCCTCAGGGAAAGCTCATACTTGAAAATTGAATGTGTTTTTGCGCTTTTCAGACTGTGGTTAACATTAATATATGTTTCTTCTGCAAATCTGAGCTCTGTGTCAAAAGTAAATTTTTCTGGTTGAATTGAGCCCTACTGCCAATTCTGAGATGCACTTTGGTCTAACTCCTCAGGGAAAGCTCGTACTTGAAAATTGAATGTGTTTTGCTCTTTTTTAGACCGTGGGGAAAAGGAATATGTGTTTCTTCTGCAAATCTGAGCTCTGTGTCAAAAGTAAATTTTTCTGGTTGAATTGAGCCCTACTGCCAATTCTGAGATGCACTTTGGTCTAACTCCTCAGGGAAAGCTCGTACTTGAAAATTGAATGTGTTTTGCTCTTTTTTAGACCGTGGGGAAAAGGAATATGTGTTTCTTCTGCAAATCTGAGCTCTGTGTCAAAAGTTAATTTTTCTGGTTGAATTGAGTCCAACTGCCAATTCTGAGATCAACTTTGGTCTAATTCCTCAGGGATCTCTCGTACTTGAAAATTGAATGTGTTTTCTGGTTTTCAGACAGTGGGGAACATGAATATGTGTTTCTTCTGCAAATCTGAGCTCTGTGTCAAAAGTTACGTTTTCTGGTTGAATTGAGCCCTACTGCCAATTCTGAGGTGCACTTTGGCCAAATTCCTCAGGGAAAACTCTTACTTGAAAATTGAATGTATTTTTGCTCTTTTTTAGACCGTGGGGAACATGAATATGTGTTTCTACTGCAAATCTGAGCTCAGTGTCAAAAGTTACCTTTTTGGCTGAATTGAGCCCTTCTGCCAATTCTGAGATACACTTTGGTCTAACTCCTCAGGGAAAGCTCGTACTTGAAAATTGAATGTGCTTTTGCTCTTTTTTAGATCGTGGGGAACAGGAATATGTGTTTCTTCTGCAAATCTGAGCTCTGTGTCAAAAGTTAAGTTTTCTGGTTGAATTGAGCCCTACTGCCAATTCTGAGATCAACTTTGGTCTAATTCCTCAGGGATCTCTCGTACTTGAAAATTGAATGTGTTTTCTGGTTTTCAGACCGTGGGGAACATGAATATGTGTTTCTTCTGCAAATCTGAGCTCTGTGTCAAAAGTTACGTTTTCTGGTTGAATTGAGCCCTACTGACAATTCTAAGATGCACTTTGGTCTAACTCCTCAGGGATCTCTCGTACTTGAAAATTGAATGTGTTTTTGCGCTTTTCAGACTGAGGTTAACATTAATATGTGTTGCTTCTGTAAATCTGAGCTCTGTGTCTTAAGTTTTTTTCTGCCTGAATTGAATCCAGTTCTGAAATACAGTCTACACTTTGGTCTAACTCCTCAGGGAAAGCTCGTACTTGAAAATTGAATGTGTTTTGGCGCTTTTCAGACTGTGGTTTACATTAATATGTGTTTCTTCTGCAAATATGAGCTTTGTGTCAAAAGTTAAGTTTTCTGGTTGAATTGAGCCCTACTGCCAATTCTGAGATAAACTTTGGTCTAACTCCTCAGGGAAAGCTCATACTTGAAAATTGAATGTATTTTTGCCCTTTTTAAGACCTTGGTTAACATTAATATGTGTTGCTTCTGTAAATCTGAGCTCTGTGTCTAAAGTTTTTTTCTGGCTGAATTGAAACCAGTTCTGAAATACAGTCTACACTTTGGTCTAACTCCTCAGGGAAAGCTCGTACTTGAAAATTGAATGTGTTTTTGCACTTTTCAGACTGTGGTTAACATTAATATATGTTTCTTCTGCAAATCTGAGCTCTGTGTCAAAAGTAAATTTTTCTGGTTGAATTGATCCCTACTGCCAATTCTGAGATCAACTTTGGTCTAATTCCTCAGGGATCTCTCGTACTTGGAAATTGAATGTGTTTTTGCCCTTTTTTAGACCGTGGGGAACATGAATACGTGTTTCTTCTGCAAATCTGGGCTCTGTGTCAAAAGTTACGTTTTCTGGCTGAATTGAATTCAGTTCTGAAATAAAGTCTACACTTTGGTCTAACTCCTCAGGGAAAGCTCGTACTTGAAAATTGAATGTGTTTTTGCGCTTTTCAGACTGTGGTTTACATTAATATGTGTTTCTTCTGCAAATCTGAGCTCTGTGTCAAAAGTTAAGTTTTCTGGTTGAATTGAGCCCTACTGCCAATTCTGAGATAAACTTTGGTCTAACTCCTCAGGGAAAGCTCGTACTTGAAAATTGAATGTGTTTTTGCGCTTTTCAGACTGTGGTTAACATTAATATGTGTTGCTTCTGTAAATCTGAGCTCTGTGTCTAAAGTTTTTTTCTGGCTGAATTGAATCCAGTTCTGAAATACAGTCTACACTTTGGTCTAACTCCTCAGGGAAAACTCTTACTTGAAAATTGAATGTATTTTTGCTCTTTTTTAGACCGTGGGGAACATGAATATGTGTTTCTACTGCAAATCTGAGCTCAGTGTCAAAAGTTACCTTTTTGGCTGAATTGTGCCCTACTGCCAATTCTGAGATACACTTTGGTCTAACTCCTCAGGGATCTCTCGTACTTGAAAATTGAATGTGTTTTGTGGTTTTCAGACCGTGGGGAACATGAATATGTGTTTCTTCTGCAAATCTGAGCTCTGTGTCAAAAGTTAAGTTTTCTGGTTGAATTGAGTCCTACTGCCAATTCTGAGATAAACTTTGGTCTAACTCCTCAGGGAAAGCTCGTACTTGAAAATTGAATGTGTTTTTGGCTTTTTAGACCGTGGGGATCATGAATATGTGTTGCTTCTGTAAATCTGAGCTCTGTGTCTAAAGTTTTTTCTGGCTGAATTGAATTCAGTTCTGAAATACAGTCTACACTTTGGTCTAACTCCTCAGGGAAAGCTCATACTTGAAAATTGAATGTGTTTTTGCGCTTTTCAGACTGTGGTTAACATTAATATATGTTTCTTCTGCAAATCTGAGCTCTGTGTCAAAAGTAAATTTTTCTGGTTGAATTGAGCCCTACTGCCAATTCTGAGATGCACTTTGGTCTAACTCCTCAGGGAAAGCTCGTACTTGAAAATTGAATGTGTTTTGCTCTTTTTTAGACCGTGGGGAAAAGGAATATGTGTTTCTTCTGCAAATCTGAGCTCTGTGTCAAAAGTAAATTTTTCTGGTTGAATTGAGCCCTACTGCCAATTCTGAGATGCACTTTGGTCTAACTCCTCAGGGAAAGCTCGTACTTGAAAATTGAATGTGTTTTGCTCTTTTTTAGACCGTGGGGAAAAGGAATATGTGTTTCTTCTGCAAATCTGAGCTCTGTGTCAAAAGTTAATTTTTCTGGTTGAATTGAGTCCAACTGCCAATTCTGAGATCAACTTTGGTCTAATTCCTCAGGGATCTCTCGTACTTGAAAATTGAATGTGTTTTCTGGTTTTCAGACAGTGGGGAACATGAATATGTGTTTCTTCTGCAAATCTGAGCTCTGTGTCAAAAGTTACGTTTTCTGGTTGAATTGAGCCCTACTGCCAATTCTGAGGTGCACTTTGGCCAAATTCCTCAGGGAAAACTCTTACTTGAAAATTGAATGTATTTTTGCTCTTTTTTAGACCGTGGGGAACATGAATATGTGTTTCTACTGCAAATCTGAGCTCAGTGTCAAAAGTTACCTTTTTGGCTGAATTGAGCCCTTCTGCCAATTCTGAGATACACTTTGGTCTAACTCCTCAGGGAAAGCTCGTACTTGAAAATTGAATGTGCTTTTGCTCTTTTTTAGATCGTGGGGAACAGGAATATGTGTTTCTTCTGCAAATCTGAGCTCTGTGTCAAAAGTTAAGTTTTCTGGTTGAATTGAGCCCTACTGCCAATTCTGAGATCAACTTTGGTCTAATTCCTCAGGGATCTCTCGTACTTGAAAATTGAATGTGTTTTCTGGTTTTCAGACCGTGGGGAACATGAATATGTGTTTCTTCTGCAAATCTGAGCTCTGTGTCAAAAGTTACGTTTTCTGGTTGAATTGAGCCCTACTGACAATTCTAAGATGCACTTTGGTCTAACTCCTCAGGGATCTCTCGTACTTGAAAATTGAATGTGTTTTTGCGCTTTTCAGACTGAGGTTAACATTAATATGTGTTGCTTCTGTAAATCTGAGCTCTGTGTCTTAAGTTTTTTTCTGCCTGAATTGAATCCAGTTCTGAAATACAGTCTACACTTTGGTCTAACTCCTCAGGGAAAGCTCGTACTTGAAAATTGAATGTGTTTTTGCGCTTTTCAGACTGTGGTTTACATTAATATGTGTTTCTTCTGCAAATCTGAGCTCTGTGTCAAAAGTTAAGTTTTCTGGTTGAATTGAGCCCTACTGCCAATTCTGAGATAAACTTTGGTCTAACTCCTCAGGGAAAGCTCGTACTTGAAAATTGAATGTGTTTTTGCGCTTTTCAGACTGTGGTTAACATTAATATGTGTTGCTTCTGTAAATCTGAGCTCTGTGTCTAAAGTTACGTTTTCTGGCTGAATTGAATCCAGTTCTGAAATACAGTCTACACTTTGGTCTAACTCCTCAGGGAAAACTCTTACTTGAAAATTGAATGTATTTTTGCTCTTTTTTAGACCGTGGGGAACATGAATATGTGTTTCTACTGCAAATCTGAGCTCAGTGTCAAAAGTTACCTTTTTGGCTGAATTGTGCCCTACTGCCAATTCTGAGATACACTTTGGTCTAACTCCTCAGGGAAAGCTCGTACTTGAAAATTGAATGTGTTTTTGGCTTTTTAGACCGTGGGGATCATGAATATGTGTTGCTTCTGTAAATCTGAGCTCTGTGTCTAAAGTTTTTTCTGGCTGAATTGAATCCAGTTCTGAAATACAGTCTGCACTTTGGTCTAACTTCTCAGGGAAAGCTCGTACTTGAAAATTGATTGTGTTTTGGCGCTTTTCAGACTGTGGTTAACATTAATATGTGTTTCTTCTGCAAATCTGAGCTCTGTGTCAAAAGTTAAGTTTTCTGGTTGAATTGAGCCCTACTGCCAATTCTGAGATAAACTTTGGTCTAACTCCTCAGGGAAAGCTCGTACTTGAAAATTGAATGTGTTTTTCGCTTTTTAGACCGTGGGGATCATGAATATGTGTTGCTTCTGTAAATCTGAGCTCTGTGTCTAAAGTTTTTTCTGGCTGAATTGAATCCAGTTCTGAAATACAGTCTACACTTTGGTCTAACTCCTCAGGGAAAGCTCGTACTTGAAAATTGAATGTGCTTTTGCTCTTTTTTAGATCGTGGGGAACAGGAATATGTGTTTCTTCTGTAAATCTGAGCTCTGTGTCAAAAGTTAAGTTTTCTGGTTGAATTGAGCCCTACTGCCAATTCTGAGATCAACTTTGGTCTAATTCCTCAGGGATCTCTCGTACTTGAAAATTGAATGTGTTTTCTGGTTTTCAGACCGTGGGGAACATGAATATGTGTTTCTTCTGCAAATCTGAGCTCTGTGTCAAAAGTTACGTTTTCTGGTTGAATTGAGCCCTACTGACAATTCTAAGATGCACTTTGGTCTAACTCCTCAGGGATCTCTCGTACTTGAAAATTGAATGTGTTTTTGCGCTTTTTAGACTGAGGTTAACATTAATATGTGTTGCTTCTGTAAATCTGAGCTCTGTGTCTTAAGTTTTTTTCTGCCTGAATTGAATCCAGTTCTGAAATACAGTCTACACTTTGGTCTAACTCCTCAGGGAAAGCTCGTACTTGAAAATTGAATGTGTTTTTGCGCTTTTCAGACTGTGGTTTACATTAATATGTGTTTCTTCTGCAAATCTGAGCTCTGTGTCAAAAGTTAAGTTTTCTGGTTGAATTGAGCCCTACTGCCAATTCTGAGATAAACTTTGGTCTAACTCCTCAGGGAAAGCTCGTACTTGAAAATTGAATGTGTTTTTGTGCTTTTCAGACTGTGGTTAACATTAATATGTGTTGCTTCTGTAAATCTGAGCTCTGTGTCTAAAGTTTTTTTCTGGCTGAATTGAATCCAGTTCTGAAATACAGTCTACACTTTGGTCTAACTCCTCAGGGAAAACTCTTACTTGAAAATTGAATGTATTTTTGCTCTTTTTTAGACCGTGGGGAACATGAATATGTGTTTCTACTGCAAATCTGAGCTCAGTGTCAAAAGTTACCTTTTTGGCTGAATTGTGCCCTACTGCCAATTCTGAGATACACTTTGGTCTAACTCCTCAGGGAAAGCTCGTACTTGAAAATTGAATGTGTTTTTGGCTTTTTAGACCGTGGGGATCATGAATATGTGTTGCTTCTGTAAATCTGAGCTCTGTGTCTAAAGTTTTTTCTGGCTGAATTGAATCCAGTTCTGAAATACAGTCTGCACTTTGGTCTAACTTCTCAGGGAAAGCTCGTACTTGAAAATTGAATGTGTTTTGGCGCTTTTCAGACTGTGGTTAACATTAATATGTGTTTCTTCTGCAAATCTGAGCTCTGTGTCAAAAGTTAAGTTTTCTGGTTGAATTGAGCCCTACTGCCAATTCTGAGATAAACTTTGCTCTAACTCCTCAGGGAAAGCTCGTACTTGAAAATTGAATGTGTTTTTCGCTTTTTAGACCGTGGGGATCATGAATATGTGTTGCTTCTGTAAATCTGAGCTCTGTGTCTAAAGTTTTTTCTGGCTGAATTGAATCCAGTTCTGAAATACAGTCTACACTTTGGTCTAACTCCTCAGGGAAAGCTCGTACTTGAAAATTGAATGTGTTTTTGTGCTTTTCAGACTGTGGTTAACATTAATATGTGTTGCTTCTGTAAATCTGAGCTCTGTGTCTAAAGTTTTTTTCTGGCTGAATTGAATCCAGTTCTGAAATACAGTCTACACTTTGGTCTAACTCCTCAGGGAAAACTCTTACTTGAAAATTGAATGTATTTTTGCTCTTTTTTAGACCGTGGGGAACATGAATATGTGTTTCTACTGCAAATCTGAGCTCAGTGTCAAAAGTTACCTTTTTGGCTGAATTGTGCCCTACTGCCAATTCTGAGATACACTTTGGTCTAACTCCTCAGGGAAAGCTCGTACTTGAAAATTGAATGTGTTTTTGGCTTTTTAGACCGTGGGGATCATGAATATGTGTTGCTTCTGTAAATCTGAGCTCTGTGTCTAAAGTTTTTTCTGGCTGAATTGAATCCAGTTCTGAAATACAGTCTGCACTTTGGTCTAACTTCTCAGGGAAAGCTCGTACTTGAAAATTGAATGTGTTTTGGCGCTTTTCAGACTGTGGTTAACATTAATATGTGTTTCTTCTGCAAATCTGAGCTCTGTGTCAAAAGTTAAGTTTTCTGGTTGAATTGAGCCCTACTGCCAATTCTGAGATAAACTTTGGTCTAACTCCTCAGGGAAAGCTCGTACTTGAAAATTGAATGTGTTTTTCGCTTTTTAGACCGTGGGGATCATGAATATGTGTTGCTTCTGTAAATCTGAGCTCTGTGTCTAAAGTTTTTTCTGGCTGAATTGAATCCAGTTCTGAAATACAGTCTACACTTTGGTCTAACTCCTCAGGGAAAGCTCGTACTTGAAAATTGAATGTGTTTTTGCGCTTTTCAGACTGTGGTTAACATTAATATATGTTTCTTCTGCAAATCTGAGCTCTGTGTCAAAAGTAAATTTTTCTGGTTGAATTGAGCCCTACTGCCAATTCTGAGATGCACTTTGGTCTAACTCCTCAGGGA
This sequence comes from Pantherophis vulpinus, assembly GCA_037215915.1. NCBI lineage: Eukaryota > Metazoa > Chordata > Lepidosauria > Squamata > Colubridae > Pantherophis > Pantherophis vulpinus. Next base: position 185,662,484 of record JAXLNS010000001.1, read on the forward strand.
AAGCTCGTACTTGAAAATTGAATGTGTTTTGCTCTTTTTTAGACCGTGGGGAAAAGGAATATGTGTTTCTTCTGCAAATCTGAGCTCTGTGTCAAAAGTTAATTTTTCTGGTTGAATTGAGTCCTACTGCCAATTCTGAGATCAACTTTGGTCTAATTCCTCAGGGATCTCTCCTACTTGAAAATTGAATGTGTTTTCTGGTTTTCAGACAGTGGGGAACATGAATATGTGTTTCTTCTGCAAATCTGAGCTCTGTGTCAAAAGTTACGTTTTCTGGTTGAATTGAGCCCTACTGCCAATTCTGAGGTGCACTTTGGCCAAATTCCTCAGGGAAAACTCTTACTTCAAAATTGAATGTATTTTTGCTCTTTTTTAGACCGTGGGGAACATGAATATGTGTTTCTACTGCAAATCTGAGCTCAGTGTCAAAAGTTACCTTTTTGGCTGAATTGAGCCCTTCTGCCAATTCTGAGATACACTTTGGTGTAACTCCTCAGGGAAAGCTCGTACTTGAAAATTGAATGTGCTTTTGCTCTTTTTTAGATCGTGGGGAACAGGAATATGTGTTTCTTCTGCAAATCTGAGCTCTGTGTCAAAAGTTACGTTTTCTGGTTGAATTGAGCCCTACTGACAATTCTAAGATGCACTTTGGTCTAACTCCTCAGGGAAAGCTCGTACTTGAAAATTGAATGTGTTTTTGCGCTTTTCAGACTGAGGTTAACATTAATATGTGTTGCTTCTGTAAATCTGAGCTCTGTGTCTAAAGTTTTTTTCTGGCTGAATTGAATCCAGTTCTGAAATACAGTCTACACTTTGGTCTAACTCCTCAGGGAAAGCTCGTACTTGAAAAGTGAATGTGTTTTTGCACTTTTCAGACTGTGGTTAACATTAATATATGTTTCTTCTGCAAATCTGAGCTCTGTGTCAAAAGTAAATTTTTCTGGTTGAATTGAGCCCTACTGCCAATTCTGAGATCAACTTTGGTCTAATTCCTCAGGGATCTCTCGTACTGGAAAATTGAATGTGTTTTCTGGTTTTCAGACCGTGGGGAACATGAATATGTGTTTCTTCTGCAAATCTGAACTCTGTGTCAAAAGTAAATTTTTCTGGTTGAATTGAGCCCTACTGCCAATTCTGAGATCAACTTTGGTCTAATTCCTCAGGGATCTCTCGTACTGGAAAATTGAATGTGTTTTCTGGTTTTCAGACCGTGGGGAACATGAATATGTGTTTCTTCTGCAAATCTGAGCTCTGTGTCAAAAGTTACGTTTTCTGGTTGAATTGAGCCCTACTGCCAATTCTGAGATGCACTTTGGTCTAACTCCTCAGGGAAAGCTCGTACTTGAAAATTGAATGTGTTTTGCCCTTTTTTAGACTGTGGGGAAAAGGAATATGTGTTTCTTCTGCAAATCTGAGCTCTGTGTCAAAAGTTAATTTTTCTGGTTGAATTGAGTCCTACTGCCAATTCTGAGATCAACTTTGGTCTAATTCCTCAGGGATCTCTCGTACTTGAAAATTGAATGTGTTTTCTGGTTTTCAGACAGTGGGGAACATGAATATGTGTTTCTTCTGCAAATCTGAGCTCTGTGTCAAAAGTTACGTTTTCTGGTTGAATTGAGCCCTACTGCCAATTCTGAGATACACTTTGGTCTAACTCCTCAGGGAAAGCTCGTACTTGAAAATTGAATGTGTTTTTGGCTTTTTAGACCGTGGGGATCATGAATATGTGTTGCTTCTGTAAATCTGAGCTCTGTGTCTAAAGTTTTTTCTGGCTGAATTGAATCCAGTTATGAAATACAGTCTGCACTTTGGTCTAACTCCTCAGGGAAAGCTCGTACTTGAAAATTGAATGTGTTTTGGCGCTTTTCAGACTGTGGTTAACATTAATATGTGTTTCTTCTGCAAATCTGAGCTCTGTGTCAAAAGTTACGTTTTCTGGCTGAATAGAGCCCTACTGCCAATTCTGAGATAAACTTTTGGTCTAACTCCTCAGGGAAAACTCTTACTTGAAAATTGAATGTATTTTTGCTCTTTTTTAGACCGTGGGGAACATGAATATGTGTTTCTTCTGCAAATCTGAGCTCAGTGTCAAAAGTTACCTTTTTGGCTGAATTGTGCCCTACTGCCAATTCTGAGATACACTTTGGTCTAACTCCTCAGGGAAAGCTCGTACTTGAAAATTGAATGTGTTTTTGGCTTTTTAGACCGTGGGGATCATGAATATGTGTTGCTTCTGTAAATCTGAGCTCTGTGTTTAAAGTTTTTTCTGGCTGAATTGAATCCAGTTCTGAAATACAGTCTGCACTTTGGTCTAACTCCTCAGGGAAAGCTCGTACTTGAAAATTGAATGTGTTTTGGCGCTTTTCAGACTGTGGTTAACATTAATATGTGTTTCTTCTGCAAATCTGAGCTCTGTGTCAAAAGTTAAGTTTTCTGGTTGAATTGAGCCCTACTGCCAATTCTGAGATAAACTTTGGTCTAACGCCTCAGGGAAAGCTCGTACTTGAAAATTGAATGTGTTTTTGGCTTTTTAGACCGTGGGGATAATGAATATGTGTTGCTTCTGTTAATCTGAGCTCTGTGTCTAAAGTTTTTTCTGGCTGAATTGAATCCAGTTCTGAAATACAGTCTACACTTTGGTCTAACTCCTCAGGGAAAGCTCGTACTTGAAAATTGAATGTGTTTTCTGGTTTTCAGACCGTGGGGAACATGAATATGTGTTTCTTCTGCAAATCTGAGTGTGTCAAAAGTTACGTTTTCTGGTTGAATTGAGCCCTACTGCCAATTCTGAGATGCACTTTGGTCAAACTCCTCAGGGAAAGCTCGTACTTGAAAATTGAATGTGTTTTTGCGCTTTTCAGACTGTGGTTAACATTAATATATGTTTCTTCTGCAAATCTGAGCTCTGTGTCAAAAGTAAATTTTTCTGGTTGAATTGAGCCCTACTGCCAATTCTGAGATGCACTTTGGTCTAACTCCTCAGGGAAAGCTCGTACTTGAAAATTGAATGTGTTTTGCTCTTTTTTAGACCGTGGGGAAAAGGAATATGTGTTTCTTCTGCAAATCTGAGCTCTGTGTCAAAAGTTAATTTTTCTGGTTGAATTGAGTCCTACTGCCAATTCTGAGATCAACTTTGGTCTAATTCCTCAGGGATCTCTCCTACTTGAAAATTGAATGTGTTTTCTGGTTTTCAGACAGTGGGGAACATGAATATGTGTTTCTTCTGCAAATCTGAGCTCTGTGTCAAAAGTTACGTTTTCTGGTTGAATTGAGCCCTACTGCCAATTCTGAGGTGCACTTTGGCCAAATTCCTCAGGGAAAACTCTTACTTCAAAATTGAATGTATTTTTGCTCTTTTTTAGACCGTGGGGAACATGAATATGTGTTTCTACTGCAAATCTGAGCTCAGTGTCAAAAGTTACCTTTTTGGCTGAATTGAGCCCTTCTGCCAATTCTGAGATACACTTTGGTGTAACTCCTCAGGGAAAGCTCGTACTTGAAAATTGAATGTGCTTTTGCTCTTTTTTAGATCGTGGGGAACAGGAATATGTGTTTCTTCTGCAAATCTGAGCTCTGTGTCAAAAGTTACGTTTTCTGGTTGAATTGAGCCCTACTGACAATTCTAAGATGCACTTTGGTCTAACTCCTCAGGGAAAGCTCGTACTTGAAAATTGAATGTGTTTTTGCGCTTTTCAGACTGAGGTTAACATTAATATGTGTTGCTTCTGTAAATCTGAGCTCTGTGTCTAAAGTTTTTTTCTGGCTGAATTGAATCCAGTTCTGAAATACAGTCTACACTTTGGTCTAACTCCTCAGGGAAAGCTCGTACTTGAAAAGTGAATGTGTTTTTGCACTTTTCAGACTGTGGTTAACATTAATATATGTTTCTTCTGCAAATCTGAGCTCTGTGTCAAAAGTAAATTTTTCTGGTTGAATTGAGCCCTACTGCCAATTCTGAGATCAACTTTGGTCTAATTCCTCAGGGATCTCTCGTACTGGAAAATTGAATGTGTTTTCTGGTTTTCAGACCGTGGGGAACATGAATATGTGTTTCTTCTGCAAATCTGAGCTCTGTGTCAAAAGTAAATTTTTCTGGTTGAATTGAGCCCTACTGCCAATTCTGAGATCAACTTTGGTCTAATTCCTCAGGGATCTCTCGTACTGGAAAATTGAATGTGTTTTCTGGTTTTCAGACCGTGGGGAACATGAATATGTGTTTCTTCTGCAAATCTGAGCTCTGTGTCAAAAGTTACGTTTTCTGGTTGAATTGAGCCCTACTGCCAATTCTGAGATGCACTTTGGTCTAACTCCTCAGGGAAAGCTCGTACTTGAAAATTGAATGTGTTTTGCCCTTTTTTAGACTGTGGGGAAAAGGAATATGTGTTTCTTCTGCAAATCTGAGCTCTGTGTCAAAAGTTAATTTTTCTGGTTGAATTGAGTCCTACTGCCAATTCTGAGATCAACTTTGGTCTAATTCCTCAGGGATCTCTCGTACTTGAAAATTGAATGTGTTTTCTGGTTTTCAGACAGTGGGGAACATGAATATGTGTTTCTTCTGCAAATCTGAGCTCTGTGTCAAAAGTTACGTTTTCTGGTTGAATTGAGCCCTACTGCCAATTCTGAGATACACTTTGGTCTAACTCCTCAGGGAAAGCTCGTACTTGAAAATTGAATGTGTTTTTGGCTTTTTAGACCGTGGGGATCATGAATATGTGTTGCTTCTGTAAATCTGAGCTCTGTGTCTAAAGTTTTTTCTGGCTGAATTGAATCCAGTTATGAAATACAGTCTGCACTTTGGTCTAACTCCTCAGGGAAAGCTCGTACTTGAAAATTGAATGTGTTTTGGCGCTTTTCAGACTGTGGTTAACATTAATATGTGTTTCTTCTGCAAATCTGAGCTCTGTGTCAAAAGTTACGTTTTCTGGCTGAATAGAGCCCTACTGCCAATTCTGAGATAAACTTTTGGTCTAACTCCTCAGGGAAAACTCTTACTTGAAAATTGAATGTATTTTTGCTCTTTTTTAGACCGTGGGGAACATGAATATGTGTTTCTTCTGCAAATCTGAGCTCAGTGTCAAAAGTTACCTTTTTGGCTGAATTGTGCCCTACTGCCAATTCTGAGATACACTTTGGTCTAACTCCTCAGGGAAAGCTCGTACTTGAAAATTGAATGTGTTTTTGGCTTTTTAGACCGTGGGGATCATGAATATGTGTTGCTTCTGTAAATCTGAGCTCTGTGTTTAAAGTTTTTTCTGGCTGAATTGAATCCAGTTCTGAAATACAGTCTGCACTTTGGTCTAACTCCTCAGGGAAAGCTCGTACTTGAAAATTGAATGTGTTTTGGCGCTTTTCAGACTGTGGTTAACATTAATATGTGTTTCTTCTGCAAATCTGAGCTCTGTGTCAAAAGTTAAGTTTTCTGGTTGAATTGAGCCCTACTGCCAATTCTGAGATAAACTTTGGTCTAACGCCTCAGGGAAAGCTCGTACTTGAAAATTGAATGTGTTTTTGGCTTTTTAGACCGTGGGGATAATGAATATGTGTTGCTTCTGTTAATCTGAGCTCTGTGTCTAAAGTTTTTTCTGGCTGAATTGAATCCAGTTCTGAAATACAGTCTACACTTTGGTCTAACTCCTCAGGGAAAGCTCGTACTTGAAAATTGAATGTGTTTTCTGGTTTTCAGACCGTGGGGAACATGAATATGTGTTTCTTCTGCAAATCTGAGTGTGTCAAAAGTTACGTTTTCTGGTTGAATTGAGCCCTACTGCCAATTCTGAGATGCACTTTGGTCAAACTCCTCAGGGAAAGCTCGTACTTGAAAATTGAATGTGTTTTGCTCTTTTTTAGACCGTGGGGAAAAGGAATATGTGTTTCTTCTGCAAATCTGAGCTCTGTGTCAAAAGTTAATTTTTCTGGTTGAATTGAGTCCTACTGCCAATTCTGAGATCAACTTTGGTCTAATTCCTCAGGGATCTCTCGTACTTGAAAATTGAATGTGTTTTCTGGTTTTCAGACAGTGGGGAACATGAATATGTGTTTCTTCTGCAAATCTGAGCTCTGTGTCAAAAGTTACGTTTTCTGGTTGAATTGAGCCCTACTGCCAATTCTGAGATACACTTTGGTCTAACTCCTCAGGGAAAGCTCGTACTTGAAAATTGAATGTGTTTTTGGCTTTTTAGACCGTGGGGATCATGAATATTTGTTGCTTCTGTAAATCTGAGCTCTGTGTCTAAAGTTTTTTCTGGCTGAATTGAATCCAGTTCTGAAATACAGTCTGCACTTTGGTCTATCTCCTCAGGGAAAGCTCGTACTTGAAAATTGAATGTGTTTTGGCGCTTTTCAGACTGTGGTTAACATTAATATGTGTTTCTTCTGCAAATCTGAGCTCTGTGTCAAAAGTTACGTTTTCTGGCTGAATTGAGCCCTACTGCCAATTCTGAGATAAACTTTGGTCTAACTCCTCAGGGAAAACTCTTACTTGAAAATTGAATGTATTTTTGCTCTTTTTTAGACCGTGGGGATCATGAATATGTGTTTCTACTGCAAATCTGAGCTCAGTGTCAAAAGTTACCTTTTTGGCTGAATTGTGCCCTACTGCCAATTCTGAGATACACTTTGGTCTAACTCCTCAGGGAAAGCTCGTACTTGAAAATTGAATGTGTTTTTGGCTTTTTAGACCGTGGGGCTCATGAATATGTGTTGCTTCTGTAAATCTGAGCTCTGTGTCTAAAGTTTTTTCTGGCTGAATTGAATCCAGTTCTGAAATACAGTCTGCACTTTGGTCTAACTCCTCAGGGAAAGCTCGTACTTGAAAATTGAATGTGTTTTGGCGCTTTTCAGACTGTGGTTTACATTAATATGTGTTTCTTCTGCAAATCTGAGCTCTGTGTCAAAAGTTAAGTTTTCTGGTTGAATTGAGCCCTACTGCCAATTCTGAGATAAACTTTGGTCTAACTCCTCAGGGAAAGCTCGTACTTGAAAATTGAATGTATTTTTGCCCTTTTTAAGACCTTGGTTAACATTAATATGTGTTGCTTCTGTAAATCTGAGCTCTGTGTCTAAAGTTTTTTTCTGGCTGAATTGAAACCAGTTCTGAAATACAGTCTACACTTTGGTCTAACTCCTCAGGGAAAGCTCGTACTTGAAAATTGAATGTGTTTTTGCACTTTTCAGACTGTGGTTAACATTAATATATGTTTCTTCTGCAAATCTGAGCTCTGTGTCAAAAGTAAATTTTTCTGGTTGAATTGATCCCTACTGCCAATTCTGAGATCAACTTTGGTCTAATTCCTCAGGGATCTCTCGTACTTGAAAATTGAATGTGTTTTCTGGTTTTCAGACCGTGGGGAACATGAATATGTATTTCTTCTGCAAATCTGAGCTCTGTGTCAAAAGTTACGTTTTCTGGTTGAATTGAACCCTACTGCCAATTCTGAGATGCACTTTGGTCTAACTCCTAAGGAGAAGCTCGTACTTGAAAATTGAATGTGTTTTTGCCCTTTTTTAGACCGTGGGGAACATGAATACGTGTTTCTTCTGCAAATCTGGGCTCTGTGTCAAAAGTTACGTTTTCTGGCTGAATTGAATCCAGTTCTGAAATACAGTCTACACTTTGGTCTAACTCCTCAGGGAAAGCTCGTACTGGAAAATTGAATGTGTTTTCTGGTTTTCAGACCGTGGGGAACATTAATATGTGTTTCTTCTGCAAATCTGAGCTCTGTGTCAAAAGTTACGTTTTCTGGTTGAATTGAGCCCTACTGCCAATTCTGAGATGCACTTTGGTCTAACTCCTCAGGGAAAGCTCGTACTTGTAAATTGAATGTGTTTTGCCCTTTTTTAGACCGTGGGGAAAAGGAATATGTGTTTCTTCTGCAAATCTGAGCTCTGTGTCAAAAGTTAATTTTTCTGGTTGAATTGAGTCCTACTGCCAATTCTGAGATCAACTTTGGTCTAATTCCTCAGGGATCTCTCGTACTTGAAAATTGAATGTGTTTTCTGGTTTTCAGACAGTGGGGAACATGAATATGTGTTTCTTCTGCAAATCTGAGCTCTGTGTCAAAAGTTACGTTTTCTGGTTGAATTGAGCCCTACTGCCAATTCTGAGATACACTTTGGTCTAACTCCTCAGGGAAAGCTCGTACTTGAAAATTGAATGTGTTTTTGGCTTTTTAGACCGTGGGGATCATGAATATGTGTTGCTTCTGTAAATCTGAGCTCTGTGTCTAAAGTTTTTTCTGGCTGAATTGAATCCAGTTATGAAATACAGTCTGCACTTTGGTCTAACTCCTCAGGGAAAGCTCGTACTTGAAAATTGAATGTGTTTTGGCGCTTTTCAGACTGTGGTTAACATTAATATGTGTTTCTTCTGCAAATCTGAGCTCTGTGTCAAAAGTTACGTTTTCTGGCTGAATAGAGCCCTACTGCCAATTCTGAGATAAACTTTTGGTCTAACTACTCAGGGAAAACTCTTACTTGAAAATTGAATGTATTTTTGCTCTTTTTTAGACCGTGGGGAACATGAATATGTGTTTCTTCTGCAAATCTGAGCTCAGTGTCAAAAGTTACCTTTTTGGCTGAATTGTGCCCTACTGCCAATTCTGAGATACACTTTGGTCTAACTCCTCAGGGAAAGCTCGTACTTGAAAATTGAATGTGTTTTTGGCTTTTTAGACCGTGGGGATCATGAATATGTGTTGCTTCTGTAAATCTGAGCTCTGTGTTTAAAGTTAAGTTTTCTGGTTGAATTGAGCCCTACTGCCAATTCTGAGATAAACTTTGGTCTAACTCCTCAGGGAAAGCTCGTACTTGAAAATTGAATGTGTTTTTGGCTTTTTAGACCGTGGGGATAATGAATATGTGTTGCTTCTGTTAATCTGAGCTCTGTGTCTAAAGTTTTTTCTGGCTGAATTGAATCCAGTTCTGAAATACAGTCTACACTTTGGTCTAACTCCTCAGGGAAAGCTCGTACTTGAAAATTGAATGTGTTTTCTGGTTTTCAGACCGTGGGGAACATGAATATGTGTTTCTTCTGCAAATCTGAGTGTGTCAAAAGTTACGTTTTCTGGTTGAATTGAGCCCTACTGCCAATTCTGAGATGCACTTTGGTCAAACTCCTCAGGGAAAGCTCGTACTTGAAAATTGAATGTGTTTTGCTCTTTTTTAGACCGTGGGGAAAAGGAATATGTGTTTCTTCTGCAAATCTGAGCTCTGTGTCAAAAGTTAATTTTTCTGGTTGAATTGAGTCCTACTGCCAATTCTGAGATCAACTTTGGTCTAATTCCTCAGGGATCTCTCGTACTTGAAAATTGAATGTGTTTTCTGGTTTTCAGACAGTGGGGAACATGAATATGTGTTTCTTCTGCAAATCTGAGCTCTGTGTCAAAAGTTACGTTTTCTGGTTGAATTGAGCCCTACTGCCAATTCTGAGATACACTTTGGTCTAACTCCTCAGGGAAAGCTCGTACTTGAAAATTGAATGTGTTTTTGGCTTTTTAGACCGTGGGGATCATGAATATTTGTTGCTTCTGTAAATCTGAGCTCTGTGTCTAAAGTTTTTTCTGGCTGAATTGAATCCAGTTCTGAAATACAGTCTGCACTTTGGTCTATCTCCTCAGGGAAAGCTCGTACTTGAAAATTGAATGTGTTTTGGCGCTTTTCAGACTGTGGTTAACATTAATATGTGTTTCTTCTGCAAATCTGAGCTCTGTGTCAAAAGTTACGTTTTCTGGCTGAATTGAGCCCTACTGCCAATTCTGAGATAAACTTTGGTCTAACTCCTCAGGGAAAACTCTTACTTGAAAATTGAATGTATTTTTGCTCTTTTTTAGACCGTGGGGATCATGAATATGTGTTTCTACTGCAAATCTGAGCTCAGTGTCAAAAGTTACCTTTTTGGCTGAATTGTGCCCTACTGCCAATTCTGAGATACACTTTGGTCTAACTCCTCAGGGAAAGCTCGTACTTGAAAATTGAATGTGTTTTTGGCTTTTTAGACCGTGGGGATCATGAATATGTGTTGCTTCTGTAAATCTGAGCTCTGTGTCTAAAGTTTTTTCTGGCTGAATTGAATCCAGTTCTGAAATACAGTCTGCACTTTGGTCTAACTCCTCAGGGAAAGCTCGTACTTGAAAATTGAATGTGTTTTGGCGCTTTTCAGACTGTGGTTTACATTAATATGTGTTTCTTCTGCAAATCTGAGCTCTGTGTCAAAAGTTAAGTTTTCTGGTTGAATTGAGCCCTACTGCCAATTCTGAGATAAACTTTGGTCTAACTCCTCAGGGAAAGCTCGTACTTGAAAATTGAATGTATTTTTGCCCTTTTTAAGACCTTGGTTAACATTAATATGTGTTGCTTCTGTAAATCTGAGCTCTGTGTCTAAAGTTTTTTTCTGGCTGAATTGAAACCAGTTCTGAAATACAGTCTACACTTTGGTCTAACTCCTCAGGGAAAGCTCGTACTTGAAAATTGAATGTGTTTTTGCACTTTTCAGACTGTGGTTAACATTAATATATGTTTCTTCTGCAAATCTGAGCTCTGTGTCAAAAGTAAATTTTTCTGGTTGAATTGATCCCTACTGCCAATTCTGAGATCAACTTTGGTCTAATTCCTCAGGGATCTCTCGTACTTGAAAATTGAATGTGTTTTCTGGTTTTCAGACCGTGGGGAACATGAATATGTGTTTCTTCTGCAAATCTGAGTGTGTCAAAAGTTACGTTTTCTGGTTGAATTGAGCCCTACTGCCAATTCTGAGATGCACTTTGGTCAAACTCCTCAGGGAAAGCTCGTACTTGAAAATTGAATGTGTTTTGCTCTTTTTTAGACCGTGGGGAAAAGGAATATGTGTTTCTTCTGCAAATCTGAGCTCTGTGTCAAAAGTTAATTTTTCTGGTTGAATTGAGTCCTACTGCCAATTCTGAGATCAACTTTGGTCTAATTCCTCAGGGATCTCTCGTACTTGAAAATTGAATGTGTTTTCTGGTTTTCAGACAGTGGGGAACATGAATATGTGTTTCTTCTGCAAATCTGAGCTCTGTGTCAAAAGTTACGTTTTCTGGTTGAATTGAGCCCTACTGCCAATTCTGAGATACACTTTGGTCTAACTCCTCAGGGAAAGCTCGTACTTGAAAATTGAATGTGTTTTTGGCTTTTTAGACCGTGGGGATCATGAATATTTGTTGCTTCTGTAAATCTGAGCTCTGTGTCTAAAGTTTTTTCTGGCTGAATTGAATCCAGTTCTGAAATACAGTCTGCACTTTGGTCTATCTCCTCAGGGAAAGCTCGTACTTGAAAATTGAATGTGTTTTGGCGCTTTTCAGACTGTGGTTAACATTAATATGTGTTTCTTCTGCAAATCTGAGCTCTGTGTCAAAAGTTACGTTTTCTGGCTGAATTGAGCCCTACTGCCAATTCTGAGATAAACTTTGGTCTAACTCCTCAGGGTAAACTCTTACTTGAAAATTGAATGTATTTTTGCTCTTTTTTAGACCGTGGGGATCATGAATATGTGTTTCTACTGCAAATCTGAGCTCAGTGTCAAAAGTTACCTTTTTGGCTGAATTGTGCCCTACTGCCAATTCTGAGATACACTTTGGTCTAACTCCTCAGGGAAAGCTCGTACTTGAAAATTGAATGTGTTTTTGGCTTTTTAGACCGTGGGGATCATGAATATGTGTTGCTTCTGTAAATCTGAGCTCTGTGTCTAAAGTTTTTTCTGGCTGAATTGAATCCAGTTCTGAAATACAGTCTGCACTTTGGTCTAACTCCTCAGGGAAAGCTCGTACTTGAAAATTGAATGTGTTTTTGCACTTTTCAGACTGTGGTTAACATTAATATATGTTTCTTCTGCAAATCTGAGCTCTGTGTCAAAAGTAAATTTTTCTGGTTGAATTGATCCCTACTGCCAATTCTGAGATCAACTTTGGTCTAATTCCTCAGGGATCTCGTACTTGAAAATTGAATGTGTTTTCTGGTTTTCAGACCGTGGGGAACATGAATATGTGTTTCTTCTGCAAATCTGAGCTCTGTGTCAAAAGTTACGTTTTCTGGTTGAATTGAGCCCTACTGCCAATTCTGAGATGCACTTTGGTCTAACTCCTAAGGAGAAGCTCGTACTTGAAAATTGAATGTGTTTTTGCCCTTTTTTAGACCGTGGGGAACATGAATACGTGTTTCTTCTGCAAATCTGGGCTCTGTGTCAAAAGTTACGTTTTCTGGCTGAATTGAATTCAGTTCTGAAATAAAGTCTACACTTTGGTCTAACTCCTCAGGGAAAGCTCGTACTTGAAAATTGAATGTGTTTTTGCGCTTTTCAGACTGTGGTTTACATTAATATGTGTTTCTTCTGCAAATCTGAGCTCTGTGTCAAAAGTTAAGTTTTCTGGTTGAATTGAGCCCTACTGCCAATTCTGAGATAAACTTTGGTCTAACTCCTCAGGGAAAGCTCGTACTTGAAAATTGAATGTATTTTTGCGCTTTTCAGACTGTGGTTAACATTAATATGTGTTGCTTCTGTAAATCTGAGCTCTGTGTCTAAAGTTTTTTTCTGGCTGAATTGAAACAAGTTCTGAAATACAGTCTACACTTTGGTCTAACTCCTCAGGGAAAGCTCGTACTTGAAAATTGAATGTGTTTTTGCACTTTTCAGACTGTGGTTAACATTAATATATGTTTCTTCTGCAAATCTGAGCTCTGTGTCAAAAGTAAATTTTTCTGGTTGAATTGATCCCTACTGCCAATTCTGAGATCAACTTTGGTCTAATTCCTCAGGGATCTCTCGTACTTGAAAATTGAATGTGTTTTCTGGTTTTCAGACCGTGGGGAACATGAATATGTGTTTCTTCTGCAAATCTGAGCTCTGTGTCAAAAGTTACGTTTTCTGGTTGAATTGAGCCCTACTGCCAATTCTGAGATGCACTTTGGTCTAACTCCTAAGGAGAAGCTCGTACTTGAAAATTGAATGTGTTTTTGCCCTTTTTTAGACCGTGGGGAACATGAATACGTGTTTCTTCTGCAAATCTGGGCTCTGTGTCAAAAGTTACGTTTTCTGGCTGAATTGAATTCAGTTCTGAAATAAAGTCTACACTTTGGTCTAACTCCTCAGGGAAAGCTCGTACTTGAAAATTGAATGTGTTTTTGCGCTTTTCAGACTGTGGTTTACATTAATATGTGTTTCTTCTGCAAATCTGAGCTCTGTGTCAAAAGTTACGTTTTCTGGTTGAATTGAGCCCTACTGCCAATTCTGAGATAAACTTTTGGTCTAACTCCTCAGGGAAAACTCTTACTTGAAAATTGAATGTATTTTTGCTCTTTTTTAGACCGTGGGGAACATGAATATGTGTTTCTTCTGCAAATCTGAGCTCAGTGTCAAAAGTTACCTTTTTGGCTGAATTGTGCCCTACTGCCAATTCTGAGATACACTTTGGTCTAACTCCTCAGGGAAAGCTCGTACTTGAAAATTGAATGTGTTTTTGGCTTTTTAGACCGTGGGGATCATGAATATGTGTTGCATCTGTAAATCTGAGCTCTGTGTCTAAAGTTTTTTCTGGCTGAATTGAATCCAGTTATGAAATACAGTCTGCACTTTGGTCTAACTCCTCAGGGAAAGCTCGTACTTGAAAATTGAATGTGTTTTGGCGCTTTTCAGACTGTGGTTAACATTAATATGTGTTTCTTCTGCAAATCTGAGCTCTGTGTCAAAAGTTACGTTTTCTGGCTGAATAGAGCCCTACTGCCAATTCTGAGATAAACTTTTGGTCTAACTCCTCAGGGAAAACTCTTACTTGAAAATTGAATGTATTTTTGCTCTTTTTTAGACCGTGGGGAACATGAATATGTGTTTCTTCTGCAAATCTGAGCTCAGTGTCAAAAGTTACCTTTTTGGCTGAATTGTGCCCTACTGCCAATTCTGAGATACACTTTGGTCTAACTCCTCAGGGAAAGCTCGTACTTGAAAATTGAATGTGTTTTTGGCTTTTTAGACCGTGGGGATCATGAATATGTGTTGCTTCTGTAAATCTGAGCTCTGTGTTTAAAGTTTTTTCTGGCTGAATTGAATCCAGTTCTGAAATACAGTCTACACTTTGGTCTAACTCCTCAGGGAAAGCTCGTACTTGAAAATTGAATGTGTTTTTGCACTTTTCAGACTGTGGTTAACATTAATATATGTTTCTTCTGCAAATCTGAGCTCTGTGTCAAAAGTAAATTTTTCTGGTTGAATTGATCCCTACTGCCAATTCTGAGATCAACTTTGGTCTAATTCCTCAGGGATCTCTCGTACTTGAAAATTGAATGTGTTTTCTGGTTTTCAGACCGTGGGGAACATGAATATGTGTTTCTTCTGCAAATCTGAGCTCTGTGTCAAAAGTTACGTTTTCTGGTTGAATTGAGCCCTACTGCCAATTCTGAGATGCACTTTGGTCTAACTCCTAAGGAGAAGCTCGTACTTGAAAATTGAATGTGTTTTTGCCCTTTTTTAGACCGTGGGGAACATGAATACGTGTTTCTTCTGCAAATCTGGGCTCTGTGTCAAAAGTTACGTTTTCTGGCTGAATTGAATTCAGTTCTGAAATAAAGTCTACACTTTGGTCTAACTCCTCAGGGAAAGCTCGTACTTGAAAATTGAATGTGTTTTTGCGCTTTTCAGACTGTGGTTTACATTAATATGTGTTTCTTCTGCAAATCTGAGCTCTGTGTCAAAAGTTACGTTTTCTGGTTGAATTGAGCCCTACTGCCAATTCTGAGATAAACTTTTGGTCTAACTCCTCAGGGAAAACTCTTACTTGAAAATTGAATGTATTTTTGCTCTTTTTTAGACCGTGGGGAACATGAATATGTGTTTCTTCTGCAAATCTGAGCTCAGTGTCAAAAGTTACCTTTTTGGCTGAATTGTGCCCTACTGCCAATTCTGAGATACACTTTGGTCTAACTCCTCAGGGAAAGCTCGTACTTGAAAATTGAATGTGTTTTTGGCTTTTTAGACCGTGGGGATCATGAATATGTGTTGCATCTGTAAATCTGAGCTCTGTGTCTAAAGTTTTTTCTGGCTGAATTGAATCCAGTTATGAAATACAGTCTGCACTTTGGTCTAACTCCTCAGGGAAAGCTCGTACTTGAAAATTGAATGTGTTTTGGCGCTTTTCAGACTGTGGTTAACATTAATATGTGTTTCTTCTGCAAATCTGAGCTCTGTGTCAAAAGTTACGTTTTCTGGCTGAATAGAGCCCTACTGCCAATTCTGAGATAAACTTTTGGTCTAACTCCTCAGGGAAAACTCTTACTTGAAAATTGAATGTATTTTTGCTCTTTTTTAGACCGTGGGGAACATGAATATGTGTTTCTTCTGCAAATCTGAGCTCAGTGTCAAAAGTTACCTTTTTGGCTGAATTGTGCCCTACTGCCAATTCTGAGATACACTTTGGTCTAACTCCTCAGGGAAAGCTCGTACTTGAAAATTGAATGTGTTTTTGGCTTTTTAGACCGTGGGGATCATGAATATGTGTTGCTTCTGTAAATCTGAGCTCTGTGTTTAAAGTTTTTTCTGGCTGAATTGAATCCAGTTCTGAAATACAGTCTGCACTTTGGTCTAACTCCTCAGGGAAAGCTCGTACTTGAAAATTGAATGTGTTTTGGCGCTTTTCAGACTGTGGTTAACATTAATATGTGTTTCTTCTGCAAATCTGAGCTCTGTGTCAAAAGTTAAGTTTTCTGGTTGAATTGAGCCCTACTGCCAATTCTGAGATAAACTTTGGTCTAACTCCTCAGGGAAAGCTCGTACTTGAAAATTGAATGTGTTTTTGGCTTTTTAGACCGTGGGGATAATGAATATGTGTTGCTTCTGTTAATCTGAGCTCTGTGTCTAAAGTTTTTTCTGGCTGAATTGAATCCAGTTCTGAAATACAGTCTACACTTTGGTCTAACTCCTCAGGGAAAGCTCGTACTTGAAAATTGAATGTGTTTTCTGGTTTTCAGACCGTGGGGAACATGAATATGTGTTTCTTCTGCAAATCTGAGTGTGTCAAAAGTTACGTTTTCTGGTTGAATTGAGCCCTACTGCCAATTCTGAGATGCACTTTGGTCAAACTCCTCAGGGAAAGCTCGTACTTGACAATTGAATGTGTTTTGCTCTTTTTTAGACCGTGGGGAAAAGGAATATGTGTTTCTTCTGCAAATCTGAGCTCTGTGTCAAAAGTTAATTTTTCTGGTTGAATTGAGTCCAACTGCCAATTCTGAGATCAACTTTGGTCTAATTCCTCAGGGATCTCTCGTACTTGAAAATTGAATGTGTTTTCTGGTTTTCAGACAGTGGGGAACATGAATATGTGTTTCTTCTGCAAATCTGACCTCTGTGTCAAAAGTTACGTTTTCTGGTTGAATTGAGCCCTACTGCCAATTCTGAGATACACTTTGGTCTAACTCCTCAGGGAAAGCTCGTACTTGAAAATTGAATGTGTTTTTGGCTTTTTAGACCGTGGGGATCATGAATATTTGTTGCTTCTGTAAATCTGAGCTCTGTGTCTAAAGTTTTTTCTGGCTGAATTGAATCCAGTTCTGAAATACAGTCTGCACTTTGGTCTATCTCCTCAGGGAAAGCTCGTACTTGAAAATTGAATGTGTTTTGGCGCTTTTCAGACTGTGGTTAACATTAATATGTGTTTCTTCTGCAAATCTGAGCTCTGTGTCAAAAGTTACGTTTTCTGGCTGAATTGAGCCCTACTGCCAATTCTGAGATAAACTTTGGTCCAACTCCTCAGGGAAAACTCTTACTTGAAAATTGAATGTATTTTTGCTCTTTTTTAGACCGTGGGGATCATGAATATGTGTTTCTACTGCAAATCTGAGCTCAGTGTCAAAAGTTACCTTTTTGGCTGAATTGTGCCCTACTGCCAATTCTGAGATACACTTTGGTCTAACTTCTCAGGGAAAGCTCGTACTTGAAAATTGAATGTGTTTTTGGCTTTTTAGACCTTGGGGATCATGAATATGTGTTGCTTCTGTAAATCTGAGCTCTGTGTCTAAAGTTTTTTCTGGCTGAATTGAATCCAGTTCTGAAATACAGTCTGCACTTTGGTCTAAGTCCTCAGGGAAAGCTCGTACTTGAAAATTGAATGTGTTTTGGCGCTTTTCAGACTGTGGTTTACATTAATATGTGTTTCTTCTGCAAATCTGAGCTCTGTGTCAAAAGTTAAGTTTTCTGGTTGAAATGAGCCCTACTGCCAATTCTGAGATAAACTTTGGTCTAACTCCTCAGGGAAAGCTCGTACTTGAAAATTGAATGTATTTTTGCCCTTTTTAAGACCTTGGTTAACATTAATATGTGTTGCTTCTGTAAATCTGAGCTCTGTGTCTAAAGTTTTTTTCTGGCTGAATTGAAACCAGTTCTGAAATACAGTCTACACTTTGGTCTAACTCCTCAGGGAAAGCTCGTACTTGAAAATTGAATGTGTTTTTGCACTTTTCAGACTGTGGTTAACATTAATATATGTTTCTTCTGCAAATCTGAGCTCTGTGTCAAAAGTAAATTTTTCTGGTTGAATTGATCCCTACTGCCAATTCTGAGATCAACTTTGGTCTAATTCCTCAGGGATCTCTCGTACTTGAAAATTGAATGTGTTTTCTGGTTTTCAGACCGTGGGGAACATGAATATGTGTTTCTTCTGCAAATCTGAGCTCTGTGTCAAAAGTTACGTTTTCTGGTTGAATTGAGCCCTACTGCCAATTCTGAGATGCACTTTGGTCTAACTCCTAAGGAGAAGCTTGTACTTGAAAATTGAATGTGTTTTTGCCCTTTTTTAGACCGTGGGGAACATGAATACGTGTTTCTTCTGCAAATCTGGGCTCTGTGTCAAAAGTTACGTTTTCTGGCTGAATTGAATTCAGTTCTGAAATAAAGTCTACACTTTGGTCTAACTCCTCAGGGAAAGCTCGTACTTGAAAATTGAATGTGTTTTTGCGCTTTTCAGACTGTGGTTTACATTAATATGTGTTTCTTCTGCAAATCTGAGCTCTGTGTCAAAAGTTAAGTTTTCTGGTTGAATTGAGCCCTACTGCCAATTCTGAGATAAACTTTGGTCTAACTCCTCAGGGAAAGCTCGTACTTGAAAATTGAATGTGTTTTTGCGCTTTTCAGACTGTGGTTAACATTAATATGTGTTGCTTCTGTAAATCTGAGCTCTGTGTCTAAAGTTTTTTTCTGGCTGAATTGAAACCAGTTCTGAAATACAGTCTACACTTTGGTCTAACTCCTCAGGGAAAGCTCGTACTTGAAAATTGAATGTGTTTTTGCACTTTTCAGACTGTGGTTAACATTAATATATGTTTCTTCTGCAAATCTGAGCTCTGTGTCAAAAGTAAATTTTTCTGGTTGAATTGATCCCTACTGCCAATTCTGAGATCAACTTTGGTCTAATTCCTCAGGGATCTCTCGTACTTGAAAATTTAATGTGTTTTCTGGTTTTCAGACCGTGGGGAACATGAATATGTGTTTCTTCTGCAAATCTGAGCTCTGTGTCAAAAGTTACGTTTTCTGGTTGAATTGAGCCCTACTGCCAATTCTGAGATGCACTTTGGTCTAACTCCTAAGGAGAAGCTCGTACTTGAAAATTGAATGTGTTTTTGCCCTTTTTTAGACCGTGGGGAACATGAATACGTGTTTCTTCTGCAAATCTGGGCTCTGTGTCAAAAGTTACGTTTTCTGGCTGAATTGAATTCAGTTCTGAAATAAAGTCTACACTTTGGTCTAACTCCTCAGGGAAAGCTCGTACTTGAAAATTGAATGTGTTTTTGCGCTTTTCAGACTGTGGTTTACATTAATATGTGTTTCTTCTGCAAATCTGAGCTCTGTGTCAAAAGTTAAGTTTTCTGGTTGAATTGAGCCCTACTGCCAATTCTGAGATAAACTTTGGTCTAACTCCTCAGGGAAAGCTCGTACTTGAAAATTGAATGTGTTTTTGCGCTTTTCAGACTGTGGTTAACATTAATATGTGTTGCTTCTGTAAATCTGAGCTCTGTGTCTAAAGTTTTTTTCTGGCTGAATTGAATCCAGTTCTGAAATACAGTCTACACTTTGGTCTAACTCCTCAGGGAAAACTCTTACTTGAAAATTGAATGTATTTTTGCTCTTTTTTAGACCGTGGGGAACATGAATATGTGTTTCTACTGCAAATCTGAGCTCAGTGTCAAAAGTTACCTTTTTGGCTGAATTGTGCCCTACTGCCAATTCTGAGATACACTTTGGTCTAACTCCTCAGGGAAAGCTCGTACTTGAAAATTGAATGTGTTTTTGGCTTTTTAGACCGTGGGGATCATGAATATGTGTTGCTTCTGTAAATCTGAGCTCTGTGTCTAAAGTTTTTTCTGGCTGAATTGAATCCAGTTCTGAAATACAGTCTGCACTTTGGTCTAACTCCTCAGGGAAAGCTCGTACTTGAAAATTGAATGTGTTTTTGGCTTTTTAGACCGTGGGGATCATGAATATGTGTTGCTTCTGTAAATCTGAGCTCTGTGTCTAAAGTTTTTTCTGGCTGAATTGAATTCAGTTCTGAAATACAGTCTACACTTTGGTCTAACTCCTCAGGGAAAGCTCGTACTTGAAAATTGAATGTGTTTTTGCGCTTTTCAGACTGTGGTTAACATTAATATATGTTTCTTCTGCAAATCTGAGCTCTGTGTCAAAAGTAAATTTTTCTGGTTGAATTGAGTCCTACTGCCAATTCTGAGATCAACTTTGGTCTAATTCCTCAGGGATCTCTCGTACTTGAAAATTGAATGTGTTTTCTGGTTTTCAGACAGTGGGGAACATGAATATGTGTTTCTTCTGCAAATCTGAGCTCTGTGTCAAAAGTTACGTTTTCTGGTTGAATTGAGCCCTACTGCCAATTCTGAGGTGCACTTTGGCCAAATTCCTCAGGGAAAACTCTTACTTGAAAATTGAATGTATTTTTGCTCTTTTTTAGACCGTGGGGAACATGAATATGTGTTTCTTCTGCAAATCTGAGCTCTGTGTCTAAAGTTTTTTTCTGCCTGAATTGAATCCAGTTCTGAAATACAGTCTACAATTTGGTCTAACTCCTCAGGGAAAGCTCGTACTTGAAAATTGAATGTGTTTTGCTCTTTTTTAGACCGTGGGGAAAAGGAATATGTGTTTCTTCTGCAAATCTGAGCTCTGTGTCAAAAGTTACCTTTTTGCTGAATTGAGCCCTTCTGCCAATTCTGAGATACACTTTGGTCTAACTCCTCAGGGAAAGCTCGTACTTGAAAATTGAATGTGCTTTTGCTCTTTTTTAGATCGTGGGGAACAGGAATATGTGTTTCTTCTGCAAATCTGAGCTCTGTGTCAAAAGTTAAGTTTTCTGGTTGAATTGAGCCCTACTGCCAATTCTGAGATCAACTTTGGTCTAATTCCTCAGGGATCTCTCGTACTTGAAAATTGAATGTGTTTTCTGGTTTTCAGACCGTGGGGAACATGAATATGTGTTTTTTCTGCAAATCTGAGCTCTGTGTCAAAAGTTACGTTTTCTGGTTGAATTGAGCCCTACTGACAATTCTAAGATGCACTTTGGTCTAACTCCTCAGGGAAAGCTCGTACTTGAAAATTGAATGTGTTTTTGCGCTTTTCAGACTGAGGTTAACATTAATATGTGTTGCTTCTGTAAATCTGAGCTCTGTGTCTAAAGTTTTTTTCTGGCTGAATTGAATCCAGTTCTGAAATACAGTCTACACTTTGGTCTAACTCCTCAGGGAAAGCTCGTACTTGAAAATTGAATGTGTTTTTGCGCTTTTCAGACTGTGGTTTACATTAATATGTGTTTCTTCTGCAAATCTGAGCTCTGTGTCAAAAGTTAAGTTTTCTGGTTGAATTGAGCCCTACTGCCAGTTCTGAGATAAACTTTGGTCTAACTCCTCAGGGAAAGCTCGTACTTGAAAATTGAATGTGTTTTTGCGCTTTTCAGACTGTGGTTAACATTAATATGTGTTGCTTCTGTAAATCTGAGCTCTGTGTCTAAAGTTTTTTTCTGGCTGAATTGAATCCAGTTCTGAAATACAGTCTACACTTTGGTCTAACTCCTCAGGGAAAACTCTTACTTGAAAATTGAATGTATTTTTGCTCTTTTTTAGACCGTGGGGAACATGAATATGTGTTTCTACTGCAAATCTGAGCTCAGTGTCAAAAGTTACCTTTTTGGCTGAATTGTGCCCTACTGCCAATTCTGAGATACACTTTGGTCTAACTCCTCAGGGAAAGCTCGTACTTGAAAATTGAATGTGTTTTTGGCTTTTTAGACCGTGGGGATCATGAATATGTGTTGCTTCTGTAAATCTGAGCTCTGTGTCTAAAGTTTTTTCTGGCTGAATTGAATCCAGTTCTGAAATACAGTCTGCACTTTGGTCTAACTCCTCAGGGAAAGCTCGTACTTGAAAATTGAATGTGTTTTGGCGCTTTTCAGACTGTGGTTAACATTAATATGTGTTTCTTCTGCAAATCTGAGCTCTGTGTCAAAAGTTAAGTTTTCTGGTTGAATTGAGCCCTACTGCCAATTCTGAGATAAACTTTGGTCTAACTCCTCAGGGAAAGCTCGTACTTGAAAATTGAATGTGTTTTTGGCTTTTTAGACCGTGGGGATCATGAATATGTGTTGCTTCTGTAAATCTGAGCTCTGTGTCTAAAGTTTTTTCTGGCTGAATTGAATCCAGTTCTGAAATACAGTCTACACTTTGGTCTAACTCCTCAGGGAAAGCTCGTACTTGAAAATTGAATGTGTTTTTGGCTTTTTAGACCGTGGGGATCATGAATATGTGTTGCTTCTGTAAATCTGAGCTCTGTGTCTAAAGTTTTTTCTGGCTGTATTGAATCCAGTTCTGAAATACAGTCTGCGCTTTGGTCTAACTCCTCAGGGAAAGCTCGTACTTGAAAATTGAATGTGTTTTGGCGCTTTTCAGACTGTGGTTAACATTAATATGTGTTTCTTCTGCAAATCTGAGCTCTGTGTCAAAAGTTAAGTTTTCTGGTTGAATTGAGCCCTACTGCCAATTCTGAGATAAACTTTGGTCTAACTCCTCAGGGAAAGCTCGTACTTGAAAATTGAATGTGTTTTTGGCTTTTTAGACCGTGGGGATCATGAATATGTGTTGCTTCTGTAAATCTGAGCTCTGTGTCTAAAGTTTTTTCTGGCTGAATTGAATTCAGTTCTGAAATACAGTCTACACTTTGGTCTAACTCCTCAGGGAAAGCTCGTACTTGAAAATTGAATGTGTTTTTGCGCTTTTCAGACTGTGGTTAACATTAATATATGTTTCTTCTGCAAATCTGAGCTCTGTGTGAAAAGTAAATTTTTCTGGTTGAATTGAGCCCTACTGCCAATTCTGAGATGCACTTTGGTCTAACTCCTCAGGGAAAGCTCGTACTTGAAAATTGAATGTGTTTTGCTCTTTTTTAGACCGTGGGGAAAAGGAATATGTGTTTCTTCTGCAAATCTGAGCTCTGTGTCAAAAGTTACCTTTTTGGCTGAATTGAGCCCTTCTGCCAATTCTGAGATACACTTTGGTCTAACTCCTCAGGGAAAGCTCGTACTTGAAAATTGAATGTGCTTTTGCTCTTTTTTAGATCGTGGGGAACAGGAATATGTGTTTCTTCTGCAAATCTGAGCTCTGTGTCAAAAGTTAAGTTTTCTGGTTGAATTGAGCCCTACTGCCAATTCTGAGATCAACTTTGGTCTAATTCCTCAGGGATCTCTCGTACTTGAAAATTGAATGTGTTTTCTGGTTTTCAGACCGTGGGGAACATGAATATGTGTTTCTTCTGCAAATCTGAGCTCTGTGTCAAAAGTTACGTTTTCTGGTTGAATTGAGCCCTACTGACAATTCTAAGATGCACTTTGGTCTAACTCCTCAGGGAAAGCTCGTACTTGAAAATTGAATGTGTTTTTGCGCTTTTCAGACTGAGGTTAACATTAATATGTGTTGCTTCTGTAAATCTGAGCTCTGTGTCTAAAGTTTTTTTCTGGCTGAATTGAATCCAGTTCTGAAATACAGTCTACACTTTGGTCTAACTCCTCAGGGAAAGCTCGTACTTGAAAAGTGAATGTGTTTTTGCACTTTTCAGACTGTGGTTAACATTAATATATGTTTCTTCTGCAAATCTGAGCTCTGTGTCAAAAGTAAATTTTTATGGTTGAATTGAGCCCTACTGCCAATTCTGAGATCAACTTTGGTCTAATTCCTCAGGGATCTCTCGTACTGGAAAATTTAATGTGTTTTCTGGTTTTCAGACCGTGGGGAACATGAATATGTGTTTCTTCTGCAAATCTGAGCTCTGTGTCAAAAGTAAATTTTTCTGGTTGAATTGAGCCCTACTGCCAATTCTGAGATCAACTTTGGTCTAATTCCTCAGGGATCTCTCGTACTGGAAAATTGAATGTGTTTTCTGGTTTTCAGACCGTGGGGAACATGAATATGTGTTTCTTCTGCAAATCTGAGCTCTGTGTCAAAAGTTACGTTTTCTGGTTGAATTGAGCCCTACTGCCAATTCTGAGATGCACTTTGGTCTAACTCCTCAGGGAAAGCTCGTACTTGAAAATTGAATGTGTTTTGCCCTTTTTTAGACCGTGGGGAAAAGGAATATGTGTTTCTTCTGCAAATCTGAGCTCTGTGTCAAAAGTTAATTTTTCTGGTTGAATTGAGTCCTACTGCCAATTCTGAGATCAACTTTGGTCTAATTCCTCAGGGATCTCTCGTACTTGAAAATTGAATGTGTTTTCTGGTTTTCAGACCGTGGGGAACATGAATATGTGTTTCTTCTGCAAATCTGAGCTCTGTGTCAAAAGTTACGTTTTCTGGTTGAATTGAGCCCTACTGACAATTCTAAGATGCACTTTGGTCTAACTCCTCAGGGAAAGCTCCTACTTGAAAATTGAATGTGTTTTTGCGCTTTTCAGACTGAGGTTAACATTAATATGTGTTGCTTCTGTAAATCTGAGCTCTGTGTCTAAAGTTTTTTTCTGGCTGAATTGAATCCAGTTCTGAAATACAGTCTACACTTTGGTCTAACTCCTCAGGGAAAGCTCGTACTTGAAAATTGAATGTGTTTTCTGGTTTTCAGACCGTGGGGAACATGAATATGTGTTTCTTCTGCAAATCTGAGTGTGTCAAAAGTTACGTTTTCTGGTTGAATTGAGCCCTACTGCCAATTCTGAGATGCACTTTGGTCAAACTCCTCAGGGAAAGCTCGTACTTGAAAATTGAATGTGTTTTGCTCTTTTTTAGACCGTGGGGAAAAGGAATATGTGTTTCTTCTGCAAATCTGAGCTCTGTGTCAAAAGTTAATTTTTCTGGTTGAATTGAGTCCTACTGCCAATTCTGAGATCAACTTTGGTCTAATTCCTCAGGGATCTCTCGTACTTGAAAATTGAATGTGTTTTCTGGTTTTCAGACCGTGGGGAACATGAATATGTGTTTCTTCTGCAAATCTGAGCTCTGTGTCAAAAGTTACGTTTTCTGGTTGAATTGAGCCCTACTGACAATTCTAAGATGCACTTTGGTCTAACTCCTCAGGGAAAGCTCCTACTTGAAAATTGAATGTGTTTTTGCGCTTTTCAGACTGAGGTTAACATTAATATGTGTTGCTTCTGTAAATCTGAGCTCTGTGTCTAAAGTTTTTTTCTGGCTGAATTGAATCCAGTTCTGAAATACAGTCTACACTTTGGTCTAACTCCTCAGGGAAAGCTCGTGCTTGAAAAGTGAATGTGTTTTTGCACTTTTCAGACTGTGGTTAACATTAATATATGTTTCTTCTGCAAATCTGAGCTCTGTGTCAAAAGTAAATTTTTCTGGTTGAATTGAGCCCTACTGCCAATTCTGAGATCAACTTTGGTCTAATTCCTCAGGGATCTCTCGTACTGGAAAATTGAATGTGTTTTCTGGTTTTCAGACCGTGGGGAACATGAATATGTGTTTCTTCTGCAAATCTGAGCTCTGTGTCAAAAGTAAATTTTTCTGGTTGAATTGAGCCCTACTGCCAATTCTGAGATCAACTTTGGTCTAATTCCTCAGGGATCTCTCGTACTGGAAAATTGAATGTGTTTTCTGGTTTTCAGACCGTGGGGAACATGAATATGTGTTTCTTCTGCAAATCTGAGCTCTGTGTCAAAAGTTACGTTTTCTGGTTGAATTGAGCCCTACTGCCAATTCTGAGATGCACTTTGGTCTAACTCCTCAGGGAAAGCTCGTACTTGAAAATTGAATGTGTTTTGCCCTTTTTTAGACCGTGGGGAAAAGGAATATGTGTTTCTTCTGCAAATCTGAGCTCTGTGTCAAAAGTTAATTTTTCTGGTTGAATTGAGTCCTACTGCCAATTCTGAGATCAACTTTGGTCTAATTCCTCAGGGATCTCTCGTACTTGAAAATTGAATGTGTTTTTTGGTTTTCAGACAGTGGGGAACATGAATATGTGTTTCTTCTGCAAATCTGAGCTCTGTGTCAAAAGTTACGTTTTCTGGTTGAATTGAGCCCTACTGCCAATTCTGAGATACACTTTGGTCTAACTCCTCAGGGAAAGCTCGTACTTGAAAATTGAATGTGTTTTTGGCTTTTTAGACCGTGGGGATCATGAATATGTGTTGCTTCTGTAAATCTGAGCTCTGTGTCTAAAGTTTTTTCTGGCTGAATTGAATCCAGTTATGAAATACAGTCTGCACTTTGGTCTAACTCCTCAGGGAAAGCTCGTACTTGAAAATTGAATGTGTTTTGGCGCTTTTCAGACTGTGGTTAACATTAATATGTGTTTCTTCTGCAAATCTGAGCTCTGTGTCAAAAGTTACGTTTTCTGGCTGAATAGAGCCCTACTGCCAATTCTGAGATAAGCTTTTGGTCTAACTCCTCAGGGAAATCTCTTACTTGAAAATTGAATGTATTTTTGCTCTTTTTTAGACCGTGGGGAACATGAATATGTGTTTCTTCTGCAAATCTGAGCTCAGTGTCAAAAGTTACCTTTTTGGCTGAATTGTGCCCTACTGCCAATTCTGAGATACACTTTGGTCTAACTCCTCAGGGAAAGCTCGTACTTGAAAATTGAATGTGTTTTTGGCTTTTTAGACCGTGGGGATCATGAAAATGTGTTGCTTCTGTAAATCTGAGCTCTGTGTTTAAAGTTTTTTCTGGCTGAATTGAATCCAGTTCTGAAATACAGTCTGCACTTTGGTCTAACTCCTCAGGGAAAGCTCGTACTTGAAAATTGAATGTGTTTTGGCGCTTTTCAGACTGTGGTTAACATTAATATGTGTTTCTTCTGCAAATCTGAGCTCTGTGTCAAAAGTTAAGTTTTCTGGTTGAATTGAGCCCTACTGCCAATTCTGAGATAAACTTTGGTCTAACTCCTCAGGGAAAGCTCGTACTTGAAAATTGAATGTGTTTTTGCGCTTTTCAGACTGTGGTTAACATTAATATGTGTTGCTTCTGTAAATCTGAACTCTGTGTCTAAAGTTTTTTTCTGGCTGAATTGAATCCAGTTCTGAAATACACTTTGGTCTAACTCCTCAGGGAAAGGTCGTACTTGAAAATTGAATGTGTTTTTGCACTTTTCAGACTGTGGTTAACATTAATATATGTTTCTTCTGCAAATCTGAGCTCTGTGTCAAAAGTAAATTTTTCTGGTTGAATTGAGCCCTACTGCCAATTCTGAGATCAACTTTGGTCTAATTCCTCAGGGATCTCTCGTACTTGAAAATTGATTGTGTTTTCTGGTTTTCAGACCGTGGGGAACATGAATATGTGTTTCTTCTGCAAATCTGAGCTCTGTGTCAAAAGTTACGTTTTCTGGTTGAATTGAGCCCTACTGCCAATTCTGAGGTGCACTTTGGCCAAATTCCTCAGGGAAAACTCTTACTTGAAAATTGAATGTATTTTTGCTCTTTTTTAGACCGTGGGGAACATGAATATGTGTTTCTACTGCAAATCTTAGCTGAGTGTCAAAAGTTACCTTTTTGGCTGAATTGTGCCCTACTGCCAATTCTGAGATACACTTTGGTCTAACTCCTCAGGGAAAGCTCGTACTTGGAAATTGAATGTGTTTTTGGATTTTTAGACCGTGGGGATCATGAATATGTGTTGCTTCTGTAAATCTGAGCTCTGTGTCTAAAGATTTTTCTGGCTGAATTGAATTCAGTTCTGAAATACAGTCTGCACTTTGGTCTAACTCCTCAGGGAAAGCTCGTACTTGAAAATTGAATGTGTTTTTGCGCTTTTCAGACTGTGGTTAACATTAATATGTGTTTCTTCTGCAAATCTGAGCTCCGTGTCAAAAGTTAAGTTTTCTGGTTGAATTGAGCCCTACTGCCAATTCTGAGATACACTTTGGTCTAACTCCTCAGGGAAAGCTCGTACTTGAAAATTGAATGTGTTTTTCTTGTTAGACCGTGGGGATCATGAATATGTGTTGCTTCTGTAAATCTGAGCTCTGTGTCTAAAGTTTTTTCTGGCTGAATTGAATCCAGTTCTGAAATACAGATTACACTTTGGTCCAACTCCTCAGGGAAAGCTCGTACTTGAAAATTGAATGTGTTTTTGCCCTTTTCAGACTGTGGTTAACATTAATATGTGTTTCTTCTGCAAATCTGAGCTATGTGTCAAAAGTTAAGTTTTCTGGTTGAATTGAGCCCTACTGCCAATTCTGAGATAAACTTTGGTCTAATTCCTCAGGGAAAACTCTTACTTGAAAATTGAATATATTTTTGCTCTTTTTTAGACCGTGGGGAACATGAATATGTGTTTCTACTGCAAATCTGAGCTCAGGGTCAAAAGTTTCCTTTTTGGCTGAATTGTGCCCTACTGCCAATTCTGAGATACACTTTGGTCTAACTCCTCAGGGAAAGCTCGTACTTGGAAATTGAATGTGTTTTTGGATTTTTAGACCGTGGGGATCATGAATATGTGTTGCTTTTGTAAATCTGAGCTCTGTGTCTAAAGATTTTTCTGGCTGAATTGAATTCAGTTCTGAAATACTGTCTGCACTTTGGTCTAACTCCTCAGGGAAAGCTCGTACTTGAAAATTGAATGTGTTTTTGCGCTTTTCAGACTGTGGTTAACATTAATATGTGTTTCTTCTGCAAATCTGAGCTCCGTGTCAAAAGTTAAGTTTTCTGCTTGAATTGAGCCCTACTGCCAATTCTGAGATACACTTTGGTCTAACTCCTCAGGGAAAGCTCGTACTTGAAAATTGAATGTGTTTTTGCGCTTTTCAGACTGTGGTTAACATGAATATGTGTTTCTTCTGCAAATCTGTGCTCTGTGTCAAAAGTTAAGTTTTCTGGTTGAAATGAGCCCTACTGCCAATTCTGAGATAAACTTTGGTCTAATTCCTCAGGGAAAACTCTTACTTGAAAATTGAATGTATTTTTGCTCTTTTTTTAGACCGTGGGGAACATGAATATGTGTTTCTTCTGCAAATCTGAGCTCAGTGTCAAAAGTTACCTTTTTGGCTCAATTGTGCCCTACTGCCAATTCTGAGATACACTTTGGTCTAACTCCTCAGGGAAAGCTCGTACTTGAAAATTGAATGTGTTTTGTGGTTTTCAGACCGTGGGGAACATGAATATGTGTTTCTTCTGCAAATCTGAGCTCTGTGTCAAAAGTTAAGTTTTCTGGTTGAAATGAGCCCTACTGCCAATTCTGAGATAAACTTTGGTCTAATTCCTCAGGGAAAACTCTTACTTGAAAATTGAATGTATTTTTGCTCTTTTTTAGACCGTGGGGAACATGAATATGTGTTTCTACTCCAAATCTGAGCTCAGTGTCAAAAGTTACCTTTTTGGCTGAATTGAGCCCTTCTGCCAATTCTGAGATACACTTTGGTCTAACTCCTCAGGGAAAGCTCGTACTTGAAAATTGAATGTGCTTTTGCTCTTTTTTAGACCGTGGGGAACAGGAATATGTGTTTCTTCTGCAAATCTGAGCTCTGTGTCAAACGTTGCGTTTTCTGGTTGAATTGAGGCATACTGCCAATTTTGAGATGCACTTTTGCCTAATTCCTCAGGGATCTCTCGTACTTGAAAATTGAATGTGTTTTGTGGTTTTCAGACCATGGGGAACATGAATATGTGTTTCTACTGCAAATCTGAGCTCAGTGTCAAAAGTTACCTTTTTGGCTGAATTGAGGCCTTCTGCCAATTCTGAGATACACTTTGGTCTAACTCCTCAGGGAAAGCTCGTACTTGAAAATTGAATGTGTTTTTGCGCTTTTCAGACTGTGGTTAACATTAATATGTGTTTCTTCTGCAAATCTGAGCTCTGTGTCAAAAGTTAAGTTTTCTGGTTGAATTGTTCCCTACTGCCAATTCTGAGATAAACTTTGGTCTAATTCCTCAGGGAAAACTCTTACTTGAAAATTGAATGTATTTTTGCTCTTTTTTAGACCGTGGGGAACATGAATATGTGTTTCTTCTGCAAATCTGAGCTCAGTGTCAAAAGTTACCTTTTTGGCTCAATTGTGCCCTACTGCCAATTCTGAGATACACTTTGGTCTAACTCCTCAGGGAAAGCTCGTACTTGGAAATTGAATGTGTTTTTGTGGTTTTCAGACCGTGGGGATCATGAATATGTGTTGCTTCTGTAAATCTGAGCTCTGTGTCTAAAGATTTTTCTGGCTGAATTGAATTCAGTTCTGAAATACAGTCTGCACTTTGGTCTAACTCCTCAGGGAAAGCTCGTACTTGAAAATTGAATGTGTTTTTGCGCTTTTCAGACTGTGGTTAACATTAATATGTGTTTCTTCTGCAAATCTGAGCTCTGTGTCAAAAGTTAAGTTTTCTGCTTGAATTGAGCCCTACTGCCAATTCTGAGATACACTTTGGTCTAACTCCTCAGGGAAAGCTCGTACTTGAAAATTGAATGTGTTTTTGCGCTTTTCAGACTGTGGTTAACATGAATATGTGTTTCTTCTGCAAATCTGTGCTCTGTGTCAAAAGTTAAGTTTTCTGGTTGAAATGAGCCCTACTGCCAATTCTGAGATAAACTTTGGTCTAATTCCTCAGGGAAAACTCTTACTTGAAAATTGAATGTATTTTTGCTCTTTTTTTAGACCGTGGGGAACATGAATATGTGTTTCTTCTGCAAATCTGAGCTCAGTGTCAAAAGTTACCTTTTTGGCTCAATTGTGCCCTACTGCCAATTCTGAGATACACTTTGGTCTAACTCCTCAGAGAAAGCTCGTACTTGAAAATTGAATGTGTTTTGTGGTTTTCAGACCGTGGGGAACATGAATATGTGTTTCTTCTGCAAATCTGAGCTCTGTGTCAAAAGTTAAGTTTTCTGGTTGAAATGAGCCCTACTGCCAATTCTGAGATAAACTTTGGTCTAATTCCTCAGGGAAAACTCTTACTTGAAAATTGAATATATTTTTGCTCTTTTTTAGACCGTGGGGAACATGAATATGTGTTTCTACTGCAAATCTGAGCTCAGTGTCAAAAGTTACCTTTTTGGCTGAATTGTGCCCTACTGCCAATTCTGAGATACACTTTGGTCTAACTCCTCAGGGAAAGCTCGTACTTGGAAATTGAATGTGTTTTTGGATTTTTAGACCGTGGGGATCATGAATATGTGTTGCTTCTGTAAATCTGAGCTCTGTGTCTAAAGATTTTTCTGGCTGAATTGAATTCAGTTCTGAAATACAGTCTGCACTTTGGTCTAACTCCTCAGGGAAAGCTCGTACTTGAAAATTGAATGTGTTTTTGCGCTTTTCAGACTGTGGTTAACATTAATATGTGTTTCTTCTGCAAATCTGAGCTCCGTGTCAAAAGTTAAGTTTTCTGGTTGAATTGAGCCCTACTGCCAATTCTCAGATACACTTTGGTCTAATTCCTCAGGGAAAACTCTTACTTGAAAATTGAATGTATTTTAGCTCTTTTTTAGACCGTGGGGAACATGAATATGTGTTTCTTCTGCAAATCTGAGCTCAGTGTCAAAAGTTACCTTTTTGGCTCAATTGTGCCCTACTGCCAATTCTGAGATACACTTTGGTCTAACTCCTCAGGGAAAGCTCGTACTTGAAAATTGAATGTGTTTTGTGGTTTTCAGACCGTGGGGAACATGAATATGTGTTTCTTCTGCAAATCTGAGCTCAGTGTCAAAAGTTACCTTTTTGGCTGAATTGTGCCCTACTGCCAATTCTGAGATACACTTTGGTGTAACTCCTCAGGGAAAGCTCGTACTTGAAAATTGAATGTGTTTTGTGGTTTTCAGACAGTGGGGAACATGAATATGTGTTTCTTCTGCAAATCTGAGCTCTGTGTCAAAAGTTAAGTTTTCTGGTTGAAATGAGCCCTACTGCCAATTCTGAGATAAACTTTGGTCTAATTCCTCAGGGAAAACTCTTACTTGAAAATTGAATGTATTTTTGCTCTTTTTTAGACCGTGGGGAACATGAATATGTGTTTCTACTGCAAATCTGAGCTCAGTGTCAAAAGTTACCTTTTTGGCTGAATTGAGCCCTTCTGCCAATTCTGAGATACACTTTGGTCTAACTCCTCAGGGAAAGCTCGTACTTGAAAATTGAATGTGTTTTGTGGTTTTCAGACTGTGGGGAACATGAATATGTGTTTCTTCTGCAAATCTGAGCTCTGTGTCAAAAGTTACCTTTTTGGCTCAATTGTGCCCTACTGCCAATTCTGAGATACACTTTGGTCTAACTCCTCAGGGAAAGCTCGTACTTGAAAATTGAATGTGTTTTGTGGTTTTCAGACCGTGGGGAACATGAATATGTGTTTCTTCTGCAAATCTGAGCTCTGTGTCAAAAGTTAAGTTTTCTGGTTGAATTGAGCCCTACTGCCAATTCTGAGATAAACTTTGGTCTAATTCCTCAGGGAAAGCTCGTACTTGAAAATTGAATGTGTTTTTGCGCTTTTCAGACTGTGGTTAACATTAATATGTGTTTCTTCTGCAAATCTGAGCTCCGTGTCAAAAGTTAAGTTTTCTGGTTGAATTGAGCCCTACTGCCAATTCTCAGATACACTTTGGTCTAATTCCTCAGGGAAAACTCTTACTTGAAAATTGAATGTATTTTAGCTCTTTTTTAGACCGTGGGGAACATGAATATGTGTTTCTTCTGCAAATCTGAGCTCAGTGTCAAAAGTTACCTTTTTGGCTCAATTGTGCCCTACTGCCAATTCTGAGATACACTTTGGTCTAACTCCTCAGGGAAAGCTCGTACTTGAAAATTGAATGTGTTTTGTGGTTTTCAGACCGTGGGGAACATGAATATGTGTTTCTTCTGCAAATCTGAGCTCAGTGTCAAAAGTTACCTTTTTGGCTGAATTGTGCCCTACTGCCAATTCTGAGATACACTTTGGTGTAACTCCTCAGGGAAAGCTCGTACTTGAAAATTGAATGTGTTTTGTGGTTTTCAGACAGTGGGGAACATGAATATGTGTTTCTTCTGCAAATCTGAGCTCTGTGTCAAAAGTTAAGTTTTCTGGTTGAAATGAGCCCTACTGCCAATTCTGAGATAAACTTTGGTCTAATTCCTCAGGGAAAACTCTTACTTGAAAATTGAATGTATTTTTGCTCTTTTTTAGACCGTGGGGAACATGAATATGTGTTTCTACTGCAAATCTGAGCTCAGTGTCAAAAGTTACCTTTTTGGCTGAATTGAGCCCTTCTGCCAATTCTGAGATACACTTTGGTCTAACTCCTCAGGGAAAGCTCGTACTTGAAAATTGAATGTGTTTTGTGGTTTTCAGACTGTGGGGAACATGAATATGTGTTTCTTCTGCAAATCTGAGCTCTGTGTCAAAAGTTACCTTTTTGGCTCAATTGTGCCCTACTGCCAATTCTGAGATACACTTTGGTCTAACTCCTCAGGGAAAGCTCGTACTTGAAAATTGAATGTGTTTTGTGGTTTTCAGACCGTGGGGAACATGAATATGTGTTTCTTCTGCAAATCTGAGCTCTGTGTCAAAAGTTAAGTTTTCTGGTTGAATTGAGCCCTACTGCCAATTCTGAGATAAACTTTGGTCTAATTCCTCAGGGAAAGCTCGTACTTGAAAATTGAATGTGTTTTTGCGCTTTTCAGACTGTGGTTAACATTAATATGTGTTTCTTCTGCAAATCTGAGCTCCGTGTCAAAAGTTAAGTTTTCTGGTTGAATTGAGCCCTACTGCCAATTCTGAGATACACTTTGGTCTAACTCCTCAGGGAAAGCTCGTACTTGAAAATTGAATGTGTTTTTCTTGTTAGACCGTGGGGATCATGAATATGTGTTGCTTCTGTAAATCTGAGCTCTGTGTCTAAAGTTTTTTCTGGCTGAATTGAATCCAGTTCTGAAATACAGTCTACACTTTGGTCCAACTCCTCAGGGAAAGCTCGTACTTGAAAATTGAATGTGTTTTTGCCCTTTTCAGACTGTGGTTAACATTATTATGTGTTTCTTCTGCAAATCTGAGCTCTGTGTCAAAAGTTAAGTTTTCTGGTTGAATTGAGCCCTACTGCCAATTCTGAGATAAACTTTGGTCTAATTCCTCAGGGAAAACTCTTACTTGAAAATTGAATATATTTTTGCTCTTTTTTAGACCGTGGGGAACATGAATATGTGTTTCTACTGCAAATCTGAGCTCAGTGTCAAAAGTTACCTTTTTGGCTGAATTGTGCCCTACTGCCAATTCTGAGATACACTTTGGTCTAACTCCTCAGGGATCTCTCGTACTTGAAAATTGAATGTGTTTTGTGGTTTTCAGACCGTGGGGAACATGAATATGTGTTTCTACTGCAAATCTGAGCTCAGTGTCAAAAGTTACCTTTTTGGCTGAATTGAGCCCTTCTGCCAATTCTGAGATACACTTTGGTCTAACTCCTCAGGGAAAGCTCGTACTTGAAAATTGAATGTGCTTTTGCTCTTTTTTAGACCGTGGGGAACAGGAATATGTGTTTCTTCTGCAAATCTGAGCTCTGTGTCAAAAGTTACCTTTTTGGCTGAATTGTGCCCTACTGCCAATTCTGAGATACACTTTGGTCTAACTCCTCAGGGATCTCTCGTACTTGAAAATTGAATGTGTTTTGTGGTTTTCAGACCATGGAGAACAGGAATATGTGTTTCTACGGCAAATCTGAGCTCAGTGTCAAAAGTTACCTTTTTGGCTGAATTGAGCCCTTCTGCCAATTCTGAGATACACTTTGGTCTAACTCCTCAGGGAAAGCTCGTACTTGAAAATTGAATGTGTTTTGTGGTTTTCAGACCGTGGGGAACATGAATATGTGTTTCTTCTGCAAATCTGAGCTCTGTGTCAAAAGTTAAGTTTTCTGGTTGAAATGAGCCCTACTGCCAATTCTGAGATAAACTTTGGTCTAATTCCTCAGGGAAAACTCTTACTTGAAAATTGAATGTATTTTTGCTCTTTTTTAGACCGTGGGGAACATGAATATGTGTTTCTACTGCAAATCTGAGCTCAGTGTCAAAAGTTACCTTTTTGGCTGAATTGAGCCCTTCTGCCAATTCTGAGATACACTTTGGTCTAACTCCTCAGGGAAAGCTCGTACTTGAAAATTGAATGTGCTTTTGCTCTTTTTTAGACCGTGGGGAACATGAATATGTGTTTCTTCTGCAAATCTGAGCTCAGTGTCAAAAGTTACCTTTTTGGCTCAATTGTGCCCTACTGCCAATTCTGAGATACACTTTGGTCTAACTCCTCAGGGAAAGCTCGTACTTGAAAATTGAATGTGTTTTGTGGTTTTCAGACCGTGGGGAACATGAATATGTGTTTCTTCTGCAAATCTGAGCTCTGTGTCAAAAGTTAAGTTTTCTGGTTGAAATGAGCCCTACTGCCAATTCTGAGATAAACTTTGGTCTAATTCCTCAGGGAAAACTCTTACTTGAAAATTGAATGTATTTTTGCTCTTTTTTAGACCGTGTGGAACATGAATATGTGTTTCTACTGCAAATCTGAGCTCTGTGTCAAACGTTACGTTTTTTGGTTGAATTGAGGCCTACTGGCAATTCTGAGATGCACTTTGGCCTAATTCCTCAGAGAAAACTCTTACTTGAAAATTGAATGTATTTTTGCTCTTTTTTAGACCGTGGGGAACATGAATATGTGTTTCTACTGCAAATCTGAGCTCAGTGTCAAAAGTTACCTTTTTGGCTGAATTGAGCCCTTCTGCCAATTCTGAGATACACTTTGGTCTAACTCCTCAGGGAAAGCTCGTACTTGAAAATTGAATGTGCTTTTGCTCTTTTTTAGACCGTGGGGAACATGAATATGTGTTTCTTCTGCAAATCTGAGCTCAGTGTCAAAAGTTACCTTTTTGGCTCAATTGTGCCCTACTGCCAATTCTGAGATACACTTTGGTCTAACTCCTCAGGGAAAGCTCGTACTTGAAAATTGAATGTGTTTTGTGGTTTTCAGACCGTGGGGAACATGAATATGTGTTTCTTCTGCAAATCTGAGCTCTGTGTCAAAAGTTAAGTTTTCTGGTTGAAATGAGCCCTACTGCCAATTCTGAGATAAACTTTGGTCTAATTCCTCAGGGAAAACTCTTACTTGAAAATTGAATGTATTTTTGCTCTTTTTTAGACCGTGTGGAACATGAATATGTGTTTCTACTGCAAATCTGAGCTCTGTGTCAAACGTTACGTTTTTTGGTTGAATTGAGGCCTACTGGCAATTCTGAGATGCACTTTGGCCTAATTCCTCAGAGAAAACTCTTACTTGAAAATTGAATGTATTTTTGCTCTTTTTTAGACCGTGGGGAACATGAATATGTGTTTCTACTGCAAATCTGAGCTCAGTGTCAAAAGTTATCTTTTTGGCTGAATTGAGCCCTACTGCCAATTCTGAGATACACTTTGGTCTAACGCCTCAGCGAAACCTCGTACTTGAAAATTGAATGTGTTTTTCTTGTTAGACCGTGGGGATCATGAATATGTGTTGCTTCTGTAAATCTGAGCTCTGTGTCTAAAGTTTTTTCTGGCTGAATTGAATCCAGTTCTGAAATACAGTCTACACTTTGGTCCAACTCCTCAGGGAAAGCTCGTACTTGAAAATTGAATGTGTTTTTGCCCTTTTCAGACTGTGGTTAACATTAATATGTGTTTCTTCTGCAAATCTGAGCTCTGTGTCAAACGTTACGTTTTCTGGTTGAATTGAGGCCTACTGCCAATTTTGAGATGCACTTTGGCCTAATTCCTCAGGGATCTCTCGTACTTGAAAATTGAATGTGTTTTGTGGTTTTCAGACCATGGGGAACATGAATATGTGTTTCTACTGCAAATCTGAGCTCAGTGTCAAAAGTTACGTTTTTGGCTGAATTGAGCCCTTCTGCCAATTCTGAGATACACTTTGGTCTAACTCCTCAGGGAAAGCTCGTACTTGAAAATTGAATGTGTTTTGTGGTTTTCAGACTGTGGGGAACATGAATATGTGTTTCTTCTGCAAATCTGAGCTCTGTGTCAAAAGTTAAGTTTTCTGGTTGAATTGAGCCCTACTGCCAATTCTGAGATAAACTTTGGTCTAACTCCTCAGGGAAAGCTCGTACTTGGAAATTGAATGTGTCTTTGGATTTTTAGACCGTGGGGATCATGAATATGTGTTGCTTCTGTAAATCTGAGCTCTGTGTCTAAAGATTTTTCTGGCTGAATTGAATTCAGTTCTGAAATACAGTCTGCACTTTGGTCTAACTCCTCAGGGAAAGCTCGTACTTGAAAATTGAATGTGTTTTTGCGCTTTTCAGACTGTGGTTAACATTACTATGTGTTTCTTCTGCAAATCTGAGCTCCGTGTCAAAAGTTAAGTTTTCTGGTTGAATTGAGCCCTACTGCCAATTGTGAGATACACTTTGGTCTAACTCCTCAGGGAAAGTTCGTACTTGAAAATTGAATGTGTTTTTGCGCTTTTCAGACTGTGGTTAACATTAATATGTGTTTCTTCTGCAAATCTGAGCTCCGTGTCAAAAGTTAAGTTTTCTGGTTGAATTGAGCCCTACTGCCAATTCTGAGATACATTTTGGTCTACCTCCTCAGGGAAAGCTCGTACTTGGAAATTGAATGTGTTTTTGGATTTTTAGACCGTGGGGATCATGAATATGTGTTGCTTCTGTAAATCTGAGCTCTGTGTCTAAAGATTTTTCTGGCTGAATTGAATTCAGTTCTGAAATACAGTCTGCACTTTGGTCTAACTCCTCAGGGAAAGCTCGTACTTGAAAATTGAATGTGTTTTTGCGCTTTTCAGACTGTGGTTAACATTACTATGTGTTTCTTCTGCAAATCTGAGCTCCGTGTCAAAAGTTAAGTTTTCTGGTTGAATTGAGCCCTACTGCCAATTGTGAGATACACTTTGGTCTAACTCCTCAGGGAAAGTTCGTACTTGAAAATTGAATGTGTTTTTGCGCTTTTCAGACTGTGGTTAACATTAATATGTGTTTCTTCTGCAAATCTGAGCTCCGTGTCAAAAGTTAAGTTTTCTGGTTGAATTGAGCCCTACTGCCAATTCTGAGATACATTTTGGTCTACCTCCTCAGGGAAAGCTCGTACTTGGAAATTGAATGTGTTTTTGGATTTTTAGACCGTGGGGATCATGAATATGTGTTGCTTCTGTAAATCTGAGCTCTGTGTCTAAAGATTTTTCTGGCTGAATTGAATTCAGTTCTGAAATACAGTCTGCACTTTGGTCTAACTCCTCAGGGAAAGCTCGTACTTGAAAATTGAATGTGTTTTTGCGCTTTTCAGACTGTGGTTAACATTAATATGTGTTTCTTCTGCAAATCTGAGCTCCGTGTCAAAAGTTAAGTTTTCTGGTTGAATTGAGCCCTACTGCCAATTCTGAGATACATTTTGGTCTAACTCCTCAGGGAAAGCTCCTACTTGAAAATTGAATGTGTTTTTGGCTTTTTGGAGCGTGGGGATCATGAATATGTGTTGCTTCTGTAAATCTGAGCTCTGTGTCTAAAGTTTTTTCTGGCTGAATTGAATCCAGTTCTGAAATACAGTCTGCACTTTGGTCCAACTCCTCAGGGAAAGCTCGTACTTGAAAATTGAATGTGTTTTTGCCCTTTTCAGACTGTGGTTAACATTAATATGTGTTTCTTCTGCAAATCTGAGCTCTGTGTCAAAAGTTAAGTTTTCTGGTTGAATTGAGCCCTACTGCCAATTCTGAGATGCACTTTGGCCTAATTCCTCAGAGAAAACTCTTACTTGAAAATTGAATGTATTTTTGCTCTTTTTTAGACCGTGGGGAACATGAATATGTGTTTCTACTGCAAATCTGAGCTCAGTGTCAAAAGTTATCTTTTTGGCTGAATTGAGCCCTACTGCCAATTCTGAGATACACTTTGGTCTAACGCCTCAGCGAAACCTCGTACTTGAAAATTGAATGTGTTTTTCTTGTTAGACCGTGGGGATCATGAATATGTGTTGCTTCTGTAAATCTGAGCTCTGTGTCTAAAGTTTTTTCTGGCTGAATTGAATCCAGTTCTGAAATACAGTCTACACTTTGGTCCAACTCCTCAGGGAAAGCTCGTACTTGAAAATTGAATGTGTTTTTGCCCTTTTCAGACTGTGGTTAACATTAATATGTGTTTCTTCTGCAAATCTGAGCTCTGTGTCAAACGTTACGTTTTCTGGTTGAATTGAGGCCTACTGCCAATTTTGAGATGCACTTTGGCCTAATTCCTCAGGGATCTCTCGTACTTGAAAATTGAATGTGTTTTGTGGTTTTCAGACCATGGGGAACATGAATATGTGTTTCTACTGCAAATCTGAGCTCAGTGTCAAAAGTTACGTTTTTGGCTGAATTGAGCCCTTCTGCCAATTCTGAGATACACTTTGGTCTAACTCCTCAGGGAAAGCTCGTACTTGAAAATTGAATGTGTTTTGTGGTTTTCAGACTGTGGGGAACATGAATATGTGTTTCTTCTGCAAATCTGAGCTCTGTGTCTAAAGATTTTTCTGGCTGAATTGAATTCAGTTCTGAAATACAGTCTGCACTTTGGTCTAACTCCTCAGGGAAAGCTCGTACTTGAAAATTGAATGTGTTTTTGCGCTTTTCAGACTGTGGTTAACATTACTATGTGTTTCTTCTGCAAATCTGAGCTCCGTGTCAAAAGTTAAGTTTTCTGGTTGAATTGAGCCCTACTGCC
This sequence comes from Pantherophis vulpinus, assembly GCA_037215915.1. Classification (NCBI taxonomy): domain Eukaryota; kingdom Metazoa; phylum Chordata; class Lepidosauria; order Squamata; family Colubridae; genus Pantherophis; species Pantherophis vulpinus. The sequence continues at coordinate 185,701,586 of JAXLNS010000001.1, forward strand.
AATTGTGAGATACACTTTGGTCTAACTCCTCAGGGAAAGTTCGTACTTGAAAATTGAATGTGTTTTTGCGCTTTTCAGACTGTGGTTAACATTAATATGTGTTTCTTCTGCAAATCTGAGCTCCGTGTCAAAAGTTAAGTTTTCTGGTTGAATTGAGCCCTACTGCCAATTCTGAGATACATTTTGGTCTACCTCCTCAGGGAAAGCTCGTACTTGGAAATTGAATGTGTTTTTGGATTTTTAGACCGTGGGGATCATGAATATGTGTTGCTTCTGTAAATCTGAGCTCTGTGTCTAAAGATTTTTCTGGCTGAATTGAATTCAGTTCTGAAATACAGTCTGCACTTTGGTCTAACTCCTCAGGGAAAGCTCGTACTTGAAAATTGAATGTGTTTTTGCGCTTTTCAGACTGTGGTTAACATTAATATGTGTTTCTTCTGCAAATCTGAGCTCCGTGTCAAAAGTTAAGTTTTCTGGTTGAATTGAGCCCTACTGCCAATTCTGAGATACATTTTGGTCTAACTCCTCAGGGAAAGCTCCTACTTGAAAATTGAATGTGTTTTTGGCTTTTTGGAGCGTGGGGATCATGAATATGTGTTGCTTCTGTAAATCTGAGCTCTGTGTCTAAAGTTTTTTCTGGCTGAATTGAATCCAGTTCTGAAATACAGTCTGCACTTTGGTCCAACTCCTCAGGGAAAGCTCGTACTTGAAAATTGAATGTGTTTTTGCCCTTTTCAGACTGTGGTTAACATTAATATGTGTTTCTTCTGCAAATCTGAGCTCTGTGTCAAAAGTTAAGTTTTCTGGTTGAATTGAGCCCTACTGCCAATTCTGAGATGCACTTTGGCCTAATTCCTCAGAGAAAACTCTTACTTGAAAATTGAATGTATTTTTGCTCTTTTTTAGACCGTGGGGAACATGAATATGTGTTTCTACTGCAAATCTGAGCTCAGTGTCAAAAGTTATCTTTTTGGCTGAATTGAGCCCTACTGCCAATTCTGAGATACACTTTGGTCTAACGCCTCAGCGAAACCTCGTACTTGAAAATTGAATGTGTTTTTCTTGTTAGACCGTGGGGATCATGAATATGTGTTGCTTCTGTAAATCTGAGCTCTGTGTCTAAAGTTTTTTCTGGCTGAATTGAATCCAGTTCTGAAATACAGTCTACACTTTGGTCCAACTCCTCAGGGAAAGCTCGTACTTGAAAATTGAATGTGTTTTTGCCCTTTTCAGACTGTGGTTAACATTAATATGTGTTTCTTCTGCAAATCTGAGCTCTGTGTCAAACGTTACGTTTTCTGGTTGAATTGAGGCCTACTGCCAATTTTGAGATGCACTTTGGCCTAATTCCTCAGGGATCTCTCGTACTTGAAAATTGAATGTGTTTTGTGGTTTTCAGACCATGGGGAACATGAATATGTGTTTCTACTGCAAATCTGAGCTCAGTGTCAAAAGTTACGTTTTTGGCTGAATTGAGCCCTTCTGCCAATTCTGAGATACACTTTGGTCTAACTCCTCAGGGAAAGCTCGTACTTGAAAATTGAATGTGTTTTGTGGTTTTCAGACTGTGGGGAACATGAATATGTGTTTCTTCTGCAAATCTGAGCTCTGTGTCAAAAGTTAAGTTTTCTGGTTGAATTGAGCCCTACTGCCAATTCTGAGATAAACTTTGGTCTAACTCCTCAGGGAAAGCTCGTACTTGGAAATTGAATGTGTCTTTGGATTTTTAGACCGTGGGGATCATGAATATGTGTTGCTTCTGTAAATCTGAGCTCTGTGTCTAAAGATTTTTCTGGCTGAATTGAATTCAGTTCTGAAATACAGTCTGCACTTTGGTCTAACTCCTCAGGGAAAGCTCGTACTTGAAAATTGAATGTGTTTTTGCGCTTTTCAGACTGTGGTTAACATTACTATGTGTTTCTTCTGCAAATCTGAGCTCCGTGTCAAAAGTTAAGTTTTCTGGTTGAATTGAGCCCTACTGCCAATTGTGAGATACACTTTGGTCTAACTCCTCAGGGAAAGTTCGTACTTGAAAATTGAATGTGTTTTTGCGCTTTTCAGACTGTGGTTAACATTAATATGTGTTTCTTCTGCAAATCTGAGCTCCGTGTCAAAAGTTAAGTTTTCTGGTTGAATTGAGCCCTACTGCCAATTCTGAGATACATTTTGGTCTACCTCCTCAGGGAAAGCTCGTACTTGGAAATTGAATGTGTTTTTGGATTTTTAGACCGTGGGGATCATGAATATGTGTTGCTTCTGTAAATCTGAGCTCTGTGTCTAAAGATTTTTCTGGCTGAATTGAATTCAGTTCTGAAATACAGTCTGCACTTTGGTCTAACTCCTCAGGGAAAGCTCGTACTTGAAAATTGAATGTGTTTTTGCGCTTTTCAGACTGTGGTTAACATTACTATGTGTTTCTTCTGCAAATCTGAGCTCCGTGTCAAAAGTTAAGTTTTCTGGTTGAATTGAGCCCTACTGCCAATTGTGAGATACACTTTGGTCTAACTCCTCAGGGAAAGTTCGTACTTGAAAATTGAATGTGTTTTTGCGCTTTTCAGACTGTGGTTAACATTAATATGTGTTTCTTCTGCAAATCTGAGCTCCGTGTCAAAAGTTAAGTTTTCTGGTTGAATTGAGCCCTACTGCCAATTCTGAGATACATTTTGGTCTACCTCCTCAGGGAAAGCTCGTACTTGGAAATTGAATGTGTTTTTGGATTTTTAGACCGTGGGGATCATGAATATGTGTTGCTTCTGTAAATCTGAGCTCTGTGTCTAAAGATTTTTCTGGCTGAATTGAATTCAGTTCTGAAATACAGTCTGCACTTTGGTCTAACTCCTCAGGGAAAGCTCGTACTTGAAAATTGAATGTGTTTTTGCGCTTTTCAGACTGTGGTTAACATTAATATGTGTTTCTTCTGCAAATCTGAGCTCCGTGTCAAAAGTTAAGTTTTCTGGTTGAATTGAGCCCTACTGCCAATTCTGAGATACATTTTGGTCTAACTCCTCAGGGAAAGCTCCTACTTGAAAATTGAATGTGTTTTTGGCTTTTTGGAGCGTGGGGATCATGAATATGTGTTGCTTCTGTAAATCTGAGCTCTGTGTCTAAAGTTTTTTCTGGCTGAATTGAATCCAGTTCTGAAATACAGTCTGCACTTTGGTCCAACTCCTCAGGGAAAGCTCGTACTTGAAAATTGAATGTGTTTTTGCCCTTTTCAGACTGTGGTTAACATTAATATGTGTTTCTTCTGCAAATCTGAGCTCTGTGTCAAAAGTTAAGTTTTCTGGTTGAATTGAGCCCTACTGCCAATTCTGAGATAAACTTTGGTCTAATTCCTCAGGGAAAACTCTTACTTGAAAATTGAATGTATTTTTGCTCTTTTTTAGACCGTGGGGAACATGAATATGTGTTTCTACTGCAAATCTGAGCTCAGTGTCAAAAGTTACCTTTTTGGCTGAATTGTGCCCTACTGCCAATTCTGAGATACACTTTGGTCTAACTCCTCAGGGATCTCTCGTACTTGAAAATTGAATGTGTTTTGTGGTTTTCAGACCGTGGGGAACATGAATATGTGTTTCTACTGCAAATCTGAGCTCAGTGTCAAAAGTTACCTTTTTGGCTGAATTGAGCCCTTCTGCCAATTCTGAGATACACTTTGGTCTAACTCCTCAGGGAAAGCTCGTACTTGAAAATTGAATGTGCTTTTGCTCTTTTTTAGACCGTGGGGAACAGGAATATGTGTTTCTTCTGCAAATCTGAGCTCTGTGTCAAACGTTACGTTTTCTGGTTGAATTGAGGCCTACTGCCAATTTTGAGATGCACTTTGGCCTAATTCCTCAGGGATCTCTCGTACTTGAAAATTGAATGTGTTTTGTGGTTTTCAGACCATGGGGAACATGAATATGTGTTTCTACTGCAAATCTGAGCTCTGTGTCAAAAGTTACCTTTTTGGCTGAATTGAGCCCTTCTGCCAATTCTGAGATACACTTTGGTCTAACTCCTCAGGGAAAGCTCGTACTTGAAAATTGAATGTGTTTTGTGGTTTTCAGACTGTGGGGAACATGAATATGTGTTTCTTCTGCAAATCTGAGCTCTGTGTCAAAAGTTAAGTTTTCTGGTTGAATTGAGCCCTACTGCCAATTCTGAGATACACTTTGGTCTAACTCCTCAGGGAAAGTTCGTACTTGAAAATTGAATGTGTTTTTGCGCTTTTCAGACTGTGGTTAACATTAATATGTGTTTCTTCTGCAAATCTGAGCTCCGTGTCAAAAGTTAAGTTTTCTGGTTGAATTGAGCCCTACTGCCAATTCTGAGATACATTTTGGTCTACCTCCTCAGGGAAAGCTCGTACTTGGAAATTGAATGTGTTTTTGGATTTTTAGACCGTGGGGATCATGAATATGTGTTGCTTCTGTAAATCTGAGCTCTGTGTCTAAAGATTTTTCTGGCTGAATTGAATTCAGTTCTGAAATACAGTCTGCACTTTGGTCTAACTCCTCAGGGAAAGCTCGTACTTGAAAATTGAATGTGTTTTTGCGCTTTTCAGACTGTGGTTAACATTAATATGTGTTTCTTCTGCAAATCTGAGCTCCGTGTCAAAAGTTAAGTTTTCTGGTTGAATTGAGCCCTACTGCCAATTCTGAGATACATTTTGGTCTAACTCCTCAGGGAAAGCTCCTACTTGAAAATTGAATGTGTTTTTGGCTTTTTGGAGCGTGGGGATCATGAATATGTGTTGCTTCTGTAAATCTGAGCTCTGTGTCTAAAGTTTTTTCTGGCTGAATTGAATCCAGTTCTGAAATACAGTCTACACTTTGGTCCAACTCCTCAGGGAAAGCTCGTACTTGAAAATTGAATGTGTTTTTGGCTTTTTGGAGCGTGGGGATCATGAATATGTGTTGCTTCTGTAAATCTGAGCTCTGTGTCTAAAGATTTTTCTGGCTGAATTGAATTCAGTTCTGAAATACAGTCTGCACTTTGGTCTAACTCCTCAGGGAAAGCTCGTACTTGAAAATTGAATGTGTTTTTGCGCTTTTCAGACTGTGGTTAACATTAATATGTGTTTCTTCTGCAAATCTGAGCTCTGTGTCAAAAGTTAAGTTTTCTGGTTGAATTGAGCCCTACTGCCAATTCTGAGATAAACTTTGGTCTAATTCCTCAGGGAAAACTCTTACTTGAAAATTGAATGTATTTTTGCTCTTTTTTAGACCGTGGGGAACATGAATATGTGTTTCTACTGCAAATCTGAGCTCAGTGTCAAAAGTTACCTTTTTGGCTGAATTGTGCCCTACTGCCAATTCTGAGATACACTTTGGTCTAACTCCTCAGGGAAAGCTCGTACTTGAAAATTGAATGTGCTTTTGCTCTTTTTTAGACCGTGGGGAACAGGAATATGTGTTTCTTCTGCAAATCTGAGCTCTGTGTCAAACGTTACGTTTTCTGGTTGAATTGAGGCCTACTGCCAATTCTGAGATGCACTTTGGCCTAATTCCTCAGGGATCTCTCGTACTTGAAAATTGAATGTGTTTTGTGGTTTTCAGACCATGGGGAACATGAATATGTGTTTCTACTGCAAATCTGAGCTCTGTGTCAAAAGTTAAGTTTTCTGGTTGAATTGAGCCCTACTACCAATTCTGAGATAAACTTTGGTCTAATTCCTCAGGGAAAACTCTTACTTGGAAATTGAATGTATTTTTGCTCTTTTTTAGACCGTGGGGAACATGAATATGTGTTTCTACTGCAAATCTGAGCTCAGTGTCAAAAGTTACCTTTTTGGCTGAATTGTGCCCTACTGCCAATTCTGAGATACACTTTGGTCTAACTCCTCAGGGAAAGCTCGTACTTGGAAATTGAATGTGTTTTTGGATTTTTAGACCGTGGGGATCATGAATATGTGTTTCTTCTGCAAATCTGAGCTCCGTGTCAAAAGTTAAGTTTTCTGGTTGAATTGAGCCCTACTGCCAATTCTGAGATACATTTTGGTCTACCTCCTCAGGGAAAGCTCGTACTTGGAAATTGAATGTGTTTTTGGATTTTTAGACCGTGGGGATCATGAATATGTGTTGCTTCTGTAAATCTGAGCTCTGTGTCTAAAGATTTTTCTGGCTGAATTGAATTCAGTTCTGAAATACAGTCTGCACTTTGGTCTAACTCCTCAGGGAAAGCTCGTACCTGAAAATTGAATGTGTTTTTGCGCTTTTCAGACTGTGGTTAACATTAATATGTGTTTCTTCTGCAAATCTGAGCTCCGTGTCAAAAGTTAAGTTTTCTGGTTGAATTGAGCCCTACTGCCAATTCTGAGATACATTTTGGTCTAACTCCTCAGGGAAAGCTCCTACTTGAAAATTGAATGTGTTTTTGGCTTTTTGGAGCGTGGGGATCATGAATATGTGTTGCTTCTGTAAATCTGAGCTCTGTGTCTAAAGTTTTTTCTGGCTGAATTGAATCCAGTTCTGAAATACAGTCTACACTTTGGTCCAACTCCTCAGGGAAAGCTCGTACTTGAAAATTGAATGTGTTTTTGCCCTTTTCAGACTGTGGTTAACATTAATATGTGTTTCTTCTGCAAATCTGAGCTCTGTGTCAAAAGTTAAGTTTTCTGGTTGAATTGAGCCCTACTGCCAATTCTGAGATAAACTTTGGTCTAATTCCTCAGGGAAAACTCTTACTTGAAAATTGAATGTGTTTTGTGGTTTTCAGACCGTGGGGAACATGAATATGTGTTTCTACTGCAAATCTGAGCTCAGTGTCAAAAGTTACCTTTTTGGCTGAATTGTGCCCTACTGCCAATTCTGAGATACACTTTGGTCTAACTCCTCAGGGATCTCTCGTACTTGAAAATTGAATGTGTTTTGTGGTTTTCAGACCGTGGGGAACATGAATATGTGTTTCTACTGCAAATCTGAGCTCAGTGTCAAAAGTTACCTTTTTGGCTGAATTGAGCCCTTCTGCCAATTCTGAGATACACTTTGGTCTAACTCCTCAGGGAAAGCTCGTACTTGAAAATTGAATGTGCTTTTGCTCTTTTTTAGACCGTGGGGAACAGGAATATGTGTTTCTTCTGCAAATCTGAGCTCTGTGTCAAACGTTACGTTTTCTGGTTGAATTGAGGCCTACTGCCAATTCTGAGATGCACTTTGGCCTAATTCCTCAGGATCTCTCGTACTTGAAAATTGAATGTGTTTTGTGGTTTTCAGACCATGGGGAACATGAATATGTGTTTCTACTGCAAATCTGAGCTCTGTGTCAAAAGTTAAGTTTTCTGGTTGAATTGAGCCCTACTGCCAATTCTGAGATAAACTTTGGTCTAATTCCTCAGGGAAAACTCTTACTTGAAAATTGAATGTATTTTTGCTCTTTTTTAGACCGTGGGGAACATGAATATGTGTTTCTACTGCAAATCTGAGCTCAGTGTCAAAAGTTACCTTTTTGGCTGAATTGTGCCCTACTGCCAATTCTGAGATACACTTTGGTCTAACTCCTCAGGGAAAGCTCGTACTTGGAAATTGAATGTGTTTTTGGATTTTTAGACCGTGGGGATCATGAATATGTGTTGCTTCTGTAAATCTGAGCTCTGTGTCTAAAGTTTTTTCTGGCTGAATTGAATCCAGTTCTGAAATACAGTCTACACTTTGGTCCAACTCCTCAGGGAAAGCTCGTACTTGAAAATTGAATGTGTTTTTGCCCTTTTCAGACTGTGGTTAACATTAATATGTGTTTCTTCTGCAAATCTGAGCTCTGTGTCAAAAGTTAAGTTTTCTGGTTGAATTGAGCCCTACTGCCAATTCTGAGATAAACTTTGGTCTAATTCCTCAGGGAAAACTCTTACTTGAAAATTGAATGTATTTTTGCTCTTTTTTAGACCGTGGGGAACATGAATATGTGTTTCTACTCCAAATCTGAGCTCAGTGTCAAAAGTTACCTTTTTGGCTGAATTGTGCCCTACTGCCAATTCTGAGATACACTTTGGTCTAACTCCTCAGGGATCTCTCGTACTTGAAAATTGAATGTGTTTTGTGGTTTTCAGACCGTGGGGAACATGAATATGTGTTTCTACTGCAAATCTGAGCTCAGTGTCAAAAGTTACCTTTTTGGCTCAATTGTGCCCTACTGCCAATTCTGAGATACACTTTGGTCTAACTCCTCAGGGAAAGCTCGTACTTGAAAATTGAATGTGTTTTGTGGTTTTCAGACCGTGGGGAACATGAATATGTGTTTCTTCTTCAAATCTGAGCTCTGTGTCAAAAGTTAAGTTTTCTGGTTGAATTAAGCCCTACTGCCAATTCTGAGATGCACTTACCTAATTCCTCAGGGAAACCTCTTACTTGAAAATTGAATGTATTTTTGCTCTTTTTTAGACCGTGGGGAACATGAATATGTGTTTCTACTGCAAATCTGAGCTCAGTGTCAAAAGTTTAGTTTTCTGGTTGAATTGAGCCCTACTGCCAATTCTGAGATAAATTTTGGTCTAATTCCTCAGGGAAAACTCTTACTTGAAAATTGAATGTATTTCTGCTCTTTTTTAGACCGTGGGGAACATGAATATGTGTTTATACTGCAAATCTGAGCTCAGTGTCAAAAGTTACCTTTTTGGCTGAATTGTGCCCTACTGCCAATTCTGAGATACACTTTGGTCTAACTCCTCAAGGAAAGCTCGTACTTGGAAATTGAATGTGTTTTTTGATTTTTAGACCGTGGGGATCATGAATATGTGTTGCTTCTGTAAATCTGAGCTCTGTGTGTAAAGATTTTTCTGGCTGAATTGAATTCAGTTCTGAAATACAGTCTGCACTTTGGTCTAACTCTTCAGGGAAAGCTCGTACTTGAAAATTGAATGTGTTTTTGCCCTTTTCAGACTGTGGTTAACATTAATATGTGTTTCTTCTGCAAATCTGAGCTCTGTGTCAAAAGTTAAGTTTTCTGGTTGAATTGAGCCCTACTGCCAATTCTGAGATACATTTTGGTCTAACTCCTCAGGGAAAGCTCCTACTTGAAAATTGAATGTGTTTTTGGCTTTTTGGAGCGTGGGGATCATGAATATGTGTTGCTTCTGTAAATCTGAGCTCTGTGTCTAAAGTTTTTTCTGGCTGAATTGAATCCAGTTCTGAAATACAGTCTACACTTTGGTCCAACTCCTCAGGGAAAGCTCGTACTTGAAAATTGAATGTGTTTTTGCCCTTTTCAGACTGTGGTTAACATTAATATGTGTTTCTTCTGCAAATCTGAGCTCTGTGTCAAAAGTTAAGTTTTCTGGTTGAATTGAGCCCTACTGCCAATTCTGAGATAAACTTTGGTCTAATTCCTCAGGGAAAACTCTTACTTGAAAATTGAATGTATTTTTGCTCTTTTTTAGACCGTGGGGAACATGAATATGTGTTTCTACTGCAAATCTGAGCTCAGTGTCAAAAGTTACCTTTTTGGCTGAATTGAGCCCTTCTGCCAATTCTGAGATACACTTTGGTCTAACTCCTCAGGGATCTCTCGTACTTGAAAATTGAATGTGTTTTGTGGTTTTCAGACCGTGGGGAACATGAATATGTGTTTCTACTGCAAATCTGAGCTCAGTGTCAAAAGTTACCTTTTTGGCTGAATTGTGCCCTACTGCCAATTCTGAGATACACTTTGGTCTAACTCCTCAGGGAAAGCTCGTACTTGAAAATTGAATGTGTTTTTGCGCTTTTCAGACTGTAGTTAACATGAATATGTGTTTCTTCTGCAAATCTGAGCTCTGTGTCTAAAGTTTTTTCTGGCTGAATTGAATCCAGTTCTGAAATACAGTCTACACTTTGGTCCAACTCCTCAGGGAAAGCTCGTACTTGAAAATTGAATCTGTTTTTGCCTTTTTCAGACTGTGGTTAAAATTAATATGTGTTTCTTCTGCAAATCTGAGCTCTGTGTCAAAAGTTAAGTTTTCTGGTTGAATTGAGCCCTACTGCCAATTCTGAGATAAACTTTGGTCTAACTCCTCAGGGAAAGCTCGTACTTGAAAATTGAATGTGTTTTTGCGCTTTTCAGACTGTGGTTAACATGAATATGTGTTTCTTCTGCAAATCTGAGCTCTGTGTCAAAAGTTAAGTTTTCTGGTTGAATTGAGCCCTACTGCCAATTCTGAGATACATTTTGGTCTAACTCCTCAGGGAAAGCTCGTACTTGAAAATTGAATGTGTTTTTGGCTTTTTGGAGCGTGGGGATCATGAATATGTGTTGCTTCTGTAAATCTGAGCTCTGTGTCTAAAGTTTTTTCTGGCTGAATTGAATCCAGTTCTGAAATACAGTCTACACTTTGGTCTAACTCCTCAGGGAAAGCTCGTACTTGAAAATTGAATGTGTTTTTGCGCTTTTCAGACTGTGGTTAACATTAATACGTGTTTCTTCTGCAAATCTGAGCTCTGTGTCAAAAGTTACCTTTTTGGCTGAATTGAGCCCTTCTGCCAATACTGAGATACACTTTGGTCTAACTCCTCAGGGAAAGCTCGTACTTGAAAATTGAATGTGCTTTTGCTCTTTTTTAGACCGTGGGGAACAGGAATATGTGTTTCTTCTGCAAATCTGAGCTCAGTGTCAAAAGTTAAGTTTTCTGGTTGAATTGAGCCCTACTGCCAATTCTGAGATAAATTTTGGTCTAATTCCTCAGGGAAAACTCTTACTTGAAAATTGAATGTATTTTTGCTCTTTTTTAGACCATGGGGAACATGAATATGTGTTTCTTCTGCAAATCTGAGCTCAGTGTCAAAAGTTATCTTTTTGGCTGAATTGAGCCCTACTGCCAATTCTGAGATACACTTTGGTCTAACGCCTCAGCGAAACCTCGTACTTGAAAATTGAATGTGTTTTTCTTGTTAGACCGTGGGGATCATGAATATGTGTTGCTTCTGTAAATCTGAGCTCTGTGTCTAAAGTTTTTTCTGGCTGAATTGAATCCAGTTCTGAAATACAGTCTACACTTTGGTCTAACTCCTCAGGGAAAGCTCGTACTTGAAAATTGAATGTGTTTTTGCCCTTTTCAGACTGTGGTTAACATTATTATGTGTTTCTTCTGCAAATCTGAGCTCTGTGTCAAAAGTTAAGTTTTCTGGTTGAATTGAGCCCTACTGCCAATTCTGAGATAAACTTTGGTCTAATTCCTCAGGGAAAACTCTAACTTGAAAATTGAATGTATTTTTGCTCTTTTTTAGACCGTGGGGAACATGAATATGTGTTTCTACTGCAAATCTGAGCTCAGTGTCGAAAGTTACCTTTTTGGCTGAATTGAGCCCTACTGCCAATTCTGAGATACATTTTGGTCTAACTCCTCAGGGAAAGCTCGTACTTGAAAATTGAATGTGTTTTTGGCTTTTTGGAGCGTGGGGATCATGAATATGTGTTGCTTCTGTAAATCTGAGCTCTGTGTCTAAAGTTTTTTCTGGCTGAATTGAATCCAGTTCTGAAATACAGTCTACACTTTGGTCCAACTCCTCAGGGATCTCTCGTACTTGAAAATTGAATGTGTTTTGTGGTTTTCAGACCGTGGGGAACATGAATATGTGTTTCTACTGCAAATCTGAGCTCAGTGTCAAAAGTTACCTTTTTGGCTGAATTGTGCCCTACTGCCAATTCTGAGATACAATTTGGTCTAACTCCTCAGGGAAAGCTCGTACTTGAAAATTGAATGTGTTTTTGCGCTTTTCAGACTGTGGTTAACATGAATATGTGTTTCTTCTGCAAATCTGAGCTCTGTGTCTAAAGTTTTTTCTGGCTGAATTGAATCCAGTTCTGAAATACAGTCTACATTTTGGTCCAACTCCTCAGGGAAAGCTCGTACTTGAAAATTGAATGTGTTTTTGCCTTTTTCAGACTGTGGTTAACATTAATATGTGTTTCTTCGGCAAATCTGAGCTCTGTGTCAAAAGTTAAGTTTTCTGGTTGAATTGAGCCCTACTGCCAATTCTGAGATAAACTTTGGTCTAACTCCTCAGGGAAAGCTCGTACTTGAAAATTGAATGTGTTTTTGCGCTTTTCAGACTGTGGTTAACATGAATATGTGTTTCTTCTGCAAATCTGAGCTCTGTGTCAAAAGTTAAGTTTTCTGGTTGAATTGAGCCCTACTGCCAATTCTGAGATACATTTTGGTCTAACTCCTCAGGGAAAGCTCGTACTTGAAAATTGAATGTGTTTTTGGCTTTTTGGAGCGTGGGGATCATGAATATGTGTTGCTTCTGTAAATCTGAGCTCTGTGTCTAAAGTTTTTTCTGGCTGAATTGAATCCAGTTCTGAAATACAGTCTACACTTTGGTCTAACTCCTCAGGGAAAGCTCGTACTTGAAAATTGAATGTGTTTTTGCGCTTTTCAGACTGTGGTTAACATTAATACGTGTTTCTTCTGCAAATCTGAGCTCTGTGTCAAAAGTTACCTTTTTGGCTGAATTGAGCCCTTCTGCCAATTCTGAGATACACTTTGGTCTAACTCCTCAGGGAAAGCTCGTACTTGAAAATTGAATGTGCTTTTGCTCTTTTTTAGACCGTGGGGAACAGGAATATGTGTTTCTTCTGCAAATCTGAGCTCAGTGTCAAAAGTTAAGTTTTCTGGTTGAATTGAGCCCTACTGCCAATTCTGAGATAAATTTTGGTCTAATTCCTCAGGGAAAACTCTTACTTGAAAATTGAATGTATTTTTGCTCTTTTTTAGACCGTGGGGAACATGAATATGTGTTTCTTCTGCAAATCTGAGCTCAGTGTCAAAAGTTATCTTTTTGGCTGAATTGAGCCCTACTGCCAATTCTGAGATACACTTTGGTCTAACGCCTCAGCGAAACCTCGTACTTGAAAATTGAATGTGTTTTTCTTGTTAGACCGTGGGGATCATGAATATGTGTTGCTTCTGTAAATCTGAGCTCTGTGTCTAAAGTTTTTTCTGGCTGAATTGAATCCAGTTCTGAAATACAGTCTACACTTTGGTCCAACTCCTCAGGGAAAGCTCGTACTTGAAAATTGAATGTGTTTTTGCCCTTTTCAGACTGTGGTTAACATTATTATGTGTTTCTTCTGCAAATCTGAGCTCTGTGTCAAAAGTTAAGTTTTCTGGTTGAATTGAGCCCTACTGCCAATTCTGAGATAAACTTTGGTCTAATTCCTCAGGGAAAACTCTAACTTGAAAATTGAATGTATTTTTGCTCTTTTTTAGACCGTGGGGAACATGAATATGTGTTTCTACTGCAAATCTGAGCTCAGTGTCGAAAGTTACCTTTTTGGCTGAATTGAGCCCTACTGCCAATTCTGAGATACATTTTGGTCTAACTCCTCAGGGAAAGCTCGTACTTGAAAATTGAATGTGTTTTTGGCTTTTTGGAGCGTGGGGATCATGAATATGTGTTGCTTCTGTAAATCTGAGCTCTGTGTCTAAAGTTTTTTCTGGCTGAATTGAATCCAGTTCTGAAATACAGTCTACACTTTGGTCTAACTCCTCAGGGAAAGCTCGTACTTGAAAATTGAATGTGTTTTTGCGCTTTTCAGACTGTGGTTAACATTAATACGTGTTTCTTCTGCAAATCTGAGCTCTGTGTCAAAAGTTACCTTTTTGGCTGAATTGAGCCCTTCTGCCAATTCTGAGATACACTTTGGTCTAACTCCTCAGGGAAAGCTCGTACTTGAAAATTGAATGTGCTTTTGCTCTTTTTTAGACCGTGGGGAACAGGAATATGTGTTTCTTCTGCAAATCTGAGCTCAGTGTCAAAAGTTAAGTTTTCTGGTTGAATTGAGCCCTACTGCCAATTCTGAGATAAATTTTGGTCTAATTCCTCAGGGAAAACTCTTACTTGAAAATTGAATGTATTTTTGCTCTTTTTTAGACCGTGGGGAACATGAATATGTGTTTCTTCTGCAAATCTGAGCTCAGTGTCAAAAGTAATCTTTTTGGCTGAATTGAGCCCTACTGCCAATTCTGAGATACACTTTGGTCTAACGCCTCAGCGAAACCTCGTACTTGAAAATTGAATGTGTTTTTCTTGTTAGACCGTGGGGATCATGAATATGTGTTGCTTCTGTAAATCTGAGCTCTGTGTCTAAAGTTTTTTCTGGCTGAATTGAATCCAGTTCTGAAATACAGTCTGCACTTTGGTCCAACTCCTCAGGGAAAGCTCGTACTTGAAAATTGAATGTGTTTTTGCCCTTTTCAGACTGTGGTTAACATTATTATGTGTTTCTTCTGCAAATCTGAGCTCTGTGTCAAAAGTTAAGTTTTCTGGTTGAATTGAGCCCTACTGCCAATTCTGAGATAAATTTTGGTCTAATTCCTCAGGGAAAACTCTTACTTGAAAATTGAATGTATTTTTGCTCTTTTTTAGACCGTGGGGAACATGAATATGTGTTTCTACTGCAAATCTGAGCTCAGTGTCGAAAGTTACCTTTTTGGCTGAATTGAGCCCTACTGCCAATTCTGAGATACATTTTGGTCCAACTCCTCAGGGAAAGCTCGTACTTGAAAATTGAATGTGTTTTTGCGCTTTTCTGACTGTGGTTAACATTAATATGTGTTTCTTCTGCAAATCTGAGCTCCGTGTCAAAAGTTAAGTTTTCTGGTTGAATTGAGCCCTACTGCCAATTCTGAGATACACTTTGGTCTAACTCCTCAGGGAAAGCTCGTACTTGAAAATTGAATGTGTTTTTGCGCTTTTCAGACTGTGGTTAACATGAATATGTGTTTCTTCTGCAAATCTGAGCTCTGTGTCAAAAGTTAAGTTTTCTGGTTGAATTGAGCCCTACTGCCAATTCTGAGATACATTTTGGTCTAACTCCTCAGGGAAAGCTCGTACTTGAAAATTGAATGTGTTTTTGGATTTTTGGAGCGTGGGGATCATGAATATGTGTTGCTTCTGTAAATCTGAGCTCTGTGTCTAAAGTTTTTTCTGGCTGAATTGAATCCAGTTCTGAAATACAGTCTACACTTTGGTCTAACTCCTCAGGGAAAGCTCGTACTTGAAAATTGAATGTGTTTTTGCGCTTTTCAGACTGTGGTTAACATTAATACGTGTTTCTTCTGCAAATCTAAGCTCTGTGTCAAAAGTTACCTTTTTGGCTGAATTGAGCCCTTCTGCCAATTCTGAGATACACTTTGGTCTAACTCCTCAGGGAAAGCTCGTACTTGAAAATTGAATGTGCTTTTGCGCTTTTCAGACTGTGGTTAACATGAATATGTGTTTCTTCTGCAAATCTGAGCTCTGTGTCTAAAGTTTTTTCTGGCTGAATTGAATCCAGTTCTGAAATACAGTCTACACTTTGGTCCAACTCCTCAGGGAAAGCTCGTACTTGAAAATTGAATGTGTTTTTGCCTTTTTCAGACTGTGGTTAAAATTAATATGTGTTTCTTCTGCAAATCTGAGCTCTGTGTCAAAAGTTAAGTTTTCTGGTTGAATTGAGCCCTACTGCCAATTCTGAGATACACTTTGGTCTAACGCCTCAGCGAAACCTCGTACTTGAAAATTGAATGTGTTTTTTTGTTAGACCGTGGGGATCATGAATATGTGTTGCTTCTGTAAATCTGAGCTCTGTGTCTAAAGTTTTTTCTGGCTGAATTGAATCCAGTTCTGAAATACAGTCTACACTTTGGTCCAACTCCTCACGGAAAGCTCGTACTTGAAAATTGAATGTGTTTTTGCCCTTTTCAGACTGTGGTTAACATTATTATGTGTTTCTTCTGCAAATCTGAGCTCTGTGTCAAAAGTTAAGTTTTCTGGTTGAATTGAGCCCTACTGCCAATTCTGAGATAAACTTTGGTCTAATTCCTCAGGGAAAACTCTAACTTGAAAATTGAATGTATTTTTGCTCTTTTTTAGACCGTGGGGAACATGAATATGTGTTTCTACTGCAAATCTGAGCTCAGTGTCGAAAGTTACCTTTTTGGCTGAATTGAGCCCTACTGCCAATTCTGAGATACATTTTGGTCTAACTCCTCAGGGAAAGCTCGTACTTGAAAATTGAATGTGTTTTTGGCTTTTTGGAGCATGGGGATCATGAATATGTGTTGCTTCTGTAAATCTGAGCTCTGTGTCTAAAGTTTTTTCTGGCTGAATTGAATCCAGTTCTGAAATACAGTCTACACTTTGGTCCAACTCCTCAGGGATCTCTCGTACTTGAAAATTGAATGTGTTTTGTGGTTTTCAGACCGTGGGGAACATGAATATGTGTTTCTACTGCAAATCTGAGCTCAGTGTCAAAAGTTACCTTTTTGGCTGAATTGTGCCCTACTGCCAATTCTGAGATACACTTTGGTCTAACTCCTCAGGGAAAGCTCGTACTTGAAAATTGAATGTGTTTTTGCGCTTTTCAGACTGTGGTTAACATGAATATGTGTTTCTTCTGCAAATCTGAGCTCTGTGTCTAAAGTTTTTTCTGGCTGAATTGAATCCAGTTCTGAAATACAGTCTACATTTTGGTCCAACTCCTCAGGGAAAGCTCGTACTTGAAAATTGAATGTGTTTTTGCCTTTTTCAGACTGTGGTTAACATTAATATGTGTTTCTTCGGCAAATCTGAGCTCTGTGTCAAAAGTTAAGTTTTCTGGTTGAATTGAGCCCTTCTGCCAATTCTGAGATACACTTTGGTCTAACTCCTCAGGGAAAGCTCGTACTTGAAAATTGAATGTGCTTTTGCTCTTTTTTAGACCGTGGGGAACAGGAATATGTGTTTCTTCTGCAAATCTGAGCTCAGTGTCAAAAGTTAAGTTTTCTGGTTGAATTGAGCCCTACTGCCAATTCTGAGATAAATTTTGGTCTAATTCCTCAGGGAAAACTCTTACTTGAAAATTGAATGTATTTTTGCTCTTTTTTAGACCGTGGGGAACATGAATATGTGTTTCTTCTGCAAATCTGAGCTCAGTGTCAAAAGTAATCTTTTTGGCTGAATTGAGCCCTACTGCCAATTCTGAGATACACTTTGGTCTAACGCCTCAGCGAAACCTCGTACTTGAAAATTGAATGTGTTTTTCTTGTTAGACCGTGGGGATCATGAATATGTGTTGCTTCTGTAAATATGAGCTCTGTGTCTAAAGTTTTTTCTGGCTGAATTGAATCCAGTTCTGAAATACAGTCTACACTTTGGTCTAACTCCTCAGGGAAAGCTCGTACTTGAAAATTGAATGTGTTTTTGCGCTTTTCAGACTGTGGTTAACATGAATATGTGTTTCTTCTGCAAATCTGAGCTCTGTGTCTAAAGTTTTTTCTGGCTGAATTGAATCCAGTTCTGAAATACAGTCTACACTTTGGTCCAACTCCTCAGGGAAAGCTCGTACTTGAAAATTGAATGTGTTTTTGCCTTTTTCAGACTGTGGTTAACATTAATATGTGTTTCTTCTGCAAATCTGAGCTCTGTGTCAAAAGTTAAGTTTTCTGGTTGAATTGAGCCCTACTGCCAATTCTGAGATAAACTTTGGTCTCACTCCTCAGGGAAAGCTCGTACTTGAAAATTGAATGTGTTTTTGCGCTTTTCAGACTGTGGTTAACATGAATATGTGTTTCTTCTGCAAATCTGAGCTCTGTGTCAAAAGATAAGTTTTCTGGTTGAATTGAGCCCTACTGCCAATTCTGAGATACATTTTGGTCTAACTCCTCAGGGAAAGCTCGTACTTGAAAATTGAATGTGTTTTTGGCTTTTTGGAGCGTGGGGATCATGAATATGTGTTGCTTCTGTAAATCTGAGCTCTGTGTCTAAAGTTTTTTCTGGCTGAATTGAATCCAGTTCTGAAATACAGTCTACACTTTGGTCTAACTCCTCAGGGAAAGCTTGTACTTGAAAATTGAATGTGTTTTTGCGCTTTTCAGACTGTGGTTAACATTAATACGTGTTTCTTCTGCAAATCTGAGCTCTGTGTCAAAAGTTACCTTTTTGGCTGAATTGAGCCCTTCTGCCAATTCTGAGATACACTTTGGTCTAACTCCTCAGGGAAAGCTCGTACTTGAAAATTGAATGTGCTTTTGCTCTTTTTTAGACCGTGGGGAACAGGAATATGTGTTTCTTCTGCAAATCTGAGCTCAGTGTCAAAAGTTAAGTTTTCTGGTTGAATTGAGCCCTACTGCCAATTCTGAGATAAATTTTGGTCTAATTCCTCAGGGAAAACTCTTACTTGAAAATTGAATGTGTTTTTGCTCTTTTTTAGACCGTGGGGATCATGAATATGTGTTGCTTCTGTAAATCTGAGCTCTGTGTCTAAAGTTTTTTCTGGCTGAATTGAATCCAGTTCTGAAATACAGTCTGCACTTTGGTCCAACTCCTCAGGGAAAGCTCGTACTTGAAAATTGAATGTGTTTTTGCCCTTTTCAGACTGTGGTTAACATTATTATGTGTTTCTTCTGCAAATCTGAGCTCTGTGTCAAAAGTTAAGTTTTCTGGTTGAATTGAGCCCTACTGCCAATTCTGAGATAAACTTTGGTCTAATTCCTCAGGGAAAACTCTAACTTGAAAATTGAATGTATTTTTGCTCTTTTTTAGACCGTGGGGAACATGAATATGTGTTTCTACTGCAAATCTGAGCTCAGTGTCGAAAGTTACCTTTTTGGCTGAATTGAGCCCTACTGCCAATTCTGAGATACATTTTGGTCTAACTCTTCAGGGAAAGCTCGTACTTGAAAATTGAATGTGTTTTTGGCTTTTTGGAGCGTGGGGATCATGAATATGTGTTGCTTCTGTAAATCTGAGCTCTGTGTCTAAAGTTTTTTCTGGCTGAATTGAATCCAGTTCTGAAATACAGTCTACACTTTGGTCCAACTCCTCAGGGAAAGCTCGTACTTGAAAATTGAATGTGTTTTTGCGCTTTTCTGACTGTGGTTAACATTAATATGTGTTTCTTCTGCAAATCTGAGCTCCGTGTCAAAAGTTAAGTTTTCTGGTTGAATTGAGCCCTACTGCCAATTCTGAGATACACTTTGGTCTAACTCCTCAGGGAAAGCTCGTACTTGAAAATTGAATGTGTTTTTGCGCTTTTCAGACTGTGGTTAACATGAATATGTGTTTCTTCTGCAAATCTGAGCTCTGTGTCAAAAGTTAAGTTTTCTGGTTGAATTGAGCCCTACTGCCAATTCTGAGATACATTTTGGTCTAACTCCTCAGGGAAAGCTCGTACTTGAAAATTGAATGTGTTTTTGGCTTTTTGGAGCGTGGGGATCATGAATATGTGTTGCTTCTGTAAATCTGAGCTCTGTGTCTAAAGTTTTTTCTGGCTGAATTGAATCCAGTTCTGAAATACAGTCTACACTTTGGTCTAACTCCTCAGGGAAAGCTCGTACTTGAAAATTGAATGTGTTTTTGCGCTTTTCAGACTGTGGTTAACATTAATACGTGTTTCTTCTGCAAATCTGAACTCTGTGTCAAAAGTTACCTTTTTGGCTGAATTGAGCCCTTCTGCCAATTCTGAGATACACTTTGGTCTAACTCCTCAGGGAAAGCTCGTACTTGAAAATTGAATGTGCTTTTGCGCTTTTCAGACTGTGGTTAACATGAATATGTGTTTCTTCTGCAAATCTGAGCTCTGTGTCTAAAGTTTTTTCTGGCTGAATTGAATCCAGTTCTGAAATACAGTCTACACTTTGGTCCAACTCCTCAGGGAAAGCTCGTACTTGAAAATTGAATGTGTTTTTGCCTTTTTCAGACTGTGGTTAAAATTAATATGTGTTTCTTCTGCAAATCTGAGCTCTGTGTCAAAAGTTAAGTTTTCTGGTTGAATTGAGCCCTACTGCCAATTCTGAGATAAACTTTGGTCTAACTCCTCAGGGAAAGCTCGTACTTGAAAATTGAATGTGTTTTTGCGCTTTTCAGACTGTGGTTAACATGAATATGTGTTTCTTCTGCAAATCTGAGCTCTGTGTCAAAAGTTAAGTTTTCTGGTTGAATTGAGCCCTACTGCCAATTCTGAGATACATTTTGGTCTAACTCCTCAGGGAAAGCTCGTACTTGAAAATTGAATGTGTTTTTGGCTTTTTGGAGCGTGGGGATCATGAATATGTGTTGCTTCTGTAAATCTGAGCTCTGTGTCTAAAGTTTTTTCTGGCTGAATTGAATCCAGTTCTGAAATACAGTCTACACTTTGGTCTAACTCCTCAGGGAAAGCTCGTACTTGAAAATTGAATGTGTTTTTGCGCTTTTCAGACTGTGGTTAACATTAATACGTGTTTCTTCTGCAAATCTGAGCTCTGTGTCAAAAGTTACCTTTTTGGCTGAATTGAGCCATTCTGCCAATTCTGAGATACACTTTGGTCTAACTCCTCAGGGAAAGCTCGTACTTGAAAATTGAATGTGCTTTTGCTCTTTTTTAGACCGTGGGGAACAGGAATATGTGTTTCTTCTGCAAATCTGAGCTCAGTGTCAAAAGTTAAGTTTTCTGGTTGAATTGAGCCCTACTGCCAATTCTGAGATAAATTTTGGTCTAATTCCTCAGGGAAAACTCTTACTTGAAAATTGAATGTATTTTTGCTCTTTTTTAGACCGTGGGGAACATGAATATGTGTTTCTTCTGCAAATCTGAGCTCAGTGTCAAAAGTTAAGTTTTCTGGTTGAATTGAGCCCTACTGCCAATTCTGAGATACACTTTGGTCTAACTCCTCAGGGAAAGCTCGTACTTGAAAATTGAATGTGTTTTTGCACTTTTCAGACTGTGGTTAACATGAATATGTGTTTCTTCTGCAAATCTGAGCTCTGTGTCTAAAGTTTTTTCTGGCTGAATTGAATCCAGTTCTGAAATACAGTCTACACTTTGGTCCAACTCCTCAGGGAAAGCTCGTACTTGAAAATTGAATGTGTTTTTGCCTTTTTCAAACTGTGGTTAACATTAATATGTGTTTCTTCTGCAAATCTGAGCTCTGTGTCAAAAGTTAAGTTTTCTGGTTGAATTGAGCCCTACTGCCAATTCTGAGATAAACTTTGGTCTCACTCCTCAGGGAAAGCTCGTACTTGAAAATTGAATGTGTTTTTGCGCTTTTCAGACTGTGGTTAACATGAATATGTGTTTCTACTGCAAATCTGAGCTCAGTGTCGAAAGTTACCTTTTTGGCTGAATTGAGCCCTACTGCCAATTCTGAGATACATTTTGGTCTAACTCTTCAGGGAAAGCTCGTACTTGAAAATTGAATGTGTTTTTGGCTTTTTGGAGCGTGGGGATCATGAATATGTGTTGCTTCTGTAAATCTGAGCTCTGTGTCTAAAGTTTTTTCTGGCTGAATTGAATCCAGTTCTGAAATACAGTCTACACTTTGGTCCAACTCCTCAGGGAAAGCTCGTACTTGAAAATTGAATGTGTTTTTGCGCTTTTCTGACTGTGGTTAACATTAATATGTGTTTCTTCTGCAAATCTGAGCTCCGTGTCAAAAGTTAAGTTTTCTGGTTGAATTGAGCCCTTCTGCCAATTCTGAGATACACTTTGGTCTAACTCCTCAGGGAAAGCTCGTACTTGAAAATTGAATGTGCTCTTGCTCTTTTTTAGACCGTGGGGAACAGGAATATGTGTTTCTTCTGCAAATCTGAGCTCTGTGTCAAAAGTTACCTTTTTGGCTGAATTGAGCCCTTCTGCCAATTCTGAGATACACTTTGGTCTAACTCCTCAGGGAAAGCTCGTACTTGAAAATTGAATGTGCTTTTGCTCTTTTTTAGACCGTGGGGAACAGGAATATGTGTTTCTTCTGCAAATCTGAGCTCTGTGTCAAACGTTACGTTTTCTGGTTGAATTGAGGCCTACTGCCAATTCTGAGATGCACTTTGGCCTAATTCCTCAGGGATCTCTCGTACTTGAAAATTGAATGTGTTTTGTGGTTTTCAGACCATGGGGAACATGAATATGTGTTTCTACTGCAAATCTGAGCTCAGTGTCAAAAGTTACATTTTTGGCTGAATTGAGCCCTTCTGCCAATTCTGAGATACACTTTGGTCTAACTCCTCAGGGAAAGCTCGTACTTGAAAATTGAATGTGTTTTTGCGCTTTTCAGACTGTGGTTAACATGAATATGTGTTTCTACTGCAAATCTGAGCTCAGTGTCAAAAGTTACCTTTTTGGCTGAATTGAGCCCTTCTGCCAATTCTGAGATACACTTTGGTCTAACTCCTCAGGGAAAGCTCGTACTTGAAAATTGAATGTGCTTTTGCTCTTTTTTAGACCGTGGGGAACAGGAATATGTGTTTCTTCTGCAAATCTGAGCTCTGTGTCAAACGTTACGTTTTCTGGTTGAATTGAGGCCTACTGCCAATTCTGAGATGCACTTTGGCCTAATTCCTCAGGGATCTCTCGTACTTGAAAATTGAATGTGTTTTGTGGTTTTCAGACCATGGGGAACATGAATATGTGTTTCTACTGCAAATCTGAGCTCAGTGTCAAAAGTTTCCTTTTTGGCTGAATTGAGCCCTTCTGCCAATTCTGAGATACACTTTGGTCTAACTCCTCAGGGAAAGCTCGTACTTGAAAATTGAATGTGTTTTTGCGCTTTTCAGACTGTGGTTAACATTAATATGTGTTTCTTCTGAAAATCTGAGCTCTGTGTCAAAAGTTAAGTTTTCTGGTTGAATTGTGCCCTCCTGCCAATTCTTTGGTCTAATTCCTCAGGGAAAACTCTTACTTGAAAATTGAATGTATTTTTGCTCTTTTTTACACTTTGGTCTAACTTTGGTCTAAGTCCTCAGGGAAAGCTCGTACTTGGAAATTGAATGTGTTTTTGGATTTTTAGACCGTGGGGATCATGAATATGTGTTTCTTCTGCAAATCTGAGCTCTGTGTCAAAAGTTACCTTTTTGGCTGAATTGTGCCCTACTGCCAATTCTGAGATACACTTTGGTCTAACTCCTCAGGGATCTCTCGTACTTGAAAATTGAATGTGTTTTGTGGTTTTCAGACCGTGGGGAACAAGAATATGTGTTTCTACTGCAAATCTGAGCTCAGTGTCAAAAGTTACCTTTTTGGCTGAATTGAGCCCTTCTGCCAATTCTGAGATACACTTTGGTCTAACTCCTCAGGGAAAGCTCGTACTTGAAAATTGAATGTGCTTTTGCTCTTTTTTAGACCGTGGGGAACCGGAATATGTGTTTCTTCTGCAAATCTGAGCTCTGTGTCAAACGTTACGTTTTCTGGTTGAATTGAGGCCTACTGCCAATTCTGAGATGCACTTTGGCCTAATTCCTCAGGGATCTCTCGTACTTGAAAATTGAATGTGTTTTGTGGTTTTCAGACCATGGGGAACATGAATATGTGTTTCTACTGCAAATCTGAGCTCAGTGTCAAAAGTTACCTTTTTGGCTGAATTGTGCCCTACTGCCAATTCTGAGATACACTTTGGTCTAACTCCTCAGGGAAAGCTCGTACTTGAAAATTGAATGTGTTTTGTGGTTTTCAGACAGTGGGGAACATGAATATGTGTTTCTTCTGCAAATCTGAGCTCTGTGTCAAAAGTTAAGTTTTCTGGTTGAATTGAGCCCTACTGCCAATTCTGAGATAAACTTTGGTCTAATTCCTCAGGGAAAACTCTAACTTGAAAATTGAATGTATTTTTGCTCTTTTTTAGACCGTGGGGAACATGAATATGTGTTTCTACTGCAAATCTGAGCTCAGTGTCAAAAGTTACCTTTTTGGCTGAATTGAGCCCTACTGCCAATTCTGAGATACATTTTGGTCTAACTCCTCAGGGAAAGCTCGTACTTGAAAATTGAATGTGTTTTTGGCTTTTTGGAGCGTGGGGATCATGAATATGTGTTGCTTCTGTAAATCTGAGCTCTGTGTCTAAAGTTTTTTCTGGCTGAATTGAATCCAGTTCTGAAATACAGTCTACACTTTGGTCCAACTCCTCAGGGAAAGCTCGTACTTGAAAATTGAATGTGTTTTTGCGCTTTTCAGACTGTGGTTAACATTAATATGTGTTTCTTCTGCAAATCTGAGCTCCGTGTCAAAAGTTAAGTTTTCTGGTTGAATTGAGCCCTACTGCCAATTCTGAGATACACTTTGGTCTAACTCCTCAGGGAAAGCTCGTACTTGAAAATTGAATGTGTTTTTGCGCTTTTCAGACTGTGGTTAACATGAATATGTGTTTCTTCTGCAAATCTGAGCTCTGTGTCAAAAGTTAAGTTTTCTGGTTGAATTGAGCCCTACTGCCAATTCTGAGATACATTTTGGTCTAACTCCTCAGGGAAAGCTCGTACTTGAAAATTGAATGTGTTTTTGGCTTTTTGGAGCGTGGGGATCATGAATATGTGTTGCTTCTGTAAATCTGAGCTCTGTGTCTAAAGTTTTTTCTGGCTGAATTGAATCCAGTTCTGAAATACAGTCTACACTTTGGTCTAACTCCTCAGGGAAAGCTCGTACTTGAAAATTGAATGTGTTTTTGCGCTTTTCAGACTGTGGTTAACATTAATATGTGTTTCTTCTGCAAATCTGAGCTCCGTGTCAAAAGTTAAGTTTTCTGGTTGAATTGAGCCCTACTGCCAATTCTGAGATACACTTTGGTCTAACTCCTCAGGGAAAGCTCGTACTTGAAAATTGAATGTGTTTTTGTGCTTTTCAGACTGTGGTTAACATGAATATGTGTTTCTTCTGCAAATCTGAGCTCTGTGTCAAAAGTTAAGTTTTCTGGTTGAATTGAGCCCTACTGCCAATTCTGAGATACACTTTGGTCTAACTCCTCAGGGAAAGCTCGTACTTGAAAATTGAATGTGTTTTTGCGCTTTTCAGACTGTGGTTAACATGAATATGTGTTTCTTCTGCAAATCTGAGCTCTGTGTCAAAAGTTAAGTTTTCTGGTTGAATTGAGCCCTACTGCCAATTCTGAGATAAACTTTGGTCTAATTCCTCAGGGAAAACTCTTACTTGAAAATTGAATGTATTTTTGCTCTTTTTTAGACCGTGGGGAACAGGAATATGTGTTTCTTCTGCAAATCTGAGCTCAGTGTCAAAAGTTAAGTTTTCTGGTTGAATTGAGCCCTACTGCCAATTCTGAGATAAATTTTGGTCTAATTCCTCAGGGAAAACTCTTACTTGAAAATTGAATGTATTTTTGCTCTTTTTTAGACCGTGGGGAACATGAATATGTGTTTCTTCTGCAAATCTGAGCTCAGTGTCAAAAGTAATCTTTTTGGCTGAATTGAGCCCTACTGCCAATTCTGAGATACACTTTGGTCTAACGCCTCAGCGAAACCTCGTACTTGAAAATTGAATGTGTTTTTCTTGTTAGACCGTGGGGATCATGAATATGTGTTGCTTCTGTAAATCTGAGCTCTGTGTCTAAAGTTTTTTCTGGCTGAATTGAATCCAGTTCTGAAATACAGTCTGCACTTTGGTCCAACTCCTCAGGGAAAGCTCGTACTTGAAAATTGAATGTGTTTTTGCCCTTTTCAGACTGTGGTTAACATTATTATGTGTTTCTTCTGCAAATCTGAGCTCTGTGTCAAAAGTTAAGTTTTCTGGTTGAATTGAGCCCTACTGCCAATTCTGAGATAAATTTTGGTCTAATTCCTCAGGGAAAACTCTAACTTGAAAATTGAATGTATTTTTGCTCTTTTTTAGACCGTGGGGAACATGAATATGTGTTTCTACTGCAAATCTGAGCTCAGTGTCGAAAGTTACCTTTTTGGCTGAATTGAGCCCTACTGCCAATTCTGAGATACATTTTGGTCTAACTCTTCAGGGAAAGCTCGTACTTGAAAATTGAATGTGTTTTTGGCTTTTTGGAGCGTGGGGATCATGAATATGTGTTGCTTCTGTAAATCTGAGCTCTGTGTCTAAAGTTTTTTCTGGCTGAATTGAATCCAGTTCTGAAATACAGTCTACACTTTGGTCCAACTCCTCAGGGAAAGCTCGTACTTGAAAATTGAATGTGTTTTTGCGCTTTTCTGACTGTGGTTAACATTAATATGTGTTTCTTCTGCAAATCTGAGCTCCGTGTCAAAAGTTAAGTTTTCTGGTTGAATTGAGCCCTTCTGCCAATTCTGAGATACACTTTGGTCTAACTCCTCAGGGAAAGCTCGTACTTGAAAATTGAATGTGCTCTTGCTCTTTTTTAGACCGTGGGGAACAGGAATATGTGTTTCTTCTGCAAATCTGAGCTCTGTGTCAAAAGTTACCTTTTTGGCTGAATTGAGCCCTTCTGCCAATTCTGAGATACACTTTGGTCTAACTCCTCAGGGAAAGCTCGTACTTGAAAATTGAATGTGCTTTTGCTCTTTTTTAGACCGTGGGGAACAGGAATATGTGTTTCTTCTGCAAATCTGAGCTCTGTGTCAAACGTTACGTTTTCTGGTTGAATTGAGGCCTACTGCCAATTCTGAGATGCACTTTGGCCTAATTCCTCAGGGATCTCTCGTACTTGAAAATTGAATGTGTTTTGTGGTTTTCAGACCATGGGGAACATGAATATGTGTTTCTACTGCAAATCTGAGCTCAGTGTCAAAAGTTACATTTTTGGCTGAATTGAGCCCTTCTGCCAATTCTGAGATACACTTTGGTCTAACTCCTCAGGGAAAGCTCGTACTTGAAAATTGAATGTGTTTTTGCGCTTTTCAGACTGTGGTTAACATGAATATGTGTTTCTACTGCAAATCTGAGCTCAGTGTCAAAAGTTACCTTTTTGGCTGAATTGAGCCCTTCTGCCAATTCTGAGATACACTTTGGTCTAACTCCTCAGGGAAAGCTCGTACTTGAAAATTGAATGTGCTTTTGCTCTTTTTTATACCGTGGGGAACAGGAATATGTGTTTCTTCTGCAAATCTGAGCTCTGTGTCAAACGTTACGTTTTCTGGTTGAATTGAGGCCTACTGCCAATTCTGAGATGCACTTTGGCCTAATTCCTCAGGGATCTCTCGTACTTGAAAATTGAATGTGTTTTGTGGTTTTCAGACCATGGGGAACATGAATATGTGTTTCTACTGCAAATCTGAGCTCAGTGTCAAAAGTTTCCTTTTTGGCTGAATTGAGCCCTTCTGCCAATTCTGAGATACACTTTGGTCTAACTCCTCAGGGAAAGCTCGTACTTGAAAATTGAATGTGTTTTTGCGCTTTTCAGACTGTGGTTAACATTAATATGTGTTTCTTCTGAAAATCTGAGCTCTGTGTCAAAAGTTAAGTTTTCTGGTTGAATTGTGCCCTCCTGCCAATTCTTTGGTCTAATTCCTCAGGGAAAACTCTTACTTGAAAATTGAATGTATTTTTGCTCTTTTTTACACTTTGGTCTAACTTTGGTCTAAGTCCTCAGGGAAAGCTCGTACTTGGAAATTGAATGTGTTTTTGGATTTTTAGACCGTGGGGATCATGAATATGTGTTGCTTCTGTAAATCTGAGCTCTGTGTCTAAAGATTTTTCTGGCTGAATTGAATTCAGTTCTGAAATACAGTCTGCACTTTGGTCTAACTCCTCAGGGAAAGCTCGTACTTGAAAATTGAATGTGTTTTTGCGCTTTTCAGACTGTGGTTAACATTAATATGTGTTTCTTCTGCAAATCTGAGCTCCGTGTCAAAAGTTAAGTTTTCTGGTTGAATTGAGCCCTACTGCCAATTCTGAGATACACTTTGGTCTAACTCCTCAGGGAAAGCTCGTACTTGAAAATTGAATGTGTTTTTGCGCTTTTCAGACTGTGGTTAACATGAATATGTGTTTCTTCTGCAAATCTGAGCTCTGTGTCAAAAGTTACCTTTTTGGCTGAATTGTGCCCTACTGCCAATTCTGAGATACACTTTGGTCTAACTCCTCAGGGATCTCTCGTACTTGAAAATTGAATGTGTTTTGTGGTTTTCAGACCGTGGGGAACAAGAATATGTGTTTCTACTGCAAATCTGAGCTCAGTGTCAAAAGTTACCTTTTTGGCTGAATTGAGCCCTTCTGCCAATTCTGAGATACACTTTGGTCTAACTCCTCAGGGAAAGCTCGTACTTGAAAATTGAATGTGCTTTTGCTCTTTTTTAGACCGTGGGGAACCGGAATATGTGTTTCTTCTGCAAATCTGAGCTCTGTGTCAAACGTTACGTTTTCTGGTTGAATTGAGGCCTACTGCCAATTCTGAGATGCACTTTGGCCTAATTCCTCAGGGATCTCTCGTACTTGAAAATTGAATGTGTTTTGTGGTTTTCAGACCATGGGGAACATGAATATGTGTTTCTACTGCAAATCTGAGCTCAGTGTCAAAAGTTACCTTTTTGGCTGAATTGTGCCCTACTGCCAATTCTGAGATACACTTTGGTCTAACTCCTCAGGGAAAGCTCGTACTTGAAAATTGAATGTGTTTTGTGGTTTTCAGACCGTGGGGAACATGAATATGTGTTTCTTCTGCAAATCTGAGCTCTGTGTCAAAAGTTAAGTTTTCTGGTTGAATTGAGCCCTACTGCCAATTCTGAGATAAACTTTGGTCTAATTCCTCAGGGAAAACTCTAACTTGAAAATTGAATGTATTTTTGCTCTTTTTTAGACCGTGGGGAACATGAATATGTGTTTCTACTGCAAATCTGAGCTCAGTGTCAAAAGTTACCTTTTTGGCTGAATTGAGCCCTACTGCCAATTCTGAGATACATTTTGGTCTAACTCCTCAGGGAAAGCTCGTACTTGAAAATTGAATGTGTTTTTGGCTTTTTGGAGCGTGGGGATCATGAATATGTGTTGCTTCTGTAAATCTGAGCTCTGTGTCTAAAGTTTTTTCTGGCTGAATTGAATCCAGTTCTGAAATACAGTCTACACTTTGGTCCAACTCCTCAGGGAAAGCTCGTACTTGAAAATTGAATGTGTTTTTGCGCTTTTCAGACTGTGGTTAACATTAATATGTGTTTCTTCTGCAAATCTGAGCTCCGTGTCAAAAGTTAAGTTTTCTGGTTGAATTGAGCCCTACTGCCAATTCTGAGATACACTTTGGTCTAACTCCTCAGGGAAAGCTCGTACTTGAAAATTGAATGTGTTTTTGCGCTTTTCAGACTGTGGTTAACATGAATATGTGTTTCTTCTGCAAATCTGAGCTCTGTGTCAAAAGTTAAGTTTTCTGGTTGAATTGAGCCCTACTGCCAATTCTGAGATACATTTTGGTCTAACTCCTCAGGGAAAGCTCGTACTTGAAAATTGAATGTGTTTTTGGCTTTTTGGAGCGTGGGGATCATGAATATGTGTTGCTTCTGTAAATCTGAGCTCTGTGTCTAAAGTTTTTTCTGGCTGAATTGAATCCAGTTCTGAAATACAGTCTACACTTTGGTCTAACTCCTCAGGGAAAGCTCGTACTTGAAAATTGAATGTGTTTTTGCGCTTTTCAGACTGTGGTTAACATTAATATGTGTTTCTTCTGCAAATCTGAGCTCCGTGTCAAAAGTTAAGTTTTCTGGTTGAATTGAGCCCTACTGCCAATTCTGAGATACACTTTGGTCTAACTCCTCAGGGAAAGCTCGTACTTGAAAATTGAATGTGTTTTTGTGCTTTTCAGACTGTGGTTAACATGAATATGTGTTTCTTCTGCAAATCTGAGCTCTGTGTCAAAAGTTAAGTTTTCTGGTTGAATTGAGCCCTACTGCCAATTCTGAGATACACTTTGGTCTAACTCCTCAGGGAAAGCTCGTACTTGAAAATTGAATGTGTTTTTGCGCTTTTCAGACTGTGGTTAACATGAATATGTGTTTCTTCTGCAAATCTGAGCTCTGTGTCAAAAGTTAAGTTTTCTGGTTGAATTGAGCCCTACTGCCAATTCTGAGATAAACTTTGGTCTAATTCCTCAGGGAAAACTCTTACTTGAAAATTGAATGTATTTTTGCTCTTTTTTAGACCGTGGGGAACATGAATATGTGTTTCTACTGCAAATCTGAGCTCAGTGTCAAAAGTTACCTTTTTGGCTGAATTGTGCCCTACTGCCAATTCTGAGATACACTTTGGTCTAACTCCTCAGGGATCTCTCGTACTTGAAAATTGAATGTGTTTTGTGGTTTTCAGACCGTGGGGAACAAGAATATGTGTTTCTACTGCAAATCTGAGCTCAGTGTCAAAAGTTACCTTTTTGGCTGAATTGAGCCCTTCTGCCAATTCTGAGATACACTTTGGTCTAACTCCTCAGGGAAAGCTCGTACTTGAAAATTGAATGTGCTTTTGCTCTTTTTTAGACCGTGGGGAACCGGAATATGTGTTTCTTCTGCAAATCTGAGCTCTGTGTCAAACGTTACGTTTTCTGGTTGAATTGAGGCCTACTGCCAATTCTGAGATGCACTTTGGCCTAATTCCTCAGGGATCTCTCGTACTTGAAAATTGAATGTGTTTTGTGGTTTTCAGACCATCGGGAACATGAATATGTGTTTCTACTGCAAATCT
Source organism: Pantherophis vulpinus (assembly GCA_037215915.1). Classification (NCBI taxonomy): domain Eukaryota; kingdom Metazoa; phylum Chordata; class Lepidosauria; order Squamata; family Colubridae; genus Pantherophis; species Pantherophis vulpinus. The sequence continues at coordinate 185,731,832 of JAXLNS010000001.1, forward strand.
GAGCTCAGTGTCAAAAGTTACCTTTTTGGCTGAATTGTGCCCTACTGCCAATTCTGAGATACACTTTGGTCTAACTCCTCAGGGAAAGCTCGTACTTGAAAATTGAATGTGTTTTCTGGTTTTCAGACCGTGGGGAACATGAATATGTGTTTCTTCTGCAAATCTGAGCTCTGTGTCAAAAGTTAAGTTTTCTGGTTGAATTGAGCCCTACTGCCAATTCTGAGATAAACTTTGGTCTAATTCCTCAGGGAAAACTCTAACTTGAAAATTGAATGTATTTTTGCTCTTTTTTAGACCGTGGGGAACATGAATATGTGTTTCTACTGCAAATCTGAGCTCAGTGTCAAAAGTTACCTTTTTGGCTGAATTGAGCCCTACTGCCAATTCTGAGATACATTTTGGTCTAACTCCTCAGGGAAAGCTCGTACTTGAAAATTGAATGTGTTTTTGGCTTTTTGGAGCGTGGGGATCATGAATATGTGTTGCTTCTGTAAATCTGAGCTCTGTGTCTAAAGTTTTTTCTGGCTGAATTGAATCCAGTTCTGAAATACAGTCTACACTTTGGTCCAACTCCTCAGGGAAAGCTCGTACTTGAAAATTGAATGTGTTTTTGCGCTTTTCAGACTGTGGTTAACATTAATATGTGTTTCTTCTGCAAATCTGAGCTCCGTGTCAAAAGTTAAGTTTTATGGTTGAATTGAGCCCTACTGCCAATTCTGAGATACACTTTGGTCTAACACCTCAGGGAAAGCTCGTACTTGAAAATTGAATCTGTTTTTGCGCTTTTCAGACTGTGGTTAACATGAATATGTGTTTCTTCTGCAAATCTGAGCTCTGTGTCAAAAGTTAAGTTTTCTGGTTGAATTGAGCCCTACTGCCAATTCTGAGATACATTTTGGTCTAACTCCTCAGGGAAAGCTCGTACTTGAAAATTGAATGTGTTTTTGGCTTTTTGGAGCGTGGGGATCATGAATATGTGTTGCTTCTATAAATCTGAGCTCTGTGTCTAAAGTTTTTTCTGGCTGAATTGAATCCAGTTCTGAAATACAGTCTACACTTTGGTCTAACTCCTCAGGGAAAGCTCGTACTTGAAAATTGAATGTGTTTTTGCGCTTTTCAGACTGTGGTTAACATTAATACGTGTTTCTTCTGCAAATCTGAGCTCTGTGTCAAAAGTTACCTTTTTGGCTGAATTGAGCCCTTCTGCCAATTCTGAGATACACTTTGGTCTAACTCCTCAGGGAAAGCTCGTACTTGATAATAGAATGTGCTTTTGCTCTTTTTTAGACCGTGGGGAACAGGAATATGTGTTTCTTCTGCAAATCTGAGCTCTGTGTCAAACGTTACGTTTTCTGGTTGAATTGAGCCCTACTGCCAATTCTGAGATACATTTTGGTCTAATTCCTCAGGGAAAACTCTTACTTGAAAATTGAATATATTTTTGCTCTTTTTTAGACCGTGGGGAACATGAATATGTGTTTCTACTGCAAATCTGAGCTCAGTGTCAAAAGTTACCTTTTTGGCTGAATTGTGCCCTACTGCCAATTCTGAGATACACTTTGGTCTAACTCCTCAGGGATCTCTCGTACTTGAAAATTGAATGTGTTTTGTGGTTTTCAGACCGTGGGGAAAATGAATATGTGTTTCTACTGCAAATCTGAGCTCAGTGTCAAAAGTTACGTTTTTGGCTGAATTGAGCCCTTCTGCCAATTCTGAGATACACTTTGGTCTAACTCCTCAGGGAAAGCTCGTACTTGAAAATTGAATGTGTTTTTGCGCTTTTCAGACTGTGGTTAACATTAATATGTGTTTCTTCTGCAAATCTGAGCTCTGTGTCAAAAGTTAAGTTTTCTGGTTGAATTGTGCCCTACTGCCAATTCTGAGATAAACTTTGGTCTAATTCCTCAGGGAAATCTCTTACTTGAAAATTGAATATATTTTTGCTCTTTTTTAGACCGTGGGGAACATGAATATGTGTTTCTACTGCAAATCTGAGCTCAGTGTCAAAAGTTACCTTTTTGGCTGAATTGTGCCCTACTGCCAATTCTGAGATAAACTTTGGTCTAACTCCTCAGGGAAAGCTCGTACTTGAAAATTGAATGTGTTTTGTGGTTTTCAGACCGTGGGGAACATGAATATGTGTTTCTACTGCAAATCTGAGCTCAGTGTCAAAAGTTACCTTTTTGGCTGAATTGTGCCCTACTGCCAATTCTGAGATACACTTTGGTCTAACTCCTCAGGGAAAGCTCGTACTTGAAAATTGAATGTGTTTTGTGGTTTTCAGACCGTGGGGAACATGAATATGTGTTTCTTCTGCAAATCTGAGCTCTGTGTCAAAAGTTAAGTTTTCTGGTTGAATTGAGCCCTACTACCAATTCTGAGATAAACTTTGGTCTAATTCCTCAGGGAAAACTCTTACTTGAAAATTGAATGTATTTTTGCTCTTTTTTAGACCGTGGGGAACATGAATATGTGTTTCTACTGCAAATCTGAGCTCAGTGTCAAAAGTTACCTTTTTGGCTGAATTGTGCCCTACTGCCAATTCTGAGATACACTTTGGTCTAACTCCTCAGGGAAAGCTCGTACTTGGAAATTGAATGTGTTTTTGGATTTTTAGACCGTGGGGATCATGAATATGTGTTGCTTCTGTAAATCTGAGCTCTGTGTCTAAAGATTTTTCTGGCTGAATTGAATTCAGTTCTGAAATACAGTCTGCACTTTGGTCTAACTCCTCAGGGAAAGCTCGTACTTGAAAATTGAATGTGTTTTTCTGCTTTTCAGACTGTGGTTAACATTAATATGTGTTTCTTTTGCAAATCTGAGCTCTGTGTCAAAAGTTAAGTTTTCTGGTTGAATTGAGCCCTACTGCCAATTCTGAGATACATTTTGGTCTAACTCCTCAGGGAAAGCTCGTACTTGAAAATTGAATGTGTTTTTGGCTTTTTGGAGCGTGGGGATCATGAATATGTGTTGCTTCTGTAAATCTGAGCTCTGTGTCTAAAGTTTTTTCTGGCTGAATTGAATCCAGTTCTGAAATACAGTCTACACTTTGGTCTAACTCCTCAGGGAAAGCTCGTACTTGAAAATTGAATGTGTTTTTGCGCTTTTCAGACTGTGGTTAACATTAATACGTGTTTCTTCTGCAAATCTGAGCTCTGTGTCAAAAGTTACCTTTTTGGCTGAATTGAGGCCTACTGCCAATTCTGAGATGCACTTTGGCCTAATTCCTCAGGGATCTCTCGTACTTGAAAATTGAATGTGTTTTGTGGTTTTCAGACCATGGGGAACATGAATATGTGTTTCTTCTGCAAATCTGAGCTCTGTGTCAAAAGTTACCTTTTTGGCTGAATTGTGCCCTACTGCCAATTCTGAGATACACTTTGGTCTGACTCCTCAGGGAAAGCTCGTACTTGAAAATTGAATGTGTTTTTGCGCTTTTCAGACTGTGGTTAACATTAATATGTGTTTCTTCTGCAAATCTGAGCTCTGTGTCAAAAGTTAAGTTTTCTGGTTGAATTGTGCCCTACTGCCAATTCTGAGATAAACTTTGGTCTAATTCCTCAGGGAAAACTCTTACTTGAAAATTGAATATATTTTTGCTCTTTTTTAGACCGTGGGGAACATGAATATGTGTTTCTACTGCAAATCTGAGCTCAGTGTCAAAAGTTACCTTTTTGGCTGAATTGTGCCCTACTGCCAATTCTGAGATACACTTTGGTCTAACTCCTCAGGGAAAGCTCGTACTTGAAAATTGAATGTGTTTTGTGGTTTTCAGACCGTGGGGAACATGAATATGTGTTTCTTCTGCAAATCTGAGCTCTGTGTCAAAAGTTAAGTTTTCTGGTTGAATTGTGCCCTACTGCCAATTCTGAGATAAACTTTGGTCTAATTCCTCAGGGAAAACTCTTACTTGAAAATTGAATATATTTTTGCTCTTTTTTAGATCGTGGGGAACATGAATACGTGTTTCTACTGCAAATCTGAGCTCAGTGTCAAAAGTTACCTTTTTGGCTGAATTGTGCCCTACTGCCAATTCTGAGATATACTTTGGTCTAACTCCTCAGGGAAAGCTCGTACTTGGAAATTGAATGTGTTTTTGGATTTTTAGACGGTGGGGATCATGAATATGTGTTTCTTCTGCAAATCTGAGCTCTGTGTCAAAAGTTAAGTTTTCTGGTTGAATTGAGCCCTACTCCCAATTCTGAGATACATTTTGGTCTAACTCCTCAGGGAAAGCTCGTACTTGAAAATTGAATGTGTTTTTGGCTTTTTGGAGCGTGGGGATCATGAATATGTGTTGCTTCTGTAAATCTGAGCTCTGTGTCTAAAGTTTTTTCTGGCTGAATTGAATCCAGTTCTGAAATACAGTCTACACTTTGGTCCAACTCCTCAGGGAAAGCTCGTACTTGAAAATTGAATGTGTTTTTGCCCTTTTCAGACTGTGGTTAACATTAATATGTGTTTCTTCTGCAAATCTGAGCTCTGTGTCAAAAGTTAAGTTTTCTGGTTGAATTGAGCCCTACTGCCAATTCTGAGATAAACTTTGGTCTAATTCCTCAGGGAAAACTCTTACTTGAAAATTGAATGTATTTTTGCTCTTTTTTAGACCGTGGGGAACATGAATATGTGTTTCTACTGCAAATCTGAGCTCAGTGTCAAAAGTTACCTTTTTGGCTGAATTGTGCCCTACTGCCAATTCTGAGATACACTTTGGTCTAACTCCTCAGGGATCTCTCGTACTTGAAAATTGAATGTGTTTTGTGGTTTTCAGACCGTGGGGAACATGAATATGTGTTTCTACTGCAAATCTGAGCTCAGTGTCAAAAGTTACCTTTTTGGCTGAATTGAGCCCTTCTGCCAATTCTGAGATATACTTTGGTCTAACTCCTCAGGGAAAGCTCGTACTTGAAAATTGAATGTGCTTTTGCTCTTTTTTAGACCGTGGGGAACAGGAATATGTGTTTCTTCTGCAAATCTGAGCTCTGTGTCAAACGTTACGTTTTCTGGTTGAATTGAGGCCTACTGCCAATTCTGAGATGCACTTTGGCCTAATTCCTCAGGGATCTCTCGTACTTGAAAATTGAATGTGTTTTGTGGTTTTCAGACCATGGGGAACATGAATATGTGTTTCTACTGCAAATCTGAGCTCAGTGTCAAAAGTTACCTTTTTGGCTGAATTGTGCCCTACTGCCAATTCTGAGATACACTTTGGTCTAACTCCTCAGGGATCTCTCGTACTTGAAAATTGAATGTGTTTTGTGGTTTTCAGACCGTGGGGAACATGAATATGTGTTTCTTCTGCAAATCTGAGCTCTGTGTCAAAAGTTAAGTTTTCTGGTTGAATTGAGCCCTACTGCCAATTCTGAGATAAACTTTGGTCTAATTCCTCAGGGAAAACTCTAACTTGAAAATTGAATATATTTTTGCACTTTTTTAGACCGTGGGGAACATGAATATGTGTTTCTACTGCAAATCTGAGCTCAGTGTCAAAAGTTACCTTTTTGGCTGAATTGTGCCCTACTGCCAATTCTGAGATACACTTTGGTCTAACTCCTCAGGGATCTCTCGTACTTGAAAATTGAATGTGTTTTGTGGTTTTCAGACTGTGGGGAACATGAATATGTGTTTCTACTGCAAATCTGAGCTCAGTGTCAAAAGTTACGTTTTTGGCTGAATTGAGCCCTTCTGCCAATTCTGAGATACACTTTGGTCTAACTCCTCAGGGAAAGCTCGTACTTGAAAATTGAATGTGTTTTTGCGCTTTTCAGACTGTGGTTAACATTAATATGTGTTTCTTCTGCAAATCTGAGCTCTGTGTCAAAAGTTAAGTTTTCTGGTTGAATTGTGCCCTACTGCCAATTCTGAGATAAACTTTGGTCTAACTCCTCAGGGAAAGCTCGTACTTGAAAATTGAATGTGCTTTTGCTCTTTTTTAGACCGTGGGGAACAGGAATATGTGTTTCTTCTGCAAATCTGAGCTCTGTGTCAAACGTTACGTTTTCTGGTTGAATTGAGGCCTACTGCCAATTCTGAGATGCACTTTGGCCTAATTCCTCAGGGATCTCTCGTACTTGAAAATTGAATGTGTTTTGTGGTTTTCAGACCATGGGGAACATGAATATGTGTTTCTACTGCAAATCTGAGCTCAGTGTCAAAAGTTACCTTTTTGGCTGAATTGTGCCCTACTGCCAATTCTGAGATACACTTTGGTCTAACTCCTCAGGGATCTCTCGTACTTGAAAATTGAATGTGTTTTGTGGTTTTCAGACCGTGGGGAACATGAATATGTGTTTCTTCTGCAAATCTGAGCTCTGTGTCAAAAGTTAAGTTTTCTGGTTGAATTGAGCCCTACTGCCAATTCTGAGATAAACTTTGGTCTAATTCCTCAGGGAAAACTCTAACTTGAAAATTGAATATATTTTTGCACTTTTTTAGACCGTGGGGAACATGAATATGTGTTTCTACTGCAAATCTGAGCTCAGTGTCAAAAGTTACCTTTTTGGCTGAATTGTGCCCTACTGCCAATTCTGAGATACACTTTGGTCTAACTCCTCAGGGATCTCTCGTACTTGAAAATTGAATGTGTTTTGTGGTTTTCAGACTGTGGGGAACATGAATATGTGTTTCTACTGCAAATCTGAGCTCAGTGTCAAAAGTTACGTTTTTGGCTGAATTGAGCCCTTCTGCCAATTCTGAGATACACTTTGGTCTAACTCCTCAGGGAAAGCTCGTACTTGAAAATTGAATGTGTTTTTGCGCTTTTCAGACTGTGGTTAACATTAATATGTGTTTCTTCTGCAAATCTGAGCTCTGTGTCAAAAGTTAAGTTTTCTGGTTGAATTGTGCCCTACTGCCAATTCTGAGATAAACTTTGGTCTAATTCCTCAGGGAAAACTCTTACTTGAAAATTGAATATATTTTTGCTATTTTTTAGACCGTGGGGAACATGAATATGTGTTTCTACTGCAAATCTGAGCTCAGTGTCAAAAGTTACGTTTTTGGCTGAATTGAGCCCTTCTGCCAATTCTGAGATATACTTTGGTCTAACTCCTCAGGGAAAGCTCGTACTTGAAAATTGAATGTGCTTTTGCTCTTTTTTAGACCGTGGGGAACAGGAATATGTGTTTCTTCTGCAAATCTGAGCTCTGTGTCAAACGTTACGTTTTCTGGTTGAATTGAGGCCTACTGCCAATTCTGAGATGCACTTTGGCCTAATTCCTCAGGGATCTCTCGTACTTGAAAATTGAATGTGTTTTGTGGTTTTCAGACCATGGGGAACATGAATATGTGTTTCTACTGTAAATCTGAGCTCAGTGTCAAAAGTTACCTTTTTGGCTGAATTGTGCCCTACTGCCAATTCTGAGATACACTTTGGTCTAACTCCTCAGGGATCTCTCGTACTTGAAAATTGAATGTGTTTTGTGGTTTTCAGACCGTGGGGAACATGAATATGTGTTTCTTCTGCAAATCTGAGCTCTGTGTCAAAAGTTAAGTTTTCTGGTTGAATTGAGCCCTACTGCCAATTCTGAGATAAACTTTGGTCTAATTCCTCAGGGAAAACTCTAACTTGAAAATTGAATATATTTTTGCACTTTTTTAGACCGTGGGGAACATGAATATGTGTTTCTACTGCAAATCTGAGCTCAGTGTCAAAAGTTACCTTTTTGGCTGAATTGTGCCCTACTGCCAATTCTGAGATACACTTTGGTCTAACTCCTCAGGGATCTCTCGTACTTGAAAATTGAATGTGTTTTGTGGTTTTCAGACCATGGGGAACATGAATATGTGTTTCTTCTGCAAATCTGAGCTCAGTGTCAAAAGTTACCTTTTTGGCTGAATTGAGCCCTTCTGCCAATTCTGAGATACACTTTGGTCTAACTCCTCAGGGAAAGCTCGTACTTGAAAATTGAATGTGCTTTTGCTCTTTTTTAGACCGTGGGGAACAGGAATATGTGTTTCTTCTGCAAATCTGAGCTCTGTGTCAAACGTTACGTTTTCTGGTTGAATTGAGGCCTACTGCCAATTCTGAGATGCACTTTGGCCTAATTCCTCAGGAATCTCTCGTACTTGAAAATTGAATGTGTTTTGTGGTTTTCAGACCGTGGGGAACATGAATATGTGTTTCTACTGCAAATCTGAGCTCAGTGTCAAAAGTTACGTTTTTGGCTGAATTGAGCCCTTCTGCCAATTCTGAGATACACTTTGGTCTAACTCCTCAGGGAAAGCTCGTACTTGAAAATTGAATGTGTTTTTGCGCTTTTCAGACTGTGGTTAACATTAATATGTGTTTCTTCTGCAAATCTGAGCTCTGTGTCAAAAGTTAAGTTTTCTGGTTGAATTGTGCCCTACTGCCAATTCTGAGATAAACTTTGGTCTAATTCCTCAGGGAAAACTCTTACTTGAAAATTGAATATATTTTTGCTATTTTTTAGACCGTGGGGAACATGAATATGTGTTTCTACTGCAAATCTGAGTTCAGTGTCAAAAGTTACCTTTTTGGCTGAATTGTGCCCTACTGCCAATTCTGAGATACACTTTGGTCTAACTCCTCAGGGAAAGCTCGTACTTGAAAATTGAATGTGTTTTGTGGTTTTCAGACCGTGGGGAAAATGAATATGTGTTTCTTCTGCAAATCTGAGCTCTGTGTCAAAAGTTAAGTTTTCTGGTTGAATTGAGCCCTACTACCAATTCTGAGATAAACTTTGGTCTAATTCCTCAGGGAAAACTCTTACTTGAAAATTGAATGTATTTTTGCTCTTTTTTAGACCGTGGGGAACATGAATATGTGTTTCTACTGCAAATCTGAGCTCAGTGTCAAAAGTTACCTTTTTGGCTGAATTGTGCCCTACTGCCAATTCTGAGATACACTTTGGTCTAACTCCTCAGGGAAAGCTCGTACTTGGAAATTGAATGTGTTTTTGGATTTTTAGACCGTGGGGATCATGAATATGTGTTGCTTCAGTAAATCTGAGCTCTGTGTCTAAAGATTTTTCTGGCTGAATTGAATTCAGTTCTGAAATACAGTCTGCACTTTGGTCTAACTCCTCAGGGAAAGCTCGTACTTGAAAATTGAATGTGTTTTTCCGCTTTTCAGACTGTGGTTAACATTAATATGTGTTTCTTTTGCAAATCTGAGCTCTGTGTCAAAAGTTAAGTTTTCTGGTTGAATTGAGCCCTACTGCCAATTCTGAGATACATTTTGGTCTAACTCCTCAGGGAAAGCTCGTACTTGAAAATTGAATGTGTTTTTGGCTTTTTGGAGCGTGGGGATCATGAATATGTGTTGCTTCTGTAAATCTGAGCTCTGTGTCTAAAGTTTTTTCTGGCTGAATTGAATCCAGTTCTGAAATACAGTCTACACTTTGGTCTAACTCCTCAGGGAAAGCTCGTACTTGAAAATTGAATGTGTTTTTGCGCTTTTCAGACTGTGGTTAACATTAATACGTGTTTCTTCTGCAAATCTGAGCTCTGTGTCAAAAGTTACCTTTTTGGCTGAATTGAGGCCTACTGCCAATTCTGAGATGCACTTTGGCCTAATTCCTCAGGGATCTCTCGTACTTGAAAATTGAATGTGTTTTGTGTTTTTCAGACCATGGGGAACATGAATATGTGTTTCTACTGCAAATCTGAGCTCAGTGTCAACAGTTACCTTTTTGGCTGAATTGTGCCCTACTGCCAATTCTGAGATACACTTTGGTCTAACTCCTCAGGGATCTCTCGTACTTGAAAATTGAATGTGTTTTGTGGTTTTCAGACCGTGGGGAACATGAATATGTGTTTCTTCTGCAAATCTGAGCTCTGTGTCAAAAGTTAAGTTTTCTGGTTGAATTGAGCCCTACTGCCAATTCTGAGATAAACTTTGGTCTAATTCCTCAGGGAAAACTCTTACTTGAAAATTGAATGTATTTTTGCTCTTTTTCAGACCGTGGGGAACATGAATATGTGTTTCTACTGCAAATCTGAGCTCAGTGTCAAAAGTTACGTTTTTGGCTGAATTGAGCCCTTCTGCCAATTCTGAGATACACTTTGGTCTAACTCCTCAGGGAAAGCTCGTACTTGAAAATTGAATGTGTTTTTGCGCTTTTCAGACTGTGGTTAACATTAATATGTGTTTCTTCTGCAAATCTGAGCTCTGTGTCAAAAGTTAAGTTTTCTGGTTGAATTGTGCCCTACTGCCAATTCTGAGATAAACTTTGGTCTAATTCCTCAGGGAAAACTCTTACTTGAAAATTGAATATATTTTTGCTATTTTTTAGACCGTGGGGAACATGAATATGTGTTTCTACTGCAAATCTGAGCTCAGTGTCAAAAGTTACCTTTTTGGCTGAATTGTGCCCTACTGCCAATTCTGAGATACACTTTGGTCTAACTCCTCAGGGAAAGCTCGTACTTGAAAATTGAATGTGTTTTGTGGTTTTCAGACCGTGGGGAACATGAATATGTGTTTCTTCTGCAAATCTGAGCTCTGTGTCAAAAGTTAAGTTTTCTGGTTGAATTGAGCCCTACTACCAATTCTGAGATAAACTTTGGTCTAATTCCTCAGGGAAAACTCTTACTTGAAAATTGAATGTATTTTTGCTCTTTTTTAGACCGTGGGGAACATGAATATGTGTTTCTACTGCAAATCTGAGCTCAGTGTCAAAAGTTACCTTTTTGGCTGAATTGTGCCCTACTGCCAATTCTGAGATACACTTTGGTCTAACTCCTCAGGGAAAGCTCGTACTTGGAAATTGAATGTGTTTTTGGATTTTTAGACCGTGGGGATCATGAATATGTGTTGCTTCTGTAAATCTGAGCTCTGTGTCTAAAGATTTTTCTGGCTGAATTGAATTCAGTTCTGAAATACAGTCTGCACTTTGGTCTAACTCCTCAGGGAAAGCTCGTACTTGAAAATTGAATGTGTTTTTCCGCTTTTCAGACTGTGGTTAACATTAATATGTGTTTCTTTTACAAATCTGAGCTCTGTGTCAAAAGTTAAGTTTTCTGGTTGAATTGAGCCCTACTGCCAATTCTGAGATACATTTTGGTCTAACTCCTCAGGGAAAGCTCGTACTTGAAAATTGAATGTGTTTTTGGCTTTTTGGAGCGTGGGGATCATGAATATGTGTTGCTTCTGTAAATCTGAGCTCTGTGTCTAAAGTTTTTTCTGGCTGAATTGAATCCAGTTCTGAAATACAGTCTACACTTTGGTCTAACTCCTCAGGGAAAGCTCGTACTTGAAAATTGAATGTGTTTTTGCGCTTTTCAGACTGTGGTTAACATTAATATGTGTTTCTTCTGCAAATCTGAGCTCTGTGTCAAAAGTTACATTTTTGGCTGAATTGAGGCCTACTGCCAATTCTGAGATGCACTTTGGCCTAATTCCTCAGGGATCTCTCGTACTTGAAAATTGAATGTGTTTTGTGGTTTTCAGACCATGGGGAACATGAATATGTGTTTCTACTGCAAATCTGAGCTCAGTGTCAAAAGTTACCTTTTTGGCTGAATTGTGCCCTACTGCCAATTCTGAGATACACTTTGGTCTAACTCCTCAGGGATCTCTCGTACTTGAAAATTGAATGTGTTTTGTGGTTTTCAGACCGTGGGGAACATGAATATGTGTTTCTTCTGCAAATCTGACCTCTGTGTCAAAAGTTAAGTTTTCTGGTTGAATTGAGCCCTACTGCCAATTCTGAGATAAACTTTGGTCTAATTCCTCAGGGAAAACTCTTACTTGAAAATTGAATGTATTTTTGCTCTTTTTTAGATCGTGGGGAACATGAATATGTGTTTCTACTGCAAATCTGAGCTCTGTGTCAAAAGTTAAGTTTTCTGGTTGAATTGAGCCCTACTGCCAATTCTGAGATACATTTTGGTCTAACTCCTCAGGGAAAGCTCGTACTTGAAAATTGAATGTGTTTTTGGCTTTTTGGAGCGTGGGGATCATGAATATGTGTTGCTTCTGTAAATCTGAGCTCTGTGTCTAAAGTTTTTTCTGGCTGAATTGAATCCAGTTCTGAAATACAGTCTACACTTTGGTCCAACTCCTCAGGGAAAGCTCGTACTTGAAAATTGAATGTGTTTTTGCCCTTTTCAGACTGTGGTTAACATTAATATGTGTTTCTTCTGCAAATCTGAGCTCTGTGTCAAAAGTTAAGTTTTCTGGTTGAATTGAGCCCTACTGCCAATTCTGAGATAAACTTTGGTCTAATTCCTCAGGGAAAACTCTTACTTGAAAATTGAATGTATTTTTGCTCTTTTTTAGACCGTGGGGAACATGAATATGTGTTTCTACTGCAAATCTGAGCTCAGTGTCAAAAGTTACCTTTTTGGCTGAATTGTGCCCTACTGCCAATTCTGAGATACACTTTGGTCTAACTCCTCAGGGATCTCTCGTACTTGAAAATTGAATGTGTTTTGTGGTTTTCAGACCGTGGGGAACATGAATATGTGTTTCTACTGCAAATCTGAGCTCAGTGTCAAAATTTACCTTTTTGGCTGAATTGAGCCCTTCTGCCAATTCTGAGATACACTTTGGTCTAACTCCTCAGGGAAAGCTCGTACTTGAAAATTGAATGTGCTTTTGCTCTTTTTTAGACCGTGGGGAACAGGAATATGTGTTTCTTCTGCAAATCTGAGCTCTGTGTCAAACGTTACGTTTTCTGGTTGAATTGAGGCCTACTGCCAATTCTGAGATGCACTTTGGCCTAATTCCTCAGGGATCTCTCGTACTTGAAAATTGAATGTGTTTTGTGGTTTTCAGACCATGGGGAACATGAATATGTGTTTCTACTGCAAATCTGAGCTCAGTGTCAAAAGTTACCTTTTTGGCTGAATTGAGCCCTTCTGCCAATTCTGAGATACACTTTGGTCTAACTCCTCAGGGAAAGCTCGTACTTGAAAATTGAATGTGTTGTTGCGCTTTTCAGACTGTGGTTAACATGAATATGTGTTTCTACTGCAAATCTGAGCTCAGTGTCAAAAGTTACCTTTTTGGCTGAATTGAGCCCTTCTGCCAATTCTGAGATACACTTTGGTCTAACTCCTCAGGGAAAGCTCGTACTTGAAAATTGAATGTGCTTTTGCTCTTTTTTAGACCGTGGAGAACAGGAATATGTGTTTCTTCTGCAAATCTGAGCTCTGTGTCAAACGTTACGTTTTCTGGTTGAATTGAGGCCTACTGCCAAATCTGAGATGCACTTTGGCCTAATTCCTCAGGAATCTCTCGTACTTGAAAATTGAATGTGTTTTGTGGTTTTCAGACCATGGGGAACATGAATATGTGTTTCTACTGCAAATCTGAGCTCAGTGTCAAAAGTTACCTTTTTGGCTGAATTGAGCCCTTCTGCCAATTCTGAGATACACTTTGGTCTAACTCCTCAGGGATCTCTCGTACTTGAAAATTGAATGTGTTTTGTGGTTTTCAGACCGTGGGGAACATGAATATGTGTTTCTTCTGCAAATCTGACCTCTGTGTCAAAAGTTAAGTTTTCTGGTTGAATTGAGCCCTACTGCCAATTCTGAGATAAACTTTGGTCTAATTCCTCAGGGAAAACTCTTACTTGAAAATTGAATGTATTTTTGCTCTTTTTTAGATCGTGGGGAACATGAATATGTGTTTCTACTGCAAATCTGAGCTCTGTGTCAAAAGTTAAGTTTTCTGGTTGAATTGAGCCCTACTGCCAATTCTGAGATACATTTTGGTCTAACTCCTCAGGGAAAGCTCGTACTTGAAAATTGAATGTGTTTTTGGCTTTTTGGAGCGTGGGGATCATGAATATGTGTTGCTTCTGTAAATCTGAGCTCTGTGTCTAAAGTTTTTTCTGGCTGAATTGAATCCAGTTCTGAAATACAGTCTACACTTTGGTCCAACTCCTCAGGGAAAGCTCGTACTTGAAAATTGAATGTGTTTTTGCCCTTTTCAGACTGTGATTAACATTAATATGTGTTTCTTCTGCAAATCTGAGCTCTGTGTCAAAAGTTAAGTTTTCTGGTTGAATTGAGCCCTACTGCCAATTCTGAGATAAACTTTGGTCTAATTCCTCAGGGAAAACTCTTACTTGAAAATTGAATGTATTTTTGCTCTTTTTTAGACCGTGGGGAACATGAATATGTGTTTCTACTGCAAATCTGAGCTCAGTGTCAAAAGTTACCTTTTTGGCTGAATTGTGCCCTACTGCCAATTCTGAGATACACTTTGGTCTAACTCCTCAGGGATCTCTCGTACTTGAAAATTGAATGTGTTTTGTGGTTTTCAGACCGTGGGGAACATGAATATGTGTTTCTACTGCAAATCTGAGCTCAGTGTCAAAATTTACCTTTTTGGCTGAATTGAGCCCTTCTGCCAATTCTGAGATACACTTTGGTCTAACTCCTCAGGGAAAGCTCGTACTTGAAAATTGAATGTGCTTTTGCTCTTTTTTAGACCGTGGGGAACAGGAATATGTGTTTCTTCTGCAAATCTGAGCTCTGTGTCAAACGTTACGTTTTCTGGTTGAATTGAGGCCTACTGCCAATTCTGAGATGCACTTTGGCCTAATTCCTCAGGGATCTCTCGTACTTGAAAATTGAATGTGTTTTGTGGTTTTCAGACCATGGGGAACATGAATATGTGTTTCTACTGCAAATCTGAGCTCAGTGTCAAAAGTTACCTTTTTGGCTGAATTGAGCCCTTCTGCCAATTCTGAGATACACTTTGGTCTAACTCCTCAGGGAAAGCTCGTACTTGAAAATTGAATGTGTTGTTGCGCTTTTCAGACTGTGGTTAACATGAATATGTGTTTCTACTGCAAATCTGAGCTCAGTGTCAAAAGTTACCTTTTTGGCTGAATTGAGCCCTTCTGCCAATTCTGAGATACACTTTGGTCTAACTCCTCAGGGAAAGCTCGTACTTGAAAATTGAATGTGCTTTTGCTCTTTTTTAGACCGTGGAGAACAGGAATATGTGTTTCTTCTGCAAATCTGAGCTCTGTGTCAAACGTTACGTTTTCTGGTTGAATTGAGGCCTACTGCCAAATCTGAGATGCACTTTGGCCTAATTCCTCAGGAATCTCTCGTACTTGAAAATTGAATGTGTTTTGTGGTTTTCAGACCATGGGGAACATGAATATGTGTTTCTACTGCAAATCTGAGCTCAGTGTCAAAAGTTACCTTTTTGGCTGAATTGAGCCCTTCTGCCAATTCTGAGATACACTTTGGTCTAACTCCTCAGGGATCTCTCGTACTTGAAAATTGAATGTGTTTTGTGGTTTTCAGACCGTGGGGAACATGAATATGTGTTTCTTCTGCAAATCTGACCTCTGTGTCAAAAGTTAAGTTTTCTGGTTGAATTGAGCCCTACTGCCAATTCTGAGATAAACTTTGGTCTAATTCCTCAGGGAAAACTCTTACTTGAAAATTGAATGTATTTTTGCTCTTTTTTAGATCGTGGGGAACATGAATATGTGTTTCTACTGCAAATCTGAGCTCTGTGTCAAAAGTTAAGTTTTCTGGTTGAATTGAGCCCTACTGCCAATTCTGAGATACATTTTGGTCTAACTCCTCAGGGAAAGCTCGTACTTGAAAATTGAATGTGTTTTTGGCTTTTTGGAGCGTGGGGATCATGAATATGTGTTGCTTCTGTAAATCTGAGCTCTGTGTCTAAAGTTTTTTCTGGCTGAATTGAATCCAGTTCTGAAATACAGTCTACACTTTGGTCCAACTCCTCAGGGAAAGCTCGTACTTGAAAATTGAATGTGTTTTTGCCCTTTTCAGACTGTGGTTAACATTAATATGTGTTTCTTCTGCAAATCTGAGCTCTGTGTCAAAAGTTAAGTTTTCTGGTTGAATTGAGCCCTACTGCCAATTCTGAGATAAACTTTGGTCTAATTCCTCAGGGAAAACTCTTACTTGAAAATTGAATGTATTTTTGCTCTTTTTTAGACCGTGGGGAACATGAATATGTGTTTCTACTGCAAATCTGAGCTCAGTGTCAAAAGTTACCTTTTTGGCTGAATTGTGCCCTACTGCCAATTCTGAGATACACTTTGGTCTAACTCCTCAGGGATCTCTCGTAGTTGAAAATTGAATGTGTTTTGTGGTTTTCAGACCGTGGGGAACATGAATATGTGTTTCTACTGCAAATCTGAGCTCAGTGTCAAAATTTACCTTTTTGGCTGAATTGAGCCCTTCTGCCAATTCTGAGATACACTTTGGTCTAACTCCTCAGGGAAAGCTCGTACTTGAAAATTGAATGTGCTTTTGCTCTTTTTTAGACCGTGGGGAACAGGAATATGTGTTTCTTCTGCAAATCTGAGCTCTGTGTCAAACGTTACGTTTTCTGGTTGAATTGAGGCCTACTGCCAATTCTGAGATGCACTTTGGCCTAATTCCTCAGGGATCTCTCGTACTTGAAAATTGAATGTGTTTTGTGGTTTTCAGACCATGGGGAACATGAATATGTGTTTCTACTGCAAATCTGAGCTCAGTGTCAAAAGTTACCTTTTTGGCTGAATTGAGCCCTTCTGCCAATTCTGAGATACACTTTGGTCTAACTCCTCAGGGAAAGCTCGTACTTGAAAATTGAATGTGTTGTTGCGCTTTTCAGACTGTGGTTAACATGAATATGTGTTTCTACTGCAAATCTGAGCTCAGTGTCAAAAGTTACCTTTTTGGCTGAATTGAGCCCTTCTGCCAATTCTGAGATACACTTTGGTCTAACTCCTCAGGGAAAGCTCGTACTTGAAAATTGAATGTGCTTTTGCTCTTTTTTAGACCGTGGAGAACAGGAATATGTGTTTCTTCTGCAAATCTGAGCTCTGTGTCAAACGTTACGTTTTCTGGTTGAATTGAGGCCTACTGCCAAATCTGAGATGCACTTTGGCCTAATTCCTCAGGAATCTCTCGTACTTGAAAATTGAATGTGTTTTGTGGTTTTCAGACCATGGGGAACATGAATATGTGTTTCTACTGCAAATCTGAGCTCAGTGTCAAAAGTTACCTTTTTGGCTGAATTGAGCCCTTCTGCCAATTCTGAGATACACTTTGGTCTAACTCCTCAGGGATCTCTCGTACTTGAAAATTGAATGTGTTTTGTGGTTTTCAGACCGTGGGGAACATGAATATGTGTTTCTTCTGCAAATCTGACCTCTGTGTCAAAAGTTAAGTTTTCTGGTTGAATTGAGCCCTACTGCCAATTCTGAGATAAACTTTGGTCTAATTCCTCAGGGAAAACTCTTACTTGAAAATTGAATGTATTTTTGCTCTTTTTTAGATCGTGGGGAACATGAATATGTGTTTCTACTGCAAATCTGAGCTCTGTGTCAAAAGTTAAGTTTTCTGGTTGAATTGAGCCCTACTGCCAATTCTGAGATACATTTTGGTCTAACTCCTCAGGGAAAGCTCGTACTTGAAAATTGAATGTGTTTTTGGCTTTTTGGAGCGTGGGGATCATGAATATGTGTTGCTTCTGTAAATCTGAGCTCTGTGTCTAAAGTTTTTTCTGGCTGAATTGAATCCAGTTCTGAAATACAGTCTACACTTTGGTCCAACTCCTCAGGGAAAGCTCGTACTTGAAAATTGAATGTGTTTTTGCCCTTTTCAGACTGTGATTAACATTAATATGTGTTTCTTCTGCAAATCTGAGCTCTGTGTCAAAAGTTAAGTTTTCTGGTTGAATTGAGCCCTACTGCCAATTCTGAGATAAACTTTGGTCTAATTCCTCAGGGAAAACTCTTACTTGAAAATTGAATGTATTTTTGCTCTTTTTTAGACCGTGGGGAACATGAATATGTGTTTCTACTGCAAATCTGAGCTCAGTGTCAAAAGTTACCTTTTTGGCTGAATTGTGCCCTACTGCCAATTCTGAGATACACTTTGGTCTAACTCCTCAGGGATCTCTCGTACTTGAAAATTGAATGTGTTTTGTGGTTTTCAGACCGTGGGGAACATGAATATGTGTTTCTACTGCAAATCTGAGCTCAGTGTCAAAATTTACCTTTTTGGCTGAATTGAGCCCTTCTGCCAATTCTGAGATACACTTTGGTCTAACTCCTCAGGGAAAGCTCGTACTTGAAAATTGAATGTGCTTTTGCTCTTTTTTAGACCGTGGGGAACAGGAATATGTGTTTCTTCTGCAAATCTGAGCTCTGTGTCAAACGTTACGTTTTCTGGTTGAATTGAGGCCTACTGCCAATTCTGAGATGCACTTTGGCCTAATTCCTCAGGGATCTCTCGTACTTGAAAATTGAATGTGTTTTGTGGTTTTCAGACCATGGGGAACATGAATATGTGTTTCTACTGCAAATCTGAGCTCAGTGTCAAAAGTTACCTTTTTGGCTGAATTGAGCCCTTCTGCCAATTCTGAGATACACTTTGGTCTAACTCCTCAGGGAAAGCTCGTACTTGAAAATTGAATGTGTTGTTGCGCTTTTCAGACTGTGGTTAACATGAATATGTGTTTCTACTGCAAATCTGAGCTCAGTGTCAAAAGTTACCTTTTTGGCTGAATTGAGCCCTTCTGCCAATTCTGAGATACACTTTGGTCTAACTCCTCAGGGAAAGCTCGTACTTGAAAATTGAATGTGCTTTTGCTCTTTTTTAGACCGTGGAGAACAGGAATATGTGTTTCTTCTGCAAATCTGAGCTCTGTGTCAAACGTTACGTTTTCTGGTTGAATTGAGGCCTACTGCCAAATCTGAGATGCACTTTGGCCTAATTCCTCAGGAATCTCTCGTACTTGAAAATTGAATGTGTTTTGTGGTTTTCAGACCATGGGGAACATGAATATGTGTTTCTACTGCAAATCTGAGCTCAGTGTCAAAAGTTACCTTTTTGGCTGAATTGAGCCCTTCTGCCAATTCTGAGATACACTTTGGTCTAACTCCTCAGGGATCTCTCGTACTTGAAAATTGAATGTGTTTTGTGGTTTTCAGACCGTGGGGAACATGAATATGTGTTTCTTCTGCAAATCTGACCTCTGTGTCAAAAGTTAAGTTTTCTGGTTGAATTGAGCCCTACTGCCAATTCTGAGATAAACTTTGGTCTAATTCCTCAGGGAAAACTCTTACTTGAAAATTGAATGTATTTTTGCTCTTTTTTAGATCGTGGGGAACATGAATATGTGTTTCTACTGCAAATCTGAGCTCTGTGTCAAAAGTTAAGTTTTCTGGTTGAATTGAGCCCTACTGCCAATTCTGAGATACATTTTGGTCTAACTCCTCAGGGAAAGCTCGTACTTGAAAATTGAATGTGTTTTTGGCTTTTTGGAGCGTGGGGATCATGAATATGTGTTGCTTCTGTAAATCTGAGCTCTGTGTCTAAAGTTTTTTCTGGCTGAATTGAATCCAGTTCTGAAATACAGTCTACACTTTGGTCCAACTCCTCAGGGAAAGCTCGTACTTGAAAATTGAATGTGTTTTTGCCCTTTTCAGACTGTGGTTAACATTAATATGTGTTTCTTCTGCAAATCTGAGCTCTGTGTCAAAAGTTAAGTTTTCTGGTTGAATTGAGCCCT
This sequence comes from Pantherophis vulpinus, assembly GCA_037215915.1. NCBI lineage: Eukaryota > Metazoa > Chordata > Lepidosauria > Squamata > Colubridae > Pantherophis > Pantherophis vulpinus. The sequence goes on from JAXLNS010000001.1 coordinate 185,751,303, forward strand.
ACTGCCAATTCTGAGATAAACTTTGGTCTAATTCCTCAGGGAAAACTCTTACTTGAAAATTGAATGTATTTTTGCTCTTTTTTAGACCGTGGGGAACATGAATATGTGTTTCTACTGCAAATCTGAGCTCAGTGTCAAAAGTTACCTTTTTGGCTGAATTGTGCCCTACTGCCAATTCTGAGATACACTTTGGTCTAACTCCTCAGGGATCTCTCGTAGTTGAAAATTGAATGTGTTTTGTGGTTTTCAGACCGTGGGGAACATGAATATGTGTTTCTACTGCAAATCTGAGCTCAGTGTCAAAATTTACCTTTTTGGCTGAATTGAGCCCTTCTGCCAATTCTGAGATACACTTTGGTCTAACTCCTCAGGGAAAGCTCGTACTTGAAAATTGAATGTGCTTTTGCTCTTTTTTAGACCGTGGGGAACAGGAATATGTGTTTCTTCTGCAAATCTGAGCTCTGTGTCAAACGTTACGTTTTCTGGTTGAATTGAGGCCTACTGCCAATTCTGAGATGCACTTTGGCCTAATTCCTCAGGGATCTCTCGTACTTGAAAATTGAATGTGTTTTGTGGTTTTCAGACCATGGGGAACATGAATATGTGTTTCTACTGCAAATCTGAGCTCAGTGTCAAAAGTTACCTTTTTGGCTGAATTGAGCCCTTCTGCCAATTCTGAGATACACTTTGGTCTAACTCCTCAGGGAAAGCTCGTACTTGAAAATTGAATGTGTTGTTGCGCTTTTCAGACTGTGGTTAACATGAATATGTGTTTCTACTGCAAATCTGAGCTCAGTGTCAAAAGTTACCTTTTTGGCTGAATTGAGCCCTTCTGCCAATTCTGAGATACACTTTGGTCTAACTCCTCAGGGAAAGCTCGTACTTGAAAATTGAATGTGTTTTTCCGCTTTTCAGACTGTGGTTAACATTAATATGTGTTTCTTTTGCAAATCTGAGCTCTGTGTCAAAAGTTAAGTTTTCTGGTTGAATTGAGCCCTACTGCCAATTCTGAGATACATTTTGGTCTAACTCCTCAGGGAAAGCTCGTACTTGAAAATTGAATGTGTTTTTGGCTTTTTGGAGCGTGGGGATCATGAATATGTGTTGCTTCTGTAAATCTGAGCTCTGTGTCTAAAGTTTTTTCTGGCTGAATTGAATCCAGTTCTGAAATACAGTCTACACTTTGGTCTAACTCCTCAGGGAAAGCTCGTACTTGAAAATTGAATGTGTTTTTGCGCTTTTCAGACTGTGGTTAACATTAATACGTGTTTCTTCTGCAAATCTGAGCTCTGTGTCAAAAGTTACCTTTTTGGCTGAATTGAGGCCTACTGCCAATTCTGAGATGCACTTTGGCCTAATTCCTCAGGGATCTCTCGTACTTGAAAATTGAATGTGTTTTGTGTTTTTCAGACCATGGGGAACATGAATATGTGTTTCTACTGCAAATCTGAGCTCAGTGTCAACAGTTACCTTTTTGGCTGAATTGTGCCCTACTGCCAATTCTGAGATACACTTTGGTCTAACTCCTCAGGGATCTCTCGTACTTGAAAATTGAATGTGTTTTGTGGTTTTCAGACCGTGGGGAACATGAATATGTGTTTCTTCTGCAAATCTGAGCTCTGTGTCAAAAGTTAAGTTTTCTGGTTGAATTGAGCCCTACTGCCAATTCTGAGATAAACTTTGGTCTAATTCCTCAGGGAAAACTCTTACTTGAAAATTGAATGTATTTTTGCTCTTTTTCAGACCGTGGGGAACATGAATATGTGTTTCTACTGCAAATCTGAGCTCAGTGTCAAAAGTTACGTTTTTGGCTGAATTGAGCCCTTCTGCCAATTCTGAGATACACTTTGGTCTAACTCCTCAGGGAAAGCTCGTACTTGAAAATTGAATGTGTTTTTGCGCTTTTCAGACTGTGGTTAACATTAATATGTGTTTCTTCTGCAAATCTGAGCTCTGTGTCAAAAGTTAAGTTTTCTGGTTGAATTGTGCCCTACTGCCAATTCTGAGATAAACTTTGGTCTAATTCCTCAGGGAAAACTCTTACTTGAAAATTGAATATATTTTTGCTATTTTTTAGACCGTGGGGAACATGAATATGTGTTTCTACTGCAAATCTGAGCTCAGTGTCAAAAGTTACCTTTTTGGCTGAATTGTGCCCTACTGCCAATTCTGAGATACACTTTGGTCTAACTCCTCAGGGAAAGCTCGTACTTGAAAATTGAATGTGTTTTGTGGTTTTCAGACCGTGGGGAACATGAATATGTGTTTCTTCTGCAAATCTGAGCTCTGTGTCAAAAGTTAAGTTTTCTGGTTGAATTGAGCCCTACTACCAATTCTGAGATAAACTTTGGTCTAATTCCTCAGGGAAAACTCTTACTTGAAAATTGAATGTATTTTTGCTCTTTTTTAGACCGTGGGGAACATGAATATGTGTTTCTACTGCAAATCTGAGCTCAGTGTCAAAAGTTACCTTTTTGGCTGAATTGTGCCCTACTGCCAATTCTGAGATACACTTTGGTCTAACTCCTCAGGGAAAGCTCGTACTTGGAAATTGAATGTGTTTTTGGATTTTTAGACCGTGGGGATCATGAATATGTGTTGCTTCTGTAAATCTGAGCTCTGTGTCTAAAGATTTTTCTGGCTGAATTGAATTCAGTTCTGAAATACAGTCTGCACTTTGGTCTAACTCCTCAGGGAAAGCTCGTACTTGAAAATTGAATGTGTTTTTCCGCTTTTCAGACTGTGGTTAACATTAATATGTGTTTCTTTTACAAATCTGAGCTCTGTGTCAAAAGTTAAGTTTTCTGGTTGAATTGAGCCCTACTGCCAATTCTGAGATACATTTTGGTCTAACTCCTCAGGGAAAGCTCGTACTTGAAAATTGAATGTGTTTTTGGCTTTTTGGAGCGTGGGGATCATGAATATGTGTTGCTTCTGTAAATCTGAGCTCTGTGTCTAAAGTTTTTTCTGGCTGAATTGAATCCAGTTCTGAAATACAGTCTACACTTTGGTCTAACTCCTCAGGGAAAGCTCGTACTTGAAAATTGAATGTGTTTTTGCGCTTTTCAGACTGTGGTTAACATTAATATGTGTTTCTTCTGCAAATCTGAGCTCTGTGTCAAAAGTTACATTTTTGGCTGAATTGAGGCCTACTGCCAATTCTGAGATGCACTTTGGCCTAATTCCTCAGGGATCTCTCGTACTTGAAAATTGAATGTGTTTTGTGGTTTTCAGACCATGGGGAACATGAATATGTGTTTCTACTGCAAATCTGAGCTCAGTGTCAAAAGTTACCTTTTTGGCTGAATTGTGCCCTACTGCCAATTCTGAGATACACTTTGGTCTAACTCCTCAGGGATCTCTCGTACTTGAAAATTGAATGTGTTTTGTGGTTTTCAGACCGTGGGGAACATGAATATGTGTTTCTTCTGCAAATCTGACCTCTGTGTCAAAAGTTAAGTTTTCTGGTTGAATTGAGCCCTACTGCCAATTCTGAGATAAACTTTGGTCTAATTCCTCAGGGAAAACTCTTACTTGAAAATTGAATGTATTTTTGCTCTTTTTTAGATCGTGGGGAACATGAATATGTGTTTCTACTGCAAATCTGAGCTCTGTGTCAAAAGTTAAGTTTTCTGGTTGAATTGAGCCCTACTGCCAATTCTGAGATACATTTTGGTCTAACTCCTCAGGGAAAGCTCGTACTTGAAAATTGAATGTGTTTTTGGCTTTTTGGAGCGTGGGGATCATGAATATGTGTTGCTTCTGTAAATCTGAGCTCTGTGTCTAAAGTTTTTTCTGGCTGAATTGAATCCAGTTCTGAAATACAGTCTACACTTTGGTCCAACTCCTCAGGGAAAGCTCGTACTTGAAAATTGAATGTGTTTTTGCCCTTTTCAGACTGTGGTTAACATTAATATGTGTTTCTTCTGCAAATCTGAGCTCTGTGTCAAAAGTTAAGTTTTCTGGTTGAATTGAGCCCTACTGCCAATTCTGAGATAAACTTTGGTCTAATTCCTCAGGGAAAACTCTTACTTGAAAATTGAATGTATTTTTGCTCTTTTTTAGACCGTGGGGAACATGAATATGTGTTTCTACTGCAAATCTGAGCTCAGTGTCAAAAGTTACCTTTTTGGCTGAATTGTGCCCTACTGCCAATTCTGAGATACACTTTGGTCTAACTCCTCAGGGATCTCTCGTACTTGAAAATTGAATGTGTTTTGTGGTTTTCAGACCGTGGGGAACATGAATATGTGTTTCTACTGCAAATCTGAGCTCAGTGTCAAAATTTACCTTTTTGGCTGAATTGAGCCCTTCTGCCAATTCTGAGATACACTTTGGTCTAACTCCTCAGGGAAAGCTCGTACTTGAAAATTGAATGTGCTTTTGCTCTTTTTTAGACCGTGGGGAACAGGAATATGTGTTTCTTCTGCAAATCTGAGCTCTGTGTCAAACGTTACGTTTTCTGGTTGAATTGAGGCCTACTGCCAATTCTGAGATGCACTTTGGCCTAATTCCTCAGGGATCTCTCGTACTTGAAAATTGAATGTGTTTTGTGGTTTTCAGACCATGGGGAACATGAATATGTGTTTCTACTGCAAATCTGAGCTCAGTGTCAAAAGTTACCTTTTTGGCTGAATTGAGCCCTTCTGCCAATTCTGAGATACACTTTGGTCTAACTCCTCAGGGAAAGCTCGTACTTGAAAATTGAATGTGTTGTTGCGCTTTTCAGACTGTGGTTAACATGAATATGTGTTTCTACTGCAAATCTGAGCTCAGTGTCAAAAGTTACCTTTTTGGCTGAATTGAGCCCTTCTGCCAATTCTGAGATACACTTTGGTCTAACTCCTCAGGGAAAGCTCGTACTTGAAAATTGAATGTGCTTTTGCTCTTTTTTAGACCGTGGAGAACAGGAATATGTGTTTCTTCTGCAAATCTGAGCTCTGTGTCAAACGTTACGTTTTCTGGTTGAATTGAGGCCTACTGCCAAATCTGAGATGCACTTTGGCCTAATTCCTCAGGAATCTCTCGTACTTGAAAATTGAATGTGTTTTGTGGTTTTCAGACCATGGGGAACATGAATATGTGTTTCTACTGCAAATCTGAGCTCAGTGTCAAAAGTTACCTTTTTGGCTGAATTGAGCCCTTCTGCCAATTCTGAGATACACTTTGGTCTAACTCCTCAGGGATCTCTCGTACTTGAAAATTGAATGTGTTTTGTGGTTTTCAGACCGTGGGGAACATGAATATGTGTTTCTTCTGCAAATCTGACCTCTGTGTCAAAAGTTAAGTTTTCTGGTTGAATTGAGCCCTACTGCCAATTCTGAGATAAACTTTGGTCTAATTCCTCAGGGAAAACTCTTACTTGAAAATTGAATGTATTTTTGCTCTTTTTTAGATCGTGGGGAACATGAATATGTGTTTCTACTGCAAATCTGAGCTCTGTGTCAAAAGTTAAGTTTTCTGGTTGAATTGAGCCCTACTGCCAATTCTGAGATACATTTTGGTCTAACTCCTCAGGGAAAGCTCGTACTTGAAAATTGAATGTGTTTTTGGCTTTTTGGAGCGTGGGGATCATGAATATGTGTTGCTTCTGTAAATCTGAGCTCTGTGTCTAAAGTTTTTTCTGGCTGAATTGAATCCAGTTCTGAAATACAGTCTACACTTTGGTCCAACTCCTCAGGGAAAGCTCGTACTTGAAAATTGAATGTGTTTTTGCCCTTTTCAGACTGTGATTAACATTAATATGTGTTTCTTCTGCAAATCTGAGCTCTGTGTCAAAAGTTAAGTTTTCTGGTTGAATTGAGCCCTACTGCCAATTCTGAGATAAACTTTGGTCTAATTCCTCAGGGAAAACTCTTACTTGAAAATTGAATGTATTTTTGCTCTTTTTTAGACCGTGGGGAACATGAATATGTGTTTCTACTGCAAATCTGAGCTCAGTGTCAAAAGTTACCTTTTTGGCTGAATTGTGCCCTACTGCCAATTCTGAGATACACTTTGGTCTAACTCCTCAGGGATCTCTCGTACTTGAAAATTGAATGTGTTTTGTGGTTTTCAGACCGTGGGGAACATGAATATGTGTTTCTACTGCAAATCTGAGCTCAGTGTCAAAATTTACCTTTTTGGCTGAATTGAGCCCTTCTGCCAATTCTGAGATACACTTTGGTCTAACTCCTCAGGGAAAGCTCGTACTTGAAAATTGAATGTGCTTTTGCTCTTTTTTAGACCGTGGGGAACAGGAATATGTGTTTCTTCTGCAAATCTGAGCTCTGTGTCAAACGTTACGTTTTCTGGTTGAATTGAGGCCTACTGCCAATTCTGAGATGCACTTTGGCCTAATTCCTCAGGGATCTCTCGTACTTGAAAATTGAATGTGTTTTGTGGTTTTCAGACCATGGGGAACATGAATATGTGTTTCTACTGCAAATCTGAGCTCAGTGTCAAAAGTTACCTTTTTGGCTGAATTGAGCCCTTCTGCCAATTCTGAGATACACTTTGGTCTAACTCCTCAGGGAAAGCTCGTACTTGAAAATTGAATGTGTTGTTGCGCTTTTCAGACTGTGGTTAACATGAATATGTGTTTCTACTGCAAATCTGAGCTCAGTGTCAAAAGTTACCTTTTTGGCTGAATTGAGCCCTTCTGCCAATTCTGAGATACACTTTGGTCTAACTCCTCAGGGAAAGCTCGTACTTGAAAATTGAATGTGCTTTTGCTCTTTTTTAGACCGTGGAGAACAGGAATATGTGTTTCTTCTGCAAATCTGAGCTCTGTGTCAAACGTTACGTTTTCTGGTTGAATTGAGGCCTACTGCCAAATCTGAGATGCACTTTGGCCTAATTCCTCAGGAATCTCTCGTACTTGAAAATTGAATGTGTTTTGTGGTTTTCAGACCATGGGGAACATGAATATGTGTTTCTACTGCAAATCTGAGCTCAGTGTCAAAAGTTACCTTTTTGGCTGAATTGAGCCCTTCTGCCAATTCTGAGATACACTTTGGTCTAACTCCTCAGGGATCTCTCGTACTTGAAAATTGAATGTGTTTTGTGGTTTTCAGACCGTGGGGAACATGAATATGTGTTTCTTCTGCAAATCTGACCTCTGTGTCAAAAGTTAAGTTTTCTGGTTGAATTGAGCCCTACTGCCAATTCTGAGATAAACTTTGGTCTAATTCCTCAGGGAAAACTCTTACTTGAAAATTGAATGTATTTTTGCTCTTTTTTAGATCGTGGGGAACATGAATATGTGTTTCTACTGCAAATCTGAGCTCTGTGTCAAAAGTTAAGTTTTCTGGTTGAATTGAGCCCTACTGCCAATTCTGAGATACATTTTGGTCTAACTCCTCAGGGAAAGCTCGTACTTGAAAATTGAATGTGTTTTTGGCTTTTTGGAGCGTGGGGATCATGAATATGTGTTGCTTCTGTAAATCTGAGCTCTGTGTCTAAAGTTTTTTCTGGCTGAATTGAATCCAGTTCTGAAATACAGTCTACACTTTGGTCCAACTCCTCAGGGAAAGCTCGTACTTGAAAATTGAATGTGTTTTTGCCCTTTTCAGACTGTGGTTAACATTAATATGTGTTTCTTCTGCAAATCTGAGCTCTGTGTCAAAAGTTAAGTTTTCTGGTTGAATTGAGCCCTACTGCCAATTCTGAGATAAACTTTGGTCTAATTCCTCAGGGAAAACTCTTACTTGAAAATTGAATGTATTTTTGCTCTTTTTTAGACCGTGGGGAACATGAATATGTGTTTCTACTGCAAATCTGAGCTCAGTGTCAAAAGTTACCTTTTTGGCTGAATTGTGCCCTACTGCCAATTCTGAGATACACTTTGGTCTAACTCCTCAGGGATCTCTCGTACTTGAAAATTGAATGTGTTTTGTGGTTTTCAGACCGTGGGGAACATGAATATGTGTTTCTACTGCAAATCTGAGCTCAGTGTCAAAATTTACCTTTTTGGCTGAATTGAGCCCTTCTGCCAATTCTGAGATACACTTTGGTCTAACTCCTCAGGGAAAGCTCGTACTTGAAAATTGAATGTGCTTTTGCTCTTTTTTAGACCGTGGGGAACAGGAATATGTGTTTCTTCTGCAAATCTGAGCTCTGTGTCAAACGTTACGTTTTCTGGTTGAATTGAGGCCTACTGCCAATTCTGAGATGCACTTTGGCCTAATTCCTCAGGGATCTCTCGTACTTGAAAATTGAATGTGTTTTGTGGTTTTCAGACCATGGGGAACATGAATATGTGTTTCTACTGCAAATCTGAGCTCAGTGTCAAAAGTTACCTTTTTGGCTGAATTGAGCCCTTCTGCCAATTCTGAGATACACTTTGGTCTAACTCCTCAGGGAAAGCTCGTACTTGAAAATTGAATGTGTTGTTGCGCTTTTCAGACTGTGGTTAACATGAATATGTGTTTCTACTGCAAATCTGAGCTCAGTGTCAAAAGTTACCTTTTTGGCTGAATTGAGCCCTTCTGCCAATTCTGAGATACACTTTGGTCTAACTCCTCAGGGAAAGCTCGTACTTGAAAATTGAATGTGCTTTTGCTCTTTTTTAGACCGTGGAGAACAGGAATATGTGTTTCTTCTGCAAATCTGAGCTCTGTGTCAAACGTTACGTTTTCTGGTTGAATTGAGGCCTACTGCCAAATCTGAGATGCACTTTGGCCTAATTCCTCAGGAATCTCTCGTACTTGAAAATTGAATGTGTTTTGTGGTTTTCAGACCATGGGGAACATGAATATGTGTTTCTACTGCAAATCTGAGCTCAGTGTCAAAAGTTACCTTTTTGGCTGAATTGAGCCCTTCTGCCAATTCTGAGATACACTTTGGTCTAACTCCTCAGGGAAAGCTCGTACTTGAAAATTGAATGTGTTTTTGCGCTTTTCAGACTGTGGTTAACATTAATATGTGTTTCTTCTGCAAATCTGAGCTCTGTGTCAAAAGTTAAGTTTTCTGGTTGAATTGTGCCCTACTGCCAATTCTGAGATAAACTTTGGTCTAATTCCTCAGGGAAAACTCTTACTTGAAAATTGAATGTATTTTTGCTCTTTTTTAGACCGTGGGGAACATGAATATGTGTTTCTACTGCAAATCTGAGCTCAGTGTCAAAAGTTACCTTTTTGGCTGAATTGTGCCCTACTGCCAATTCTGAGATACACTTTGGTCTAACTCCTCAGGGAAAGCTCGTACTTGGAAATTGAATGTGTTTTTGGATTTTTAGACCGTGGGGATCATGAATATGTGTTGCTTCTGTAAATCTGAGCTCTGTGTCTAAAGATTTTTCTGGCTGAATTGAATTCAGTTCTGAAATACAGTCTGCACTTTGGTCTAACTCTTCAGGGAAAGCTCATACTTGAAAATTGAATGTGTTTTTGCGCTTTTCAGACTGTGGTTAACATTAATATGTGTTTCTTCTGCAAATCTGAGCTCAGTGTCAAAAGTTACCTTTTTGGCTGAATTGAGCCCTTCTGCCAATTCTGAGATACACTTTGGTCTAACTCCTCAGGGAAAGCTCGTACTTGAAAATTGAATGTGCTTTTGCTCTTTTTTAGACCGTGGGGAACAGGAATATGTGTTTCTTCTGCAAATCTGAGCTCTGTGTCAAACGTTACGTTTTCTGGTTGAATTGAGGCCTACTGCCAATTCTGAGATGCACTTTGGCCTAATTCCTCAGGGATCTCTCGTACTTGAAAATTGAATGTGTTTTGTGGTTTTCAGACCATGGGGAACATGAATATGTGTTTCTACTGCAAATCTGAGCTCAGTGTCAAAAGTTACCTTTTTGGCTGAATTGTGCCCTACTGCCAATTCTGAGATACACTTTGGTCTAACTCCTCAGGGATCTCTCGTACTTGAAAATTGAATGTGTTTTGTGGTTTTCAGACCGTGGGGAACATGAATATGTGTTTCTACTGCAAATCTGAGCTCAGTGTCAAAAGTTACCTTTTTGGCTGAATTGAGCCCTTCTGCCAATTCTGAGATACACTTTGGTCTAACTCCTCAGGGAAAGCTCGTACTTGAAAATTGAATGTGCTTTTGCTCTTTTTTAGACCATGGGGAACAGGAATATGTGTTTCTTCTGCAAATCTGAGCTCTGTGTCAAACGTTACGTTTTTGGCTGAATTGAGCCCTTCTGCCAATTCTGAGATACACTTTGGTCTAACTCCTCAGGGAAAGCTCGTACTTGGAAATTGAATGTGTTTTTGGATTTTTAGACCGTGGGGATCATGAATATGTGTTGCTTCTGTAAATCTGAGCTCTGTGTCTAAAGATTTTTCTGGCTGAATTGAATTCAGTTCTGAAATACAGTCTGCACTTTGGTCTAACTCCTCAGGGAAAGCTCGTACTTGAAAATTGAATGTGTTTTTGCGCTTTTCAGACTGTGGTTAACATTAATATGTGTTTCTTCTGCAAATCTGAGCTCCGTGTCAAAAGTTAAGTTTTCTGGTTGAATTGAGCCCTACTGCCAATTCTGAGATACACTTTGGTCTAACTCCTCAGGGAAAGCTCGTACTTGAAAATTGAATGTGTTTTTGCGCTTTTCAGACTGTGGTTAACATGAATATGTGTTTCTTCTGCAAATCTGAGCTCTGTGTCAAAAGTTAAGTTTTCTGGTTGAATTGAGCCCTACTGCCAATTCTGAGATACATTTTGGTCTAACTCCTCAGGGAAAGCTCGTACTTGAAAATTGAATGTGTTTTTGGCTTTTTGGAGCGTGGGGATCATGAATATGTGTTGCTTCTGTAAATCTGAGCTCTGTGTCTAAAGTTTTTTCTGGCTGAATTGAATCCAGTTCTGAAATACAGTCTACACTTTGGTCCAACTCCTCAGGGAAAACTCTTACTTGAAAATTGAATGTATTTTTGCTCTTTTTTAGACCGTGGGGAACATGAATATGTGTTTCTACTGCAAATCTGAGCTCAGTGTCAAAAGTTACGTTTTTGGCTGAATTGAGCCCTTCTGCCAATTCTGAGATACACTTTGGTCTAACTCCTCAGGGAAAGCTCGTACTTGAAAATTGAATGTGTTTTTGCGCTTTTCAGACTGTGGTTAACATTAATATGTGTTTCTTCTGCAAATCTGAGCTCTGTGTCAAAAGTTAAGTTTTCTGGTTGAATTGTGCCCTACTGCCAATTCTGAGATAAACTTTGGTCTAATTCCTCAGGGAAAACTCTTACTTGAAAATTGAATATATTTTTGCTATTTTTTAGACCGTGGGGAACATGAATATGTGTTTCTACTGCAAATCTGAGCTCAGTGTCAAAAGTTACATTTTTGGCTGAATTGTGCCCTACTGCCAATTCTGAGATACACTTTGGTCTAACTCCTCAGGGAAAGCTCGTACTTGAAAATTGAATGTGTTTTGTGGTTTTCAGACCGTGGGGAACATGAATATGTGTTTCTTCTGCAAATCTGAGCTCTGTGTCAAAAGTTAAGTTTTCTGGTTGAATTGAGCCCTACTACCAATTCTGAGATAAACTTTGGTCTAATTCCTCAGGGAAAACTCTTACTTGAAAATTGAATGTATTTTTGCTCTTTTTTAGACCGTGGGGAACATGAATATGTGTTTCTACTGCAAATCTGAGCTCAGTGTCAAAAGTTACCTTTTTGGCTGAATTGTGCCCTACTGCCAATTCTGAGATACACTTTGGTCTAACTCCTCAGGGAAAGCTCGTACTTGGAAATTGAATGTGTTTTTGGATTTTTAGACCGTGGGGATCATGAATATGTGTTGCTTCTGTAAATCTGAGCTCTGTGTCTAAAGTTTTTTCTGGCTGAATTGAATCCAGTTCTGAAATACAGTCTACACTTTGGTCTAACTCCTCAGGGAAAGCTCGTACTTGAAAATTGAATGTGTTTTTGCGCTTTTCAGACTGTGGTTAACATTAATATGTGTTTCTTCTGCAAATCTGAGCTCTGTGTCAAAATTTACCTTTTTGGCTGAATTGAGGCCTACTGCCAATTCTGAGATGCACTTTGGCCTAATTCCTCAGGGATCTCTCGTACTTGAAAATTGAATGTGTTTTGTGGTTTTCAGACCATGGGGAACATGAATATGTGTTTCTACTGCAAATCTGAGCTCAGTGTCAAAAGTTACCTTTTTGGCTGAATTGTGCCCTACTGCCAATTCTGAGATACACTTTGGTCTAACTCCTCAGGGAAAGCTCGTACTTGAAAATTGAATGTGTTTTGTGGTTTTCAGACCGTGGGGAACATGAATATGTGTTTCTTCTGCAAATCTGAGCTCAGTGTCAAAAGTTACCTTTTTGGCTGAATTGAGCCCTTCTGCCAATTCTGAGATACACTTTGGTCTAACTCCTCAGGGAAAGCTCGTACTTGAAAATTGAATGTGCTTTTGCTCTTTTTTAGACCGTGGGGAACAGGAATATGTGTTTCTTCTGCAAATCTGAGCTCTGTGTCAAACGTTACGTTTTCTGGTTGAATTGAGGCCTACTGCCAATTCTGAGAAGCACTTTGGCCTAATTCCTCAGGAATCTCTCGTACTTGAAAATTGAATGTGTTTTGTGGTTTTCAGACCGTGGGGAACATGAATATGTGTTTCTACTGCAAATCTGAGCTCAGTGTCAAAAGTTACGTTTTTGGCTGAATTGAGCCCTTCTGCCAATTCTGAGATACACTTTGGTCTAACTCCTCAGGGAAAGCTCGTACTTGAAAATTGAATGTGTTTTTGCGCTTTTCAGACTGTGGTTAACATTAATATGTGTTTCTTCTGCAAATCTGAGCTCTGTGTCAAAAGTTAAGTTTTCTAGTTGAATTGTGCCCTACTGCCAATTCTGAGATAAACTTTGGTCTAATTCCTCAGGGAAAACTCTTACTTGAAAATTGAATATATTTTTGCTATTTTTTAGACCGTGGGGAACATGAATATGTGTTTCTACTGCAAATCTGAGCTCAGTGTCAAAAGTTACCTTTTTGGCTGAATTGTGCCCTACTGCCAATTCTGAGATACACTTTGGTCTAACTCCTCAGGGAAAGCTCGTACTTGAAAATTGAATGTGTTTTGTGGTTTTCAGACCGTGGGGAACATGAATATGTGTTTCTTCTGCAAATCTGAGCTCAGTGTCAAAAGTTACCTTTTTGGCTGAATTGAGCCCTTCTGCCAATTCTGAGATACACTTTGGTCTAACTCCTCAGGGAAAGCTCGTACTTGAAAATTGAATGTGCTTTTGCTCTTTTTTAGACCGTGGGGAACAGGAATATGTGTTTCTTCTGCAAATCTGAGCTCTGTGTCAAACGTTACGTTTTCTGGTTGAATTGAGGCCTACTGCCAATTCTGAGAAGCACTTTGGCCTAATTCCTCAGGAATCTCTCGTACTTGAAAATTGAATGTGTTTTGTGGTTTTCAGACCGTGGGGAACATGAATATGTGTTTCTACTGCAAATCTGAGCTCAGTGTCAAAAGTTACGTTTTTGGCTGAATTGAGCCCTTCTGCCAATTCTGAGATACACTTTGGTCTAACTCCTCAGGGAAAGCTCGTACTTGAAAATTGAATGTGTTTTTGCGCTTTTCAGACTGTGGTTAACATTAATATGTGTTTCTTCTGCAAATCTGAGCTCTGTGTCAAAAGTTAAGTTTTCTAGTTGAATTGTGCCCTACTGCCAATTCTGAGATAAACTTTGGTCTAATTCCTCAGGGAAAACTCTTACTTGAAAATTGAATATATTTTTGCTATTTTTTAGACCGTGGGGAACATGAATATGTGTTTCTACTGCAAATCTGAGCTCAGTGTCAAAAGTTACCTTTTTGGCTGAATTGTGCCCTACTGCCAATTCTGAGATACACTTTGGTCTAACTCCTCAGGGAAAGCTCGTACTTGAAAATTGAATGTGTTTTGTGGTTTTCAGACCGTGGGGAAAATGAATATGTGTTTCTTCTGCAAATCTGAGCTCTGTGTCAAAAGTTAAGTTTTCTGGTTGAATTGAGCCCTACTACCAATTCTGAGATAAACTTTGGTCTAATTCCTCAGGGAAAACTCTTACTTGAAAATTGAATGTATTTTTGCTCTTTTTTAGACCGTGGGGAACATGAATATGTGTTTCTACTGCAAATCTGAGCTCAGTGTCAAAAGTTACCTTTTTGGCTGAATTGTGCCCTACTGCCAATTCTGAGATACACTTTGGTCTAACTCCTCAGGGAAAGCTCGTACTTGGAAATTGAATGTGTTTTTGGATTTTTAGACCGTGGGGATCATGAATATGTGTTGCTTCAGTAAATCTGAGCTCTGTGTCTAAAGATTTTTCTGGCTGAATTGAATTCAGTTCTGAAATACAGTCTGCACTTTGGTCTAACTCCTCAGGGAAAGCTCGTACTTGAAAATTGAATGTGTTTTTCCGCTTTTCAGACTGTGGTTAACATTAATATGTGTTTCTTTTGCAAATCTGAGCTCTGTGTCAAAAGTTAAGTTTTCTGGTTGAATTGAGCCCTACTGCCAATTCTGAGATACATTTTGGTCTAACTCCTCAGGGAAAGCTCGTACTTGAAAATTGAATGTGTTTTTGGCTTTTTGGAGCGTGGGGATCATGAATATGTGTTGCTTCTGTAAATCTGAGCTCTGTGTCTAAAGTTTTTTCTGGCTGAATTGAATCCAGTTCTGAAATACAGTCTACACTTTGGTCTAACTCCTCAGGGAAAGCTCGTACTTGAAAATTGAATGTGTTTTTGCGCTTTTCAGACTGTGGTTAACATTAATACGTGTTTCTTCTGCAAATCTGAGCTCTGTGTCAAAAGTTACCTTTTTGGCTGAATTGAGGCCTACTGCCAATTCTGAGATGCACTTTGGCCTAATTCCTCAGGGATCTCTCGTACTTGAAAATTGAATGTGTTTTGTGTTTTTCAGACCATGGGGAACATGAATATGTGTTTCTACTGCAAATCTGAGCTCAGTGTCAAAAGTTACCTTTTTGGCTGAATTGTGCCCTACTGCCAATTCTGAGATACACTTTGGTCTAACTCCTCAGGGATCTCTCGTACTTGAAAATTGAATGTGTTTTGTGGTTTTCAGACCGTGGGGAACATGAATATGTGTTTCTTCTGCAAATCTGAGCTCTGTGTCAAAAGTTAAGTTTTCTGGTTGAATTGAGCCCTACTGCCAATTCTGAGATAAACTTTGGTCTAATTCCTCAGGGAAAACTCTTACTTGAAAATTGAATGTATTTTTGCTCTTTTTCAGACCGTGGGGAACATGAATATGTGTTTCTACTGCAAATCTGAGCTCAGTGTCAAAAGTTACGTTTTTGGCTGAATTGAGCCCTTCTGCCAATTCTGAGATACACTTTGGTCTAACTCCTCAGGGAAAGCTCGTACTTGAAAATTGAATGTGTTTTTGCGCTTTTCAGACTGTGGTTAACATTAATATGTGTTTCTTCTGCAAATCTGAGCTCTGTGTCAAAAGTTAAGTTTTCTGGTTGAATTGTGCCCTACTGCCAATTCTGAGATAAACTTTGGTCTAATTCCTCAGGGAAAACTCTTACTTGAAAATTGAATATATTTTTGCTATTTTTTAGACCGTGGGGAACATGAATATGTGTTTCTACTGCAAATCTGAGCTCAGTGTCAAAAGTTACCTTTTTGGCTGAATTGTGCCCTACTGCCAATTCTGAGATACACTTTGGTCTAACTCCTCAGGGAAAGCTCGTACTTGAAAATTGAATGTGTTTTGTGGTTTTCAGACCGTGGGGAACATGAATATGTGTTTCTTCTGCAAATCTGAGCTCTGTGTCAAAAGTTAAGTTTTCTGGTTGAATTGAGCCCTACTACCAATTCTGAGATAAACTTTGGTCTAATTCCTCAGGGAAAACTCTTACTTGAAAATTGAATGTATTTTTGCTCTTTTTTAGACCGTGGGGAACATGAATATGTGTTTCTACTGCAAATCTGAGCTCAGTGTCAAAAGTTACCTTTTTGGCTGAATTGTGCCCTACTGCCAATTCTGAGATACACTTTGGTCTAACTCCTCAGGGAAAGCTCGTACTTGGAAATTGAATGTGTTTTTGGATTTTTAGACCGTGGGGATCATGAATATGTGTTGCTTCTGTAAATCTGAGCTCTGTGTCTAAAGATTTTTCTGGCTGAATTGAATTCAGTTCTGAAATACAGTCTGCACTTTGGTCTAACTCCTCAGGGAAAGCTCGTACTTGAAAATTGAATGTGTTTTTCCGCTTTTCAGACTGTGGTTAACATTAATATGTGTTTCTTTTACAAATCTGAGCTCTGTGTCAAAAGTTAAGTTTTCTGGTTGAATTGAGCCCTACTGCCAATTCTGAGATACATTTTGGTCTAACTCCTCAGGGAAAGCTCGTACTTGAAAATTGAATGTGTTTTTGGCTTTTTGGAGCGTGGGGATCATGAATATGTGTTGCTTCTGTAAATCTGAGCTCTGTGTCTAAAGTTTTTTCTGGCTGAATTGAATCCAGTTCTGAAATACAGTCTACACTTTGGTCTAACTCCTCAGCGAAAGCTCGTACTTGAAAATTGAATGTGTTTTTGCGCTTTTCAGACTGTGGTTAACATTAATACGTGTTTCTTCTGCAAATCTGAGCTCTGTGTCAAAAGTTACATTTTTGGCTGAATTGAGGCCTACTGCCAATTCTGAGATGCACTTTGGCCTAATTCCTCAGGGATCTCTCGTACTTGAAAATTGAATGTGTTTTGTGGTTTTCAGACCATGGGGAACATGAATATGTGTTTCTACTGCAAATCTGAGCTCAGTGTCAAAAGTTACCTTTTTGGCTGAATTGTGCCCTACTGCCAATTCTGAGATACACTTTGGTCTAACTCCTCAGGGATCTCTCGTACTTGAAAATTGAATGTGTTTTGTGGTTTTCAGACCGTGGGGAACATGAATATGTGTTTCTTCTGCAAATCTGACCTCTGTGTCAAAAGTTAAGTTTTCTGGTTGAATTGAGCCCTACTGCCAATTCTGAGATAAACTTTGGTCTAATTCCTCAGGGAAAACTCTTACTTGAAAATTGAATGTATTTTTGCTCTTTTTTAGATCGTGGGGAACATGAATATGTGTTTCTACTGCAAATCTGAGCTCTGTGTCAAAAGTTAAGTTTTCTGGTTGAATTGAGCCCTACTGCCAATTCTGAGATACATTTTGGTCTAACTCCTCAGGGAAAGCTCGTACTTGAAAATTGAATGTGTTTTTGGCTTTTTGGAGCGTGGGGATCATGAATATGTGTTGCTTCTGTAAATCTGAGCTCTGTGTCTAAAGTTTTTTCTGGCTGAATTGAATCCAGTTCTGAAATACAGTCTACACTTTGGTCCAACTCCTCAGGGAAAGCTCGTACTTGAAAATTGAATGTGTTTTTGCCCTTTTCAGACTGTGATTAACATTAATATGTGTTTCTTCTGCAAATCTGAGCTCTGTGTCAAAAGTTAAGTTTTCTGGTTGAATTGAGCCCTACTGCCAATTCTGAGATAAACTTTGGTCTAATTCCTCAGGGAAAACTCTTACTTGAAAATTGAATGTATTTTTGCTCTTTTTTAGACCGTGGGGAACATGAATATGTGTTTCTACTGCAAATCTGAGCTCAGTGTCAAAAGTTACCTTTTTGGCTGAATTGTGCCCTACTGCCAATTCTGAGATACACTTTGGTCTAACTCCTCAGGGATCTCTCGTACTTGAAAATTGAATGTGTTTTGTGGTTTTCAGACCGTGGGGAACATGAATATGTGTTTCTACTGCAAATCTGAGCTCAGTGTCAAAATTTACCTTTTTGGCTGAATTGAGCCCTTCTGCCAATTCTGAGATACACTTTGGTCTAACTCCTCAGGGAAAGCTCGTACTTGAAAATTGAATGTGCTTTTGCTCTTTTTTAGACCGTGGGGAACAGGAATATGTGTTTCTTCTGCAAATCTGAGCTCTGTGTCAAACGTTACGTTTTCTGGTTGAATTGAGGCCTACTGCCAATTCTGAGATGCACTTTGGCCTAATTCCTCAGGGATCTCTCGTACTTGAAAATTGAATGTGTTTTGTGGTTTTCAGACCATGGGGAACATGAATATGTGTTTCTACTGCAAATCTGAGCTCAGTGTCAAAAGTTACCTTTTTGGCTGAATTGAGCCCTTCTGCCAATTCTGAGATACACTTTGGTCTAACTCCTCAGGGAAAGCTCGTACTTGAAAATTGAATGTGTTGTTGCGCTTTTCAGACTGTGGTTAACATGAATATGTGTTTCTACTGCAAATCTGAGCTCAGTGTCAAAAGTTACCTTTTTGGCTGAATTGAGCCCTTCTGCCAATTCTGAGATACACTTTGGTCTAACTCCTCAGGGAAAGCTCGTACTTGAAAATTGAATGTGCTTTTGCTCTTTTTTAGACCGTGGAGAACAGGAATATGTGTTTCTTCTGCAAATCTGAGCTCTGTGTCAAACGTTACGTTTTCTGGTTGAATTGAGGCCTACTGCCAAATCTGAGATGCACTTTGGCCTAATTCCTCAGGAATCTCTCGTACTTGAAAATTGAATGTGTTTTGTGGTTTTCAGACCATGGGGAACATGAATATGTGTTTCTACTGCAAATCTGAGCTCAGTGTCAAAAGTTACCTTTTTGGCTGAATTGAGCCCTTCTGCCAATTCTGAGATACACTTTGGTCTAACTCCTCAGGGAAAGCTCGTACTTGAAAATTGAATGTGTTTTTGCGCTTTTCAGACTGTGGTTAACATTAATATGTGTTTCTTCTGCAAATCTGAGCTCTGTGTCAAAAGTTAAGTTTTCTGGTTGAATTGTGCCCTACTGCCAATTCTGAGATAAACTTTGGTCTAATTCCTCAGGGAAAACTCTTACTTGAAAATTGAATGTATTTTTGCTCTTTTTTAGACCGTGGGGAACATGAATATGTGTTTCTACTGCAAATCTGAGCTCAGTGTCAAAAGTTACCTTTTTGGCTGAATTGTGCCCTACTGCCAATTCTGAGATACACTTTGGTCTAACTCCTCAGGGAAAGCTCGTACTTGGAAATTGAATGTGTTTTTGGATTTTTAGACCGTGGGGATCATGAATATGTGTTGCTTCTGTAAATCTGAGCTCTGTGTCTAAAGATTTTTCTGGCTGAATTGAATTCAGTTCTGAAATACAGTCTGCACTTTGGTCTAACTCTTCAGGGAAAGCTCATACTTGAAAATTGAATGTGTTTTTGTGCTTTTCAGACTGTGGTTAACATTAATATGTGTTTCTTCTGCAAATCTGAGCTCAGTGTCAAAAGTTACCTTTTTGGCTGAATTGAGCCCTTCTGCCAATTCTGAGATACACTTTGGTCTAACTCCTCAGGGAAAGCTCGTACTTGAAAATTGAATGTGCTTTTGCTCTTTTTTAGACCGTGGGGAACAGGAATATGTGTTTCTTCTGCAAATCTGAGCTCTGTGTCAAACGTTACGTTTTCTGGTTGAATTGAGGCCTACTGCCAATTCTGAGATGCACTTTGGCCTAATTCCTCAGGGATCTCTCGTACTTGAAAATTGAATGTGTTTTGTGGTTTTCAGACCATGGGGAACATGAATATGTGTTTCTACTGCAAATCTGAGCTCAGTGTCAAAAGTTACCTTTTTGGCTGAATTGTGCCCTACTGCCAATTCTGAGATACACTTTGGTCTAACTCCTCAGGGAAAGCTCGTACTTGGAAATTGAATGTGTTTTTGGATTTTTAGACCGTGGGGATCATGAATATGTGTTGCTTCTGTAAATCTGAGCTCTGTGTCTAAAGATTTTTCTGGCTGAATTGAATTCAGTTCTGAAATACAGTCTGCACTTTGGTCTAACTCCTCAGGGAAAGCTCGTACTTGAAAATTGAATGTGTTTTTGCGCTTTTCAGACTGTGGTTAACATTAATATGTGTTTCTTCTGCAAATCTGAGCTCCGTGTCAAAAGTTAAGTTTTCTGGTTGAATTGAGCCCTACTGCCAATTCTGAGATACACTTTGGTCTAACTCCTCAGGGAAAGCTCGTACTTGAAAATTGAATGTGTTTTTGCGCTTTTCAGACTGTGGTTAACATGAATATGTGTTTCTTCTGCAAATCTGAGCTCTGTGTCAAAAGTTAAGTTTTCTGGTTGAATTGAGCCCTACTGCCAATACTGAGATACATTTTGGTCTAACTCCTCAGGGAAAGCTCGTACTTGAAAATTGAATGTGTTTTTGGCTTTTTGGAGCGTGGGGATCATGAATATGTGTTGCTTCTGTAAATCTGAGCTCTGTGTCTAAAGTTTTTTCTGGCTGAATTGAATCCAGTTCTGAAATACAGTCTACACTTTGGTCCAACTCCTCAGGGAAAGCTCGTACTTGAAAATTGAATGTGTTTTTGCCCTTTTCAGACTGTGGTTAACATTAATAATACATTAATATTAATGGGAGCGACATGGCGTTCCCATGTAACACCTCTCCTGCGCGAGCTGCACTGGCTCCCGGTGGTCTTCCGGGTGCGCTTCAAGGTTTTGGTTACCACCTTTAAAGCGCTCCATGGCTTAGGACCTGGGTACTTGCGGGACCGCCTACTACCACCAATAGCCTCCCACCGGCCGGTACGCTCCCATAGAGAGGGGCTCCTCCGGGTGCCGTCAGCCAAACAATGCCGACTGGCGGCCCCCAGGGGGAGAGCCTTCTCTGTGGGGGCACCTACTATCTGGAACGAGCTCCCCCCAGAGATACGGAGGATCCCGGATCTGCGCACCTTCCGCCGCGCCTTAAAGACCTTACTATTTCACCAGGCCGGCCTGGCCTAATTTTCCCCCTCTTTTATAAAAGATTTTTAAAATTTTAAATATTTTTTAGTATTTATATATTCAATTTTAAATTGGTTTTAAAAGTTTGGGGTTTTAAATTTGTCGGGGCCAAAATTATTTAATTTGATTTTATTCTATTTTTTAAATTTTGTATTGTATGTGTTTTTATTGTTTGGCTGTGCACCGCCCTGAGTCCTTCGGGAGTAGGGCGGTATAGAAATCTAATAAATAAATAAATAAATAAATAAATAATATGTGTTTCTTCTGCAAATCTGAGCTCTGTGTCAAAAGTTAATTTTCTGGTTGAATTGAGCCCTACTGCCAATTCTGAGATAAACTTTGGTCTAATTCCTCAGGGAAAACTCTTACTTGAAATTTGAATGTATTTTTGCTCTTTTTTAGACCGTGGGGAACATGAATATGTGTTTCTACTGCAAATCTGAGCTCAGTGTCAAAAGTTACCTTTTTGGCTGAATTGTGCCCTACTGCCAATTCTGAGATACACTTTGGTCTAACTCCTCAGGGATCTCTCGTACTTGAAAATTGAATGTGTTTTCTGGTTTTCAGACCGTGGGGAACATGAATATGTGTTTCTACTGCAAATCTGAGCTCAGTGTCAAAAGTTACCTTTTTGGCTGAATTGAGCCCTTCTGCCAATTCTGAGATACACTTTGGTCTAACTCCTCAGGGAAAGCTCGTACTTGAAAATTGAATGTGCTTTTGCTCTTTTTTAGACCGTGGGGAACCGGAATATGTGTTTCTTCTGGAAATCTGAGCTCTGTGTCAAACGTTACGTTTTCTGGTTGAATTGAGGCCTACTGCCAATTCTGAGATGCACTTTGGCCTAATTCCTCAGGGATCTCTCGTACTTGAAAATTGAATGTGTTTTGTGGTTTTCAGACCATGGGGAACATGAATATGTGTTTCTACTGCAAATCTGAGCTCAGTGTCAAAAGTTACCTTTTTGGCTGAATTGAGCCCTTCTGCCAATTCTGAGATACACTTTGGTCTAACTCCTCAGGGATCTCTCGTACTTGAAAATTGAATGTGTTTTGTGGTTTTCAGACCGTGGGGAACATGAATATGTGTTTCTTCTGCAAATCTGAGCTCTGTGTCAAAAGTTACCTTTTTGGCTGAATTGTGCCCTACTGCCAATTCTGAGATATACTTTGGTCTAACTCCTCAGGGAAAGCTCGTACTTGGAAATTGAATGTGTTTTTGGATTTTTAGACCGTGGGGATCATGAATATGTGTTTCTTCTGCAAATCTGAGCTCTGTGTCAAAAGTTAAGTTTTCTGGTTGAATTGAGCCCTACTGCCAATTCTGAGATACATTTTGGTCTAACTCCTCAGGGAAAGCTCGTACTTGAAAATTGAATGTGTTTTTGGCTTTTTGGAGCGTGGGGATCATGAATATGTGTTGCTTCTGTAAATCTGAGCTCTGTGTCTAAAGTTTTTTCTGGCTGAATTGAATCCAGTTCTGAAATACAGTCTACACTTTGGTCCAACTCCTCAGGGAAAGCTCGTACTTGAAAATTGAATGTGTTTTTGCCCTTTTCAGACTGTGGTTAACATGAATATGTGTTTCTTCTGCAAATCTGAGCTCTGTGTCAAAAGTTAAGTTTTCTGGTTGAATTGAGCCCTACTGCCAATTCTGAGATAAACTTTGGTCTAATTCCTCAGGGAAAACTCTTACTTGAAAATTGAATGTATTTTTGCTCTTTTTTAGACCGTGGGGAACATGAATATGTGTTTCTACTGCAAATCTGAGCTCAGTGTCAAAAGTTACCTTTTTGGCTGAATTGTGCCCTACTGCCAATTCTGAGATACACTTTGGTCTAACTCCTCAGGGATCTCTCGTACTTGAAAATTGAATGTGTTTTGTGGTTTTCAGACCGTGGGGAACATGAATATGTGTTTCTACTGCAAATCTGAGCTCAGTGTCAAAAGTTACCTTTTTGGCTGAATTGAGCCCTTCTGCCAATTCTGAGATATACTTTGGTCTAACTCCTCAGGGAAAGCTCGTACTTGAAAATTGAATGTGCTTTTGCTCTTTTTTAGACCGTGGGGAACAGGAATATGTGTTTCTTCTGCAAATCTGAGCTCTCTGTCAAACGTTACGTTTTCTGGTTGAATTGAGGCCTACTGCCAATTCTGAGATGCACTTTGGCCTAATTCCTCAGGGATCTCTCGTACTTGAAAATTGAATGTGTTTTGTGGTTTTCAGACCATGGGGAACATGAATATGTGTTTCTACTGCAAATCTGAGCTCAGTGTCAAAAAGTTACCTTTTTGGCTGAATTGTGCCCTACTGCCAATTCTGAGATATACTTTGGTCTAACTCCTCAGGGATCTCTCGTACTTGAAAATTGAATGTGTTTTGTGGTTTTCAGACCGTGGGGAACATGAATATGTGTTTCTTCTGCAAATCTGAGCTCTGTGTCAAAAGTTAAGTTTTCTGGTTGAATTGAGCCCTACTGCCAATTCTGAGATAAACTTTGGTCTAATTCCTCAGGGAAAACTCTAACTTGAAAATTGAATGTGTTTTTGCGCTTTTCAGACTGTGGTTAACATGAATATGTGTTTCTTCTGCAAATCTGAGCTCTGTGTCAAAAGTTAAGTTTTCTGGTTGAATTGAGCCCTACTGCCAATTCTGAGATAAACTTTGGTCTAATTCCTCAGGGAAAACTCTAACTTGAAAATTGAATGTATTTTTGCTCTTTTTTAGACCGTGGGGAACATGAATATGTGTTTCAACTGCAAATCTGAGCTCAGTGTCGAAAGTTACCTTTTTGGCTGAATTGAGCCCTACTGCCAATTCTGAGATACATTTTGGTCTAACTCTTCAGGGAAAGCTCGTACTTGAAAATTGAATGTGTTTTTGGCTTTTTGGAGCGTGGGGATCATGAATATGTGTTGCTTCTGTAAATCTGAGCTCTGTGTCTAAAGTTTTTTCTGGCTGAATTGAATCCAGTTCTGAAATACAGTCTACACTTTGGTCCAACTCCTCAGGGAAAGCTCGTACTTGAAAATTGAATGTGTTTTGTGGTTTTCAGACCATGGGGAACATGAATATGTGTTTCTACTGCAAATCTGAGCTCAGTGTCAAAAGTTACATTTTTGGCTGAATTGAGCCCTTCTGCCAATTCTGAGATACACTTTGGTCTAACTCCTCAGGGAAAGCTCGTACTTGAAAATTGAATGTGTTTTTGCGCTTTTCAGACTGTGGTTAACATGTATATGTGTTTCTACTGCAAATCTGAGCTCAGTGTCAAAAGTTACCTTTTTGGCTGAATTGAGCCCTTCTGCCAATTCTGAGATACACTTTGGTCTAACTCCTCAGGGAAAGCTCGTACTTGAAAATTGAATGTGCTTTTGCTCTTTTTTAGACCGTGGGGAACAGGAATATGTGTTTCTTCTGCAAATCTGAGCTCTGTGTCAAACGTTACGTTTTCTGGTTGAATTGAGGCCTACTGCCAATTCTGAGATGCACTTTGGCCTAATTCCTCAGGGATCTCTCGTACTTGAAAATTGAATGTGTTTTGTGGTTTTCAGACCATGGGGAACATGAATATGTGTTTCTACTGCAAATCTGAGCTCAGTGTCAAAAGTTACATTTTTGGCTGAATTGAGCCCTTCTGCCAATTCTGAGATACACTTTGGTCTAACTCCTCAGGGAAAGCTCGTACTTGAAAATTGAATGTGTTTTTGCGCTTTTCAGACTGTGGTTAACATGTATATGTGTTTCTACTGCAAATCTGAGCTCAGTGTCAAAAGTTACCTTTTTGGCTGAATTGTGCCCTACTGCCAATTCTGAGATACACTTTGGTCTAACTCCTCAGGGATCTCTCGTACTTGAAAATTGAATGTGTTTTGTGGTTTTCAGACCGTGGGGAACATGAATATGTGTTTCTTCTGCAAATCTGAGCTCTGTGTCAAAAGTTAAGTTTTCTGGTTGAATTGAGCCCTACTGCCAATTCTGAGATAAACTTTGGTCTAATTCCTCAGGGAAAACTCTAACTTGAAAATTGAATGTGTTTTTGCGCTTTTCAGACTGTGGTTAACATGAATATGTGTTTCTTCTGCAAATCTGAGCTCTGTGTCAAAAGTTACCTTTTTGGCTGAATTGTGCCCTACTGCCAATTCTGAGATACACTTTGGTTTAACTCCTCAGGGATCTCTCGTACTTGAAAATTGAATGTGTTTTGTGGTTTTCAGACCGTGGGGAACAAGAATATGTGTTTCTACTGCAAATCTGAGCTCAGTGTCAAAAGTTACCTTTTTGGCTGAATTGTGCCCTTCTGCCAATTCTGAGATACACTTTGGTCTAACTCCTCAGGGAAAGCTCGTACTTGAAAATTGAATGTGCTTTTGCTCTTTTTTAGACCGTGGGGAACAGGAATATGTGTTTCTTCTGCAAATCTGAGCTCTGTGTCAAACGTTACGTTTTCTGGTTGAATTGAGGCCTACTGCCAATTCTGAGATGCACTTTGGCCTAATTCCTCAGGGATCTCTCGTACTTGAAAATTGAATGTGTTTTGTGGTTTTCAGACCATGGGGAACATGAATATGTGTTTCTACTGCAAATCTGAGCTCAGTGTCAAAAGTTACATTTTTGGCTGAATTGAGCCCTTCTGCCAATTCTGAGATACACTTTGGTCTAACTCCTCAGGGAAAGCTCGTACTTGAAAATTGAATGTGTTTTTGCGCTTTTCAGACTGTGGTTAACATGTATATGTGTTTCTACTGCAAATCTGAGCTCAGTGTCAAAAGTTACCTTTTTGGCTGAATTGTGCCCTACTGCCAATTCTGAGATACACTTTGGTCTAACTCCTCAGGGATCTCTCGTACTTGAAAATTGAATGTGTTTTGTGGTTTTCAGACCGTGGGGAACATGAATATGTGTTTCTTCTGCAAATCTGAGCTCTGTGTCAAAAGTTAAGTTTTCTGGTTGAATTGAGCCCTACTGCCAATTCTGAGATAAACTTTGGTCTAATTCCTCAGGGAAAACTCTAACTTGAAAATTGAATGTGTTTTTGCGCTTTTCAGACTGTGGTTAACATGAATATGTGTTTCTTCTGCAAATCTGAGCTCTGTGTCAAAAGTTACCTTTTTGGCTGAATTGTGCCCTACTGCCAATTCTGAGATACACTTTGGTCTAACTCCTCAGGGATCTCTCGTACTTGAAAATTGAATGTGTTTTGTGGTTTTCAGACCGTGGGGAACAAGAATATGTGTTTCTACTGCAAATCTGAGCTCAGTGTCAAAAGTTACCTTTTTGGCTGAATTGTGCCCTTCTGCCAATTCTGAGATACACTTTGGTCTAACTCCTCAGGGAAAGCTCGTACTTGAAAATTGAATGTGCTTTTGCTCTTTTTTAGACCGTGGGGAACAGGAATATGTGTTTCTTCTGCAAATCTGAGCTCTGTGTCAAACGTTACGTTTTCTGGTTGAATTGAGGCCTACTGCCAATTCTGAGATGCACTTTGGCCAAATTCCTCAGGGATCTCTCGTACTTGAAAATTGAATGTGTTTTGTGGTTTTCAGACCATGGGGAACATGAATATGTGTTTCTACTGCAAATCTGAGCTCAGTGTCAAAAGTTACCTTTTTGGCTGAATTGTGCCCTACTGCCAATTCTGAGATACACTTTGGTCTAACTCCTCAGGGAAAGCTCGTACTTGAAAATTGAATGTGTTTTGTGGTTTTCAGACCGTGGGGAACATGAATATGTGTTTCTTCTGCAAATCTGAGCTCTGTGTCAAACGTTACGTTTTCTGGTTGAATTGAGCCCTACTGCCAATTCTGAGATACATTTTGGTCTAATTCCTCAGGGAAAACTCTTACTTGAAAATTGAATATATTTTTGCTCTTTTTTAGACCGTGGGGAACATGAATATGTGTTTCTACTGCAAATCTGAGCTCAGTGTCAAAAGTTACCTTTTTGGCTGAATTGTGCCCTACTGCCAATTCTGAGATACACTTTGGTCTAACTCCTCAGGGATCTCTCGTACTTGAAAATTGAATGTGTTTTGTGGTTTTCAGACCGTGGGGAAAATGAATATGTGTTTCTACTGCAAATCTGAGCTCAGTGTCAAAAGTTACCTTTTTGGCTGAATTGAGCCCTTCTGCCAATTCTGAGATATACTTTGGTCTAACTCCTCAGGGAAAGCTCGTACTTGAAAATTGAATGTGTTTTTGCGCTTTTCAGACTGTGGTTAACATTAATATGTGTTTCTTCTGCAAATCTGAGCTCTGTGTCAAAAGTTAAGTTTTCTGGTTGAATTGTGCCCTACTGCCAATTCTGAGATAAACTTTGGTCTAATTCCTCAGGGAAATCTCTTACTTGAAAATTGAATATATTTTTGCTCTTTTTTAGACCGTGGGGAACATGAATCTGTGTTTCTACTGCAAATCTGAGCTCAGTGTCAAAAGTTACCTTTTTGGCTGAATTGTGCCCTACTGCCAATTCTGAGATACACTTTGGTCTAACTCCTCAGGGATCTCTCGTACTTGAAAATTGAATGTGTTTTGTGGTTTTCAGACCGTGGGGAACATGAATATGTGTTTCTACTGCAAATCTGAGCTCAGTGTCAAAAGTTACGTTTTTGGCTGAATTGAGCCCTTCTGCCAATTCTGAGATACACTTTGGTCTAACTCCTCAGGGAAAGCTCGTACTTGAAAATTGAATGTGTTTTTGCGATTTTCAGACTGTGGTTATCATTAATATGTGTTTCTTCTGCAAATCTGAGCTCTGTGTCAAAAGTTAAGTTTTCTGGTTGAATTGTGCCCTACTGCCAATTCTGAGATAAACTTTGGCCTAATTCCTCAGGGAAAACTCTTACTTGAAAATTGAATATATTTTTGCTATTTTTTAGACCGTGGGGAACATGAATATGTGTTTCTACTGCAAATCTGAGCTCAGTGTCAAAAGTTACCTTTTTGGCTGAATTGTGCCCTACTGCCAATTCTGAGATACACTTTGGTCTAACTCCTCAGGGAAAGCTCGTACTTGAAAATTGAATGTGTTTTGTGGTTTTCAGACCGTGGGGAACATGAATATGTGTTTCTTCTGCAAATCTGATCTCTGTGTCAAAAGTTAAGTTTTCTGGTTGAATTGAGCCCTACTACCAATTCTGAGATAAACTTTGGTCTAATTCCTCAGGGAAAACTCTTACTTGAAAATTGAATGTATTTTTGCTCTTTTTTAGACCGTGGGGAACATGAATATGTGTTTCTACTGCAAATCTGAGCTCAGTGTCAAAAGTTACCTTTTTGGCTGAATTGTGCCCTACTGCCAATTCTGAGATACACTCGGGTCTAACTCCTCAGGGAAAGCTCGTACTTGGAAATTGAATGTGTTTTTGGATTTTTAGACCGTGGGGATCATGAATATGTGTTGCTTCTGTAAATCTGAGCTCTGTGTCTAAAGATTTTTCTGGCTGAATTGAATTCAGTTCTGAAATACAGTCTGCACTTTGGTCTAACTCCTCAGGGAAAGCTCGTACTTGAAAATTGAATGTGTTTTTCCGCTTTTCAGACTGTGGTTAACATTAATATGTGTTTCTTTTGCAAATCTGAGCTCTGTGTCAAAAGTTAAGTTTTCTGGTTGAATTGAGCCCTACTGCCAATTCTGAGATACATTTTGGTCTAACTCCTCAGGGAAAGCTCGTACTTGAAAATTGAATGTGTTTTTGGCTTTTTGGAGCGTGGGGATCATGAATATGTGTTGCTTCTGTAAATCTGAGCTCTGTGTCTAAAGTTTTTTCTGGCTGAATTGAATCCAGTTCTGAAATACAGTCTACACTTTGGTCTAACTCCTCAGGGAAAGCTCGTACTTGAAAATTGAATGTGTTTTTGCGCTTTTCAGACTGTGGTTAACATTAATACGTGTTTCTTCTGCAAATCTGAGCTCTGTGTCAAAAGTTACCTTTTTGGCTGAATTGAGGCCTACTGCCAATTCTGAGATGCACTTTGGCCTAATTCCTCAGGGATCTCTCGTACTTGAAAATTGAATGTGTTTTGTGGTTTTCAGACCATGGGGAACATGAATATGTGTTTCTTCTGCAAATCTGAGCTCTGTGTCAAAAGTTACCTTTTTGGCTGAATTGTGCCCTACTGCCAATTCTGAGATACACTTTGGTCTAACTCCTCAGGGAAAGCTCGTACTTGAAAATTGAATGTGTTTTTGCGCTTTTCAGACTGTGGTTAACATTAATATGTGTTTCTTCTGCAAATCTGAGCTCTGTGTCAAAAGTTAAGTTTTCTGGTTGAATTGTGCCCTACTGCCAATTCTGAGATAAACTTTGGTCTAATTCCTCAGGGAAAACTCTTACTTGAAAATTGAATATATTTTTGCTATTTTTTAGACCGTGGGGAACATGAATATGTGTTTCTAATGCAAATCTGAGCTCAGTGTCAAAAGTTACCTTTTTGGCTGAATTGTGCCCTACTGCCAATTCTGAGATACACTTTGGTCTAACTCCTCAGGGAAAGCTCGTACTTGAAAATTGAATGTGTTTTGTGGTTTTCAGACCGTGGGGAACATGAATATGTGTTTCTTCTGCAAATCTGAGCTCTGTGTCAAAAGTTAAGTTTTCTGGTTGAATTGAGCCCTACTACCAATTCTGAGATAAACTTTGGTCTAATTCCTCAGGGAAAACTCTTACTTGAAAATTGAATGTATTTTTGCTCTTTTTTAGACCGTGGGGAACATGAATATGTGTTTCTACTGCAAATCTGAGCTCAGTGTCAAAAGTTACCTTTTTGGCTGAATTGTGCCCTACTGCCAATTCTGAGATACACTTTGGTCTAACTCCTCAGGGAAAGCTCGTACTTGGTAATTGAATGTGTTTTTGGATTTTTAGACTGTGGGGATCATGAATATGTGTTGCTTCTGTAAATCTGAGCTCTGTGTCTAAAGATTTTTCTGGCTGAATTGAATTCAGTTCTGAAATACAGTCTGCACTTTGGTCTAACTCCTCAGGGAAAGCTCGTACTTGAAAATTGAATGTGTTTTTGCGCTTTTCAGACTGTGGTTAACATTAATATGTGTTTCTTTTGCAAATCTGAGCTCTGTGTCAAAAGTTAAGTTTTCTGGTTGAATTGAGCCCTACTGCCAATTCTGAGATACATTTTGGTCTAACTCCTCAGGGAAAGCTCGTACTTGAAAATTGAATGTGTTTTTGGCTTTTTGGAGCGTGGGGATCATGAATATGTGTTGCTTCTGTAAATCTGAGCTCTGTGTCTAAAGTTTTTTCTGGCTGAATTGAATCCAGTTCTGAAATACAGTCTACACTTTGGTCTAACTCCTCAGGGAAAGCTCGTACTTGAAAATTGAATGTGTTTTTGCGCTTTTCAGACTGTGGTTAACATTAATACGTGTTTCTTCTGCAAATCTGAGCTCTGTGTCAAAAGTTACCTTTTTGGCTGAATTGAGGCCTACTGCCAATTCTGAGATGCACTTTGGCCTAATTCCTCAGGGATCTCTCGTACTTGAAAATTGAATGTGTTTTGTGGTTTTCAGACTGTGGTTAACATGTATATGTGTTTCTACTGCAAATCTGAGCTCAGTGTCAAAAGTTACCTTTTTGGCTGAATTGTGCCCTACTGCCAATTCTGAGATACACTTTGGTCTAACTCCTCAGGGATCTCTCGTACTTGAAAATTGAATGTGTTTTGTGGTTTTCAGACCGTGGGGAACATGAATATGTGTTTCTTCTGCAAATCTGAGCTCTGTGTCAAAAGTTAAGTTTTCTGGTTGAATTGAGCCCTACTGCCAATTCTGAGATAAACTTTGGTCTAATTCCTCAGGGAAAACTCTTACTTGAAAATTGAATGTATTTTTGCTCTTTTTTAGACCGTGGGGAACATGAATATGTGTTTCTACTGCAAATCTGAGCTCAGTGTCAAAAGTTACCTTTTTGGCTGAATTGTGCCCTACTGCCAATTCTGAGATACACTTTGGTCTAACTCCTCAGGGATCTCTCGTACTTGAAAATTGAATGTGTTTTGTGGTTTTCAGACCGTGGGGAACAAGAATATGTGTTTCTACTGCAAATCTGAGCTCAGTGTCAAAAGTTACCTTTTTGGCTGAATTGAGCCCTTCTGCCAATTCTGAGATACACTTTGGTCTAACTCATCAGGGAAAGCTCGTACTTGAAAATTGAATGTGCTTTTGCTCTTTTTTAGACCGTGGGGAACAGGAATATGTGTTTCTTCTGCAAATCTGAGCTCTGTGTCAAACGTTACGTTTTCTGGTTGAATTGAGGCCTACTGCCAATTCTGAGATGCACTTTGGCCAAATTCCTCAGGGATCTCTCGTACTTGAAAATTGAATGTGTTTTGTGGTTTTCAGACCATGGGGAACATGAATATGTGTTTCTACTGCAAATCTGAGCTCAGTGTCAAAAGTTACCTTTTTGGCTGAATTGTGCCCTACTGCCAATTCTGAGATACACTTTGGTCTAACTCCTCAGGGAAAGCTCGTACTTGAAAATTGAATGTGTTTTGTGGTTTTCAGACCGTGGGGAACATGAATATGTGTTTCTTCTGCAAATCTGAGCTCTGTGTCAAAAGTTAAGTTTTCTGGTTGAATTGAGCCCTACTGCCAATTCTGAGATAAACTTTGGTCTAATTCCTCAGGGAAAACTCTAACTTGAAAATTGAATGTATTTTTGCTCTTTTTTAGACCGTGGGGAACATGAATATGTGTTTCTACTGCAAATCTGAGCTCAGTGTCAAAAGTTACCTTTTTGGCTGAATTGAGCCCTACTGCCAATTCTGAGATACATTTTGGTCTAACTCCTCAGGGAAAGCTCGTACTTGAAAATTGAATGTGTTTTTGGCTTTTTGGAGCGTGGGGATCATGAATATGTGTTGCTTCTGTAAATCTGAGCTCTGTGTCTAAAGTTTTTTCTGGCTGAATTGAATCCAGTTCTGAAATACAGTCTACACTTTGGTCCAACTCCTCAGGGAAAGCTCGTACTTGAAAATTGAATGTGTTTTTGCGCTTTTCAGACTGTGGTTAACATTAATATGTGTTTCTTCTGCAAATCTGAGCTCAGTGTCAAAAGTTAAGTTTTCTGGTTGAATTGAGCCCTACTGCCAATTCTGAGATACACTTTGGTCTAACTCCTCAGGGAAAGCTCGTACTTGAAAATTGAATGTGTTTTTGCGCTTTTCAGACTGTGGTTAACATGAATATGTGTTTCTTCTGCAAATCTGAGCTCTGTGTCAAAAGTTAATTTTTCTGGTTGAATTGAGCCCTACTGCCAATTCTGAGATACATTTTGGTCTAACTCCTCAGGGAAAGCTCGTACTTGAAAATTGAATGTGTTTTTGCGCTTTTCAGACTGTGGTTAACATTAATACGTGTTTCTTCTGCAAATCTGAGCTCTGTGTCAAAAGTTACCTTTTTGGCTGAATTGAGGCCTACTGCCAATTCTGAGATGCACTTTGGCCTAATTCCTCAGGGATCTCTCGTACTTGAAAATTGAATGTGTTTTGTGGTTTTCAGACTGTGGTTAACATGTATATGTGTTTCTACTGCAAATCTGAGCTCAGTGTCAAAAGTTACCTTTTTGGCTGAATTGTGCCCTACTGCCAATTCTGAGATACACTTTGGTCTAACTCCTCAGGGATCTCTCGTACTTGAAAATTGAATGTGTTTTGTGGTTTTCAGACCGTGGGGAACATGAATATGTGTTTCTTCTGCAAATCTGAGCTCTGTGTCAAAAGTTAAGTTTTCTGGTTGAATTGAGCCCTACTGCCAATTCTGAGATAAACTTTGGTCTAATTCCTCAGGGAAAACTCTTACTTGAAAATTGAATGTATTTTTGCTCTTTTTTAGACCGTGGGGAACATGAATATGTGTTTCTACTGCAAATCTGAGCTCAGTGTCAAAAGTTACCTTTTTGGCTGAATTGTGCCCTACTGCCAATTCTGAGATACACTTTGGTCTAACTCCTCAGGGATCTCTCGTACTTGAAAATTGAATGTGTTTTGTGGTTTTCAGACCGTGGGGAACAAGAATATGTGTTTCTACTGCAAATCTGAGCTCAGTGTCAAAAGTTACCTTTTTGGCTGAATTGAGCCCTTCTGCCAATTCTGAGATACACTTTGGTCTAACTCATCAGGGAAAGCTCGTACTTGAAAATTGAATGTGCTTTTGCTCTTTTTTAGACCGTGGGGAACAGGAATATGTGTTTCTTCTGCAAATCTGAGCTCTGTGTCAAACGTTACGTTTTCTGGTTGAATTGAGGCCTACTGCCAATTCTGAGATGCACTTTGGCCAAATTCCTCAGGGATCTCTCGTACTTGAAAATTGAATGTGTTTTGTGGTTTTCAGACCATGGGGAACATGAATATGTGTTTCTACTGCAAATCTGAGCTCAGTGTCAAAAGTTACCTTTTTGGCTGAATTGTGCCCTACTGCCAATTCTGAGATACACTTTGGTCTAACTCCTCAGGGAAAGCTCGTACTTGAAAATTGAATGTGTTTTGTGGTTTTCAGACCGTGGGGAACATGAATATGTGTTTCTTCTGCAAATCTGAGCTCTGTGTCAAAAGTTAAGTTTTCTGGTTGAATTGAGCCCTACTGCCAATTCTGAGATAAACTTTGGTCTAATTCCTCAGGGAAAACTCTAACTTGAAAATTGAATGTATTTTTGCTCTTTTTTAGACCGTGGGGAACATGAATATGTGTTTCTACTGCAAATCTGAGCTCAGTGTCAAAAGTTACCTTTTTGGCTGAATTGAGCCCTACTGCCAATTCTGAGATACATTTTGGTCTAACTCCTCAGGGAAAGCTCGTACTTGAAAATTGAATGTGTTTTTGGCTTTTTGGAGCGTGGGGATCATGAATATGTGTTGCTTCTGTAAATCTGAGCTCTGTGTCTAAAGTTTTTTCTGGCTGAATTGAATCCAGTTCTGAAATACAGTCTACACTTTGGTCCAACTCCTCAGGGAAAGCTCGTACTTGAAAATTGAATGTGTTTTTGCGCTTTTCAGACTGTGGTTAACATTAATATGTGTTTCTTCTGCAAATCTGAGCTCAGTGTCAAAAGTTAAGTTTTCTGGTTGAATTGAGCCCTACTGCCAATTCTGAGATACACTTTGGTCTAACTCCTCAGGGAAAGCTCGTACTTGAAAATTGAATGTGTTTTTGCGCTTTTCAGACTGTGGTTAACATGAATATGTGTTTCTTCTGCAAATCT
Source organism: Pantherophis vulpinus (assembly GCA_037215915.1). Taxonomy (NCBI): domain Eukaryota; kingdom Metazoa; phylum Chordata; class Lepidosauria; order Squamata; family Colubridae; genus Pantherophis; species Pantherophis vulpinus. The sequence goes on from JAXLNS010000001.1 coordinate 185,785,256, forward strand.
GAGCTCTGTGTCAAAAGTTAATTTTTCTGGTTGAATTGAGCCCTACTGCCAATTCTGAGATACATTTTGGTCTAACTCCTCAGGGAAAGCTCGTACTTGAAAATTGAATGTGTTTTTGGCTTTTTGGAGCGTGGGGATCATGAATATGTGTTGCTTCTGTAAATCTGAGCTCTGTGTCTAAAGTTTTTTCTGGCTGAATTGAATCCAGTTCTGAAATACAGTCTACACTTTGGTCTAACTCCTCAGGGAAAGCTCGTACTTGAAAATTGAATGTGTTTTTGCGCTTTTCAGACTGTGGTTAACATTAATACGTGTTTCTTCTGCAAATCTGAGCTCTGTGTCAAAAGTTACCTTTTTGGCTGAATTGAGCCCTTCTGCCAATTCTGAGATACACTTTGGTCTAACTCCTCAGGGAAAGCTCGTACTTGATAATTGAATGTGCTTTTGCTCTTTTTTAGACCGTGGGGAACAGGAATATGTGTTTCTTCTGCAAATCTGAGCTCTGTGTCAAACGTTACGTTTTCTGGTTGAATTGAGCCCTACTGCCAATTCTGAGATACATTTTGGTCTAATTCCTCAGGGAAAACTCTTACTTGAAAATTGAATATATTTTTGCTCTTTTTTAGACCGTGGGGAACATGAATATGTGTTTCTACTGCAAATCTGAGCTCAGTGTCAAAAGTTACCTTTTTGGCTGAATTGTGCCCTACTGCCAATTCTGAGATACACTTTGGTCTAACTCCTCAGGGAAAGCTCGTACTTGAAAATTGAATGTGTTTTGTGGTTTTCAGACCGTGGGGAACATGAATATGTGTTTCTTCTGCAAATCTGAGCTCTGTGTCAAAAGTTAAGTTTTCTGGTTGAATTGAGCCCTACTACCAATTCTGAGATAAACTTTGGTCTAATTCCTCAGGGAAAACTCTTACTTGAAAATTGAATGTATTTTTGCTCTTTTTTAGACCGTGGGGAACATGAATATGTGTTTCTACTGCAAATCTGAGCTCAGTGTCAAAAGTTACCTTTTTGGCTGAATTGTGCCCTACTGCCAATTCTGAGATACACTTTGGTCTAACTCCTCAGGGAAAGCTCGTACTTGGTAATTGAATGTGTTTTTGGATTTTTAGACCGTGGGGATCATGAATATGTGTTGCTTCTGTAAATCTGAGCTCTGTGTCTAAAGATTTTTCTGGCTGAATTGAATTCAGTTCTGAAATACAGTCTGCACTTTGGTCTAACTCCTCAGGGAAAGCTCGTACTTGAAAATTGAATGTGTTTTTGCGCTTTTCAGACTGTGGTTAACATTAATATGTGTTTCTTTTGCAAATCTGAGCTCTGTGTCAAAAGTTAAGTTTTCTGGTTGAATTGAGCCCTACTGCCAATTCTGAGATACATTTTGGTCTAACTCCTCAGGGAAAGCTCGTACTTGAAAATTGAATGTGTTTTTGGCTTTTTGGAGCGTGGGGATCATGAATATGTGTTGCTTCTGTAAATCTGAGCTCTGTGTCTAAAGTTTTTTCTGGCTGAATTGAATCCAGTTCTGAAATACAGTCTACACTTTGGTCTAACTCCTCAGGGAAAGCTCGTACTTGAAAATTGAATGTGTTTTTGCGCTTTTCAGACTGTGGTTAACATTAATACGTGTTTCTTCTGCAAATCTGAGCTCTGTGTCAAAAGTTACCTTTTTGGCTGAATTGAGGCCTACTGCCAATTCTGAGATGCACTTTGGCCTAATTCCTCAGGGATCTCTCGTACTTGAAAATTGAATGTGTTTTGTGGTTTTCAGACTGTGGTTAACATGTATATGTGTTTCTACTGCAAATCTGAGCTCAGTGTCAAAAGTTACCTTTTTGGCTGAATTGTGCCCTACTGCCAATTCTGAGATACACTTTGGTCTAACTCCTCAGGGATCTCTCGTACTTGAAAATTGAATGTGTTTTGTGGTTTTCAGACCGTGGGGAACATGAATATGTGTTTCTTCTGCAAATCTGAGCTCTGTGTCAAAAGTTAAGTTTTCTGGTTGAATTGAGCCCTACTGCCAATTCTGAGATAAACTTTGGTCTAATTCCTCTGGGAAAACTCTAACTTGAAAATTGAATGTGTTTTTGCGCTTTTCAGACTGTGGTTAACATGAATATGTGTTTCTTCTGCAAATCTGAGCTCTGTGTCAAAAGTTAAGTTTTCTGGTTGAATTGAGCCCTACTGCCAATTCTGAGATAAACTTTGGTCTAATTCCTCAGGGAAAACTCTTACTTGAAAATTGAATGTATTTTTGCTCTTTTTTAGACCGTGGGGAACATGAATATGTGTTTCTACTGCAAATCTGAGCTCAGTGTCAAAAGTTACCTTTTTGGCTGAATTGTGCCCTACTGCCAATTCTGAGATACACTTTGGTCTAACTCCTCAGGGATCTCTCGTACTTGAAAATTGAATGTGTTTTGTGGTTTTCAGACCGTGGGGAACAAGAATATGTGTTTCTACTGCAAATCTGAGCTCAGTGTCAAAAGTTACCTTTTTGGCTGAATTGAGCCCTTCTGCCAATTCTGAGATACACTTTGGTCTAACTCATCAGGGAAAGCTCGTACTTGAAAATTGAATGTGCTTTTGCTCTTTTTTAGACCGTGGGGAACAGGAATATGTGTTTCTTCTGCAAATCTGAGCTCTGTGTCAAACGTTACGTTTTCTGGTTGAATTGAGGCCTACTGCCAATTCTGAGATGCACTTTGGCCAAATTCCTCAGGGATCTCTCGTACTTGAAAATTGAATGTGTTTTGTGGTTTTCAGACCATGGGGAACATGAATATGTGTTTCTACTGCAAATCTGAGCTCAGTGTCAAAAGTTACCTTTTTGGCTGAATTGTGCCCTACTGCCAATTCTGAGATACACTTTGGTCTAACTCCTCAGGGAAAGCTCGTACTTGAAAATTGAATGTGTTTTGTGGTTTTCAGACCGTGGGGAACATGAATATGTGTTTCTTCTGCAAATCTGAGCTCTGTGTCAAAAGTTAAGTTTTCTGGTTGAATTGAGCCCTACTGCCAATTCTGAGATAAACTTTGGTCTAATTCCTCAGGGAAAACTCTAACTTGAAAATTGAATGTATTTTTGCTCTTTTTTAGACCGTGGGGAACATGAATATGTGTTTCTACTGCAAATCTGAGCTCAGTGTCAAAGGTTACCTTTTTGGCTGAATTGAGCCCTACTGCCAATTCTGAGATACATTTTGGTCTAACTCCTCAGGGAAAGCTCGTACTTGAAAATTGAATGTGTTTTTGGCTTTTTGGAGCGTGGGGATCATGAATATGTGTTGCTTCTGTAAATCTGAGCTCTGTGTCTAAAGTTTTTTCTGGCTGAATTGAATCCAGTTCTGAAATACAGTCTACACTTTGGTCCAACTCCTCAGGGAAAGCTCGTACTTGAAAATTGAATGTGTTTTTGCGCTTTTCAGACTGTGGTTAACATTAATATGTGTTTCTTCTGCAAATCTGAGCTCAGTGTCAAAAGTTAAGTTTTCTGGTTGAATTGAGCCCTACTGCCAATTCTGAGATACACTTTGGTCTAACTCCTCAGGGAAAGCTCGTACTTGAAAATTGAATGTGTTTTTGCGCTTTTCAGACTGTGGTTAACATGAATATGTGTTTCTTCTGCAAATCTGAGCTCTGTGTCAAAAGTTAATTTTTCTGGTTGAATTGAGCCCTACTGCCAATTCTGAGATACATTTTGGTCTAACTCCTCAGGGAAAGCTCGTACTTGAAAATTGAATGTGTTTTTGGCTTTTTGGAGCGTGGGGATCATGAATATGTGTTGCTTCTGTAAATCTGAGCTCTGTGTCTAAAGTTTTTTCTGGCTGAATTGAATCCAGTTCTGAAATACAGTCTACACTTTGGTCTAACTCCTCAGGGAAAGCTCGTACTTGAAAATTGAATGTGTTTTTGCGCTTTTCAGACTGTGGTTAACATTAATACGTGTTTCTTCTGCAAATCTGAGCTCTGTGTCAAAAGTTACCTTTTTGGCTGAATTGAGCCCTTCTGCCAATTCTGAGATACACTTTGGTCTAACTCCTCAGGGAAAGCTCGTACTTGATAATTGAATGTGCTTTTGCTCTTTTTTAGACCGTGGGGAACAGGAATATGTGTTTCTTCTGCAAATCTGAGCTCTGTGTCAAACGTTACGTTTTCTGGTTGAATTGAGCCCTACTGCCAATTCTGAGATACATTTTGGTCTAATTCCTCAGGGAAAACTCTTACTTGAAAATTGAATATATTTTTGCTCTTTTTTAGACCGTGGGGAACATGAATATGTGTTTCTACTGCAAATCTGAGCTCAGTGTCAAAAGTTACCTTTTTGGCTGAATTGTGCCCTACTGCCAATTCTGAGATACACTTTGGTCTAACTCCTCAGGGATCTCTCGTACTTGAAAATTGAATGTGTTTTGTGGTTTTCAGACCGTGGGGAAAATGAATATGTGTTTCTACTGCAAATCTGAGCTCAGTGTCAAAAGTTACCTTTTTGGCTGAATTGAGCCCTTCTGCCAATTCTGAGATATACTTTGGTCTAACTCCTCAGGGAAAGCTCGTACTTGAAAATTGAATGTGTTTTTGCGCTTTTCAGACTGTGGTTAACATTAATATGTGTTTCTTCTGCAAATCTGAGCTCTGTGTCAAAAGTTAAGTTTTCTGGTTGAATTGTGCCCTACTGCCAATTCTGAGATAAACTTTGGTCTAATTCCTCAGGGAAATCTCTTACTTGAAAATTGAATATATTTTTGCTCTTTTTTAGACCGTGGGGAACATGAATATGTGTTTCTACTGCAAATCTGAGCTCAGTGTCAAAAGTTACCTTTTTGGCTGAATTGTGCCCTACTGCCAATTCTGAGATACACTTTGGTCTAACTCCTCAGGGATCTCTCGTACTTGAAAATTGAATGTGTTTTGTGGTTTTCAGACCGTGGGGAACATGAATATGTGTTTCTACTGCAAATCTGAGCTCAGTGTCAAAAGTTACGTTTTTGGCTGAATTGAGCCCTTCTGCCAATTCTGAGATACACTTTGGTCTAACTCCTCAGGGAAAGCTCGTACTTGAAAATTGAATGTGTTTTTGCGATTTTCAGACTGTGGTTATCATTAATATGTGTTTCTTCTGCAAATCTGAGCTCTGTGTTAAAAGTTAAGTTTTCTGGTTGAATTGTGCCCTACTGCCAATTGTGAGATAAACTTTGGTCTAATTCCTCAGGGAAAACTCTTACTTGAAAATTGAATATATTTTTGCTATTTTTTAGACCGTGGGGAACATGAATATGTGTTTCTACTGCAAATCTGAGCTCAGTGTCAAAAGTTACCTTTTTGGCTGAATTGTGCCCTACTGCCAATTCTGAGATACACTTTGGTCTAACTCCTCAGGGAAAGCTCGTACTTGAAAATTGAATGTGTTTTGTGGTTTTCAGACCGTGGGGAACATGAATATGTGTTTCTTCTGCAAATCTGATCTCTGTGTCAAAAGTTAAGTTTTCTGGTTGAATTGAGCCCTACTACCAATTCTGAGATAAACTTTGGTCTAATTCCTCAGGGAAAACTCTTACTTGAAAATTGAATGTATTTTTGCTCTATTTTAGACCGTGGGGAACATGAATATGTGTTTCTACTGCAAATCTGAGCTCAGTGTCAAAAGTTACCTTTTTGGCTGAATTGTGCCCTACTGCCAATTCTGAGATACACTCGGGTCTAACTCCTCAGGGAAAGCTCGTACTTGGAAATTGAATGTGTTTTTGGATTTTTAGACCGTGGGGATCATGAATATGTGTTGCTTCTGTAAATCTGAGCTCTGTGTCTAAAGATTTTTCTGGCTGAATTGAATTCAGTTCTGAAATACAGTCTGCACTTTGGTCTAACTCCTCAGGGAAAGCTCGTACTTGAAAATTGAATGTGTTTTTCCGCTTTTCAGACTGTGGTTAACATTAATATGTGTTTCTTTTGCAAATCTGAGCTCTGTGTCAAAAGTTAAGTTTTCTGGTTGAATTGAGCCCTACTGCCAATTCTGAGATACATTTTGGTCTAACTCCTCAGGGAAAGCTCGTACTTGAAAATTGAATGTGTTTTTGGCTTTTTGGAGCGTGGGGATCATGAATATGTGTTGCTTCTGTAAATCTGAGCTCTGTGTCTAAAGTTTTTTCTGGCTGAATTGAATCCAGTTCTGAAATACAGTCTACACTTTGGTCTAACTCCTCAGGGAAAGCTCGTACTTGAAAATTGAATGTGTTTTTGCGCTTTTCAGACTGTGGTTAACATTAATACGTGTTTCTTCTGCAAATCTGAGCTCTGTGTCAAAAGTTACCTTTTTGGCTGAATTGAGGCCTACTGCCAATTCTGAGATGCACTTTGGCCTAATTCCTCAGGGATCTCTCGTAGTTGAAAATTGAATGTGTTTTGTGGTTTTCAGACCATGGGGAACATGAATATGTGTTTCTTCTGCAAATCTGAGCTCTGTGTCAAAAGTTACCTTTTTGGCTGAATTGTGCCCTACTGCCAATTCTGAGATACACTTTGGTCTAACTCCTCAGGGAAAGCTCGTACTTGAAAATTGAATGTGTTTTTGCGCTTTTCAGACTGTGGTTAACATTAATATGTGTTTCTTCTGCAAATCTGAGCTCTGTGTCAAAAGTTAAGTTTTCTGGTTGAATTGTGCCCTACTGCCAATTCTGAGATAAACTTTGGTCTAATTCCTCAGGGAAAACTCTTACTTGAAAATTGAATATATTTTTGCTATTTTTTAGACCGTGGGGAACATGAATATGTGTTTCTAATGCAAATCTGAGCTCAGTGTCAAAAGTTACCTTTTTGGCTGAATTGTGCCCTACTGCCAATTCTGAGATACACTTTGGTCTAACTCCTCAGGGAAAGCTCGTACTTGAAAATTGAATGTGTTTTGTGGTTTTCAGACCGTGGGGAACATGAATATGTGTTTCTTCTGCAAATCTGAGCTCTGTGTCAAACGTTACGTTTTCTGGTTGAATTGAGCCCTACTACCAATTCTGAGATAAACTTTGGTCTAATTCCTCAGGGAAAACTCTTACTTGAAAATTGAATATATTTTTGCTATTTTTTAGACCGTGGGGAACATGAATATGTGTTTCTACTGCAAATCTGAGCTCAGTGTCAAAAGTTACCTTTTTGGCTGAATTGTGCCCTATTGCCAATTCTGAGATACACTTTGGTCTAACTCCTCAGGGAAAGCTCGTACTTGGAAATTGAATTTGTTTTTGGATTTTTAGACCGTGGGGATCATGAATATGTGTTGCTTCTGTAAATCTGAGCTCTGTGTCTAAAGATTTTTCTGGCTGAATTGAATTCAGTTCTGAAATACAGTCTGCACTTTGGTCTAACTCCTCAGGGAAAGCTCGTACTTGAAAATTGAATGTGTTTTTCCGCTTTTCAGACTGTGGTTAACATTAATATGTGTTTCTTTTGCAAATCTGAGCTCTGTGTCAAAAGTTAAGTTTTCTGGTTGAATTGAGCCCTACTGCCAATTCTGAGATACATTTTGGTCTAACTCCTCAGGGAAAGCTCGTACTTGAAAATTGAATGTGTTTTTGGCTTTTTGGAGCGTGGGGATCATGAATATGTGTTGCTTCTGTAAATCTGAGCTCTGTGTCTAAAGTTTTTTCTGGCTGAATTGAATCCAGTTCTGAAATACAGTCTACACTTTGGTCCAACTCCTCAGGGAAAGCTCGTACTTGAAAATTGAATGTGTTTTTGCGCTTTTCAGACTGTGGTTAACATTAATACGTGTTTCTTCTGCAAATCTGAGCTCTGTGTCAAAAGTTAAGTTTTCTGGTTGAATTGAGCCCTACTGCCAATTCTGAGATAAACTTTGGTCTAATTCCTCAGGGAAAACTCTTACTTGAAAATTGAATGTATTTTTGCTCTTTTTTAGACCGTGGGGAACATGAATATGTGTTTCTACTGCAAATCTGAGCTCAGTGTCAAAAGTTACCTTTTTGGCTGAATTGTGCCCTATTGCCAATTCTGAGATACACTTTGGTCTAACTCCTCAGGGAAAGCTCGTACTTGGAAATTGAATTTGTTTTTGGATTTTTAGACCGTGGGGATCATGAATATGTGTTGCTTCTGTAAATCTGAGCTCTGTGTCTAAAGATTTTTCTGGCTGAATTGAATTCAGTTCTGAAATACAGTCTGCACTTTGGTCTAACTCCTCAGGGAAAGCTCGTACTTGAAAATTGAATGTGTTTTTCCGCTTTTCAGACTGTGGTTAACATTAATATGTGTTTCTTTTGCAAATCTGAGCTCTGTGTCAAAAGTTAAGTTTTCTGGTTGAATTGAGCCCTACTGCCAATTCTGAGATACATTTTGGTCTAACTCCTCAGGGAAAGCTCGTACTTGAAAATTGAATGTGTTTTTGGCTTTTTGGAGCGTGGGGATCATGAATATGTGTTGCTTCTGTAAATCTGAGCTCTGTGTCTAAAGTTTTTTCTGGCTGAATTGAATCCAGTTCTGAAATACAGTCTACACTTTGGTCCAACTCCTCAGGGAAAGCTCGTACTTGAAAATTGAATGTGTTTTTGCGCTTTTCAGACTGTGGTTAACATTAATACGTGTTTCTTCTGCAAATCTGAGCTCTGTGTCAAAAGTTACCTTTTTGGCTGAATTGAGGCCTACTGCCAATTCTGAGATGCACTTTGGCCTAATTCCTCAGGGATCTCTCGTACTTGAAAATTGAATGTGTTTTGTGGTTTTCAGACCATGGGGAACATGAATATGTGTTTCTACTGCAAATCTGAGCTCAGTGTCAAAAGTTACCTTTTTGGCTGAATTGTGCCCTACTGCCAATTCTGAGATACACTTTGGTCTAACTCCTCAGGGATCTCTCGTACTTGAAAATTGAATGTGTTTTGTGGTTTTCAGACCGTGGGGAACATGAATATGTGTTTCTTCTGCAAATCTGAGCTCTGTGTCAAAAGTTAAGTTTTCTGGTTGAATTGAGCCCTACTGCCAATTCTGAGATAAACTTTGGTCTAATTCCTCAGGGAAAACTCTTACTTGAAAATTGAATGTATTTTTGCTCTTTTTCAGACCGTGGGGAACATGAATATGTGTTTCTACTGCAAATCTGAGCTCAGTGTCAAAAGTTACGTTTTTGGCTGAATTGAGCCCTTCTGCCAATTCTGAGATACACTTTGGTCTAACTCCTCAGGGAAAGCTCGTACTTGAAAATTGAATGTGTTTTTGCGCTTTTCAGACTGTGGTTAACATTAATATGTGTTTCTTCTGCAAATCTGAGCTCTGTGTCAAAAGTTAAGTTTTCTGGTTGAATTGTGCCCTACTGCCAATTCTGAGATAAACTTTGGTCTAATTCCTCAGGGAAAACTCTTACTTGAAAATTGAATATATTTTTGCTATTTTTTAGACCGTGGGGAACATGAATATGTGTTTCTACTGCAAATCTGAGCTCAGTGTCAAAAGTTACCTTTTTGGCTGAATTGTGCCCTACTGCCAATTCTGAGATACACTTTGGTCTAACTCCTCAGGGAAAGCTCGTACTTGAAAATTGAATGTGTTTTGTGGTTTTCAGACCGTGGGGAACATGAATATGTGTTTCTTCTGCAAATCTGAGCTCTGTGTCAAAAGTTAAGTTTTCTGGTTGAATTGAGCCCTACTACCAATTCTGAGATAAACTTTGGTCTAATTCCTCAGGGAAAACTCTTACTTGAAAATTGAATGTATTTTTGCTCTTTTTTAGACCGTGGGGAACATGAATATGTGTTTCTACTGCAAATCTGAGCTCAGTGTCAAAAGTTACCTTTTTGGCTGAATTGTGCCCTACTGCCAATTCTGAGATACACTTTGGTCTAACTCCTCAGGGAAAGCTCGTACTTGGAAATTGAATGTGTTTTTGGATTTTTAGACCGTGGGGATCATGAATATGTGTTGCTTCTGTAAATCTGAGCTCTGTGTCTAAAGATTTTTCTGGCTGAATTGAATTCAGTTCTGAAATACAGTCTGCACTTTGGTCTAACTCCTCAGGGAAAGCTCGTACTTGAAAATTGAATGTGTTTTTCCGCTTTTCAGACTGTGGTTAACATTAATATGTGTTTCTTTTGCAAATCTGAGCTCTGTGTCAAAAGTTAAGTTTTCTGGTTGAATTGAGCCCTACTGCCAATTCTGAGATACATTTTGGTCTAACTCCTCAGGGAAAGCTCGTACTTGAAAATTGAATGTGTTTTTGGCTTTTTGGAGCGTGGGGATCATGAATATGTGTTGCTTCTGTAAATCTGAGCTCTGTGTCTAAAGTTTTTTCTGGCTGAATTGAATCCAGTTCTGAAATACAGTCTACACTTTGGTCTAACTCCTCAGGGAAAGCTCGTACTTGAAAATTGAATGTGTTTTTGCGCTTTTCAGACTGTGGTTAACATTAATACGTGTTTCTTCTGCAAATCTGAGCTCTGTGTCAAAAGTTACCTTTTTGGCTGAATTGAGGCCTACTGCCAATTCTGAGATGCACTTTGGCCTAATTCCTCAGGGATCTCTCGTACTTGAAAATTGAATGTGTTTTGTGGTTTTCAGACCATGGGGAACATGAATATGTGTTTCTACTGCAAATCTGAGCTCAGTTTCAAAAGTTACCTTTTTGGCTGAATTGTGCCCTACTGCCAATTCTGAGATACACTTTGGTCTAACTCCTCAGGGATCTCTCGTACTTGAAAATTGAATGTGTTTTGTGGTTTTCAGACCGTGGGGAACATGAATATGTGTTTCTTCTGCAAATCTGAGCTCTGTGTCAAAAGTTAAGTTTTCTGGTTGAATTGAGCCCTACTACCAATTCTGAGATAAACTTTGGTCTAATTCCTCAGGGAAAACTCTTACTTGAAAATTGAATGTATTTTTGCTCTTTTTTAGACCGTGGGGAACATGAATATGTGTTTCTACTGCAAATCTGAGCTCAGTGTCAAAAGTTACCTTTTTGGCTGAATTGTGCCCTATTGCCAATTCTGAGATACACTTTGGTCTAACTCCTCAGGGAAAGCTCGTACTTGGAAATTGAATTTGTTTTTGGATTTTTAGACCGTGGGGATCATGAATATGTGTTGCTTCTGTAAATCTGAGCTCTGTGTCTAAAGATTTTTCTGGCTGAATTGAATTCAGTTCTGAAATACAGTCTGCACTTTGGTCTAACTCCTCAGGGAAAGCTCGTACTTGAAAATTGAATGTGTTTTTCCGCTTTTCAGACTGTGGTTAACATTAATATGTGTTTCTTTTGCAAATCTGAGCTCTGTGTCAAAAGTTAAGTTTTCTGGTTGAATTGAGCCCTACTGCCAATTCTGAGATACATTTTGGTCTAACTCCTCAGGGAAAGCTCATACTTGAAAATTGAATGTGTTTTTGGCTTTTTGGAGCGTGGGGATCATGAATATGTGTTGCTTCTGTAAATCTGAGCTCTGTGTCTAAAGTTTTTTCTGGCTGAATTGAATCCAGTTCTGAAATACAGTCTACACTTTGGTCTAACTCCTCAGGGAAAGCTCGTACTTGAAAATTGAATGTGTTTTTGCGCTTTTCAGACTGTGGTTAACATTAATACGTGTTTCTTCTGCAAATCTGAGCTCTGTGTCAAAAGTTACCTTTTTGGCTGAATTGTGCCCTACTGCCAATTCTGAGATACACTTTGGTCTAACTCCTCAGGGATCTCTCGTACTTGAAAATTGAATGTGTTTTGTGGTTTTCAGACCGTGGGGAACATGAATATGTCTTTCTTCTGCAAATCTGAGCTCTGTGTCAAAAGTTAAGTTTTCTGGTTGAATTGAGCCCTACTGCCAATTCTGAGATAAACTTTGGTCTAATTCCTCAGGGAAAACTCTTACTTGAAAATTGAATGTATTTTTGCTCTTTTTTAGATCTTGGGGAACATGAATATGTGTTTCTACTGCAAATCTGAGCTCAGTGTCAAAAGTTACCTTTTTGGCTGAATTGTGCCCTACTGCCAATTCTGAGATATACTTTGGTCTAACTCCTCAGGGAAAGCTCGTACTTGGAAATTGAATGTGTTTTTGGATTTTTAGACCGTGGGGATCATGAATATGTGTTTCTTCTGCAAATCTGAGCTCTGTGTCAAAAGTTAAGTTTTCTGGTTGAATTGAGCCCTACTGCCAATTCTGAGATACATTTTGGTCTAACTCCTCAGGGAAAGCTCGTACTTGAAAATTGAATGTGTTTTTGGCTTTTTGGAGCGTGGGGATCATGAATATGTGTTGCTTCTGTAAATCTGAGCTCTGTGTCTAAAGTTTTTTCTGGCTGAATTGAATCCAGTTCTGAAATACAGTCTACACTTTGGTCCAACTCCTCAGGGAAAGCTCGTACTTGAAAATTGAATGTGTTTTTGCGCTTTTCAGACTGTGGTTAACATTAATACGTGTTTCTTCTGCAAATCTGAGCTCTGTGTCAAAAGTTAAGTTTTCTGGTTGAATTGAGCCCTACTGCCAATTCTGAGATAAACTTTGGTCTAATTCCTCAGGGAAAACTCTTACTTGAAAATTGAATGTATTTTTGCTCTTTTTTAGACCGTGGGGAACATGAATATGTGTTTCTACTGCAAATCTGAGCTCAGTGTCAAAAGTTACCTTTTTGGCTGAATTGTGCCCTATTGCCAATTCTGAGATACACTTTGGTCTAACTCCTCAGGGAAAGCTCGTACTTGGAAATTGAATTTGTTTTTGGATTTTTAGACCGTGGGGATCATGAATATGTGTTGCTTCTGTAAATCTGAGCTCTGTGTCTAAAGATTTTTCTGGCTGAATTGAATTCAGTTCTGAAATACAGTCTGCACTTTGGTCTAACTCCTCAGGGAAAGCTCGTACTTGAAAATTGAATGTGTTTTTCCGCTTTTCAGACTGTGGTTAACATTAATATGTGTTTCTTTTGCAAATCTGAGCTCTGTGTCAAAAGTTAAGTTTTCTGGTTGAATTGAGCCCTACTGCCAATTCTGAGATACATTTTGGTCTAACTCCTCAGGGAAAGCTCGTACTTGAAAATTGAATGTGTTTTTGGCTTTTTGGAGCGTGGGGATCATGAATATGTGTTGCTTCTGTAAATCTGAGCTCTGTGTCTAAAGTTTTTTCTGGCTGAATTGAATCCAGTTCTGAAATACAGTCTACACTTTGGTCCAACTCCTCAGGGAAAGCTCGTACTTGAAAATTGAATGTGTTTTTGCGCTTTTCAGACTGTGGTTAACATTAATACGTGTTTCTTCTGCAAATCTGAGCTCTGTGTCAAAAGTTACCTTTTTGGCTGAATTGAGGCCTACTGCCAATTCTGAGATGCACTTTGGCCTAATTCCTCAGGGATCTCTCGTACTTGAAAATTGAATGTGTTTTGTGGTTTTCAGACCATGGGGAACATGAATATGTGTTTCTACTGCAAATCTGAGCTCAGTGTCAAAAGTTACCTTTTTGGCTGAATTGTGCCCTACTGCCAATTCTGAGATACACTTTGGTCTAACTCCTCAGGGATCTCTCGTACTTGAAAATTGAATGTGTTTTGTGGTTTTCAGACCGTGGGGAACATGAATATGTGTTTCTTCTGCAAATCTGAGCTCTGTGTCAAAAGTTAAGTTTTCTGGTTGAATTGAGCCCTACTGCCAATTCTGAGATAAACTTTGGTCTAATTCCTCAGGGAAAACTCTTACTTGAAAATTGAATGTATTTTTGCTCTTTTTCAGACCGTGGGGAACATGAATATGTGTTTCTACTGCAAATCTGAGCTCAGTGTCAAAAGTTACGTTTTTGGCTGAATTGAGCCCTTCTGCCAATTCTGAGATACACTTTGGTCTAACTCCTCAGGGAAAGCTCGTACTTGAAAATTGAATGTGTTTTTGCGCTTTTCAGACTGTGGTTAACATTAATATGTGTTTCTTCTGCAAATCTGAGCTCTGTGTCAAAAGTTAAGTTTTCTGGTTGAATTGTGCCCTACTGCCAATTCTGAGATAAACTTTGGTCTAATTCCTCAGGGAAAACTCTTACTTGAAAATTGAATATATTTTTGCTATTTTTTAGACCGTGGGGAACATGAATATGTGTTTCTACTGCAAATCTGAGCTCAGTGTCAAAAGTTACTTTTTTGGCTGAATTGTGCCCTACTGCCAATTCTGAGATACACTTTGGTCTAACTCCTCAGGGAAAGCTCGTACTTGAAAATTGAATGTGTTTTGTGGTTTTCAGACCGTGGGGAACATGAATATGTGTTTCTTCTGCAAATCTGAGCTCTGTGTCAAAAGTTAAGTTTTCTGGTTGAATTGAGCCCTACTACCAATTCTGAGATAAACTTTGGTCTAATTCCTCAGGGAAAACTCTTACTTGAAAATTGAATGTATTTTTGCTCTTTTTTAGACCGTGGGGAACATGAATATGTGTTTCTACTGCAAATCTGAGCTCAGTGTCAAAAGTTACCTTTTTGGCTGAATTGTGCCCTACTGCCAATTCTGAGATACACTTTGGTCTAACTCCTCAGGGAAAGCTCGTACTTGGAAATTGAATGTGTTTTTGGATTTTTAGACCGTGGGGATCATGAATATGTGTTGCTTCTGTAAATCTGAGCTCTGTGTCTAAAGATTTTTCTGGCTGAATTGAATTCAGTTCTGAAATACAGTCTGCACTTTGGTCTAACTCCTCAGGGAAAGCTCGTACTTGAAAATTGAATGTGTTTTTCCGCTTTTCAGACTGTGGTTAACATTAATATGTGTTTCTTTTGCAAATCTGAGCTCTGTGTCAAAAGTTAAGTTTTCTGGTTGAATTGAGCCCTACTGCCAATTCTGAGATACATTTTGGTCTAACTCCTCAGGGAAAGCTCGTACTTGAAAATTGAATGTGTTTTTGGCTTTTTGGAGCGTGGGGATCATGAATATGTGTTGCTTCTGTAAATCTGAGCTCTGTGTCTAAAGTTTTTTCTGGCTGAATTGAATCCAGTTCTGAAATACAGTCTACACTTTGGTCTAACTCCTCAGGGAAAGCTCGTACTTGAAAATTGAATGTGTTTTTGCGCTTTTCAGACTGTGGTTAACATTAATACGTGTTTCTTCTGCAAATCTGAGCTCTGTGTCAAAAGTTACCTTTTTGGCTGAATTGAGGCCTACTGCCAATTCTGAGATGCACTTTGGCCTAATTCCTCAGGGATCTCTCGTACTTGAAAATTGAATGTGTTTTGTGGTTTTCAGACCATGGGGAACATGAATATGTGTTTCTACTGCAAATCTGAGCTCAGTGTCAAAAGTTACCTTTTTGGCTGAATTGTGCCCTACTGCCAATTCTGAGATACACTTTGGTCTAACTCCTCAGGGATCTCTCGTACTTGAAAATTGAATGTGTTTTGTGGTTTTCAGACCGTGGGGAACATGAATATGTGTTTCTTCTGCAAATCTGAGCTCTGTGTCAAAAGTGAAGTTTCCTGTATGAATTGAGCCCTACTGCCAATTCTGAGATAAACTTTGGTCTAATTCCTCAGGGAAAACTCTTACTTGAAAATTGAATGTATTTTTGCTCTTTTTCAGACCGTGGGGAACATGAATATGTGTTTCTACTGCAAATCTGAGCTCAGTGTCAAAAGTTACGTTTTTGGCTGAATTGAGCCCTTCTGCCAATTCTGAGATACACTTTGGTCTAACTCCTCAGGGAAAGCTCGTACTTGAAAATTGAATGTGTTTTTGCGCTTTTCAGACTGTGGTTAACATTAATATGTGTTTCTTCTGCAAATCTGAGCTCTGTGTCAAAAGTTAAGTTTTCTGGTTGAATTGTGCCCTACTGCCAATTCTGAGATAAACTTTGGTCTAATTCCTCAGGGAAAACTCTTACTTGAAAATTGAATATATTTTTGCTATTTTTTAGACCGTGGGGAACATGAATATGTGTTTCTACTGCAAATCTGAGCTCAGTGTCAAAAGTTACCTTTTTGGCTGAATTGTGCCCTACTGCCAATTCTGAGATACACTTTGGTCTAACTCCTCAGGGAAAGCTCGTACTTGAAAATTGAATGTGTTTTGTGGTTTTCAGACCGTGGGGAACATGAATATGTGTTTCTTCTGCAAATCTGAGCTCTGTGTCAAAAGTTAAGTTTTCTGGTTGAATTGAGCCCTACTACCAATTCTGAGATAAACTTTGGTCTAATTCCTCAGGGAAAACTCTTACTTGAAAATTGAATGTATTTTTGCTCTTTTTTAGACCGTGGGGAACATGAATATGTGTTTCTACTGCAAATCTGAGCTCAGTGTCAAAAGTTACCTTTTTGGCTGAATTGTGCCCTACTGCCAATTCTGAGATACACTTTGGTCTAACTCCTCAGGGAAAGCTCGTACTTGGAAATTGAATGTGTTTTTGGATTTTTAGACCGTGGGGATCATGAATATGTGTTGCTTCTGTAAATCTGAGCTCTGTGTCTAAAGATTTTTCTGGCTGAATTGAATTCAGTTCTGAAATACAGTCTGCACTTTGGTCTAACTCCTCAGGGAAAGCTCGTACTTGAAAATTGAATGTGTTTTTGCGCTTTTCAGACTGTGGTTAACATTAATATGTGTTTCTTTTGCAAATCTGAGCTCTGTGTCAAAAGTTAAGTTTTCTGGTTGAATTGAGCCCTACTGCCAATTCTGAGATACATTTTGGTCTAACTCCTCAGGGAAAGCTCGTACTTGAAAATTGAATGTGTTTTTGGCTTTTTGGAGCGTGGGGATCATGAATATGTGTTGCTTCTGTAAATCTGAGCTCTGTGTCTAAAGTTTTTTCTGGCTGAATTGAATCCAGTTCTGAAATACAGTCTACACTTTGGTCTAACTCCTCAGGGAAAGCTCGTACTTGAAAATTGAATGTGTTTTTGCGCTTTTCAGACTGTGGTTAACATTAATACGTGTTTCTTCTGCAAATCTGAGCTCTGTGTCAAAAGTTACCTTTTTGGCTGAATTGAGGCCTACTGCCAATTCTGAGATGCACTTTGGCCTAATTCCTCAGGGATCTCTCGTACTTGAAAATTGAATGTGTTTTGTGGTTTTCAGACCGTGGGGAACATGAATATGTGTTTCTTCTGCAAATCTGAGCTCTGTGTCAAAAGTTAAGTTTTCTGGTTGAATTGAGCCCTACTGCCAATTCTGAGATAAACTTTGGTCTAATTCCTCAGGGAAAACTCTTACTTGAAAATTGAATGTATTTTTGCTCTTTTTTAGATCGTGGGGAACATGAATATGTGTTTCTACTGCAAATCTGAGCTCTGTGTCAAAAGTTAAGTTTTCTGGTTGAATTGAGCCCTACTGCCAATTCTGAGATACATTTTGGTCTAACTCCTCAGGGAAAGCTCGTACTTGAAAATTGAACGTGTTTTTGGCTTTTTGGAGCGTGGGGATCATGAATATGTGTTGCTTCTGTAAATCTGAGCTCTGTGTCTAAACTTTTTTCTGGCTGAATTGAATCCAGTTCTGAAATACAGTCTACACTTTGGTCCAACTCCTCAGGGAAAGCTCGTACTTGAAAATTGAATGTGTTTTTGCCCTTTTCAGACTGTGGTTAACATTAATATGTGTTTCTTCTGCAAATCTGAGCTCTGTGTCAAAAGTTAAGTTTTCTGGTTGAATTGAGCCCTACTGCCAATTCTGAGATAAACTTTGGTCTAATTCCTCAGGGAAAACTCTTACTTGAAAATTGAATGTATTTTTGCTCTTTTTTAGACCGTGGGGAACATGAATATGTGTTTCTACTGCAAATCTGAGCTCAGTGTCAAAAGTTACCTTTTTGGCTGAATTGTGCCCTACTGCCAATTCTGAGATACACTTTGGTCTAACTCCTCAGGGATCTCTCGTACTTGAAAATTGAATGTGTTTTGTGGTTTTCAGACCGTGGGGAACATGAATATGTGTTTCTACTGCAAATCTGAGCTCAGTGTCAAAAGTTACCTTTTTGGCTGAATTGAGCCCTTCTGCCAATTCTGAGATATACTTTGGTCTAACTCCTCAGGGAATGCTCGTACTTGAAAATTGAATGTGCTTTTGCTCTTTTTTAGACCGTGGGGAACAGGAATATGTGTTTCTTCTGCAAATCTGAGCTCTGTGTCAAACGTTACGTTTTCTGGTTGAATTGAGGCCTACTGCCAATTCTGAGATGCACTTTGGCCTAATTCCTCAGGGATCTCTCGTACTTGAAAATTGAATGTGTTTTGTGGTTTTCAGACCATGGGGAACATGAATATGTGTTTCTACTGCAAATCTGAGCTCAGTGTCAAAAGTTACCTTTTTGGCTGAATTGTGCCCTACTGCCAATTCTGAGATACACTTTGGTCTAACTCCTCAGGGATCTCTCGTACTTGAAAATTGAATGTGTTTTGTGGTTTTCAGACCGTGGGGAACATGAATATGTGTTTCTTCTGCAAATCTGAGCTCTGTGTCAAAAGTTAAGTTTTCTGGTTGAATTGAGCCCTACTGCCAATTCTGAGATAAACTTTGGTCTAATTCCTCAGGGAAAACTCTAACTTGAAAATTGAATGTATTTTTGCACTTTTTTAGACCGTGGGGAACATGAATATGTGTTTCTACTGCAAATCTGAGCTCAGTGTCAAAAGTTACCTTTTTGGCTGAATTGAGCCCTTCTGCCAATTCTGAGATACACTTTGCTCTAACTCCTCAGGGAAAGCTCGTACTTGGAAATTGAATGTGTTTTTGGATTTTTAGACCGTGGGGATCATGAATATGTGTTGCTTCTGTAAATCTGAGCTCTGTGTCTAAAGATTTTTCTGGCTGAATTGAATTCAGTTCTGAAATACAGTCTGCACTTTGGTCTAACTCTTCAGGGAAAGCTCGTACTTGAAAATTGAATGTGTTTTTGCGCTTTTCAGACTGTGGTTAACATTAATATGTGTTTCTTCTGCAAATCTGAGCTCAGTGTCAAAAGTTACCTTTTTGGCTGAATTGAGCCCTTCTGCCAATTCTGAGATACACTTTGGTCTAACTCCTCAGGGAAAGCTCGTACTTGAAAATTGAATGTGCTTTTGCTCTTTTTTAGACCGTGGGGAACAGGAATATGTGTTTCTTCTGCAAATCTGAGCTCTGTGTCAAACGTTACGTTTTCTGGTTGAATTGAGGCCTACTGCCAATTCTGAGATGCACTTTGGCCTAATTCCTCAGGGATCTCTCGTACTTGAAAATTGAATGTGTTTTGTGGTTTTCAGACCATGGGGAACATGAATATGTGTTTCTACTGCAAATCTGAGCTCAGTGTCAAAAGTTACCTTTTTGGCTGAATTGTGCCCTACTGCCAATTCTGAGATACACTTTGGTCTAACTCCTCAGGGATCTCTCGTACTTGAAAATTGAATGTGTTTTGTGGTTTTCAGACCGTGGGGAACATGAATATGTGTTTCTACTGCAAATCTGAGCTCAGTGTCAAAATTTACCTTTTTGGCTGAATTGAGCCCTTCTGCCAATTCTGAGATACACTTTGGTCTAACTCCTCAGGGAAAGCTCGTACTTGGAAATTGAATGTGTTTTTGGATTTTTAGACCGTGGGGATCATGAATATGTGTTGCTTCTGTAAATCTGAGCTCTGTGTCTAAAGATTTTTCTGGCTGAATTGAATTCAGTTCTGAAATACAGTCTGCACTTTGGTCTAACTCTTCAGGGAAAGCTCGTACTTGAAAATTGAATGTGTTTTTGCGCTTTTCAGACTGTGGTTAACATTAATATGTGTTTCTTCTGCAAATCTGAGCTCAGTGTCAAAAGTTACCTTTTTGGCTGAATTGAGCCCTTCTGCCAATTCTGAGATACACTTTGGTCTAACTCCTCAGGGAAAGCTCGTACTTGAAAATTGAATGTGCTTTTGCTCTTTTTTAGACCGTGGGGAACAGGAATATGTGTTTCTTCTGCAAATCTGAGCTCTGTGTCAAACGTTACGTTTTCTGGTTGAATTGAGGCCTACTGCCAATTCTGAGATGCACTTTGGCCTAATTCCTCAGGGATCTCTCGTACTTGAAAATTGAATGTGTTTTGTGGTTTTCAGACCATGGGGAACATGAATATGTGTTTCTACTGCAAATCTGAGCTCAGTGTCAAAAGTTACCTTTTTGGCTGAATTGTGCCCTACTGCCAATTCTGAGATACACTTTGGTCTAACTCCTCAGGGATCTCTCCTACTTGAAAATTGAATGTGTTTTGTGGTTTTCAGACCGTGGGGAACATGAATATGTGTTTCTACTGCAAATCTGAGCTCAGTGTCAAAAGTTACCTTTTTGGCTGAATTGAGCCCTTCTGCCAATTCTGAGATACACTTTAGTCTAACTCCTCAGGGAAAGCTCGTACTTGAAAATTGAATGTGCTTTTGCTCTTTTTTAGACCATGGGGAACAGGAATATGTGTTTCTTCTGCAAATCTGAGCTCTGTGTCAAACGTTACGTTTTCTGGTTGAATTGAGGCCTACTGCCAATTCTGAGATGCACTTTGGCCTAATTCCTCAGGAATCTCTCGTACTTGAAAATTGAATGTGTTTTGTGGTTTTCAGACCATGGGGAACATGAATATGTGTTTCTACTGCAAATCTGAGCTCAGTGTCAAAAGTTACCTTTTTGGCTGAATTGAGCCCTTCTGCCAATTCTGAGATACACTTTGGTCTAACTCCTCAGGGAAAGCTCGTACTTGAAAATTGAATGTGTTTTTGCGCTTTTCAGACTGTGGTTAACATTAATATGTGTTTCTTCTGCAAATCTGAGCTCTGTGTCAAAAGTTAAGTTTTCTGGTTGAATTGTGCCCTACTGCCAATTCTGAGATAAACTTTGGTCTAATTCCTCAGGGAAAACTCTTACTTGAAAATTGAATGTATTTTTGCTCTTTTTTAGACCGTGGGGAACATGAATATGTGTTTCTACTGCAAATCTGAGCTCAGTGTCAAAAGTTACCTTTTTGGCTGAATTGTGCCCTACTGCCAATTCTGAGATACACTTTGGTCTAACTCCTCAGGGAAAGCTCGTACTTGGAAATTGAATGTGTTTTTGGATTTTTAGACCGTGGGGATCATGAATATGTGTTGCTTCTGTAAATCTGAGCTCTGTGTCTAAAGATTTTTCTGGCTGAATTGAATTCAGTTCTGAAATACAGTCTGCACTTTGGTCTAACTCCTCAGGGAAAGCTCGTACTTGAAAATTGAATGTGTTTTTGCGCTTTTCAGACTGTGGTTAACATGAATATGTGTTTCTTCTGCAAATCTGAGCTCCGTGTCAAAAGTTAAGTTTTCTGGTTGAATTGAGCCCTACTGCCAATTCTGAGATACACTTTGGTCTAACTCCTCAGGGAAAGCTCGTACTTGAAAATTGAATGTGTTTTTGCGCTTTTCAGACTGTGGTTAACATGAATATGTGTTTCTTCTGCAAATCTGAGCTCTGTGTCAAAAGTTAAGTTTTCTGGTTGAATTGAGCCCTACTGCCAATTCTGAGATACATTTTGGTCTAACTCCTCAGGGAAAGCTCGTACTTGAAAATTGAATGTGTTTTTGGCTTTTTGGAGCGTGGGGATCATGAATATGTGTTGCTTCTGTAAATCTGAGCTCTGTGTCTAAAGTTTTTTCTGGCTGAATTGAATCCAGTTCTGAAATACAGTCTACACTTTGGTCCAACTCCTCAGGGAAAGCTCGTACTTGAAAATTGAATGTGTTTTTGCCCTTTTCAGACTGTGGTTAACATTAATATGTGTTTCTTCTGCAAATCTGAGCTCTGTGTCAAAAGTTAAGTTTTCTGGTTGAATTGAGCCCTACTGCCAATTCTGAGATAAACTTTGGTCTAATTCCTCAGGGAAAACTCTTACTTGAAAATTGAATGTATTTTTGCTCTTTTTTAGACCGTGGGGAACATGAATATGTGTTTCTTCTGCAAATCTGAGCTCAGTGTCAAAAGTTACCTTTTTGGCTGAATTGTGCCCTACTGCCAATTCTGAGATACACTTTGGTCTAACTCCTCAGGGATCTCTCGTACTTGAAAATTGAATGTGTTTTGTGGTTTTCAGACCGTGGGGAACATGAATATGTGTTTCTACTGCAAATCTGAGCTCAGTGTCAAAAGTTACCTTTTTGGCTGAATTGAGCCCTTCTGCCAATTCTGAGATACACTTTGGTCTAACTCCTCAGGGAAAGCTCGTACTTGAAAATTGAATGTGCTTTTGCTCTTTTTTAGACCGTGGGGAACCGGAATATGTGTTTCTTTTGCAAATCTGAGCTCTGTGTCAAACGTTACGTTTTCTGGTTGAATTGAGGCCTACTGCCAATTCTGAGATGCACTTTGGCCTAATTCCTCAGGGATCTCTCGTACTTGAAAATTGAATGTGTTTTGTGGTTTTCAGACCATGGGGAACATGAATATGTGTTTCTACTGCAAATCTGAGCTCAGTGTCAAAAGTTACCTTTTTGGCTGAATTGAGCCCTTCTGCCAATTCTGAGATACACTTTGGTCTAACTCCTCAGGGAAAGCTCGTACTTGGAAATTGAATGTGTTTTTGGATTTTTAGACCGTGGGGATCATGAATATGTGTTTCTTCTGCAAATCTGAGCTCTGTGTCAAAAGTTAAGTTTTCTGGTTGAATTGAGCCCTACTGCCAATTCTGAGATACATTTTGGTCTAACTCCTCAGGGAAAGCTCGTACTTGAAAATTGAATGTGTTTTTGGCTTTTTGGAGCGTGGGGATCATGAATATGTGTTGCTTCTGTAAATCTGAGCTCTGTGTCTAAAGTTTTTTCTGGCTGAATTGAATCCAGTTCTGAAATACAGTCTACACTTTGGTCCAACTCATCAGGGAAAGCTCGTACTTGAAAATTGAATGTGTTTTTGCCCTTTTCAGACTGTGGTTAACATTAATATGTGTTTCTTCTGCAAATCTGAGCTCTGTGTCAAAAGTTAAGTTTTCTGGTTGAATTGAGCCCTACTGCCAATTCTGAGATAAACTTTGGTCTAATTCCTCAGGGAAAACTCTTACTTGAAAATTGAATGTATTTTTGCTCTTTTTTAGACCGTGGGGAACATGAATATGTGTTTCTACTGCAAATCTGAGCTCAGTGTCAAAAGTTACCTTTTTGGCTGAATTGTGCCCTACTGCCAATTCTGAGATACACTTTGGTCTAACTCCTCAGGGATCTCTCGTACTTGAAAATTGAATGTGTTTTGTGGTTTTCAGACCGTGGGGAACATGAATATGTGTTTCTACTGCAAATCTGAGCTCAGTGTCAAAAGTTACCTTTTTGGCTGAATTGAGCCCTTCTGCCAATTCTGAGATATACTTTGGTCTAACTCCTCAGGGAAAGCTCGTACTTGAAAATTGAATGTGCTTTTGCTCTTTTTTAGACCGTGGGGAACAGGAATATGTGTTTCTTCTGCAAATCTGTGCTCTGTGTCAAACGTTACGTTTTCTGGTTGAATCTTGAGGCCTACTGCCAATTCTGAGATGCACTTTGGCCTAATTCCTCAGGGATCTCTCGTACTTGAAAACTGAATGTGTTTTGTGGTTTTCAGACCATGGGGAACATGAATATGTGTTTCTACTGCAAATCTGAGCTCAGTGTCAAAAAGTTACCTTTTTGGCTGAATTGTGCCCTACTGCCAATTCTGAGATACACTTTGGTCTAACTCCTCAGGGATCTCTCGTACTTGAAAATTGAATGTGTTTTGTGGTTTTCAGACCGTGGGGAACATGAATATTTTCTTCTGCAAATCTGAGCTCTGTGTCAAAAGTTAAGTTTTCTGGTTGAATTGAGCCCTTCTGGTTGAATTGAGCCCTACTGCCAATTCTGAGATAAACTTTGGTCTAATTCCTCAGGGAAAACTCTAACTTGAAAATTGAATGTATTTTTGCACTTTTTTAGACCGTGGGGAACATGAATATGTGTTTCTACTGCAAATCTGAGCTCAGTGTCAAAAGTTACCTTTTTGGCTGAATTGTGCCCTACTGCCAATTCTGAGATACACTTTGGTCTAACTCCTCAGGGATCTCTCGTACTTGAAAATTGAATGTGTTTTGTGGTTTTCAGACCGTGGGGAACATGAATATGTGTTTCTACTGCAAATCTGAGCTCAGTGTCAAAAGTTACCTTTTTGGCTGAATTGAGCCCTTCTGCCAATTCTGAGATACACTTTGGTCTAACTCCTCAGGGAAAGCTCGTACTTGAAAATTGAATGTGTTTTTGCGCTTTTCAGACTGTGGTTAACATTAATATGTGTTTCTTCTGCAAATCTGAGCTCAGTGTCAAAAGTTACCTTTTTGGCTGAATTGAGCCCTTCTGCCAATTCTGAGATACACTTTGGTCTAACTCCTCAGGGAAAGCTCGTACTTGAAAATTGAATGTGCTTTTGCTCTTTTTTAGACCGTGGGGAACAGGAATATGTGTTTCTTCTGCAAATCTGAGCTCTGTGTCAAACGTTACGTTTTCTGGTTGAATTGAGGCCTACTGCCAATTCTGAGATGCACTTTGGCCTAATTCCTCAGGGATCTCTCGTACTTGAAAATTGAATGTGTTTTGTGGTTTTCAGACCATGGGGAACATGAATATGTGTTTCTACTGCAAATCTGAGCTCAGTGTCAAAAGTTACCTTTTTGGCTGAATTGTGCCCTACTGCCAATTCTGAGATACACTTTGGTCTAACTCCTCAGGGATCTCTCGTACTTGAAAATTGAATGTGTTTTGTGGTTTTCAGACCGTGGGGAACATGAATATGTGTTTCTACTGCAAATCTGAGCTCAGTGTCAAAAGTTACCTTTTTGGCTGAATTGAGCCCTTCTGCCAATTCTGAGATACACTTTGGTCTAACTCCTCAGGGAAAGCTCGTACTTGAAAATTGAATGTGTTTTGTGGTTTTCAGACCATGGGGAACATGAATATGTGTTTCTACTGCAAATCTGAGCTCAGTGTCAAAAGTTACCTTTTTGGCTGAATTGAGCCCTTCTGCCAATTCTGAGATACACTTTGGTCTAACTCCTCAGGGAAAGCTCGTACTTGAAAATTGAATGTGTTTTTGCGCTTTTCAGACTGTGGTTAACATTAATATGTGTTTCTTCTGCAAATCTGAGCTCTGTGTCAAAAGTTAAGTTTTCTGGTTGAATTGTGCCCTACTGCCAATTCTGAGATAAACTTTGGTCTAATTCCTCAGGGAAAACTCTTACTTGAAAATTGAATGTATTTTTGCTCTTTTTTAGACCGTGGGGAACATGAATATGTGTTTCTACTGCAAATCTGAGCTCAGTGTCAAAAGTTACCTTTTTGGCTGAATTGTGCCCTACTGCCAATTCTGAGATACACTTTGGTCTAACTCCTCAGGGAAAGCTCGTACTTGGAAATTGAATGTGTTTTTGGATTTTTAGACCGTGGGGATCATGAATATGTGTTGCTTCTGTAAATCTGAGCTCTGTGTCTAAAGATTTTTCTGGCTGAATTGAATTCAGTTCTGAAATACAGTCTGCACTTTGGTCTAACTCCTCAGGGAAAGCTCGTACTTGAAAATTGAATGTGTTTTTGCGCTTTTCAGACTGTGGTTAACATTAATATGTGTTTCTTCTGCAAATCTGAGCTCCGTGTCAAAAGTTAAGTTTTCTGGTTGAATTGAGCCCTACTGCCAATTCTGAGATACACTTTGGTCTAACTCCTCAGGGAAAGCTCGTACTTGAAAATTGAATGTGTTTTTGCGCTTTTCAGACTGTGGTTAACATGAATATGTGTTTCTTCTGCAAATCTGAGCTCTGTGTCAAAAGTTAAGTTTTCTGGTTGAATTGAGCCCTACTGCCAATTCTGAGATACATTTTGGTCTAACTCCTCAGGGAAAGCTCGTACTTGAAAATTGAATGTGTTTTTGGCTTTTTGGAGCGTGGGGATCATGAATATGTGTTGCTTCTGTAAATCTGAGCTCTGTGTCTAAACTTTTTTCTGGCTGAATTGAATCCAGTTCTGAAATACAGTCTACACTTTGGTCCAACTCATCAGGGAAAGCTCGTACTTGAAAATTGAATGTGTTTTTGCCCTTTTCAGACTGTGGTTAACATTAATATGTGTTTCTTCTGCAAATCTGAGCTCTGTGTCAAAAGTTAAGTTTTCTGGTTGAATTGAGCCCTACTGCCAATTCTGAGATAAACTTTGGTCTAATTCCTCAGGGAAAACTCTTACTTGAAAATTGAATGTATTTTTGCTCTTTTTTAGACCGTGGGGAACATGAATATGTGTTTCTACTGCAAATCTGAGCTCAGTGTCAAAAGTTACCTTTTTGGCTGAATTGTGCCCTACTGCCAATTCTGAGATACACTTTGGTCTAACTCCTCAGGGATCTCTCGTACTTGAAAATTGAATGTGTTTTGTGGTTTTCAGACCGTGGGGAACATGAATATGTGTTTCTACTGCAAATCTGAGCTCAGTGTCAAAAGTTACCTTTTTGGCTGAATTGAGCCCTTCTGCCAATTCTGAGATATACTTTGGTCTAACTCCTCAGGGAAAGCTCGTACTTGAAAATTGAATGTGCTTTTGCTCTTTTTTAGACCGTGGGGAACAGGAATATGTGTTTCTTCTGCAAATCTGTGCTCTGTGTCAAACGTTACGTTTTCTGGTTGAATCTTGAGGCCTACTGCCAATTCTGAGATGCACTTTGGCCTAATTCCTCAGGGATCTCTCGTACTTGAAAATTGAATGTGTTTTGTGGTTTTCAGACCATGGGGAACATGAATATGTGTTTCTACTGCAAATCTGAGCTCAGTGTCAAAAAGTTACCTTTTTGGCTGAATTGTGCCCTACTGCCAATTCTGAGATACACTTTGGTCTAACTCCTCAGGGATCTCTCGTACTTGAAAATTGAATGTGTTTTGTGGTTTTCAGACCGTGGGGAACATGAATATGTGTTTCTTCTGCAAATCTGAGCTCTGTGTCAAAAGTTAAGTTTTCTGGTTGAATTGAGCCCTACTGCCAATTCTGAGATAAACTTTGGTCTAATTCCTCAGGGAAAACTCTAACTTGAAAATTGAATGTATTTTTGCACTTTTTTAGACCGTGGGGAACATGAATATGTGTTTCTACTGCAAATCTGAGCTCAGTGTCAAAAGTTACCTTTTTGGCTGAATTGTGCCCTACTGCCAATTCTGAGATACACTTTGGTCTAACTCCTCAGGGATCTCTCGTACTTGAAAATTGAATGTGTTTTGTGGTTTTCAGACCGTGGGGAACATGAATATGTGTTTCTACTGCAAATCTGAGCTCAGTGTCAAAAGTTACCTTTTTGCTGAATTGAGCCCTTCTGCCAATTCTGTGATACACTTTGGTCTAACTCCTCAGGGAAAGCTCGTACGTGAAAATTGAATGTGTTTTTGCGCTTTTCAGACTGTGGTTAACATTAATATGTGTTTCTTCTGCAAATCTGAGCTCAGTGTCAAAAGTTACCTTTTTGGCTGAATTGAGCCCTCTTCGCAATTCTGAGATACACTTTGGTCTAACTCCTCAGGGAAAGCTCGTACTTGAAAATTGAATGTGCTTTTGCTCTTTTTTAGACCGTGGGGAACAGGAATATGTGTTTCTTCTGCAAATCTGAGCTCTGTGTCAAACGTTACGTTTTCTGGTTGAATTGAGGCCTACTGCCAATTCTGAGATGCACTTTGGCCTAATTCCTCAGGGATCTCTCGTACTTGAAAATTGAATGTGTTTTGTGGTTTTCAGACCATGGGGAACATGAATATGTGTTTCTACTGCAAATCTGAGCTCAGTGTCAAAAGTTACCTTGTTGGCTGATTTGAGCCCTTCTGCCAATTCTGAGATACACTTTGGTCTAACTCCTCAGGGAAAGCTCGTACTTGAAAATTGAATGTGCTTTTGCTCTTTTTTAGACCATGGGGAACAGGAATATGTGTTTCTTCTGCAAATCTGAGCTCTGTGTCAAACGTTACGTTTTCTGGTTGAATTGAGGCCTACTGCCAATTCTGAGATGCACTTTGGCCTAATTCCTCAGGAATCTCTCGTACTTGAAAATTGAATGTGTTTTGTGGTTTTCAGACCATGGGGAACATGAATATGTGTTTCTACTGCAAATCTGAGCTCAGTGTCAAAAGTTACCTTTTTGGCTGAATTGAGCCCTTCTGCCAATTCTGAGATACACTTTGGTCTAACTCCTCAGGGAAAGCTCGTACTTGAAAATTGAATGTGTTTTTGCGCTTTTCAGACTGTGGTTAACATTAATATGTGTTTCTTCTGCAAATCTGAGCTCTGTGTCAAAAGTTAAGTTTTCTGGTTGAATTGTGCCCTACTGCCAATTCTGAGATAAACTTTGGTCTAATTCCTCAGGGAAAACTCTTACTTGAAAATTGAATGTATTTTTGCTCTCTTTTAGACCGTGGGGAACATGAATATGTGTTTCTACTGCAAATCTGAGCTCAGTGTCAAAAGTTACCTTTTTGGCTGAATTGTGCTCTACTGCCAATTCTGAGATACACTTTGGTCTAACTCCTCAGGGAAAGCTCGTACTTGGAAATTGAATGTGTTTTTGGATTTTTAGACCGTGGGGATCATGAATATGTGTTGCTTCTGTAAATCTGAGCTCTGTGTCTAAAGATTTTTCTGGCTGAATTGAATTCAGTTCTGAAATACAGTCTGCACTTTGGTCTAACTCCTCAGGGAAAGCTCGTACTTGAAAATTGAATGTGTTTTTGCGCTTTTCAGACTGTGGTTAACATGAATATGTGTTTCTTCTGCAAATCTGAGCTCCGTGTCAAAAGTTAAGTTTTCTGGTTGAATTGAGCCCTACTGCCAATTCTGAGATACACTTTGGTCTAACTCCTCAGGGAAAGCTCGTACTTGAAAATTGAATGTGTTTTTGCGCTTTTCAGACTGTGGTTAACATGAATATGTGTTTCTTCTGCAAATCTGAGCTCTGTGTCAAAAGTTAAGTTTTCTGGTTGAATTGTGCCCTACTGCCAATTCTGAGATAAACTTTGGTCTAATTCCTCAGGGAAAACTCTTACTTGAAAATTGAATGTATTTTTGCTCTTTTTTAGACCGTGGGGAACATGAATATGTGTTGCTTCTGTAAATCTGAGCTCTGTGTCTAAAGTTTTTTCTGGCTGAATTGAATCCAGTTCTGAAATACAGTCTACACTTTGGTCCAACTCCTCAGGGAAAGCTCGTACTTGAAAATTGAATGTGTTTTTGCCCTTTTCAGACTGTGGTTAACATTAATATGTGTTTCTTCTGCAAATCTGAGCTCTGTGTCAAAAGTTAAGTTTTCTGGTTGAATTGAGCCCTACTGCCAATTCTGAGATAAACTTTGGTCTAATTCCTCAGGGAAAACTCTTACTTGAAAATTGAATGTATTTTTGCTCTTTTTTAGACCGTGGGGAACATGAATATGTGTTTCTACTGCAAATCTGAGCTCAGTGTCAAAAGTTACCTTTTTGGCTGAATTGTGCCCTACTGCCAATTCTGAGATACACTTTGGTCTAACTCCTCAGGGATCTCTCGTACTTGAAAATTGAATGTGTTTTGTGGTTTTCAGACCGTGGGGAACATGAATATGTGTTTCTTCTGCAAATCTGAGCTCAGTGTCAAAAGTTACCTTTTTGGCTGAATTGAGCCCTTCTGCCAATTCTGAGATACACTTTGGTCTAACTCCTCAGGGAAAGCTCGTACTTGAAAATTGAATGTGCTTTTGCTCTTTTTTAGACCGTGGGGAACCGGAATATGTGTTTCTTCTGCAAATCTGAGCTCTGTGTCAAACGTTACGTTTTCTGGTTGAATTGAGGCCTACTGCCAATTCTGAGATGCACTTTGGCCTAATTCCTCAGGGATCTCTCGTACTTGAAAATTGAATGTGTTTTGTGGTTTTCAGACCATGGGGAACATGAATATGTGTTTCTACTGCAAATCTGAGCTCAGTGTCAAAAGTTACCTTTTTGGCTGAATTGAGCCCTTCTGCCAATTCTGAGATACACTTTGGTCTAACTCCTCAGGGATCTCTCGTACTTGAAAATTGAATGTGTTTTGTGGTTTTCAGACCGTGGGGAACATGAATATGTGTTTCTTCTGCAAATCTGAGCTCTGTGTCAAAAGTTACCTTTTTGGCTGAATTGTGCCCTACTGCCAATTCTGAGATATACTTTGGTCTAACTCCTCAGGGAAAGCTCGTACTTGGAAATTGAATGTGTTTTTGGATTTTGAGACCGTGGGGATCATGAATATGTGTTTCTTCTGCAAATCTGAGCTCTGTGTCAAAAGTTAAGTTTTCTGGTTGAATTGAGCCCTACTGCCAATTCTGAGATACATTTTGGTCTAACTCCTCAGGGAAAGCTTGTACTTGAAAATTGAATGTGTTTTTGGCTCTTTGGAGCGTGGGGATCATGAATATGTGTTGCTTCTGTAAATCTGAGCTCTGTGTCTAAAGTTTTTTCTGGCTGAATTGAATCCAGTTCTGAAATACAGTCTACACTTTGGTCCAACTCCTCAGGGAAAGCTCGTACTTGAAAATTGAATGTGTTTTTGCCCTTTTCAGACTGTGGTTAACATTAATATGTGTTTCTTCTGCAAATCTGAGCTCTTTGTCAAAAGTTAAGTTTTCTGGTTGAATTGAGCCCTACTGCCAATTCTGAGATAAACTTTGGTCTAATTCCTCAGGGAAAACTCTTACTTGAAAATTGAATGTATTTTTGCTCTTTTTTAGACCGTGGGGAACATGAATATGTGTTTCTACTGCAAATCTGAGCTCAGTGTCAAAAGTTACCTTTTTGGCTGAATTGTGCCCTACTGCCAATTCTGAGATACACTTTGGTCTAACTCCTCAGGGATCTCTCGTACTTGAAAATTGAATGTGTTTTGTGGTTTTCAGACCGTGGGGAACATGAATATGTGTTTCTACTGCAAATCTGAGCTCAGTGTCAAAAGTTACCTTTTTGGCTGAATTGAGCCCTTCTGCCAATTCTGAGATATACTTTGGTCTAACTCCTCAGGGAAAGCTCGTACTTAAAAATTGAATGTGCTTTTGCTCTTTTTAGACCGTGGGGAACCGGAATATGTGTTTCTTCTGCAAATCTGAGCTCTGTGTCAAACGTTACGTTTTCTGGTTGAATTGAGGCCTACTGCCAATTCTGAGATGCACTTTGGCCTAATTCCTCAGGGATCTCTCGTACTTGAAAATTGAATGTGTTTTGTGGTTTTCAGACCATGGGGAACATGAATATGTGTTTCTACTGCAAATCTGAGCTCAGTGTCAAAAAGTTACCTTTTTGGCTGAATTGTGCCCTACTGCCAATTCTGAGATACACTTTGGTCTAACTCCTCAGGGATCTCTCGTACTTGAAAATTGAATGTGTTTTGTGGTTTTCAGACTGTGGGGAACATGAATATGTGTTTCTTCTGCAAATCTGAGCTCTGTGTCAAAAGTTAAGTTTTCTGGTTGAATTGAGCCCTACTGCCAATTCTGAGATAAACTTTGGTCTAATTCCTCAGGAAAAACTCTAACTTGAAAATTGAATGTATTTTTGCACTTTTTTAGACCGTCGGGAACATGAATATGTGTTTCTACTGCAAATCTGAGCTCAGTGTCAAAAGTTACCTTTTTGGCTGAATTGTGCCCTACTGCCAATTCTGAGATACACTTTGGTCTAACTCCTCAGGGATCTCTCGTACTTGAAAATTGAATGTGTTTTGTGGTTTTCAGACCGTGGGGAACATGAATATGTGTTTCTACTGCAAATCTGAGCTCAGTGTCAAAATTTACCTTTTTGGCTGAATTGAGCCCTTCTGCCAATTCTGAGATACACTTTGGTCTAACTCCTCAGGGAAAGCTCGTACTTGAAAATTGAATGTGCTTTTGCTATTTTTTAGACCGTGGGGAACAGGAATATGTGTTTCTTCTGCAAATCTGAGCTCTGTGTCAAACGTTACGTTTTCTGGTTGAATTGAGGCCTACTGCCAATTCTGAGATGCACTTTGGCCTAATTCCTCAGGGATCTCTCGTACTTGAAAATTGAATGTGTTTTGTGGTTTTCAGACCATGGGGAACATGAATATGTGTTTCTACTGCAAATCTGAGCTCAGTGTCAAAAGTTACCTTTTTGGCTGAATTGAGCCCTTCTGCCAATTCTGAGATACACTTTGGTCTAACTCCTCAGGGAAAGCTCGTACTTGAAAATTGAATGTGTTGTTGCGCTTTTCAGACTGTGGTTAACATGAATATGTGTTTCTACTGCAAATCTGAGCTCAGTGTCAAAAGTTACCTTTTTGGCTGAATTGAGCCCTTCTGCCAATTCTGAGATACACTTTGGTCTAACTCCTCAGGGAAAGCTCGTACTTGAAAATTGAATGTGCTTTTGCTCTTTTTTAGACCGTGGGGAACAGGAATATGTGTTTCTTCTGCAAATCTGAGCTCTGTGTCAAACGTTACGTTTTCTGGTTGAATTGAGGCCTACTGCCAATTCTGAGATGCACTTTGGCCTAATTCCTCAGGAATCTCTCGTACTTGAAAATTGAATGTGTTTTGTGGTTTTCAGACCATGGGGAACATGAATATGTGTTTCTACTGCAAATCTGAGCTCAGTGTCAAAAGTTACCTTTTTGGCTGAATTGAGCCCTTCTGCCAATTCTGAGATACACTTTGGTCTAACTCCTCAGGGAAAGCTCGTACATGAAAATTGAATGTGTTTTTGCGCTTTTCAGACTGTGTTTAACATTAATATGTGTTTCTTCTGCAAATCTGAGCTCTGTGTCAAAAGTTAAGTTTTCTGGTTGAATTGTGCCCTACTGCCAATTCTGAGATAAACTTTGGTCTAATTCCTCAGGGAAAACTCTTACTTGAAAATTGAATGTATTTTTGCTCTTTTTTAGACCGTGGGGAACATGAATATGTGTTTCTACTGCAAATCTGAGCTCAGTGTCAAAAGTTACCTTTTTGGCTGAATTGTGCCCTACTGCCAATTCTGAGATACACTTTGGTCTAACTCCTCAGGGAAAGCTCGTACTTGGAAATTGAATGTGTTTTTGGATTTTTAGACCGTGGGGATCATGAATATGTGTTGCTTCTGTAAATCTGAGCTCTGTGTCTAAAGATTTTTCTGGCTGAATTGAATTCAGTTCTGAAATACAGTCTGCACTTTGGTCTAACTCTTCAGGGAAAGCTCGTACTTGAAAATTGAATGTGTTTTTGTGCTTTTCAGACCGTGGGGAACAGGAATATGTGTTTCTTCTGCCAATCTGAGCTCTGTGTCAAACGTTACGTTTTCTGGTTGAATTGAGGCCTACTGCCAATTCTGAGATGCACTTTGGCCTAATTCCTCAGGAATCTCTCGTACTTGAAAATTGAATGTGTTTTGTGGTTTTCAGACCATGGGGAACATGAATATGTGTTTCTACTGCAAATCTGAGCTCAGTGTCAAAAGTTACCTTTTTGGCTGAATTGAGCCCTTCTGCCAATTCTGAGATACACTTTGGTCTAACTCCTCAGGGAAAGCTCGTACTTGAAAATTGAATGTGTTTTTGCGCTTTTCAGACTGTGGTTAACATTAATATGTGTTTCTTCTGCAAATCTGAGCTCTGTGTCAAAAGTTAAGTTTTCTGGTTGAATTGTGCCCTACTGCCAATTCTGAGATAAACTTTGGTCTAATTCCTCAGGGAAAACTCTTACTTGAAAATTGAATGTATTTTTGCTCTTTTTTAGACCGTGGGGAACATGAATTTGTGTTTCTACTGCAAATCTGAGCTCAGTGTCAAAAGTTACCTTTTTGGCTGAATTGTGCCCTACTGCCAATTCTGAGATACACTTTGGTCTAACTCCTCAGGGAAAGCTCGCACTTGGAAATTGAATGTGTTTTTGGATTTTTAGACCGTGGGGATCATGAATATGTGTTGCTTCTGTAAATCTGAGCTCTGTGTTTAAAGATTTTTCTGGCTGAATTGAATTCAGTTCTGAAATACAGTCTGCACTTTGGTCTAACTCCTCAGGGAAAGCTCGTACTTGAAAATTGAATGTGTTTTTGCGCTTTTCAGACTGTGGTTAACATTAATATGTGTTTCTTCTGCAAATCTGAGCTCCGTGTCAAAAGTTAAGTTGTCTGGTTGAATTGAGCCCTACTGCCAATTCTGAGATACACTTTGGTCTAACTCCTCAGGGAAAGCTCGTACTTGAAAATTGAATGTGTTTTTGCGCTTTTCAGACTGTGGTTAACATGAATATGTGTTTCTTCTGCAAATCTGAGCTCTGTCTCAAAAGTTAAGTTTTCTGGTTGAATTGAGCCCTACTGCCAATTCTGAGATACATTTTGGTCTAACTCCTCAGGGAAAGCTCGTACTTGAAAATTGAATGTGTTTTTGGCTTTTTGGAGCGTGGGGATCATGAATATGTGTTGCTTCTGTAAATCTGAGCTCTGTGTCTAAAGTTTTTTCTGGCTGAATTGAATCCAGTTCTGAAATACAGTCTACACTTTGGTCCAACTCCTCAGGGAAAGCTCGTACTTGAAAATTGAATGTGTTTTTGCCCTTTTCAGACTGTGGTTAACATTAATATGTGTTTCTTCTGCAAATCTGAGCTCTGTGTCAAAAGTTAAGTTTTCTGGTTGAATTGAGCCCTACTGCCAATTCTGAGATAAACTTTGGTCTAATTCCTCAGGGAAAACTCTTACTTGAAAATTGAATGTATTTTTGCTCTTTTTTAGACCGTGGGGAACATGAATATGTGTTTCTACTGCAAATCTGAGCTCAGTGTCAAAAGTTACCTTTTTGGCTGAATTGTGCCCTACTGCCAATTCTGAGATACACTTTGGTCTAACTCCTCAGGGATCTCTCGTACTTGAAAATTGAATGTGTTTTGTGGTTTTCAGACCGTGGGGAACATGAATATGTGTTTCTACTGCAAATCTGAGCTCAGTGTCAAAAGTTACCTTTTTGGCTGAATTGAGCCCTTCTGCCAATTCTGAGATACACTTTGGTCTAACTCCTCAGGGAAAGCTCGTACTTGAAAATTGAATGTGCTTTTGCTCTTTTTTAGACCGTGGGGAACCGGAATATGTGTTTCTTCTGCAAATCTGAGCTCTGTGTCAAACGTTACGTTTTCTGGTTGAATTGAGGCCTACTGCCAATTCTGAGATGCACTTTGGCCTAATTCCTCAGGGATCTCTCGTACTTGAAAATTGAATGTGTTTTGTGGTTTTCAGACCATGGGGAACATGAATATGTGTTTCTACTGCAAATCTGAGCTCAGTGTCAAAAGTTACCTTTTTGGCTGAATTGAGCCCTTCTGCCAATTCTGAGATACACTTTGGTCTATCTCCTTAGGGATCTCTCGTACTTGAAAATTGAATGTGTTTTGTGGTTTTCAGACCGTGGGGAACATGAATATGTGTTTCTTCTGCAAATCTGAGCTCTGTGTCAAAAGTTAAGTTTTCTGGTTGAATTGTGCCCTACTGCCAATTCTGAGATAAACTTTGGTCTAATTCCTCAGGGAAAACTCTAACTTGAAAATTGAATGTATTTTTGCACTTTTTTAGACCGTGGGGAACATGAATATGTGTTTCTACTGCAAATCTGAGCTCAGTGTCAAAAGTTACCTTTTTGGCTGAATTGTGCCCTACTGCCAATTCTGAGATACACTTTGGTCTAACTCCTCAGGGATCTCTCGTACTTGAAAATTGAATGTGTTTTGTGGCTTTCAGACCGTGGGGAACATGAATTTGTGTTTCTACTGCATATCTGAGCTCAGTGTCAAAAGTTACCTTTTTGGCTGAATTGAGCCCTTCTGCCAATTCTGAGATACACTTTGGTCTAACTCCTCAGGGAAAGCTCGTACTTGAAAATTGAATTTGCTTTTGCTCTTTTT
Organism: Pantherophis vulpinus; assembly: GCA_037215915.1. NCBI lineage: Eukaryota > Metazoa > Chordata > Lepidosauria > Squamata > Colubridae > Pantherophis > Pantherophis vulpinus. Next base: position 185,821,064 of record JAXLNS010000001.1, read on the forward strand.
TAGACCGTGGGGAACAGGAATATGTGTTTCTTCTGCAAATCTGAGCTCTGTGTCAAACGTTACGTTTTCTGGTTGAATTGAGGCCTACTGCCAATTCTGAGATGCACTTTGGCCTAATTCCTCAGGGATCTCTCGTACTTGAAAATTGAATGTGTTTTGTGGTTTTCAGACCATGGGGAACATGAATATGTGTTTCTACTGCAAATCTGAGCTCAGTGTCAAAAGTTACCTTTTTGGCTGAATTGAGCCCTTCTGCCAATTCTGAGATACACTTTGGTCTAACTCCTCAGGGAAAGCTCGTACTTGAAAATTGAATGTGTTTTTGCGCTTTTCAGACTGTGGTTAACATGAATATGTGTTTCTACTGCAAATCTGAGCTCTGTGTCAAAAGTTAAGTTTTCTGGTTGAATTGAGCCCTACTGCCAATTCTGAGATAAACTTTGGTATAATTCCTCAGGGAAAACTCTAACTTGAAAATTGAATGTATTTTTGCACTTTTTTAGACCGTGGGGAACATGAATATGAGTTTCTTCTGCAAATCTGAGCTCTGTGTCAAAAGTTAAGTTTTCTGGTTGAATTGAGCCCTACTGCCAATTCTGAGATACATTTTGGTCTAACTCCTCAGGGAAAGCTCGTACTGGAAAATTGAATGTGTTTTTGGCTTTTTGGAGCGTGGGGATCATGAATATGTGTTGCTTCTGTAAATCTGAGCTCTGTGTCTAAAGATTTTTCTGGCTGAATTGAATTCAGTTCTGAAATACAGTCTGCACTTTGGTCTAACTCCTCAGGGAAAGCTCGTACTTGAAAATTGAATGTGTTTTTGCGCTTTTCAGACTGTGGTTAACATTAATACGTGTTTCTTCTGCAAATCTGAGCTCTGTGTCAAAAGTTTTTTCTGGCTGAATTGAATCCAGTTCTGAAATACAGTCTACACTTTGGTCTAACTCCTCAGGGAAAGCTCGTACTTGAAAATTGAATGTGTTTTTGCCCTTTTCAGACTGTGGTTAACATTAATATGTGTTTCTACTGCAAATCTGAGCTCAGTGTCAAAAGTTACCTTTTTGGCTGAATTGAGCCCTTCTGCCAATTCTGAGATACACTTTGGTCTAACTCCTCAGGGAAAGCTCGTACTTGAAAATTGAATGTGCTTTTGCTCTTTTTTAGACCGTGGGGAACAGGAATATGTGTTTCTCCTGCAAATCTGAGCTCTGTGTCAAACGTTACGTTTTCTGGTTGAATTGAGGCCTACTGCCAATTCTGAGATGCACTTTGGCCTAACTCCTCAGGGATCTCTCGTACTTGAAAATTGAATGTGTTTTGTGGTTTTCAGACCGTGGGGAACATGAATATGTGTTTCTTCTGCAAATCTGAGCTCTGTGTCAAAAGTTAAGTTTTCTGGTTGAATTGAGCCCTACTGCCAATTCTGAGATAAACTTTGGTCTAATTCCTCAGGGAAAACTCTAACTTGAAAATTGAATGTATTTTTGCACTTTTTTAGACCGTGGGGAACATGAATATGTGTTTCTACTGCAAATCTGAGCTCAGTGTCAAAAGTTACCTTTTTGGCTGAATTGTGCCCTACTGCCAATTCTGAGATACATTTTGGTCTAACTCCTCAGGGAAAGCTTGTACTTTAAAATTGAATGTTTTTTGGCTTTTTGGAGCGTGGGGATCATGAATATGTGTTGCTTCTGTAAATCTGAGCTCTGTGTCTAAAGTTTTTTCTGGGTGAATTGAATCCAGTTCTGAAATACAGTCTACACTTTGGTCCAACTCCTCAGGGAAAGCTCGTACTTGAAAATTGAATGTGTTTTTGCGCTTTTCAGACTGTGGTTAACATTAATATGTGTTTCTTCTGCAAATCTGAGCTCCGTGTCAAAAGTTAAGTGTTCTGGTTGAATTGAGCCCTACTGCCAATTCTGAGATACACTTTGGTCTACCTCCTCAGGGAAAGCTCGTACTTGAAAATTGAATGTGTTTTTGCGTTTTTCAGACTGTGGTTAACATGAATATGTGTTTCTTCTGCAAATCTGAGCTCTGTGTCAAAAGTTAAGTTTTCTGGTTGAATTGAGCCCTACTGCCAATTCTGAGATACATTTTGGTCTAACTCCTCAGGGAAAGCTCGTACTTGAAAATTGAATGTGTTTTTGGCTTTTTGGAGCGTGGGGATCATGAATATGTGTTGCTTCTGTAAATCTGAGCTCTGTGTCTAAAGTTTTTTCTGGCTGAATTGAATCCAGTTCTGAAATACAGTCTACACTTTGGTCCAACTCCTCAGGGAAAGCTCGTACTTGAAAATTGAATATATTTTTGCTCTTTTTTAGACCGTGGGGAACATGAATATGTGTTTCTACTGCAAATCTGAGCTCAGTGTCAAAAGTTACCTTTTTGGCTGAATTGTGCCCTACTGCCAATTCTGAGATACACTTTGGTCTAACTCCTCAGGGATCTCTCGTACTTGAAAATTGAATGTGTTTTGTGGTTTTCAGACCGTGGGGAACATGAATATGTGTTTCTACTGCAAATCTGAGCTCAGTGTCAAAAGTTACCTTTTTGGCTGAATTGAGCCCTTCTGCCAATTCTGAGATACACTTTGGTCTAACTCCTCAGGGAAAGCTCGTACTTGAAAATTGAATGTGTTTTTGCGCTTTTCAGACTGTGGTTAACATTAATATGTGTTTCTTCTGCAAATCTGAGCTCTGTGTCAAAAGTTAAGTTTTCTGGTTGAATTGAGCCCTACTGCCAATTCTGAGATAAAGTTTGGTCTAATTCCTCAGGGAAAACTCTTACTTGAAAATTGAATATATTTTTGCTCTTTTTTAGACCGTGGGGAACATGAATATGTGTTTCTACTGCAAATCTGAGCTCAGTGTCAAAAGTTACCTTTTTGGCTGAATTGTGCCCTACTGCCAATTCTGAGATACACTTTGGTCTAACTCCTCAGGGATCTCTCGTACTTGAAAATTGAATGTGTTTTTGCGCTGTTCAGACTGTGGTTAACATGAATATGTGTTTCTACTGCAAATCTGAGCTCAGTGTCAAAAGTTACCTTTTTGGCTGAATTGAGCCCTTCTGCCAATTCTGAGATACACTTTGGTCTAACTCCTCAGGGAAAGCTCGTACTTGAAAATTGAATGTGCTTTTGCTCTTTTTTAGACCGTGGGGAACAGGAATATGTGTTTCTTCTGCAAATCTGAGCTCTGTGTCAAACGTTACGTTTTCTGGTTGAATTGAGGCCTACTGCCAATTCTGAGATGCACTTTGGCCTAATTCCTCAGGAATCTCTCGTACTTGAAAATTGAATGTGTTTTGTGGTTTTCAGACCATGGGGAACATGAATATGTGTTTCTACTGCAAATCTGAGCTCAGTGTCAAAAGTTACCTTTTTGGCTGAATTGAGCCCTTCTGCCAATTCTGAGATACACTTTGGTCTAACTCCTCAGGGAAAGCTCGTACTTGAAAATTGAATGTGTTTTTGCGCTTTTCAGACTGTGGTTAACATGAATATGTGTTTCTACTGCAAATCTGAGCTCAGTGTCAAAAGTTACCTTGTTGGCTGAATTGAGCCCTTCTGCCAATTCTGAGATACACTTTGGTCTAACTCCTCAGGGAAAGCTCGTACTTGAAAATTGAATGTGCTTTTGCTCTTTTTTAGACTGTGGGGAACAGGAATATGTGTTTCTTCTGCAAATCTGAGCTCTGTGTCAAACGTTACGTTTTCTGGTTGAATTGAGGCCTACTGCCAATTCTGAGATGCACTTTGGCCTAATTCCTCAGGAATCTCTCGTACTTGAAAATTGAATGTGTTTTGTGGTTTTCAGACCATGGGGAACATGAATATGTGTTTCTACTGCAAATCTGAGCTCAGTGTCAAAAGTTACCTTTTTGGCTGAATTGAGCCCTTCTGCCAATTCTGAGATACACTTTGGTCTAACTCCTCAGGGATCTCTCGTACTTGAAAATTGAATGTGTTTTGTGGTTTTCAGACCGTGGGGAACATGAATATGTGTTTCTTCTGCAAATCTGAGCTCTGTGTCAAAAGTTAAGTTTTCTGGTTGAATTGAGCCCTACTGCCAATTCTGAGATAAACTTTGGTCTAATTCCTCAGGGAAAACTCTAACTTGAAAATTGAATGTATTTTTGCACTTTTTTAGACCGTGGGGAACATGAATATGTGTTTCTACTGCAAATCTGAGCTCAGTGTCAAAAGTTACCTTTTTGGCTGAATTGTGCCCTACTGCCAATTCTGAGATACATTTTGGTCTAACACCTCAGGGAAAGCTTGTACTTGAAAATTGAATGTGTTTTTGGCTTTTTGGAGCGTGGGGATCATGAATATGTGTTGCTTCTGTAAATCTGAGCTCTGTGTCTAAAGTTTATTCTGGCTGAATTGAATCCAGTTCTGAAATACAGTCTACACTTTGGTCCAACTCCTCAGGGAAAGCTCGTACTTGAAAATTGAATGTGTTTTTGCGCTTTTCAGACTGTGGTTAACATTAATATGTGTTTCTTCTGCAAATCTGAGCTCCGTGTCAAAAGTTAAGTGTTCTGGTTGAATTGAGCCCTACTGCCAATTCTGAGATACACTTTGGTCTAACTCCTCAGGGAAAGCTCGTACTTGAAAATTGAATGTGTTTTTGCGCTTTTCAGACTGTGGTTAACATGAATATGTGTTTCTTCTGCAAATCTGAGCTCTGTGTCAAAAGTTAAGTTTTCTGGTTGAATTGAGCCCTACTGCCAATTCTGAGATACATTTTGGTCTAACTCCTCAGGGAAAGCTCGTACTTGAAAATTGAATGTGTTTTTGGCTTTTTGGAGCGTGGGGATCATGAATATGTGTTGCTTCTGTAAATCTGAGCTCTGTGTCTAAAGTTTTTTCTGGCTGAATGGAATCCAGTTCTGAAATACAGTCTACACTTTGGTCCAACTCCTCAGGGAAAGCTCGTACTTGAAAATTGAATGTGTTTTGTGGTTTTCAGACCGTGGGGAACATGAATATGTGTTTCTACTGCAAATCTGAGCTCAGTGTCAAAAGTTACCTTTTTGGCTGAATTGAGCCCTTCTGCCAATTCTGAGATACACTTTGGTCTAACTCCTCAGGGAAAGCTCGTACTTGAAAATTGAATGTGTTTTTGCGCTTTTCAGACTGTGGTTAAAATTAATATGTGTTTCTTCTGCAAATCTGAGCTCTGTGTCAAAAGTTAAGTTTTCTGGTTGAATTGAGCCCTACTGCCAATTCTGAGATAAACTTTGGTCTAATTCCTCAGGGAAAACTCTTACTTGAAAATTGAATATATTTTTGCTCTTTTTTAGACCGTGGGGAACATGAATATGTGTTTCTACTGCAAATCTGAGCTCAGTGTCAAAAGTTACCTTTTTGGCTGAATTGTGCCCTACTGCCAATTCTGAGATACACTTTGGTCTAACTCCTCAGGGATCTCTCGTACTTGAAAATTGAATGTGTTTTGTGGTTTTCAGACCGTGGGGAACATGAATATGTGTTTCTACTGCAAATTTGAGCTCAGTGTCAAAAGTTACCTTTTTGGCTGAATTGAGCCCTTCTGCCAATTCTGAGATACACTTTGGTCTAACTCCTCAGGGAAAGCTCGTACTTGAAAATTGAATGTGCTTTGGCTCTTTTTTAGACCGTGGGGAACAGGAATATGTGTTTCTTCTGCAAATCTGAGCTCTGTGTCAAACGTTACGTTTTCTGGTTGAATTGAGGCCTACTGCCAATTCTGAGATGCACTTTGGCCTAATTCCTCAGGGATCTCTCGTACTTGAAAATTGAATGTGTTTTGTGGTTTTCAGACCATGGGGAACATGAATATGTGTTTCTACTGCAAATCTGAGCTCAGTGTCAAAAGTTACCTTTTTGGCTGAATTGTGCCCTACTGCCAATTCTGAGATACACTTTGGTCTAACTCCTCAGGGATCTCTCGTACTTGAAAATTGAATGTGTTTTGTGGTTTTCAGACCGTGGGGAACATGAATATGTGTTTCTTCTGCAAATCTGAGCTCTGTGTCAAAAGTTAAGTTTTCTGGTTGAATTGAGCCCTACTGCCAATTCTGAGATAAACTTTGGTCTAATTCCTCAGGGAAAACTCTAACTTGAAAATTGAATGTATTTTTGCTCTTTTTTAGACCGTGGGGAACATGAATATGTGTTTCTACTGCAAATCTGAGCTCAGTGTCAAAAGTTACCTTTTTGGCTGAATTGTGCCCTACTGCCAATTCTGAGATACACTTTGGTCTAACTCCTCAGGGAAAGCTCGTACTTGGAAATTGAATGTGTTTTTGGATTTTTAGACCGTGGGGATCATGAATATGTGTTGCTTCTGTAAATCTGAGCTCTGTGTCTAAAGATTTTTCTGGCTGAATTGAATTCAGTTCTGAAATACAGTCTGCACTTTGGTCTAACACCTCAGGGAAAGCTCGTACTTGAAAATTGAATGTGTTTTTGCGCTTTTCAGACTGTGGTTAACATTAATATGTGTTTCTTCGGCAAATCTGAGCTCCGTGTCAAAAGTTAAGTTTTCTGGTTGAATTGAGCCCTACTGCCAATTCTGAGATACACTTTGGTCTAACTCCTCAGGGAAAGCTCGTACTTGAAAATTGAATGTGTTTTTGCGCTTTTCAGACTGTGGTTAACATGAATATGTGTTTCTTCTGCAAATCTGAGCTCTGTGTCAAAAGTTAAGTTTTCTGGTTGAATTGAGCCCTACTGCCAATTCTGAGATACATTTTGGTCTAACTCCTCAGGGAAAGCTCGTACTTGAAAATTGAATGTGTTTTTGGCTTTTTGGAGCGTGGGGATCATGAATATGTGTTGCTTCTGTAAATCTGAGCTCTGTGTCTAAACTTTTTTCTGGCTGAATTGAATCCAGTTCTGAAATACAATCTACACTTTGGTCCAACTCCTCAGGGAAAGCTCGTACTTGAAAATTGAATGTGTTTTTGCGCTTTTCACACTGTGGTTAACATGAATATGTGTTTCTTCTGCAAATCTGAGCTCTGTGTCAAAAGTTTAGTTTTCTGGTTGAATTGAGCCCTACTGCCAATTCTGAGATAAACTTTGGTCTAATTCCTCAGGGAAAACTCTTACTTGAAAATTGAATGTATTTTTGCTCTTTTTTAGACTGTGTGGAACATGAATATGTGTTTCTACTGCAAATCTGAGCTCAGTGTCAAAAGTTACCTTTTTGGCTGAATTGTGCCCTACTGCCAATTCTGAGATACACTTTGGTCTAACTCCTCAGGGAAAGCTCGTACTTAGAAATTGAATGTGTTTTTGGATTTTTAGACCGTGGGGATCATTAATATGTGTTGCTTCGGTAAATCTGAGTTCTGTGTCTAAAGATTTTTCTGGCTGATTTGAATTCAGTTCTGAAATACAGTCTGCACTTTGGTCTAACTCCTCAGGGCAAGCTCGTACTTCAAAATTGAATGTGTTTTTCCGCTTTTCAGACTGTGGTTAACATTAATATGTGTTTCTTCTGCAAATCTGAGCTCCGTGTCAAAAGTTAAGTTTTCTGGTTGAATTGAGCCCTACTGCCAATTCTGAGATACACTTTGGTCTAACTCCTCAGGGAAAGCTCGTACTTGAAAATTGAATGTGTTTTTGCGCTTTTCAGACTGTGGTTAACATGAATATGTGTTTCTTCTGCAAATCTGAGCTCTGTGTCAAAAGTTAAGTTTTCTGGTTGAATTGAGCCCTACTGCCAATTCTGAGATACATTTTGGTCTAACTCCTCAGGGAAAGCTCGTACTTGAAAATTGAATGTGTTTTTGGCTTTTTGGAGCGTGGGGATCATGAATATGTGTTGCTTCTGTAAATCTGAGCTCTGTGTCTAAAGTTTTTTTCTGGCTGAATTGAATCCAGTTCTGAAATACAGTCTACACTTTGGTCCAACTCCTCAGGGAAAGCTCGTACTTAAAAATTGAATGTGTTTTTGCCCTTTTCAGACTGTGGTTAACATTAATATGTGTTTCTTCTGCAAATCTGAGCTCTGTGTCAAATGTTAAGTTTTCTGGTTGAATTGAGCCCTACTGCCAATTCTGAGATAAACTTTGGTCTAATTCCTCAGGGAAAACTCTTACTTGAATATTGAATATATTTTTGCTCTTTTTTAGACCGTGGGGAACATGAATATGTGTTTCTACTGCAAATCTGAGCTCAGTGTCAAAAGTCACCTTTTTGGCTGAATTGTGCCCTACTGCCAATTCTGAGATACACTTTGGTCTAACTCCTCAGGGATCTCTCGTACTTGAAAATTGAATGTGTTTTGTGGTTTTCAGACCGTGGGGAACATGAATATGTGTTTCTTCTGCAAATCTGAGCTCTGTGTCAAAAGTTAAGTTTTCAGGTTGAATTGAGCCCTACTGCCAATTCTGAGATAAACTTTGGTCTAATTCCTCAGGGAAAACTCTTACTTGAAAATTGAATGTATTTTTGCTCTTTTTTAGACCGTGGGGAACATGAATATGTGTTTCTACTGCAAATCTGAGCTCAGTGTCAAAAGTTACCTTTTTGGCTGAATTGTGCCCTACTGCCAATTCTGAGATACACTTTGGTCTAACACCTCAGGGAAAGCTCGTACTTGGAAATTGAATGTGTTTTTGGATTTTTAGACCGTGGGGATCATGAATATGTGTTGCTTCTGTAAATCTGAGCTCTGTGTCTAAAGATTTCTCTGGCTGAATTGAATTCAGTTCTGAAATACAGTCTGCACTTTGGTCTAACTCCTCAGGGAAAGCTCGTACTTGAAAATTGAATGTGTTTTTCCGCTTTTCAGACTGTGGTTAACATTAATATGTGTTTCTTCTGCAAATCTGAGCTCCGTGTCAAAAGTTAAGTTTTCTGGTTGAATTGAGCCCTACTGCCAATTCTGAGATACACTTTGGTCTAACTCCTCAGGGAAAGCTCGTACTTGAAAATTGAATGTGTTTTTGCGCTTTTCAGACTGTGGTTAACATGAATATGTGTTTCTTCTGCAAATCTGAGCTCTGTGTCAAAAGTTAAGTTTTCTGGTTGAATTGAGCCCTACTGCCAATTCTGAGATACATTTTGGTCTAACTCCTCAGGGAAAGCTCGTACTTGAAAATTGAATGTGTTTTTGGCTTTTTGGAGCGTGGGGATCATGAATATGTGTTGCTTCTGTAAATCTGAGCTCTGTGTCTAAAGTTTTTTTCTGGCTGAATTGAATCCAGTTCTGAAATACAGTCTACACTTTGGTCCAACTCCTCAGGGAAAGCTCGTACTTGAAAATTGAATGTGTTTTTGCCCTTTTCAGACTGTGGTTAACATTAATATGTGTTTCTTCTGCAAATCTGAGCTCTGTGTCAAATGTTAAGTTTTCTGGTTGAATTGAGCCCTACTGCCAATTCTGAGATAAACTTTGGTCTAATTCCTCAGGGAAAACTCTTACTTGAATATTGAATATATTTTTGCTCTTTTTTAGACCGTGGGGAACATGAATATGTGTTTCTACTGCAAATCTGAGCTCAGTGTCAAAAGTTACCTTTTTGGCTGAATTGTGCCCTACTGCCAATTCTGAGATACACTTTGGTCTAACTCCTCAGGGATCTCTCGTACTTGAAAATTGAATGTGTTTTGTGGTTTTCAGACCGTGGGGAACATGAATATGTGTTTCTTCTGCAAATCTGAGCTCTGTGTCAAAAGTTAAGTTTTCTGGTTGAATTGAGCCCTACTGCCAATTCTGAGATAAACTTTGGTCTAATTCCTCAGGGAAAACTCTTACTTGAAAATTGAATGTATTTTTGCTCTTTTTTAGACCGTGGGGAACATGAATATGTGTTTCTACTGCAAATCTGAGCTCAGTGTCAAAAGTTACCTTTTTGGCTGAATTGTGCCCTACTGCCAATTCTGAGATACACTTTGGTCTAACTCCTCAGGGAAAGCTCGTACTTGGAAATTGAATGTGTTTTTGGATTTTTAGACCGTGGGGATCATGAATATGTGTTGCTTCTGTAAATCTGAGCTCTGTGTCTAAAGATTTCTCTGGCTGAATTGAATTCAGTTCTGAAATACAGTCTGCACTTTGGTCTAACTCCTCAGGGAAAGCTCGTACTTGAAAATTGAATGTGTTTTTCCGCTTTTCAGACTGTGGTTAACATTAATATGTGTTTCTTCTGCAAATCTGAGCTCCGTGTCAAAAGTTAAGTTTTCTGGTTGAATTGAGCCCTACTGCCAATTCTGAGATACACTTTGGTCTAACTCCTCAGGGAAAGCTCGTACTTGAAAATTGAATGTGTTTTTGCGCTTTTCAGACTGTGGTTAACATGAATATGTGTTTCTTCTGCAAATCTGAGCTCTGTGTCAAAAGTTCAGTTTTCTGGTTGAATTGAGCCCTACTGCCATTTCTGAGATACATTTTGGTCTAACTCCTCAGGGAAAGCTCGTACTTGAAAATTGAATGTGTTTTTGGCTTTTTGGAGCGTGGGGATCATGAATATGTGTTGCTTCTGTAAATCTGAGCTCTGTGTCTAAAGTTTTTTCTGGCTGAATTGAATCCAGTTCTGAAATACAGTCTACACTTTGGTCTACTCCTCAGGGAAAGCTCGTACTTGAAAATTGAATGTGTTTTTGCGCTTTTCAGACTGTGGTTAACATTAATACGTGTTTCTTCTGCAAATCTGAGCTCTGTGTCAAAAGTTACCTTTTTGGCTGAATTGAGCCCTTCTGCCAATTCTGAGATACACTTTGGTCTAACTCCTCAGGGAAAGCTCGTACTTGAAAATTGAATGTGCTTTTGCTCTTTTTTAGACCGTGGGGAACAGGAATATGTGTTTCTTCTGCAAATCTGAGCTCTGTGTCAAACGTTACGTTTTCTGGTTGAATTGAGGCCTACTGCCAATTCTGAGATGCACTTTGGCCTAATTCCTCAGGGATCTCTCGTACTTGAAAATTGAATGTGTTTTGTGGTTTTCAGACCATGGGGAACATGAATATGTGTTTCTACTGCAAATCTGAGCTCAGTGTCAAAAGTTACCTTTTTGGGCTGAATTGTGCCCTACTGCCAATTCTGAGATACACTTTGGTCTAACTCCTCAGGGAAAGCTCGTACTTGGAAATTGAATGTGTTTTTGGATTTTTAGACCGTGGGGATCATGAATATGTGTTGCTTCTGTAAATCTGAGCTCTGTGTCTAAAGATTTCTCTGGCTGAATTGAATTCAGTTCTGAAATACAGTCTGCACTTTGGTCTAACTCCTCAGGGAAAGCTCGTACTTGAAAATTGAATGTGTTTTGTGGTTTTCAGACCGTGGGGAACATGAATATGTGTTTCTTCTGCAAATCTGAGCTCTGTGTCAAAAGTTAAGTTTTCTGGTTGAATTGAGCCCTACTGCCAATTCTGAGATAAACTTTGGTCTAATTCCTCAGGGAAAACTCTTACTTGAAAATTGAATGTATTTTTGCTCTTTTTTAGACCGTGGGGAACATGAATATGTGTTTCTACTGCAAATCTGAGCTCAGTGTCAAAAGTTACCTTTTTGGGTGAATTGAGCCCTACTGCCAATTCTGAGATACACTTTGGTCTAACTCCTCAGGGAAAGCTCGTACTTGGAAATTGAATGTGTTTTTGGTAATTTTTAGACCGTGGGGATCATGAATATGTGTTTCTACTGCAAATCTGAGCTCAGTGTCAAAAGTTACCTTTTTGGCTGAATTGTGCCCTACTGCCAATTCTGAGATACACTTTGGTCTAACTCCTCAGGGATCTCTCGTACTTGAAAATTGAATGTGTTTTGTGGTTTTCAGACCGTGGGGAACATGAATATGTGTTTCTACTGCAAATCTGAGCTCAGTGTCAAAAGTTACCTTTTTGGCTGAATTGAGCCCTTCTGCCAATTCTGAGATACACTTTGGTCTAACTCCTCAGGGAAAGCTCGTACTTAAAAATTGAATGTGCTTTTGCTCTTTTTTAGACCGTGGGGAACCGGAATATGTGTTGCTTCTGTAAATCTGAGCTCTGTGTCTAAAGATTTTTCTGGCTGAATTGAATTCAGTTCTGAAATACAGTCCGCACTTTGGTCTAACTCCTCAGGGAAAGCTCGTACTTGAAAATTGAATGTGTTTTTCCGCTTTTCAGACTGTGGTTAACATTAATATGTGTTTCTTCTGCAAATCTGAGCTCCGTGTCAAAAGTTAAGTTTTCTGGTTGAATTGAGCCCTACTGCCAATTCTGAGATACACTTTGGTCTAACTCCTCAGGGAAAGCTCGTACTTGAAAATTGAATGTGTTTTTGCGCTTTTCAGACTGTGGTTAACATGAATATGTGTTTCTTCTGCAAATCTGAGCTCTGTGTCAAAAGTTAAGTTTTCTGGTTGAATTGAGCCCTACTGCCAATTCTGAGATACATTTTGGTCTAACTCCTCAGGGAAAGCTCGTACTTGAAAATTGAATGTGTTTTTGGCTTTTTGGAGCGTGGGGATCATGAATATGTGTTGCTTCTGTAAATCTGAGCTCTGTGTCTAAAGTTTTTTGTGGCTGAATTGAATCCAGTTCTGAAATACAGTCTACACTTTGGTCCAACTCCTCAGGGAAAGCTCGTACTTGAAAATTGAATGTGTTTTTGCCCTTTTCAGACTGTGGTTAACATTAATATGTGTTTCTTCTGCAAATCTGAGCTCTGTGTCAAAAGTTAAGTTTTCTGGTTGAATTGAGCCCTACTGCCAATTCTGAGATAAACTTTGGTCTAATTCCTCAGGGAAAACTCTTACTTGAAAATTGAATATATTTTTGCTCTTTTTTAGACCGTGGGGAACATGAATATGCGTTTCTACTGCAAATCTGAGCTCAGTGTCAAAAGTTACCTTTTTGGCTGAGTTGTGCCCTACTGCCAATTCTGAGATACACTTTGGTCTAACTCCTCAGGGATCTCTCGTACTTGAAAATTGAATGTGTTTTGTGGTTTTCAGACCGTGGGGAACATGAATATGTGTTTCTACTGCAAATCTGAGCTCAGTGTCAAAAGTTACCTTTTTGGCTGAATTGAGCCCTTCTGCCAATTCTGAGATACACTTTGGTCTAACTCCTCAGGGAAAGCTCGTACTTGAAAATTGAATGTGCTTTTGCTCTTTTTTAGACCGTGGGGAACCGGAATATGTGTTTCTTCTGCAAATCTGAGCTCTGTGTCAAACGTTACGTTTTCTGGTTGAATTGAGGCCTACTGCCAATTCTGAGATGCACTTTGGCCTAATTCCTCAGGGATCTCTCGTACTTGAAAATTGAATGTGTTTTGTGGTTTTCAGACCATGGGGAACATGAATATGTGTTTCTACTGCAAATCTGAGCTCAGTGTCAAAAGTTACCTTTTTGGCTGAATTGAGCCCTTCTGCCAATTCTGAGATACACTTTGGTCTAACTCCTCAGGGAAAGCTCGTACTTGAAAATTGAATGTGTTTTTGCGCTTTTCAGACTGTGGTTAAAATTAATATGTGTTTCTTCTGCAAATCTGAGCTCTGTGTCAAAAGTTAAGTTTTCTGGTTGAATTGTGCCCTACTGCCAATTCTGAGATAAACTTTGGTCTAATTCCTCAGGGAAAACTCTTACTTGAAAATTGAATGTATTTTTGTTCTTTTTTAGACCGTGGGGAACATGAATATGTGTTTCTTCTGCAAATCTGAGCTCAGTGTCAAAAGTTACCTTTTTGGCTCAATTGTGCCCTACTGCCAATTCTGAGATACACTTTGGTCTAACTCCTCAGGGAAAGCTCGTACTTGAAAATTGAATGTGTTTTTGCGCTTTTCAGACTGTGGTTAACATGAATATGTGTTTCTTCTGCAAATCTGAGCTCTGTGTCAAAAGTTAAGTTTTCTGGTTGAATTGAGCCCTACTGCCAATTCTGAGATACATTTTGGTCTAACTCCTCAGGGAAAGCTCGTACTTGAAAATTGAATGTGTTTTTGGCTTTTTGGAGCGTGGGGATCATGAATATGTGTTGCTTCTGTAAATCGGAGCTCTGTGTCTAAAGTTTTTTCTGGCTGAATTGAATCCAGTTCTGAAATACAGTCTACACTTTGGTCCAACTCCTCAGGGAAAGCTCGTACTTGAAAATTGAATGTGTTTTTGCCCTTTTCAGACTGTGGTTAACATTAATATGTGTTTCTTCTGCAAATCTGAGCTCTGTGTCAAAAGTTAAGTTTTCTGGTTGAATTGAGCCCTACTGCCAATTCTGAGATAAACTTTGGTCTAATTCCTCAGGGAAAACTCTTACTTGAAAATTGAATATATTTTTGCTCTTTTTTAGACCGTGGGGAACATGAATATGTGTTTCTACTGCAAATCTGAACTCAGTGTCAAAAGTTACCTTTTTGGCTGAATTGTGCCCTACTGCCAATTCTGAGATACACTTTGGTCTAACTCCTCAGGGATCTCTCGTACTTGAAAATTGAATGTGTTTTGTGGTTTTCAGACCGTGGGGAACATGAATATGTGTTTCTACTGCAAATCTGAGCTCAGTGTCAAAAGTTACCTTTTTGGCTGAATTGTGCCCTACTGCCAATTCTGAGATACACTTTGGTCTAACTCCTCAGGGAAAGCTCGTACTTGGAAATTGAATGTGTTTTTGGATTTTTAGACCGTGGGGATCATGAATATGTGTTGCTTCTGTAAATCTGAGCTCTGTGTCTAAAGATTTCTCTGGCTGAATTGAATTCAGTTCTGAAATACAGTCTGCACTTTGGTCTAACTCCTCAGGGAAAGCTCGTACTTGAAAATTGAATGTGTTTTGTGGTTTTCAGACCGTGGGGAACATGAATATGTGTTTCTTCTGCAAATCTGAGCTCTGTGTCAAAAGTTAAGTTTTCTGGTTGAATTGTGCCCTACTGCCAATTCTGAGATAAACTTTGGTCTAATTCCTCAGGGAAAACTCTTACTTGAAAATTGAATGTATTTTTGTTCTTTTTTAGACCGTGGGGAACATGAATATGTGTTTCTTCTGCAAATCTGAGCTCAGTGTCAAAAGTTACCTTTTTGGCTCAATTGTGCCCTACTGCCAATTCTGAGATACACTTTGGTCTAACTCCTCAGGGAAAGATCGTACTTGAAAATTGAATGTGTTTTGTGGTTTTCAGACCGTGGGGAACATGAATATGTGTTTCTTCTGCAAATCTGAGCTCTGTGTCAAAAGTTAAGTTTTCTGGTTGAATTGAGCCCTACTGCCAATTCTGAGATAAACTTTGGTCTAATTCCTCAGGGAAAACTCTTACTTGAAAATTGAATGTATTTTTGCTCTTTTTTAGACCGTGGGGAACATGAATATGTGTTTCTTCTGCAAATCTGAGCTCAGTGTCAAAAGTTACCTTTTTGGCTCAATTGTGCCCTACTGCCAATTCTGAGATACACTTTGGTCTAACTCCTCAGGGAAAGCTCGTACTTGAAAATTGAATGTGTTTTTGCGCTTTTCAGACTGTGGTTAACATGAATATGTGTTTCTTCTGCAAATCTGAGCTCTGTGTCAAAAGTTAAGTTTTCTGGTTGAATTGAGCCCTACTGCCAATTCTGAGATACATTTTGGTCTAACTCCTCAGGGAAAGCTCGTACTTGAAAATTGAATGTGTTTTTGGCTTTTTGGAGCGTGGGGATCATGAATATGTGTTGCTTCTGTAAATCTGAGCTCTGTGTCTAAAGTTTTTTCTGGCTGAATTGAATCCAGTTCTGAAATACAGTCTACACTTTGGTCCAACTCCTCAGGGAAAGCTCGTACTTGAAAATTGAATGTGTTTTTGCCCTTTTCAGACTGTGGTTAACATTAATATGTGTTTCTTCTGCAAATCTGAGCTCTGTGTCAAAAGTTAAGTTTTCTGGTTGAATTGACCCCTACTGCCAATTCTGAGATAAACTTTGGTCTAATTCCTCAGGGAAAACTCTTACTTGAAAATTGAATATATTTTTGCTCTTTTTTAGACCGTGGGGAACATGAATATGTGTTTCTACTGCAAATCTGAACTCAGTGTCAAAAGTTACCTTTTTGGCTGAATTGTGCCCTACTGCCAATTCTGAGATACACTTTGGTCTAACTCCTCAGGGATCTCTCGTACTTGAAAATTGAATGTGTTTTGTGGTTTTCAGACCGTGGGGAACATGAATATGTGTTTCTACTGCAAATCTGAGCTCAGTGTCAAAAGTTACCTTTTTGGCTGAATTGTGCCCTACTGCCAATTCTGAGATACACTTTGGTCTAACTCCTCAGGGAAAGCTCGTACTTGGAAATTGAATGTGTTTTTGGATTTTTAGACCGTGGGGATCATGAATATGTGTTGCTTCTGTAAATCTGAGCTCTGTGTCTAAAGATTTCTCTGGCTGAATTGAATTCAGTTCTGAAATACAGTCTGCACTTTGGTCTAACTCCTCAGGGAAAGCTCGTACTTGAAAATTGAATGTGTTTTGTGGTTTTCAGACCGTGGGGAACATGAATATGTGTTTCTTCTGCAAATCTGAGCTCTGTGTCAAAAGTTAAGTTTTCTGGTTGAATTGTGCCCTACTGCCAATTCTGAGATAAACTTTGGTCTAATTCCTCAGGGAAAACTCTTACTTGAAAATTGAATATATTTTTGCTCTTTTTTAGACCGTGGGGAACATGAATATGCGTTTCTACTGCAAATCTGAGCTCAGTGTCAAAAGTTACCTTTTTGGCTGAATTGTACCCTACTGCCAATTCTGAGATACACTTTGGTCTAACTCCTCAGGGATCTCTCGTACTTGAAAATTGAATGTGTTTTGTGGTTTTCAGACCGTGGGGAACATGAATATATGTTTCTACTGCAAATCTGAGCTCAGTGTCAAAAGTTACCTTTTTGGCTGAATTGAGCCCTTCTGCCAATTCTGAGATACACTTTGGTCTAACTCCTCAGGGAAAGCTCGTAGTTGAAAATTGAATGTGCTTTTGCTCTTTTTTAGACCGTGGGGAACCGGAATATGTGTTTCTTCTGCAAATCTGAGCTCTGTGTCAAACGTTACGTTTTCTGGTTGAATTGAGGCCTACTGCCAATTCTGAGATGCACTTTGGCCTAATTCCTCAGGGATCTCTCGTACTTGAAAATTGAATGTGTTTTGTGGTTTTCAGACCATGGGGAACATGAATATGTGTTTCTACTGCAAATCTGAGCTCAGTGTCAAAAGTTACCTTTTTGGCTGAATTGAGCCCTTCTGCCAATTCTGAGATACACTTTGGTCTAACTCCTCAGGGAAAGCTCGTACTTGAAAATTGAATGTGTTTTTGCGCTTTTCAGACTGTGGTTAACATTAATATGTGTTTCTTCTGCAAATCTGAGCTCTGTGTCAAAAGTTAAGTTTTCTGGTTGAATTGTGCCCTACTGCCAATTCTGAGATAAACTTTGGTCAAATTCCTCAGGGAAAACTCTTACTTGAAAATTGAATGTATTTTTGTTCTTTTTTAGACCGTGGGGAACATGAATATGTGTTTCTTCTGCAAATCTGAGCTCAGTGTCAAAAGTTACCTTTTTGGCTCAATTGTGCCCTACTGCCAATTCTGAGATACACTTTGGTCTAACTCCTCAGGGAAAGCTCGTACTTGAAAATTGAATGTGTTTTTGCGCTTTTCAGACTGTGGTTAACATGAATATGTGTTTCTTCTGCAAATCTGAGCTCTGTGTCAAAAGTTAAGTTTTCTGGTTGAATTGAGCCCTACTGCCAATTCTGAGATACATTTTGGTCTAACTCCTCAGGGAAAGCTCGTACTTGAAAATTGAATGTGTTTTTGGCTTTTTGGAGCGTGGGGATCATGAATATGTGTTGCTTCTGTAAATCTGAGCTCTGTGTCTAAAGTTTTTTCTGGCTGAATTGAATCCAGTTCTGAAATACAGTCTACACTTTGGTCCAACTCCTCAGGGAAAGCTCGTACTTGAAAATTGAATGTGTTTTTGCCCTTTTCAGACTGTGGTTAACATTAATATGTGTTTCTTCTGCAAATCTGAGCTCTGTGTCAAAAGTTAAGTTTTCTGGTTGAATTGAGCCCTACTGCCAATTCTGAGATAAACTTTGGTCTAATTCCTCAGGGAAAACTCTTACTTGAAAATTGAATATATTTTTGCTCTTTTTTAGACCGTGGGGAACATGAATATGTGTTTCTACTGCAAATCTGAACTCAGTGTCAAAAGTTACCTTTTTGGCTGAATTGTGCCCTACTGCCAATTCTGAGATACACTTTGGTCTAACTCCTCAGGGATCTCTCGTACTTGAAAATTGAATGTGTTTTGTGGTTTTCAGACCGTGGGGAACATGAATATGTGTTTCTACTGCAAATCTGAGCTCAGTGTCAAAAGTTACCTTTTTGGCTGAATTGTGCCCTACTGCCAATTCTGAGATACACTTTGGTCTAACTCCTCAGGGAAAGCTCGTACTTGGAAATTGAATGTGTTTTTGGATTTTTAGACCGTGGGGATCATGAATATGTGTTGCTTCTGTAAATCTGAGCTCTGTGTCTAAAGTTACCTTTTTGGCTCAATTGTGCCCTACTGCCAATTCTGAGATACACTTTGGTCTAATTCCTCAGGGAAAACTCTTACTTGAAAATTGAATGTATTTTTGTTCTTTTTTAGACCGTGGGGAACATGAATATGTGTTTCTTCTGCAAATCTGAGCTCAGTGTCAAAAGTTACCTTTTTGGCTCAATTGTGCCCTACTGCCAATTCTGAGATACACTTTCGTCTAACTCCTCAGGGAAAGATCGTACTTGAAAATTGAATGTGTTTTGTGGTTTTCAGACCGTGGGGAACATGAATATGTGTTTCTTCTGCAAATCTGAGCTCTGTGTCAAAAGTTAAGTTTTCTGGTTGAATTGAGCCGTACTGCCAATTCTGAGATAAACTTTGATCTAATTCCTCAGGGAAAACTCTTACTTGAAAATTGAATGTATTTTTGCTCTTTTTTAGACCGTGGGGAACATGAATATGTGTTTCTTCTGCAAATCTGAGCTCAGTGTCAAAAGTTACCTTTTTGGCTGAATTGTGCCCTACTGCCAATTCTGAGATACACGTTGGTCTAACTCCTCAGGGAAAGCTCGTACTTGAAAATTGAATGTGTTTTTGCGCTTTTCAGACTGTGGTTAACATGAATATGTGTTTCTTCTGCAAATCTGAGCTCTGTGTCAAAAGTTAAGTTTTCTGGTTGAATTGAGCCCTACTGCCAATTCTGAGATACATTTTGGTCTAACTCCTCAGGGAAAGCTCGTACTTGAAAATTGAATGTGTTTTTGGCTTTTTGGAGCGTGGGGATCATGAATATGTGTTGCTTCTGTAAATCTGAGCTCTGTGTCTAAAGTTTTTTCTGGCTGAATTGAATCCAGTTCTGAAATACAGTCTACACTTTGGTCCAACTCCTCAGGGAAAGCTCGTACTTGAAAATTGAATGTGTTTTTGCGCTTTTCAGACTGTGGTTAACATTAATACGTGTTTCTTCTGCAAATCTGAGCTCTGTGTCAAAAGTTACCTTTTTGGCTGAATTGAGCCCTTCTGCCAATTCTGAGATACACTTTCGTCTAACTCCTCAGGGAAAGCTCGTACTTGAAAATTGAATGTGCTTTTGCTCTTTTTTAGACCGTGGGGAACAGGAATATGTGTTTCTTATGCAAATCTGAGCTCTGTGTCAAACGTTACGTTTTCTGGTTGAATTGAGGCCTACTGCCAATTCTGAGATGCACTTTGGCCTAATTCCTCAGGGATCTCTCGTACTTGAAAATTGAATGTGTTTTGTGGTTTTCAGACCATGGGGAACATGAATATGTGTTTCTACTGCAAATCTGAGCTCAGTGTCAAAAGTTACCTTTTTGGCTGAATTGTGCCCTACTGCCAATTCTGAGATACACTTTGGTCTAACTCCTCAGGGATCTCTCGTACTTGAAAATTGAATGTGTTTTTGGATTTTTAGACCGTGGGGATCATGAATATGTGTTGCTTCTGTAAATCTGAGCTCTGTGTCTAAAGTTACCTTTTTGGCTCAATTGTGCCCTACTGCCAATTCTGAGATACACTTTGGTCTAATTCCTCAGGGAAAACTCTTACTTGAAAATTGAATGTATTTTTGTTCTTTTTTAGACCGTGGGGAACATGAATATGTGTTTCTTCTGCAAATCTGAGCTCAGTGTCAAAAGTTACCTTTTTGGCTCAATTGTGCCCTACTGCCAATTCTGAGATACACTTTCGTCTAACTCCTCAGGGAAAGATCGTACTTGAAAATTGAATGTGTTTTGTGGTTTTCAGACCGTGGGGAACATGAATATGTGTTTCTTCTGCAAATCTGAGCTCTGTGTCAAAAGTTAAGTTTTCTGGTTGAATTGAGCCGTACTGCCAATTCTGAGATAAACTTTGATCTAATTCCTCAGGGAAAACTCTTACTTGAAAATTGAATGTATTTTTGCTCTTTTTTAGACCGTGGGGAACATGAATATGTGTTTCTTCTGCAAATCTGAGCTCAGTGTCAAAAGTTACCTTTTTGGCTCAATTGTGCCCTACTGCCAATTCTGAGATACACGTTGGTCTAACTCCTCAGGGAAAGCTCGTACTTGAAAATTGAATGTGTTTTTGCGCTTTTCAGACTGTGGTTAACATGAATATGTGTTTCTTCTGCAAATCTGAGCTCTGTGTCAAAAGTTAAGTTTTCTGGTTGAATTGAGCCCTACTGCCAATTCTGAGATACATTTTGGTCTAACTCCTCAGGGAAAGCTCGTACTTGAAAATTGAATGTGTTTTTGGCTTTTTGGAGCGTGGGGATCATGAATATGTGTTGCTTCTGTAAATCTGAGCTCTGTGTCTAAAGTTTTTTCTGGCTGAATTGAATCCAGTTCTGAAATACAGTCTACACTTTGGTCCAACTCCTCAGGGAAAGCTCGTACTTGAAAATTGAATGTGTTTTTGCGCTTTTCAGACTGTGGTTAACATTAATACGTGTTTCTTCTGCAAATCTGAGCTCTGTGTCAAAAGTTACCTTTTTGGCTGAATTGAGCCCTTCTGCCAATTCTGAGATACACTTTCGTCTAACTCCTCAGGGAAAGCTCGTACTTGAAAATTGAATGTGCTTTTGCTCTTTTTTAGACCGTGGGGAACAGGAATATGTGTTTCTTCTGCAAATCTGAGCTCTGTGTCAAACGTTACGTTTTCTGGTTGAATTGAGGCCTACTGCCAATTCTGAGATGCACTTTGGCCTAATTCCTCAGGGATCTCTCGTACTTGAAAATTGAATGTGTTTTGTGGTTTTCAGACCATGGGGAACATGAATATGTGTTTCTACTGCAAATCTGAGCTCAGTGTCAAAAGTTACCTTTTTGGGCTGAATTGTGCCCTACTGCCAATTCTGAGATACACTTTGGTCTAACTCCTCAGGGAAAGCTCGTACTTGGAAATTGAATGTGTTTTTGGATTTTTAGACCGTGGGGATCATGAATATGTGTTGCTTCTGTAAATCTGAGCTCTGTGTCTAAAGATTTCTCTGGCTGAATTGAATTCAGTTCTGAAATACAGTCTGCACTTTGGTCTAACTCCTCAGGGAAAGCTCGTACTTGAAAATTGAATGTGTTTTGTGGTTTTCAGACCGTGGGGAACATGAATATGTGTTTCTTCTGCAAATCTGAGCTCTGTGTCAAAAGTTAAGTTTTCTGGTTGAATTGAGCCCTACTGCCAATTCTGAGATAAACTTTGGTCTAATTCCTCAGGGAAAACTCTTACTTGAAAATTGAATGTATTTTTGCTCTTTTTTAGACCGTGGGGAACATGAATATGTGTTTCTACTGCAAATCTGAGCTCAGTGTCAAAAGTTACCTTTTTGGCTGAATTGAGCCCTACTGCCAATTCTGAGATACACTTTGGTCTAACTCCTCAGGGAAAGCTCGTACTTGGAAATTGAATGTGTTTTTGCGCTTTTCAGACTGTGGTTAACATGAATATGTGTTTCTTCTGGAAATCTGAGCTCTGTGTCAAAAGTTAAGTTTTCTGGTTGAACTGAGCCCTACTGCCAATTCTGAGATACATTTTGGTCTAACTCCTCAGGGAAAGCTCGTACTTGAAAATTGAATGTGTTTTTGGCTTTTTGGAGCGTGGGGATCATGAATATGTGTTGCTTCTGTAAATCTGAGCTCTGTGTCTAAAGTTTTTTGTGGCTGAATTGAATCCAGTTCTGAAATACAGTCTACACTTTGGTCCAACTCCTCAGGGAAAGCTCGTACTTGAAAATTGAATGTGTTTTTGCCCTTTTCAGACTGTGGTTAACATTAATATGTGTTTCTTCTGCAAATCTGAGCTCTGTGTCAAAAGTTAAGTTTTCTGGTTGAATTGAGCCCTACTGCCAATTCTGAGATAAACTTTGGTCTAATTCCTCAGGGAAAACTCTTACTTGAAAATTGAATATATTTTTGCTCTTTTTTAGACCGTGGGGAACATGAATATGTGTTTCTACTGCAAATCTGAGCTCAGTGTCAAAAGTTACCTTTTTGGCTGAATTGTGCCCTACTGCCAATTCTGAGATACACTTTGGTCTAACTCCTCAGGGATCTCTCGTACTTGAAAATTGAATGTGTTTTGTGGTTTTCAGACCGTGGGGAACATGAATATGTGTTTCTACTGCAAATCTGAGCTCAGTGTCAAAAGTTACCTTTTTGGCTGAATTGAGCCCTTCTGCCAATTCTGAGATACACTTTGGTCTAACTCCTCAGGGAAAGCTCGTACTTGAAAATTGAATGTGCTTTTGCTCTTTTTTAGACCGTGGGGAACATGTGTTTCTTCTGCAAATCTGAGCTCTGTGTCAAACGTTACGTTTTCTGGTTGAATTGAGGCCTACTGCCAATTCTGAGATACACTTTGGTCTAACTCCTCAGGGAAAGATCGTACTTGAAAATTGAATGTATTTTTGTTCTTTTTTAGACCGTGGGGAACATGAATATGTGTTTCTTCTGCAAATCTGAGCTCAGTGTCAAAAGTTACCTTTTTGGCTCAATTGTGCCCTACTGCCAATTCTGAGATACACTTTGGTCTAACTCCTCAGGGAAAGATCGTACTTGAAAATTGAATGTGTTTTGTGGTTTTCAGACCGTGGGGAACATGAATATGTGTTTCTTCTGCAAATCTGAGCTCTGTGTCAAAAGTTAAGTTTTCTGGTTGAATTGAGCCCTACTGCCAATTCTGAGATAAACTTTGGTCTAATTCCTCAGGGAAAACTCTTACTTGAAAATTGAATGTATTTTTGCTCTTTTTTAGACCGTGGGGAACATGAATATGTGTTTCTTCTGCAAATCTGAGCTCAGTGTCAAAAGTTACCTTTTTGGCTCAATTGTGCCCTACTGCCAATTCTGAGATACACTTTGGTCTAACTCCTCAGGGAAAGCTCGTACTTGAAAATTGAATGTGTTTTTGCGCTTTTCAGACTGTGGTTAACATGAATATGTGTTTCTTCTGCAAATCTGAGCTCTGTGTCAAAAGTTAAGTTTTCTGGTTGAATTGAGCCCTACTGCCAATTCTGAGATACATTTTGGTCTAACTCCTCAGGGAAAGCTCGTACTTGAAAATTGAATGTGTTTTTGGCTTTTTGGAGCGTGGGGATCATGAATATGTGTTGCTTCTGTAAATCTGAGCTCTGTGTCTAAAGTTTTTTCTGGCTGAATTGAATCCAGTTCTGAAATACAGTCTACACTTTGGTCCAACTCCTCAGGGAAAGCTCGTACTTGAAAATTGAATGTGTTTTTGCCCTTTTCAGACTGTGGTTAACATTAATATGTGTTTCTTCTGCAAATCTGAGCTCTGTGTCAAAAGTTAAGTTTTCTGGTTGAATTGAGCGCTACTGCCAATTCTGAGATAAACTTTGGTCTAATTCCTCAGGGAAAACTCTTACTTGAAAATTGAATATATTTTTGCTCTTTTTTAGACCGTGGGGAACATGAATATGTGTTTCTACTGCAAATCTGAACTCAGTGTCAAAAGTTACCTTTTTGGCTGAATTGTGCCCTACTGCCAATTCTGAGATACACTTTGGTCTAACTCCTCAGGGATCTCTCGTACTTGAAAATTGAATGTGTTTTGTGGTTTTCAGACCGTGGGGAACATGAATATGTGTTTCTACTGCAAATCTGAGCTCAGTGTCAAAAGTTACCTTTTTGGCTGAATTGTGCCCTACTGCCAATTCTGAGATACACTTTGGTCTAACTCCTCAGGGAAAGCTCGTACTTGGAAATTGAATGTGTTTTTGGATTTTTAGACCGTGGGGATCATGAATATGTGTTGCTTCTGTAAATCTGAGCTCTGTGTCTAAAGATTTCTCTGGCTGAATTGAATTCAGTTCTGAAATACAGTCTGCACTTTGGTCTAACTCCTCAGGGAAAGCTCGTACTTGAAAATTGAATGTGTTTTGTGGTTTTCAGACCGTGGGGAACATGAATATGTGTTTCTTCTGCAAATCTGAGCTCTGTGTCAAAAGTTAAGTTTTCTGGTTGAATTGTGCCCTACTTCCAATTCTGAGATAAACTTTGGTCTAATTCCTCAGGGAAAACTCTTACTTGAAAATTGAATGTATTTTTGTTCTTTTTTAGACCGTGGGGAACATGAATATGTGTTTCTTCTGCAAATCTGAGCTCAGTGTCAAAAGTTACCTTTTTGGCTCAATTGTGCCCTACTGCCAATTCTGAGATACACTTTGGTCTAACTCCTCAGGGAAAGATCGTACTTGAAAATTGAATGTGTTTTGTGGTTTTCAGACCGTGGGGAACATGAATATGTGTTTCTTCTGCAAATCTGAGCTCTGTGTCAAAAGTTAAGTTTTCTGGTTGAATTGAGCCGTACTGCCAATTCTGAGATAAACTTTGGTCTAATTCCTCAGGGAAAACTCTTACTTGAAAATTGAATGTATTTTTGCTCTTTTTTAGACCGTGGGGAACATGAATATGTGTTTCTTCTGCAAATCTGAGCTCAGTGTCAAAAGTTACCTTTTTGGCTCAATTGTGCCCTACTGCCAATTCTGAGATACACGTTGGTCTAACTCCTCAGGGAAAGCTCGTACTTGAAAATTGAATGTGTTTTTGCGCTTTTCAGACTGTGGTTAACATGAATATGTGTTTCTTCTGCAAATCTGAGCTCTGTGTCAAAAGTTAAGTTTTCTGGTTGAATTGAGCCCTACTGCCAATTCTGAGATACATTTTGGTCTAACTCCTCAGGGAAAGCTCGTACTTGAAAATTGAATGTGTTTTTGGCTTTTTGGAGCGTGGGGATCATGAATATGTGTTGCTTCTGTAAATCTGAGCTCTGTGTCTAAAGTTTTTTCTGGCTGAATTGAATCCAGTTCTGAAATACAGTCTACACTTTGGTCCAACTCCTCAGGGAAAGCTCGTACTTGAAAATTGAATGTGTTTTTGCGCTTTTCAGACTGTGGTTAACATTAATACGTGTTTCTTCTGCAAATCTGAGCTCTGTGTCAAAAGTTACCTTTTTGGCTGAATTGTGCCCTACTGCCAATTCTGAGATACACTTTGGTCTAACTCCTCAGGGATCTCTCGTACTTGAAAATTGAATGTGTTTTGTGGTTTTCAGACCGTGGGGAACATGAATATGTGTTTCTACTGCAAATCTGAGCTCAGTGTCAAAAGTTACCTTTTTGGCTGAATTGAGCCCTTCTGCCAATTCTGAGATACACTTTGGTCTAACTCCTCAGGGAAAGCTCGTACTTGAAAATTGAATGTGCTTTTGCTCTTTTTTAGACCGTGGGGAACATGTGTTTCTTCTGCAAATCTGAGCTCTGTGTCAAACGTTACGTTTTCTGGTTGAATTGAGGCCTACTGCCAATTCTGAGATACACTTTGGTCTAACTCCTCAGGGAAAGATCGTACTTGAAAATTGAATGTATTTTTGTTCTTTTTTAGACCGTGGGGAACATGAATATGTGTTTCTTCTGCAAATCTGAGCTCAGTGTCAAAAGTTACCTTTTTGGCTCAATTGTGCCCTACTGCCAATTCTGAGATACACTTTGGTCTAACTCCTCAGGGAAAGCTCGTACTTGAAAATTGAATGTGTTTTGTGGTTTTCAGACCGTGGGGAACATGAATATGTGTTTCTTCTGCAAATCTGAGCTCTGTGTCAAAAGTTAAGTTTTCTGGTTGAATTGAGCCCTACTGCCAATTCTGAGATAAACTTTGGTCTAATTCCTCAGGGAAAACTCATACTTGAAAATTGAATGTATTTTTGCTCTTTTTTAGACCGTGGGGAACATGAATATGTGTTTCTTCTGCAAATCTGAGCTCAGTGTCAAAAGTTACCTTTTTGGCTCAATTGTGCCCTACTGCCAATTCTGAGATACACTTTGGTCTAACTCCTCAGGGAAAGCTCGTACTTGAAAATTGAATGTGTTTTTGCGCTTTTCAGACTGTGGTTAACATGAATATGTGTTTCTTCTGCGAATCTGAGCTCTGTGTCAAAAGTTAAGTTTTCTGGTTGAATTGAGCCCTACTGCCAATTCTGAGATACATTTTGGTCTAACTCCTCAGGGAAAGCTCGTACTTGAAAATTGAATGTGTTTTTGGCTTTTTGGAGCGTGGGGATCATGAATATGTGTTGCTTCTGTAAATCTGAGCTCTGTGTCTAAAGTTTTTTCTGGCTGAATTGAATCCAGTTCTGAAATACAGTCTACACTTTGGTCCAACTCCTCAGGGAAAGCTCGTACTTGAAAATTGAATGTGTTTTTGCCCTTTTCAGACTGTGGTTAACATTAATATGTGTTTCTTCTGCAAATCTGAGCTCTGTGTCAAAAGTTAAGTTTTCTGGTTGAATTGAGCCCTACTGCCAATTCTGAGATAAACTTTGGTCTAATTCCTCAGGGAAAACTCTTACTTGAAAATTGAATATATTTTTGCTCTTTTTTAGACCGTGGGGAACATGAATATGTGTTTCTACTGCAAATCTGAACTCAGTGTCAAAAGTTACCTTTTTGGCTGAATTGTGCCCTACTGCCAATTCTGAGATACACTTTGGTCTAACTCCTCAGGGATCTCTCGTACTTGAAAATTGAATGTGTTTTGTGGTTTTCAGACCGTGGGGAACATGAATATGTGTTTCTACTGCAAATCTGAGCTCAGTGTCAAAAGTTACCTTTTTGGCTGAATTGTGCCCTACTGCCAATTCTGAGATACACTTTGGTCTAACTCCTCAGGGAAAGCTCGTACTTGGAAATTGAATGTGTTTTTGGATTTTTAGACCGTGGGGATCATGAATATGTGTTGCTTCTGTAAATCTGAGCTCTGTGTCTAAAGATTTCTCTGGCTGAATTGAATTCAGTTCTGAAATACAGTCTGCACTTTGGTCTAACTCCTCAGGGAAAGCTCGTACTTGAAAATTGAATGTGTTTTGTGGTTTTCAGACCGTGGGAACATGAATATGTGTTTCTTCTGCAAATCTGAGCTCTGTGTCAAAAGTTAAGTTTTCTGGTTGAATTGTGCCCTACTTCCAATTCTGAGATAAACTTTGGTCTAATTCCTCAGGGAAAACTCTTACTTGAAAATTGAATGTATTTTTGTTCTTTTTTAGACCGTGGGGAACATGAATATGTGTTTCTTCTGCAAATCTGAGCTCAGTGTCAAAAGTTACCTTTTTGGCTCAATTGTGCCCTACTGCCAATTCTGAGATACACTTTGGTCTAACTCCTCAGGGAAAGATCGTACTTGAAAATTGAATGTGTTTTGTGGTTTTCAGACCGTGGGGAACATGAATATGTGTTTCTTCTGCAAATCTGAGCTCTGTGTCAAAAGTTAAGTTTTCTGGTTGAATTGAGCCGTACTGCCAATTCTGAGATAAACTTTGGTCTAATTCCTCAGGGAAAACTCTTACTTGAAAATTGAATGTATTTTTGCTCTTTTTTAGACCGTGGGGAACATGAATATGTGTTTCTTCTGCAAATCTGAGCTCAGTGTCAAAAGTTACCTTTTTGGCTCAATTGTGCCCTACTGCCAATTCTGAGATACACGTTGGTCTAACTCCTGAGGGAAAGCTCGTACTTGAAAATTGAATGTGTTTTTGCGCTTTTCAGACTGTGGTTAACATGAATATGTGTTTCTTCTGCAAATCTGAGCTCTGTGTCAAACGTTACGTTTTCTGGTTGAATTGAGGCCTACTGCCAATTCTGAGATACACTTTGGTCTAACTCCTCAGGGAAAGATCGTACTTGAAAATTGAATGTATTTTTGTTCTTTTTTAGACCGTGGGGAACATGAATATGTGTTTCTTCTGCAAATCTGAGCTCAGTGTCAAAAGTTACCTTTTTGGCTCAATTGTGCCCTACTGCCAATTCTGAGATACACTTTGGTCTAACTCCTCAGGGAAAGATCGTACTTGAAAATTGAATGTGTTTTGTGGTTTTCAGACCGTGGGGAACATGAATATGTGTTTCTTCTGCAAATCTGAGCTCTGTGTCAAAAGTTAAGTTTTCTGGTTGAATTGAGCCCTACTGCCAATTCTGAGATAAACTTTGGTCTAATTCCTCAGGGAAAACTCATACTTGAAAATTGAATGTATTTTTGCTCTTTTTTAGACCGTGGGGAACATGAATATGTGTTTCTTCTGCAAATCTGAGCTCAGTGTCAAAAGTTACCTTTTTGGCTCAATTGTGCCCTACTGCCAATTCTGAGATACACTTTGGTCTAACTCCTCAGGGAAAGCTCGTACTTGAAAATTGAATGTGTTTTTGCGCTTTTCAGACTGTGGTTAACATGAATATGTGTTTCTTCTGCGAATCTGAGCTCTGTGTCAAAAGTTAAGTTTTCTGGTTGAATTGAGCCCTACTGCCAATTCTGAGATACATTTTGGTCTAACTCCTCAGGGAAAGCTCGTACTTGAAAATTGAATGTGTTTTTGGCTTTTTGGAGCGTGGGGATCATGAATATGTGTTGCTTCTGTAAATCTGAGCTCTGTGTCTAAAGTTTTTTCTGGCTGAATTGAATCCAGTTCTGAAATACAGTCTACACTTTGGTCCAACTCCTCAGGGAAAGCTCGTACTTGAAAATTGAATGTGTTTTTGCCCTTTTCAGACTGTGGTTAACATTAATATGTGTTTCTTCTGCAAATCTGAGCTCTGTGTCAAAAGTTAAGTTTTCTGGTTGAATTGAGCCCTACTGCCAATTCTGAGATAAACTTTGGTCTAATTCCTCAGGGAAAACTCTTACTTGAAAATTGAATATATTTTTGCTCTTTTTTAGACCGTGGGGAACATGAATATGTGTTTCTACTGCAAATCTGAACTCAGTGTCAAAAGTTACCTTTTTGGCTGAATTGTGCCCTACTGCCAATTCTGAGATACACTTTGGTCTAACTCCTCAGGGATCTCTCGTACTTGAAAATTGAATGTGTTTTGTGGTTTTCAGACCGTGGGGAACATGAATATGTGTTTCTACTGCAAATCTGAGCTCAGTGTCAAAAGTTACCTTTTTGGCTGAATTGTGCCCTACTGCCAATTCTGAGATACACTTTGGTCTAACTCCTCAGGGAAAGCTCGTACTTGGAAATTGAATGTGTTTTTGGATTTTTAGACCGTGGGGATCATGAATATGTGTTGCTTCTGTAAATCTGAGCTCTGTGTCTAAAGATTTCTCTGGCTGAATTGAATTCAGTTCTGAAATACAGTCTGCACTTTGGTCTAACTCCTCAGGGAAAGCTCGTACTTGAAAATTGAATGTGTTTTGTGGTTTTCAGACCGTGGGGAACATGAATATGTGTTTCTTCTGCAAATCTGAGCTCTGTGTCAAAAGTTAAGTTTTCTGGTTGAATTGTGCCCTACTTCCAATTCTGAGATAAACTTTGGTCTAATTCCTCAGGGAAAACTCTTACTTGAAAATTGAATGTATTTTTGTTCTTTTTTAGACCGTGGGGAACATGAATATGTGTTTCTTCTGCAAATCTGAGCTCAGTGTCAAAAGTTACCTTTTTGGCTCAATTGTGCCCTACTGCCAATTCTGAGATACACTTTGGTCTAACTCCTCAGGGAAAGATCGTACTTGAAAATTGAATGTGTTTTGTGGTTTTCAGACCGTGGGGAACATGAATATGTGTTTCTTCTGCAAATCTGAGCTCTGTGTCAAAAGTTAAGTTTTCTGGTTGAATTGAGCCGTACTGCCAATTCTGAGATAAACTTTGGTCTAATTCCTCAGGGAAAACTCTTACTTGAAAATTGAATGTATTTTTGCTCTTTTTTAGACCGTGGGGAACATGAATATGTGTTTCTTCTGCAAATCTGAGCTCAGTGTCAAAAGTTACCTTTTTGGCTCAATTGTGCCCTACTGCCAATTCTGAGATACACGTTGGTCTAACTCCTCAGGGAAAGCTCGTACTTGAAAATTGAATGTGTTTTTGCGCTTTTCAGACTGTGGTTAACATGAATATGTGTTTCTTCTGCAAATCTGAGCTCTGTGTCAAAAGTTAAGTTTTCTGGTTGAATTGAGCCCTACTGCCAATTCTGAGATACATTTTGGTCTAACTCCTCAGGGAAAGCTCGTACTTGAAAATTGAATGTGTTTTTCGCTTTTTGGAGCGTGGGGATCATGAATATGTGTTGCTTCTGTAAATCTGAGCTCTGTGTCTAAAGTTTTTTCTGGCTGAATTGAATCCAGTTCTGAAATACAGTCTACACTTTGGTCCAACTCCTCAGGGAAAGCTCGTACTTGAAAATTGAATGTGTTTTTGCGCTTTTCAGACTGTGGTTAACATTAATATGTGTTTCTTCTGCAAATCTGAGCTCTGTGTCAAAAGTTACCTTTTTGGCTGAATTGAGCCCTTCTGCCAATTCTGAGATACACTTTCGTCTAACTCCTCAGGGAAAGCTCGTACTTGAAAATTGAATGTGCTTTTGCTCTTTTTTAGACCGTGGGGAACAGGAATGTGTTTCTTCTGCAAATCTGAGCTCTGTGTCAAACGTTACGTTTTCTGGTTGAATTGAGGCCTACTGCCAATTCTGAGATGCACTTTGGCCTAATTCCTCAGGGATCTCTCGTACTTGAAAATTGAATGTGTTTTGTGGTTTTCAGACCATGGGGAATATGAATATGTGTTTCTACTGCAAATCTGAGCTCAGTGTCAAAAGTTACCTTTTTGGCTGAATTGTGCCCTACTGCCAATTCTGAGATACACTTTGGTCTAACTCCTCAGGGATCTCTCGTACTTGAAAATTGAATGTGTTTTGTGGTTTTCAGACCGTGGGGAACATGAATATGTGTTGCTTCTGTAAATCTGAGCTCTGTGTCTAAAGATTTTTCTGGCTGAATTGAATTCAGTTCTGAAATACAGTCTGCACTTTGGTCTAACTCCTCAGGGAAAGCTCGTATTTGAAAATTGAATGTGTTTTTCCGCTTTTCAGACTGTGGTTAACATTAATATGTGTTTCTTCTGCAAATCTGAGCTCTGTGTCAAAAGTTAAGTTTTCTGGTTGAATTGAGCCCTACTGCCAATTCTGAGATACATTTTGGTCTAACTCCTCAGGGAAAGCTCGTACTTGAAAATTGAATGTGTTTTTGGCTTTTTGGAGCGTGGGGATCATGAATATGTGTTGCTTCTGTAAATCTGAGCTCTGTGTCTAAAGTTTTTTCTGGCTGAATTGAATCCAGTTCTGAAATACAGTCTGCACTTTGGTCTAACTCCTCAGGGAAAGCTCGTACTTGACAATTGAATGTGTTTTTGCCCTTTTCAGACTGTGGTTAACATTAATATGTGTTTCTTCTGCAAATCTGAGCTCTCTGTCAAAAGTTAAGTTTTCTGGTTGAATTGAGCCCTACTGCCAATTTTGAGATAAACTTTGGTCTAATTCCTCAGGGAAAACTCTTACTTGAAAATTGAATATATTTTTGCTCTTTTTTCGACCGTGGGGACATGAATATGTGTTTCTACTGCAAATCTGAGCTCAGTGTCAAAAGTTACCTTTTTGGCTGAATTGTGCCCTACTGCCAATTCTGAGATACACTTTGGTCTAACTCCTCAGGGATCTCTCGTACTTGAAAATTGAATGTGTTTTGTGGTTTTCAGACCGTGGGGAACATGAATATGTGTTTCTTCTGTAAATCTGAGCTCTGTGTCTAAAGATTTTTCTGGCTGAATTGAATTCAGTTCTGAAATACAGTCTGCACTTTGGTCTAACTCCTCAGGGAAAGCTCGTACTTGAAAATTGAATGTGTTTTTCCGCTTTTCAGACTGTGGTTAACATTAATATGTGTTTCTTCTGCAAATCTGAGCTCCGTGTCAAAAGTTAAGTTTTCTGGTTGAATTGAGCCCTACTGCCAATTCTGAGATACACTTTGGTCTAACTCCTCAGGGAAAGCTCGTACTTGAAAATTGAATGTGTTTTTGCGCTTTTCAGACTGTGGTTAACATGAATATGTGTTTCTTCTGCAAATCTGAGCTCTGTATCAAAAGTTAAGTTTTCTGGTTGAATTGAGCCCTACTGCCAATTCTGAGATACACTTTGGTCTAACTCCTCAGGGATCTCTCGTACTTGAAAATTGAATGTGTTTTGTGGTTTTCAGACCGTGGGGAACATGAATATGTGTTTCTACTGCAAATCTGAGCTCAGTGTCAAAAGTTACCTTTTTGGCTGAATTGTGCCCTACTGCCAATTCTGAGATACACTTTGGTCTAACTCCTCAGGGATCTCTCGTACTTGAAAATTGAATGTGTTTTGTGGTTTTCAGACCGTGGGGAACATGAATATGTGTTTCTTCTGCAAATCTGAGCTCTGTGTCAAAAGTTAAGTTTTCTGTTTGAATTGAGCCCTACTGCCAATTCTGAGATAAACTTTGGTCTAATTCCTCAGGGAAAACTCTTACTTGAAAATTGAATGTATTTTTGCTCTTTTTTAGACCGTGGGGAACATGAATATGTGTTTCTACTGCAAATCTGAGCTCAGTGTCAAAAGTTACCTTTTTGGCTGAATTGTGCCCTACTGCCAATTCTGAGATACACTTTGGTCTAACTCCTCAGGGAAAGCTCGTACTTGGAAATTGAATGTGTTTTTGGATTTTTAGACCGTGGGGATCATGAATATGTGTTGCTTCTGTAAATCTGAGCTCTGTGTCTAAAGATTTTTCTGGCTGAATTGAATTCAGTTCTGAAATACAGTCTGCACTTTGGTCTAACTCCTCAGGGAAAGCTCGTACTTGAAAATTGAATGTGTTTTTCCGCTTTTCAGACTGTGGTTAACATTAATATGTGTTTCTTCTGCAAATCTGAGCTCCGTGTCAAAAGTTAAGTTTTCTGGTTGAATTGAGCCCTACTGCCAATTCTGAGATACACTTTGGTCTAACTCCTCAGGGAAAGCTCGTACTTGAAAATTGAATGTGTTTTTGCGCTTTTCAGACTGTGGTTAACATGAATATGTGTTTCTTCTGCAAATCTGAGCTCAGTGTCAAAAGTTAAGTTTTCTGGTTGAATTGAGCCCTACTGCCAATTCTGAGATACACTTTGGTCTAACTCCTCAGGGATCTCTCGTACTTGAAAATTGAATGTGTTTTGTGGTTTTCAGACCGTGGGGAACATGAATATGTGTTTCTACTGCAAATCTGAGCTCAGTGTCAAAAGTTACCTTTTTGGCTGAATTGAGTCCTTCTGCCAATTCTGAGATACACTTTGGTCTAACTCCTCAGGGAAAGCTCGTACTTGAAAATTGAATGTGTTTTTGGCTTTTTGGAGCGTGGGGATCATGAATATGTGTTGCTTCTGTAAATCTGAGCTCTGTGTCTAAAGTTTTTTCTGGCTGAATTGAATCCAGTTCTGAAATACAGTGTACACTTTGGTCTAACTCCTCAGGGAAAGCTCGTACTTGAAAATTGAATGTGTTTTTGGCTTTTTGGAGCGTGGGGATCATGAATATGTGTTGCTTCTGTAAATCTGAGCTCTGTGTCTAAAGTTTTTTCTGGCTGAATTGAATCCAGTTCTGAAATACAGTCTACACTTTGGTCCAACTCCTCAGGGAAAGCTCGTACTTGAAAATTGAATGTGTTTTTGCCCTTTTCAGACTGTGGTTAATATTAATATGTGTTTCTTCTGCAAATCTGAGCTCTGTGTCAAAAGTTAAGTTTTCTGGTTGAATTGAGCCCTACTGCCAATTCTGAGATACACTTTGGTCTAACTCCTCAGGGATCTCTCGTTCTTGAAAATTGAATGTGTTTTGTGGTTTTCAGACCGTGGGGAACATGAATATGTGTTTCTTCTGAAAATCTGAGCTCTGTGTCAAAAGTTAAGTTTTCTGGTTGAATTGAGCCCTACTGCCAATTTTGAGATAAACTTTGGTCTAATTCCTCAGGGAAAACTCTTACTTGAAAATTGAATATATTTTTGCTCTTTTTTAGACCGTGGGGACATGAATATGTGTTTCTACTGCAAATCTGAGCTCAGTGTCAAAAGTTACCTTTTTGGCTGAATTGTGCCCTACTGCCAATTCTGAGATACACTTTGGTCTAACTCCTCAGGGATCTCTCGTACTTGAAAATTGAATGTGTTTTGTGGTTTTCAGACCGTGGGGAACATGAATATGTGTTTCTTCTGCAAATCTGAGCTCTGTGTCAAAAGTTAAGTTTTCTGTTTGAATTGAGCCCTACTGCCAATTCTGAGATAAACTTTGGTCTAATTCCTCAGGGAAAACTCTTACTTGAAAATTGAATGTATTTTTGCTCTTTTTTAGACCGTGGGGAACATGAATATGTGTTTCTACTGCAAATCTGAGCTCAGTGTCAAAAGTTACCTTTTTGGCTGAATTGTGCCCTACTGCCAATTCTGAGATACACTTTGGTCTAACTCCTCAGGGAAAGCTCGTACTTGGAAATTGAATGTGTTTTTGGATTTTTAGACCGTGGGGATCATGAATATGTGTTGCTTCTGTAAATCTGAGCTCTGTGTCTAAAGATTTTTCTGGCTGAATTGAATTCAGTTCTGAAATACAGTCTGCACTTTGGTCTAACTCCTCAGGGAAAGCTCGTACTTGAAAATTGAATGTGTTTTTCCGCTTTTCAGACTGTGGTTAACATTAATATGTGTTTCTTCTGCAAATCTGAGCTCTGTGTCAAAAGTTAAGTTTTCTGGTTGAATTGAGCCCTACTGCCAATTCTGAGATACACTTTGGTCTAACTCCTCAGGGAAAGCTCGTACTTGAAAATTGAATGTGTTTTTGCGCTTTTCAGACTGTGGTTAACATGAATATGTGTTTCTTCTGCAAATCTGAGCTCAGTGTCAAAAGTTAAGTTTTCTGGTTGAATTGAGCCCTACTGCCAATTCTGAGATACACTTTGGTCTAACTCCTCAGGGATCTCTCGTACTTGAAAATTGAATGTGTTTTGTGGTTTTCAGACCGTGGGGAACATGAATATGTGTTTCTACTGCAAATCTGAGCTCAGTGTCAAAAGTTACCTTTTTGGCTGAATTGAGTCCTTCTGCCAATTCTGAGATACACTTTGGTCTAACTCCTCAGGGAAAGCTCGTACTTGAAAATTGAATGTGCTTTTGCTTTTTTTTAGACCGTGGGGAACCGGAATATGTGTTTCTTCTGCAAATCTGAGCTCTGTGTCAAACGTTACGTTTTCTGGTTGAATTGAGGCCTACTGCCAATTCTGAGATGCACTTTGGCCTAATTCCTCAGGGATCTCTCGTACTTGAAAATTGAATGTGTTTTGTGGTTTTCAGACCATGGGGAACATGAATATGTGTTTCTACTGCAAATCTGAGCTCAGTGTCAAAAGTTACCTTTTTGGCTGAATTGAGCCCTTCTGCCAATTCTGAGATACACTTTGGTCTAACTCCTCAGGGAAAGCTCGTACTTGAAAATTGAATGTGTTTTGTGGTTTTCAGACCGTGGGGAACATGAATATGTGTTTCTTCTGCAAATCTGAGCTCTGTGTCTAAAGATTTTTCTGGCTGAATTGAATTCAGTTCTGAAATACAGTCTGCACTTTGGTCTTACTTCTCAGGGAAAGCTCGTACTTGAAAATTGAATGTGTTTTTCCGCTTTTCAGACTGTGGTTAACATTAATATGTGTTTCTTCTGCAAATCTGAGCTCCGTGTCAAAAGTTAAGTTTTCTGGTTGAATTGAGCCCTACTGCCAATTCTGAGATACACTTTGGTCTAACTCCTCAGGGAAAGCTCGTACTTGAAAATTGAATGTGTTTTTGCGCTTTTCAGACTGTGGTTAACATGAATATGTGTTTCTTCTGCAAATCTGAGCTCTGTGTCAAAAGTTCAGTTTTCTGGTTGAATTGAGCCCTACTGCCAATTCTGAGATACATTTTGGTCTAACTCCTCAGGGAAAGCTCGTACTTGAAAATTGAATGTGTTTTTGGCTTTTTGGAGCGTGGGGATCATGAATATGTGTTGCTTCTGTAAATCTGAGCTCTGTGTCTAAAGTTTTTTCTGGCTGAATTGAATCCAGTTCTGAAATACAGTGTACACTTTGGTCTAACTCCTCAGGGAAAGCTCGTACTTGAAAATTGAATGTGTTTTTGGCTTTTTGGAGCGTGGGGATCATGAATATGTGTTGCTTCTGTAAATCTGAGCTCTGTGTCTAAAGTTTTTTCTGGCTGAATTGAATCCAGTTCTGAAATACAGTCTACACTTTGGTCCAACTCCTCAGGGAAAGCTCGTACTTGAAAATTGAATGTGTTTTTGCCCTTTTCAGACTGTGGTTAATATTAATATGTGTTTCTTCTGCAAATCTGAGCTCTGTGTCAAAAGTTAAGTTTTCTGGTTGAATTGAGCCCTACTGCCAATTCTGAGATACACTTTGGTCTAACTCCTCAGGGATCTCTCGTTCTTGAAAATTGAATGTGTTTTGTGGTTTTCAGACCGTGGGGAACATGAATATGTGTTTCTTCTGCAAATCTGAGCTCTGTGTCAAAAGTTAAGTTTTCTGGTTGAATTGAGCCCTACTGCCAATTCTGAGATAAACTTTGGTCTAATTCCTCAGGGAAAACTCTTACTTGAAAATTGAATGTATTTTTGCTCTTTTTTAGACCGTGGGGAACATGAATATGTGTTTCTACTGCAAATCTGAGCTCAGTGTCAAAAGTTACCTTTTTGGCTGAATTGTGCCCTACTGCCAATTCTGAGATACACTTTGGTCTAACTCCTCAGGGAAAGCTCGTACTTGGAAATTGAATGTGTTTTTGGATTTTTAGACCGTGGGGATCATGAATATGTGTTGCTTCTGTAAATCTGAGCTCTGTGGCTAAAGATTTTTCTGGCTGAATTGAATTCAGTTCTGAAATACAGTCTGCACTTTGGTCTAACTCCTCAGGGAAAGCTCGTACTTGAAAATTGAATGTGTTTTTCCGCTTTTCAGACCGTGGTTAACATTAATATGTGTTTCTTCTGCAAATCTGAGCTCTGTGTCAAAAGTTAAGTTTTCTGGTTGAATTGAGCCCTACTGCCAATTCTGAGATAAACTTTGGTCTAATTCCTCAGGGAAAACTCTTACTTGAAAATTGAATGTATTTTTGCTCTTTTTTAGACCGTGGGGAACATGAATATGTGTTTCTTCTGCAAATCTGAGCTCTGTGTCAAAAGTTAAGTTTTCTGGTTGAATTGAGCCCTACTGCCAATTCTGAGATACACTTTGGTCTAACTCCTCAGGGAAAGCTCGTACTTGAAAATTGAATGGGTTTTTGCGCTTTTCAGACTGTGGTTAACATGAATATGTGTTTCTTCTGCAAATCTGAGCTCTGTGTCAAAAGTTCAGTTTTCTGGTTGAATTGAGCCCTACTGCCAATTCTGAGATACATTTTGGTCTAACTCCTCAGGGAAAGCTCGTACTT
The DNA here is from genome assembly GCA_037215915.1 of Pantherophis vulpinus. Classification (NCBI taxonomy): domain Eukaryota; kingdom Metazoa; phylum Chordata; class Lepidosauria; order Squamata; family Colubridae; genus Pantherophis; species Pantherophis vulpinus. Next base: position 185,858,843 of record JAXLNS010000001.1, read on the forward strand.
GAAAATTGAATGTGTTTTTGGCTTTTTGGAGCGTGGGGATCATGAATATGTGTTGCTTCTGTAAATCTGAGCTCTGTGTCTAAAGTTTTTTCTGGCTGAATTGAATCCAGTTCTGAAATACAGTGTACACTTTGGTCTAACTCCTCAGGGAAAGCTCGTACTTGAAAATTGAATGTGTTTTTGGCTTTTTGGAGCGTGGGGATCATGAATATGTGTTGCTTCTGTAAATCTGAGCTCTGTGTCTAAAGTTTTTTCTGGCTGAATTGAATCCAGTTCTGAAATACAGTCTACACTTTGGTCCAACTCCTCAGGGAAAGCTCGTACTTGAAAATTGAATGTGTTTTTGCCCTTTTCAGACTGTGGTTAACATTAATATGTGTTTCTTCTGAAAATCTGAGCTCTGTGTCAAAAGTTAAGTTTTCTGGTTGAATTGAGCCCTACTGCCAATTCTGAGATAAACTTTGGTCTAATTCCTCAGGGAAAACTCTTACTTGAAAATTGAATATATTTTTGCTCTTTTTTAGACCGTGGGGAACATGAATATGTGTTTCTACTGCAAATCTGAGCTCAGTGTCAAAAGTTACCTTTTTGGCTGAATTGTGCCCTACTGCCAATTCTGAGATACACTTTGGTCTAACTCCTCAGGGATCTCTCGTACTTGAAAATTGAATGTGTTTTGTGGTTTTCAGACCGTGGGGAACATGAATATGTGTTTCTTCTGCAAATCTGAGCTCTGTGCCAAAGTTAAGTTTTCTGGTTGAATTGAGCCCTACTGCCAATTCTGAGATAAACTTTGGTCTAATTCCTCAGGGAAAACTCTTACTTGAAAATTGAATGTATTTTTGCTCTTTTTTAGACCGTGGGGAACATGAATATGTGTTTCTACTGCAAATCTGAGCTCAGTGTCAAAAGTTACCTTTTTGGCTGAATTGTGACCTACTGCCAATTCTGACATACACTTTGGTCTAACTCCTCAGGGAAAGCTCGTACTTGGAAATTGAATGTGTTTTTGGATTTTTAGACCGTGGGGATCATCAATATGTGTTGCTTCTGTAAATCTGAGCTCTGTGTCTAAAGATTTTTCTGGCTGAATTGAATTCAGTTCTGAAATACAGTCTGCACTTTGGTCTAACTCCTCAGGGAAAGCTCGTACTTGAAAATTGAATGTGTTTTTGCGCTTTTCAGACTGTGGTTAACATTAATATGTGTTTCTTCTGCAAATCTGAGCTCTGTGTCAAAAGTTAAGTTTTCTGGTTGAATTGAGCCCTACTGCCAATCCTGAGATAAACTTTGGTCTAATTCCTCAGGGAAAACTCTTACTTGAAAATTGAATGTATTTTTGCTCTTTTTTAGACCGTGGTTAACATTAATATGTGTTTCTTCTGCAAATCTGAGCTCTGTGTCAAAAGTTACCTTTTTGGCTGAATTGTGCCCTACTGCCAATTCTGAGATACACTTTGGTCTAACTCCTCAGGGATCTCCCGTACTTGAAAATTGAATGTGTTTTGTGGTTTTCAGACCGTGGGGAACATGAATATGTGTTTCTTCTGCAAATCTGAGCTCTGTGTCAAAAGTTAAGTTTTCTGGTTGAATTGAGCCCTACTGCCAATTCGGAGATAAACTTTGGTCTAATTCCTCAGGGAAAACTCTTACTTGAAAATTGAATGTATTTTTGCTCTTTTTTAGACCGTGGGGAACATGAATATGTGTTTCTACTGCAAATCTGAGCTCAGTGTCAAAAGTTACCTTTTTGGCTGAATTGTGCCCTACTGCCAATTCTGAGATACACTTTGGTCTAACTCCTCAGGGAAAGCTCGTACTTGGAAATTGAATGTGTTTTTGGATTTTTAGACCGTGGGGATCATGAATATGTGTTGCTTCTGTAAATCTGAGCTCTGTGTCTAAAGATTTTTCTGGCTGAATTGAATTCAGTTCTGAAATACAGTCTGCACTTTGGTCTAACTCCTCAGGGAAAGCTCGTACTTGAAAATTGAATGTGTTTTTCCGCTTTTAAGACTGTGGTTAACATTAATATGTGTTTCTTCTGCAAATCTGAGCTCCGTGTCAAAAGTTAAGTTTTCTGGTTGAATTGAGCCCTACTGCCAATTCTGAGATACACTTTGGTCTAACTCCTCAGGGAAAGCTCGTACTTGAAAATTGAATGTGTTTTTGCGCTTTTCAGACTGTGGTTAACATGAATATGTGTTTCTTCTGCAAATCTGAGCTCTGTGTCAAAAGTTAAGTTTTCTGGTTGAATTGAGCCCTACTGCCAATTCTGAGATACATTTTGGTCTAACTCCTCAGGGAAAGCTCGTACTTGAAAATTGAATGTGTTTTTGGCTTTTTGGAGCGTGGGGATCATGAATATGTGTTGCTTCTGTAAATCTGAGCTCTGTGTCTAAAGTTTTTTCTGGCTGAATTGAATCCAGTTCTGAAATACAGTCTACACTTTGGTCCAACTCCTCAGGGAAAGCTCGTACTTGAAAATTGAATGTGTTTTTGCCCTTTTCAGACTGTGGTTAACATTAATATGTGTTTCTTCTGCAAATCTGAGCTCTGTGTCAAAAGTTAAGTTTTCTGGTTGAATTGTGCCCTACTGCCAATTCTGAGATACACTTTGGTCTAACTCCTCAGGGATCTCTCGTACTTGAAAATTGAATGTGTTTTGTGGTTTTCAGACCGTGGGGAACATGAATATGTGTTTCTTCTGCAAATCTGAGCTCTGTGCCAAAGTTAAGTTTTCTGGTTGAATTGAGCCCTACTGCCAATTCTGAGATAAACTTTGGTCTAATTCCTCAGGGAAAACTCTTACTTGAAAATTGAATGTATTTTTGCTCTTTTTTAGACCGTGGGGAACATGAATATGTGTTTCTACTGCAAATCTGAGCTCAGTGTCAAAAGTTACCTTTTTGGCTGAATTGTGACCTACTGCCAATTCTGACATACACTTTGGTCTAACTCCTCAGGGAAAGCTCGTACTTGGAAATTGAATGTGTTTTTGGATTTTTAGACCGTGGGGATCATCAATATGTGTTGCTTCTGTAAATCTGAGCTCTGTGTCTAAAGATTTTTCTGGCTGAATTGAATTCAGTTCTGAAATACAGTCTGCACTTTGGTCTAACTCCTCAGGGAAAGCTCGTACTTGAAAATTGAATGTGTTTTTGCGCTTTTCAGACTGTGGTTAACATTAATATGTGTTTCTTCTGCAAATCTGAGCTCTGTGTCAAAAGTTAAGTTTTCTGGTTGAATTGAGCCCTACTGCCAATCCTGAGATAAACTTTGGTCTAATTCCTCAGGGAAAACTCTTACTTGAAAATTGAATGTATTTTTGCTCTTTTTTAGACCGTGGTTAACATTAATATGTGTTTCTTCTGCAAATCTGAGCTCTGTGTCAAAAGTTAAGTTTTCTGGTTGAATTGAGCCCTACTGCCAATCCTGAGATAAACTTTGGTCTAATTCCTCAGGGAAAACTCTTACTTGAAAATTGAATATATTTTTGCTCTTTTTTAGACCGTGGGGAACATGAATATGTGTTTCTACTGCAAATCTGAGCTCAGTGTCAAAAGTTACCTTTTTGGCTGAATTGTGCCCTACTGCCAATTCTGAGATACACTTTGGTCTAACTCCTCAGGGATCTCCCGTACTTGAAAATTGAATGTGTTTTGTGGTTTTCAGACCGTGGGGAACATGAATATGTGTTTCTTCTGCAAATCTGAGCTCTGTGTCAAAAGTTAAGTTTTCTGGTTGAATTGAGCCCTACTGCCAATTCGGAGATAAACTTTGGTCTAATTCCTCAGGGAAAACTCTTACTTGAAAATTGAATGTATTTTTGCTCTTTCTTAGACCGTGGGGAACATGAATATGTGTTTCTACTGCAAATCTGAGCTCAGTGTCAAAAGTTACCTTTTTGGCTGAATTGTGCCCTACTGCCAATTCTGAGATACACTTTGGTCTAACTCCTCAGGGAAAGCTCGTACTTGGAAATTGAATGTGTTTTTGGATTTTTAGACCGTGGGGATCATGAATATGTGTTGCTTCTGTAAATCTGAGCTCTGTGTCTAAAGATTTTTCTGGCTGAATTGAATTCAGTTCTGAAATACAGTCTGCACTTTGGTCTAACTCCTCAGGGAAAGCTCGTACTTGAAAATTGAATGTGTTTTTCCGCTTTTAAGACTGTGGTTAACATTAATATGTGTTTCTTCTGCAAATCTGAGCTCCGTGTCAAAAGTTAAGTTTTCTGGTTGAATTGAGCCCTACTGCCAATTCTGAGATACACTTTGGTCTAACTCCTCAGGGAAAGCTCGTACTTGAAAATTGAATGTGTTTTTGCGCTTTTCAGACTGTGGTTAACATGAATATGTGTTTCTTCTGCAAATCTGAGCTCTGTGTCAAAAGTTAAGTTTTCTGGTTGAATTGAGCCCTACTGCCAATTCTGAGATACATTTTGGTCTAACTCCTCAGGGAAAGCTCGTACTTGAAAATTGAATGTGTTTTTGGCTTTTTGGAGCGTGGGGATCATGAATATGTGTTGCTTCTGTAAATCTGAGCTCTGTGTCTAAAGTTTTTTCTGGCTGAATTGAATCCAGTTCTGAAATACAGTCTACACTTTGGTCCAACTCCTCAGGGAAAGCTCGTACTTGAAAATTGAATGTGTTTTTGCCCTTTTCAGACTGTGGTTAACATTAATATGTGTTTCTTCTGCAAATCTGAGCTCTGTGTCAAAAGTTAAGTTTTCTGGTTGAATTGTGCCCTACTGCCAATTCTGAGATACACTTTGGTCTAACTCCTCAGGGATCTCTCGTACTTGAAAATTGAATGTGTTTTGTGGTTTTCAGACCGTGGGGAACATGAATATGTGTTTCTTCTGCAAATCTGAGCTCTGTGCCAAAGTTAAGTTTTCTGGTTGAATTGAGCCCTACTGCCAATTCTGAGATAAACTTTGGTCTAATTCCTCAGGGAAAACTCTTACTTGAAAATTGAATGTATTTTTGCTCTTTTTTAGACCGTGGGGAACATGAATATGTGTTTCTACTGCAAATCTGAGCTCAGTGTCAAAAGTTACCTTTTTGGCTGAATTGTGACCTACTGCCAATTCTGACATACACTTTGGTCTAACTCCTCAGGGAAAGCTCGTACTTGGAAATTGAATGTGTTTTTGGATTTTTAGACCGTGGGGATCATCAATATGTGTTGCTTCTGTAAATCTGAGCTCTGTGTCTAAAGATTTTTCTGGCTGAATTGAATTCAGTTCTGAAATACAGTCTGCACTTTGGTCTAACTCCTCAGGGAAAGCTCGTACTTGAAAATTGAATGTGTTTTTGCGCTTTTCAGACTGTGGTTAACATTAATATGTGTTTCTTCTGCAAATCTGAGCTCTGTGTCAAAAGTTAAGTTTTCTGGTTGAATTGAGCCCTACTGCCAATCCTGAGATAAACTTTGGTCTAATTCCTCAGGGAAAACTCTTACTTGAAAATTGAATGTATTTTTGCTCTTTTTTAGACCGTGGTTAACATTAATATGTGTTTCTTCTGCAAATCTGAGCTCTGTGTCAAAAGTTAAGTTTTCTGGTTGAATTGAGCCCTACTGCCAATCCTGAGATAAACTTTGGTCTAATTCCTCAGGGAAAACTCTTACTTGAAAATTGAATATATTTTTGCTCTTTTTTAGACCGTGGGGAACATGAATATGTGTTTCTACTGCAAATCTGAGCTCAGTGTCAAAAGTTACCTTTTTGGCTGAATTGTGCCCTACTGCCAATTCTGAGATACACTTTGGTCTAACTCCTCAGGGATCTCCCGTACTTGAAAATTGAATGTGTTTTGTGGTTTTCAGACCGTGGGGAACATGAATATGTGTTTCTTCTGCAAATCTGAGCTCTGTGTCAAAAGTTAAGTTTTCTGGTTGAATTGAGCCCTACTGCCAATTCGGAGATAAACTTTGGTCTAATTCCTCAGGGAAAACTCTTACTTGAAAATTGAATGTATTTTTGCTCTTTTTTAGACCGTGGGGAACATGAATATGTGTTTCTACTGCAAATCTGAGCTCAGTGTCAAAAGTTACCTTTTTGGCTGAATTGTGCCCTACTGCCAATTCTGAGATACACTTTGGTCTAACTCCTCAGGGAAAGCTCGTACTTGGAAATTGAATGTGTTTTTGGATTTTTAGACCGTGGGGATCATGAATATGTGTTGCTTCTGTAAATCTGAGCTCTGTGTCTAAAGATTTTTCTGGCTGAATTGAATTCAGTTCTGAAATACAGTCTGCACTTTGGTCTAACTCCTCAGGGAAAGCTCGTACTTGAAAATTGAATGTGTTTTTCCGCTTTTAAGACTGTGGTTAACATTAATATGTGTTTCTTCTGCAAATCTGAGCTCCGTGTCAAAAGTTAAGTTTTCTGGTTGAATTGAGCCCTACTGCCAATTCTGAGATACACTTTGGTCTAACTCCTCAGGGAAAGCTCGTACTTGAAAATTGAATGTGTTTTTGCGCTTTTCAGACTGTGGTTAACATGAATATGTGTTTCTTCTGCAAATCTGAGCTCTGTGTCAAAAGTTAAGTTTTCTGGTTGAATTGAGCCCTACTGCCAATTCTGAGATACATTTTGGTCTAACTCCTCAGGGAAAGCTCGTACTTGAAAATTGAATGTGTTTTTGGCTTTTTGGAGCGTGGGGATCATGAATATGTGTTGCTTCTGTAAATCTGAGCTCTGTGTCTAAAGTTTTTTCTGGCTGAATTGAATCCAGTTCTGAAATACAGTCTACACTTTGGTCCAACTCCTCAGGGAAAGCTCGTACTTGAAAATTGAATGTGTTTTTGCCCTTTTCAGACTGTGGTTAACATTAATATGTGTTTCTTCTGCAAATCTGAGCTCTGTGTCAAAAGTTAAGTTTTCTGGTTGAATTGTGCCCTACTGCCAATTCTGAGATAAACTTTGGTCTAATTCCTCAGGGAAAACTCTTACTTGAAAATTGAATATATTTTTGCTCTTTTTTAGACCGTGGGGAACATGAATATGTGTTTCTACTGCAAATCTGAGCTCAGTGTCAAAAGTTACCTTTTTGGCTGAATTGTGCCCTACTGCCAATTCTGAGATACACTTTGGTCTAACTCCTCAGGGATCTCTCGTACTTGAAAATTGAATGTGTTTTGTGGTTTTCAGACCGTGGGGAACATGAATATGTGTTTCTACTGCAAATCTGAGCTCAGTGTCAAAAGTTACCTTTTTGGCTGAATTGAGCCCTTCTGCCAATTCTGAGATACACTTTGGTCTAACTCCTCAGGGAAAACTCTTACTTGAAAATGGAATGTCCTTTTGCTCTTTTTTAGACCGTGGGGAACCGGAATATGTGTTTCTTCTGCAAATCTGAGCTCTGTGTCAAACGTTACGTTTTCTGGTTGAATTGAGGCCTACTGCCAATTCTGAGATGCACTTTGGCCTAATTCCTCAGGGATCTCTCGTACTTGAAAATTGAATGTGTTTTGTGGTTTTCAGACCATGGGGAACATGAATATGTGTTTCTACTGCAAATCTGAGCTCAGTGTCAAAAGTTACCTTTTTGGCTGAATTGAGCCCTTCTGCCAATTCTGAGATACACTTTGGTCTAACTCCTCAGGGAAAGCTCGTACTTGAAAATTGAATGTGTTTTTGCGCTTTTCAGACTGTGGTTAACATTAATATGTGTTTCTTCTGCAAATCTGAGCTCTGTGTCAAAAGTTAAGTTTTCTGGTTGAATTGTGCCCTACTGCCAATTCTGAGATAAACTTTGGTCTAATTCCTCAGGGAAAACTCTTACTTGAAAATTGAATGTATTTTTGCTCTTTTTTAGACCGTGGGGAACATGAATATGTGTTTCTTCTGCAAATCTGAGCTCAGTGTCAAAAGTTACCTTTTTGGCTCAATTGTGCCCTACTGCCAATTCTGAGATACACTTTGGTCTAACTCCTCAGGGAAAGCTCGTACTTGAAAATTGAATGTGTTTTGTGGTTTTCAGACCGTGGGGAACATGAATATGAGTTTCTTCTGCAAATCTGAGCTCTGTGTCAAAAGTTAAGTTTTCTGGTTGAATTGAGCCCTACTGCCAATTCTGAGATACACTTTGGTCTAACTCCTCAGGGAAAGCTCGTACTTGAAAATTGAATGTGTTTTTGCGCTTTTCAGACTGTGGTTAACATGAATATGTGTTTCTTCTGCAAATCTGAGCTCTGTGTCAAAAGTTAAGTTTTCTGGTTGAATTGAGCCCTACTGCCAATTCTGAGATACATTTTGGTCTAACTCCTCAGGGAAAGCTCGTACTTGAAAATTGAATGTGTTTTTGGCTTTTTGGAGCGTGGGGATCATGAATATGTGTTGCTTCTGTAAATCTGAGCTCTGTGTCTAAAGTTTTTTCTGGCTGAATTGAATCCAGTTCTGAAATACAGTCTACACTTTGGTCCAACTCCTCAGGGAAAGCTCGTACTTGAAAATTGAATGTGTTTTTGCCCTTTTCAGACTGTGGTTAACATTAATATGTGTTTCTTCTGCAAATCTGAGCTCTGTGTCAAAAGTTAAGTTTTCTGGTTGAATTGAGCCCTACTGCCAATTCTGAGATAAACTTTGGTCTAATTCCTCAGGGAAAACTCTTACTTGAAAATTGAATATATTTTTGCTCTTTTTTAGACCGTGGGGACATGAATATGTGTTTCTACTGCAAATCTGAGCTCAGTGTCAAAAGTTACCTTTTTGGCTGAATTGTGCCCTACTGCCAATTCTGAGATACACTTTGGTCTAACTCCTCAGGGAAAGCTCGTACTTGAAAATTGAATGTGTTTTTGCGCTTTTCAGACTGTGGTTAACATGAATATGTGTTTCTTCTGCAAATCTGAGCTCTGTGTCAAAAGTTAAGTTTTCTGGTTGAATTGAGCCCTACTGCCAATTCTGAGATACATTTTGGTCTAACTCCTCAGGGAAAGCTCGTACTTGAAAATTGAATGTGTTTTTGGCTTTTTGGAGCGTGGGGATCATGAATATGTGTTGCTTCTGTAAATCTGAGCTCTGTGTCTAAAGTTTTTTCTGGCTGAATTGAATCCAGTTCTGAAATACAGTCTACACTTTGGTCCAACTCCTCAGGGAAAGCTCGTACTTGAAAATTGAATGTGTTTTTGCCCTTTTCAGACTGTGGTTAACATTAATATGTGTTTCTTCTGCAAATCTGAGCTCTGTGTCAAAAGTTAAGTTTTCTGGTTGAATTGTGCCCTACTGCCAATTCTGAGATAAACTTTGGTCTAATTCCTCAGGGAAAACTCTTACTTGAAAATTGAATATATTTTTGCTCTTTTTTAGACCGTGGGGAACATGAATATGTGTTTCTACTGCAAATCTGAGCTCAGTGTCAAAAGTTACCTTTTTGGCTGAATTGTGCCCTACTGCCAATTCTGAGATACACTTTGGTCTAACTCCTCAGGGATCTCTCGTACTTGAAAATTGAATGTGTTTTGTGGTTTTCAGACCGTGGGGAACATGAATATGTGTTTCTACTGCAAATCTGAGCTCAGTGTCAAAAGTTACCTTTTTGGCTGAATTGAGCCCTTCTGCCAATTCTGAGATACACTTTGGTCTAACTCCTCAGGGAAAACTCTTACTTGAAAATGGAATGTCCTTTTGCTCTTTTTTAGACCGTGGGGAACCGGAATATGTGTTTCTTCTGCAAATCTGAGCTCTGTGTCAAACGTTACGTTTTCTGGTTGAATTGAGGCCTACTGCCAATTCTGAGATGCACTTTGGCCTAATTCCTCAGGGATCTCTCGTACTTGAAAATTGAATGTGTTTTGTGGTTTTCAGACCATGGGGAACATGAATATGTGTTTCTACTGCAAATCTGAGCTCAGTGTCAAAAGTTACCTTTTTGGCTGAATTGAGCCCTTCTGCCAATTCTGAGATACACTTTGGTCTAACTCCTCAGGGAAAGCTCGTACTTGAAAATTGAATGTGTTTTTGCGCTTTTCAGACTGTGGTTAACATTAATATGTGTTTCTTCTGCAAATCTGAGCTCTGTGTCAAAAGTTAAGTTTTCTGGTTGAATTGTGCCCTACTGCCAATTCTGAGATAAACTTTGGTCTAATTCCTCAGGGAAAACTCTTACTTGAAAATTGAATGTATTTTTGCTCTTTTTTAGACCGTGGGGAACATGAATATGTGTTTCTTCTGCAAATCTGAGCTCAGTGTCAAAAGTTACCTTTTTGGCTCAATTGTGCCCTACTGCCAATTCTGAGATACACTTTGGTCTAACTCCTCAGGGAAAGCTCGTACTTGAAAATTGAATGTGTTTTGTGGTTTTCAGACCGTGGGGAACATGAATATGAGTTTCTTCTGCAAATCTGAGCTCTGTGTCAAAAGTTAAGTTTTCTGGTTGAATTGAGCCCTACTGCCAATTCTGAGATACACTTTGGTCTAACTCCTCAGGGAAAGCTCGTACTTGAAAATTGAATGTGTTTTTGCGCTTTTCAGACTGTGGTTAACATGAATATGTGTTTCTTCTGCAAATCTGAGCTCTGTGTCAAAAGTTAAGTTTTCTGGTTGAATTGAGCCCTACTGCCAATTCTGAGATACATTTTGGTCTAACTCCTCAGGGAAAGCTCGTACTTGAAAATTGAATGTGTTTTTGGCTTTTTGGAGCGTGGGGATCATGAATATGTGTTGCTTCTGTAAATCTGAGCTCTGTGTCTAAAGTTTTTTCTGGCTGAATTGAATCCAGTTCTGAAATACAGTCTACACTTTGGTCCAACTCCTCAGGGAAAGCTCGTACTTGAAAATTGAATGTGTTTTTGCCCTTTTCAGACTGTGGTTAACATTAATATGTGTTTCTTCTGCAAATCTGAGCTCTGTGTCAAAAGTTAAGTTTTCTGGTTGAATTGAGCCCTACTGCCAATTCTGAGATAAACTTTGGTCTAATTCCTCAGGGAAAACTCTTACTTGAAAATTGAATATATTTTTGCTCTTTTTTAGACCGTGGGGACATGAATATGTGTTTCTACTGCAAATCTGAGCTCAGTGTCAAAAGTTACCTTTTTGGCTGAATTGTGCCCTACTGCCAATTCTGAGATACACTTTGGTCTAACTCCTCAGGGATCTCTCGTACTTGAAAATTGAATGTGTTTTGTGGTTTTCAGACCGTGGGGAACATGAATATGTGTTTCTTCTGCAAATCTGAGCTCTGTGTCAAAAGTTAAGTTTTCTGGTTGAATTGAGCCCTACTGCCAATTCTGAGATAAACTTTGGTCTAATTCCTCAGGGAAAACTCTTACTTGAAAATTGAATGTATTTTTGCTCTTTTTTAGACCGTGGGGAACATGAATATGTGTTTCTACTGCAAATCTGAGCTCAGTGTCAAAAGTTACCTTTTTGGCTGAATTGTGCCCTACTGCCAATTCTGAGATACACTTTGGTCTAACTCCTCAGGGAAAGCTCGTACTTGGAAATTGAATGTGTTTTTGGATTTTTAGACCGTGGGGATCATGAATATGTGTTGCTTCTGTAAATCTGAGCTCTATGTCTAAAGATTTTTCTGGCTGAATTGAATTCAGTTCTGAAATACAGTCTGCACTTTGGTCTAACTCCTCAGGGAAAGCTCGTACTTGAAAATTGAATGTGTTTTTGCGCTTTTCAGACTGTGGTTAACATTAATATGTGTTTCTTCTGCAAATCTGAGCTCCGTGTCAAAAGTTAAGTTTTCTGGTTGAATTGAGCCCTACTGCCAATTCTGAGATACACTTTGGTCTAACTCCTCAGGGAAAGCTCGTACTTGAAAATTGAATGTGTTTTTGCGCTTTTCAGACTGTGGTTAACATGAATATGTGTTGCTTCTGTAAATCTGAGCTCTGTGTCTAAAGATTTTTCTGGCTGAATTGAATTCAGTTCTGAAATACAGTCTGCACTTTGGTCTAACTCCTCAGGGAAAGCTCGTACTTGAAAATTGAATGTGTTTTTGCGCTTTTTTAGACCGTGGGGAACATGAATATGTGTTTCTTCTGCAAATCTGAGCTCCGTGTCAAAAGTTAAGTTTTCTGGTTGAATTGAGCCCTACTGCCAATTCTGAGATACACTTTGGTCTAACTCCTCAGGGAAAGCTCGTACTTGAAAATTGAATGTGTTTTTGCGCTTTTCAGACTGTGGTTAACATGAATATGTGTTTCTTCTGCAAATCTGAGCTCTGTGTCAAAAGTTCAGTTTTCTGGTTGAATTGAGCCCTACTGCCAATTCTGAGATACATTTTGGTCTAACTCCTCAGGGAAAGCTCGTACTTGAAAATTGAATGTGTTTTTGGCTTTTTGGAGCGTGGGGATCATGAATATGTGTTGCTTCTGTAAATCTGAGCTCTGTGTCTAAAGTTTTTTCAGGCTGAATTGAATCCAGTTCTGAAATACAGTCTACACTTTGGTCCAACTCCTCAGGGAAAGCTCGTACTTGAAAATTGAATGTGTTTTTGCCCTTTTCAGACTGTGGTTAACATTCATATGTGTTTCTTCTGAAAATCTGAGCTCTGTGTCAAAAGTTAAGTTTTCTGGCTGAATTGTGCCCTACTGCCAATTCTGAGATACACTTTGGTCTAACTCCTCAGGGAAAGCTCGTACTTGGAAATTGAATGTGTTTTTGGATTTTTAGACCGTGGGGATCATGAATATGTGTTGCTTCTGTAAATCTGAGCTCTGTGGCTAAAGATTTTTCTGGCTGAATTGAATTCAGTTCTGAAATACAGTCTGCACTTTGGTCTAACTCCTCAGGGAAAGCTCGTACTTGAAAATTGAATGTGTTTTTCCGCTTTTCAGACCGTGGTTAACATTAATATGTGTTTCTTCTGCAAATCTGAGCTCTGTGTCAAAAGTTAAGTTTTCTGGTTGAATTGAGCCCTACTGCCAATTCTGAGATAAACTTTGGTCTAATTCCTCAGGGAAAGCTCGTACTTGAAAATTGAATGTGTTTTTGGCTTTTTGGAGCGTGGGGATCATGAATATGTGTTGCTTCTGTAAATCTGAGCTCTGTGTCTAAAGTTTTCTCTGGCTGAATTGAATCCAGTTCTGAAATACAGAATACACTTTGGTCCAACTCCTCAGGGAAAGCTCGTACTTGAAAATTGAATGTGTTTTTGCCCTTTTCAGACTGTGGTTAACATTAATATGTGTTTCTTCTGAAAATCTGAGCTCTGTGTCAAAAGTTAAGTTTTCTGGTTGAATTGAGCCCTACTGCCAATTCTGAGATAAACTTTGGTCTAATTCCTCAGGGAAAACTCTTACTTGAAAATTGAATATATTTTTGCTCTTTTTTAGACCGTGGGGAACATGAATATGTGTTTCTACTGCAAATCTGAGCTCAGTGTCAAAAGTTACCTTTTTGGCTGAATTGTGCCCTACTGCCAATTCTGAGATACACTTTGGTCTAACTCCTCAGGGATCTCTCGTACTTGAAAATTGAATGTGTTTTGTGGTTTTCAGACCGTGGGGAACATGAATATGTGTTTCTTCTGCAAATCTGAGCTCTGTGCCAAAGTTAAGTTTTCTGGTTGAATTGAGCCCTACTGCCAATTCTGAGATAAACTTTGGTCTAATTCCTCAGGGAAAACTCTTACTTGAAAATTGAATGTATTTTTGCTCTTTTTTAGACCGTGGGGAACATGAATATGTGTTTCTACTGCAAATCTGAGCTCAGTGTCAAAAGTTACCTTTTTGGCTGAATTGTGACCTACTGCCAATTCTGAGATACACTTTGGTCTAACTCCTCAGGGAAAGCTCGTACTTGGAAATTGAATGTGTTTTTGGATTTTTAGACCGTGGGGATCATCAATATGTGTTGCTTCTGTAAATCTGAGCTCTGTGTCTAAAGATTTTTCTGGCTGAATTGAATTCAGTTCTGAAATACAGTCTGCACTTTGGTCTAACTCCTCAGGGAAAGCTCGTACTTGAAAATTGAATGTGTTTTTGCGCTTTTCAGACTGTGGTTAACATTAATATGTGTTTCTTCTGCAAATCTGAGCTCTGTGTCAAAAGTTAAGTTTTCTGGTTGAATTGAGCCCTACTGCCAATCCTGAGATAAACTTTGGTCTAATTCCTCAGGGAAAACTCTTACTTGAAAATTGAATGTATTTTTGCTCTTTTTTAGACCGTGGTTAACATTAATATGTGTTTCTTCTGCAAATCTGAGCTCTGTGTCAAAAGTTAAGTTTTCTGGTTGAATTGAGCCCTACTGCCAATCCTGAGATAAACTTTGGTCTAATTCCTCAGGGAAAACTCTTACTTGAAAATTGAATATATTTTTGCTCTTTTTTAGACCGTGGGGAACATGAATATGTGTTTCTACTGCAAATCTGAGCTCAGTGTCAAAAGTTACCTTTTTGGCTGAATTGTGCCCTACTGCCAATTCTGAGATACACTTTGGTCTAACTCCTCAGGGAAAGCTCGTACTTGAAAATTGAATTTTTTTTGTGGTTTTCAGACCGTGGGGAACATGAATATGAGTTTCTTCTGCAAATCTGAGCTCTGTGTCAAAAGTTAAGTTTTCTAGTTGAATTGAGCCCTACTGCCAATTCTGAGATACACTTTGGTCTAACTCCTCAGGGAAAGCTCGTACTTGAAAATTGAATGTGTTTTTGCGCTTTTCAGACTGTGGTTAACATGAATATGTGTTTCTTCTGCAAATCTGAGCTCTGTGTCTAAAGTTTTTTCTGGCTGAATTGAATCCAGTTCTGAAATACAGTGTACACTTTGGTCTAACTCCTCAGGGAAAGCTCGTACTTGAAAATTGAATGTGTTTTTGGCTTTTTGGAGCGTGGGGATCATGAATATGTGTTGCTTCTGTAAATCTGAGCTCTGTGTCTAAAGTTTTTTCTGGCTGAATTGAATCCAGTTCTGAAATACAGTCTACACTTTGGTCCAACTCCTCAGAGAAAGCTAGTACTTGAAAATTGAATGTGTTTTTGCCCTTTTCAGACTGTGGTTAACATGAATATGTGTTTCTTCTGCAAATCTGAGCTCTGTGTCTAAAGTTTTTTCTGGCTGAATTGAATCCAGTTCTGAAATACAGTGTACACTTTGGTCTAATTCCTCAGGGAAAACTCTTACTTGAAAATTGAATGTATTTTTGCTCTTTTTTAGACCGTGGGGAACATGAATATGTGTTTCTTCTGCAAATCTGAGCTCAGTGTCAAAAGTTACCTTTTTGGCTCAATTGTGCCCTACTGCCAATTCTGAGATACACTTTGGTCTAACTCCTCAGGGAAAGCTCGTACTTGAAAATTGAATTTTTTTTGTGGTTTTCAGACCGTGGGGAACATGAATATGAGTTTCTTCTGCAAATCTGAGCTCTGTGTCAAAAGTTAAGTTTTCTGGTTGAATTGAGCCCTACTGCCAATTCTGAGATACACTTTGGTCTAACTCCTCAGGGAAAGCTCGTACTTGAAAATTGAATGTGTTTTTGCGCTTTTCAGACTGTGGTTAACATGAATATGTGTTTCTTCTGCAAATCTGAGCTCTGTGTCTAAAGTTTTTTCTGGCTGAATTGAATCCAGTTCTGAAATACAGTGTACACTTTGGTCTAACTCCTCAGGGAAAGCTCGTACTTGAAAATTGAATGTGTTTTTGGCTTTTTGGAGCGTGGGGATCATGAATATGTGTTGCTTCTGTAAATCTGAGCTCTGTGTCTAAAGTTTTTTCTGGCTGAATTGAATCCAGTTCTGAAATACAGTCTACACTTTGGTCCAACTCCTCAGAGAAAGCTAGTACTTGAAAATTGAATGTGTTTTTGCCCTTTTCAGACTGTGGTTAACATGAATATGTGTTTCTTCTGCAAATCTGAGCTCTGTGTCTAAAGTTTTTTCTGGCTGAATTGAATCCAGTTCTGAAATACAGTGTACACTTTGGTCTAACTCCTCAGGGAAAGCTCGTACTTGAAAATTGAATGTGTTTTTGGCTTTTTGGAGCGTGGGGATCATGAATATGTGTTGCTTCTGTAAATCTGAGCTCTGTGTCTAAAGTTTTTTCTGGCTGAATTGAATCCAGTTCTGAAATACAGTCTACACTTTGGTCCAACTCCTCAGAGAAAGCTAGTACTTGAAAATTGAATGTGTTTTTGCCCTTTTCAGACTGTGGTTAACATTAATATGTGTTTCTTCTGAAAATCTGAGCTCTGTGTCAAAAGTTAAGTTTTCTGGTTGAATTGAGCCCTACTGCCAATTCTGAGATAAACTTTGGTCTAATTCCTCAGGGAAAACTCTTACTTGAAAATTGAATATATTTTTGCTCTTTTTTAGACCGTGGGGAACATGAATATGTGTTTCTACTGCAAATCTGAGCTCAGTGTCAAAAGTTACCTTTTTGGCTGAATTGTGCCCTACTGCCAATTCTGAGATACACTTTGGTCTAACTCCTCAGGGATCTCTCGTACTTGAAAATTGAATGTGTTTTGTGGTTTTCAGACCGTGGGGAACATGAATATGTGTTTCTTCTGCAAATCTGAGCTCTGTGCCAAAGTTAAGTTTTCTGGTTGAATTGAGCCCTACTGCCAATTCTGAGATAAACTTTGGTCTAATTCCTCAGGGAAAACTCTTACTTGAAAATTGAATGTATTTTTGCTCTTTTTTAGACCGTGGGGAACATGAATATGTGTTTCTACTGCAAATGTGAGCTCAGTGTCAAAAGTTACCTTTTTGGCTGAATTGTGCCCTACTGCCAATTCTGAGATACACTTTGGTCTAACTCCTCAGGGAAAGCTCGTACTTGGAAATTGAATGTGTTTTTGGATTTTTAGACCGTGGGGATCATGAATATGTGTTGCTTCTGTAAATCTGAGCTCTATGTCTAAAGATTTTTCTGGCTGAATTGAATTCAGTTCTGAAATACAGTCTGCACTTTGGTCTAACTCCTCAGGGAAAGCTCGTACTTGAAAATTGAATGTGTTTTTGCGCTTTTCAGACTGTGTTTAACATTAATATGTGTTTCTTCTGCAAATCTGAGCTCTGTGTCAAAAGTTAAGTTTTCTGGTTGAATTGAGCCCTACTGCCAATTCTGAGATAAACTTTGGTCTAATTCCTCAGGGAAAACTCTTACTTGAAAATTGAATGTATTTTTGCTCTTTTTTAGACCGTGGGGAACATGAATATGTGTTTCTTCTGCAAATCTGAGCTCCGTGTCAAAAGTTAAGTTTTCTGGTTGAATTGAGCCCTACTGCCAATTCTGAGATACACTTTGGTCTAACTCCTCAGGGAAAGCTCGTACTTGAAAATTGAATGTGTTTTTGCGCTTTTCAGACTGTGGTTAACATGAATATGTGTTTCTTCTGCAAATCTGAGCTCTGTGTCAAAAGTTCAGTTTTCTGGTTGAATTGAGCCCTACTGCCAATTCTGAGATACATTTTGGTCTAACTCCTCAGGGAAAGCTCGTACTTGAAAATTGAATGTGTTTTTGGCTTTTTGGAGCGTGGGGATCATGAATATGTGTTGCTTCTGTAAATCTGAGCTCTGTGTCTAAAGTTTTTTCTGGCTGAATTGAATCCAGTTCTGAAATACAGTGTACACTTTGGTCTAACTCCTCAGGGAAAGCTCGTACTTGAAAATTGAATGTGTTTTTGGCTTTTTGGAGCGTGGGGATCATGAATATGTGTTGCTTCTGTAAATCTGAGCTCTGTGTCTAAAGTTTTTTCTGGCTGAATTGAATCCAGTTCTGAAATAGAGAATACACTTTGGTCCAACTCCTCAGGGAAAGCTCGTACTTGAAAATTGAATGTGTTTTTGCCCTTTTCAGACTGTGGTTAACATTAATATGTGTTTCTTCTGAAAATCTGAGCTCTGTGTCAAAAGTTAAGTTTTCTGGTTGAATTGAGCCCTACTGCCAATTCTGAGATACATTTTGGTCTAACTCCTCAGGGAAAGCTCGTACTTGAAAATTGAATGTGTTTTTGGCTTTTTGGAGCGTGGGGATCATGAATATGTGTTGCTTCTGTAAATCTGAGCTCTGTGTCTAAAGTTTTTTCTGGCTGAATTGAATCCAGTTCTGAAATACAGTGTACACTTTGGTCTAACTCCTCAGGGAAAGCTCGTACTTGAAAATTGAATGTGTTTTTGGCTTTTTGGAGCGTGGGGATCATGAATATGTGTTGCTTCTGTAAATCTGAGCTCTGTGTCTAAAGTTTTTTCTGGCTGAATTGAATCCAGTTCTGAAATAGAGAATACACTTTGGTCCAACTCCTCAGGGAAAGCTCGTACTTGAAAATTGAATGTGTTTTTGCCCTTTTCAGACTGTGGTTAACATTAATATGTGTTTCTTCTGAAAATCTGAGCTCTGTGTCAAAAGTTAAGTTTTCTGGTTGAATTGAGCCCTACTGCCAATTCTGAGATAAACTTTGGTCTAATTCCTCAGGGAAAACTCTTACTTGAAAATTGAATATATTTTTGCTCTTTTTTAGACCGTGGGGAACATGAATATGTGTTTCTACTGCAAATCTGAGCTCAGTGTCAAAAGTTACCTTTTTGGCTGAATTGTGCCCTACTGCCAATTCTGAGATACACTTTGGTCTAACTCCTCAGGGATCTCTCGTACTTGAAAATTGAATGTGTTTTGTGGTTTTCAGACCGTGGGGAACATGAATATGTGTTTCTTCTGCAAATCTGAGCTCTGTGCCAAAGTTAAGTTTTCTGGTTGAATTGAGCCCTACTGCCAATTCTGAGATAAACTTTGGTCTAATTCCTCAGGGAAAACTCTTACTTGAAAATTGAATGTATTTTTGCTCTTTTTTAGACCGTGGGGAACATGAATATGTGTTTCTACTGCAAATCTGAGCTCAGTGTCAAAAGTTACCTTTTTGGCTGAATTGTGACCTACTGCCAATTCTGAGATACACTTTGGTCTAACTCCTCAGGGAAAGCTCGTACTTGGAAATTGAATGTGTTTTTGGATTTTTAGACCGTGGGGATCATCAATATGTGTTGCTTCTGTAAATCTGAGCTCTGTGTCTAAAGATTTTTCTGGCTGAATTGAATTCAGTTCTGAAATACAGTCTGCACTTTGGTCTAACTCCTCAGGGAAAGCTCGTACTTGAAAATTGAATGTGTTTTTGCGCTTTTCAGACTGTGGTTAACATTAATATGTGTTTCTTCTGCAAATCTGAGCTCTGTGTCAAAAGTTAAGTTTTCTGGTTGAATTGAGCCCTACTGCCAATCCTGAGATAAACTTTGGTCTAATTCCTCAGGGAAAACTCTTACTTGAAAATTGAATGTATTTTTGCTCTTTTTTAGACCGTGGTTAACATTAATATGTGTTTCTTCTGCAAATCTGAGCTCTGTGTCAAAAGTTAAGTTTTCTGGTTGAATTGAGCCCTACTGCCAATCCTGAGATAAACTTTGGTCTAATTCCTCAGGGAAAACTCTTACTTGAAAATTGAATATATTTTTGCTCTTTTTTAGACCGTGGGGAACATGAATATGTGTTTCTACTGCAAATCTGAGCTCAGTGTCAAAAGTTACCTTTTTGGCTGAATTGTGCCCTACTGCCAATTCTGAGATACACTTTGGTCTAACTCCTCAGGGATCTCCCGTACTTGAAAATTGAATGTGTTTTGTGGTTTTCAGACCGTGGGGAACATGAATATGTGTTTCTTCTGCAAATCTGAGCTCTGTGTCAAAAGTTAAGTTTTCTGGTTGAATTGAGCCCTACTGCCAATTCGGAGATAAACATTGGTCTAATTCCTCAGGGAAAACTCTTACTTGAAAATTGAATGTATTTTTGCTCTTTTTTAGACCGTGGGGAACATGAATATGTGTTTCTACTGCAAATCTGAGCTCAGTGTCAAAAGTTACCTTTTTGGCTGAATTGTGCCCTACTGCCAATTCTGAGATACACTTTGGTCTAACTCCTCAGGGAAAGCTCGTACTTGGAAATTGAATGTGTTTTTGGATTTTTAGACCGTGGGGATCATGAATATGTGTTGCTTCTGTAAATCTGAGCTCTGTGTCTAAAGATTTTTCTGGCTGAATTGAATTCAGTTCTGAAATACAGTCTGCACTTTGGTCTAACTCCTCAGGGAACGCTCGTACTTGAAAATTGAATGTGTTTTTCCGCTTTTCAGACTGTGGTTAACATTAATATGTGTTTCTTCTGCAAATCTGAGCTCCGTGTCAAAAGTTAAGTTTTCTGGTTGAATTGAGCCCTACTGCCAATTCTGAGATACACTTTGGTCTAACTCCTCAGGGAAAGCTCGTACTTGAAAATTGAATGTGTTTTTGCGCTTTTCAGACTGTGGTTAACATGAATATGTGTTTCTTCTGCAAATCTGAGCTCTGTGTCAAAAGTTAAGTTTTCTGGTTGAATTGAGCCCTACTGCCAATTCTGAGATACATTTTGGTCTAACTCCTCAGGGAAAGCTCGTACTTGAAAATTGAATGTGTTTTTGGCTTTTTGGAGCGTGGGGATCATGAATATGTGTTGCTTCTGTAAATCTGAGCTCTGTGTCTAAAGTTTTTTCTGGCTGAATTGAATCCAGTTCTGAAATACAGTCTACACTTTGGTCCAACTCCTCAGGGAAAGCTCGTACTTGAAAATTGAATGTGTTTTTGCCCTTTTCAGACTGTGGTTAACATTAATATGTGTTTCTTCTGCAAATCTGAGCTCTGTGTCAAAAGTTAAGTTTTCTGGTTGAATTGTGCCCTACTGCCAATTCTGAGATAAACTTTGGTCTAATTCGTCAGGGAAAACTCTTACTTGAAAATTGAATATATTTTTGCTCTTTTTTAGACCGTGGGGAACATGAATATGTGTTTCTACTGCAAATCTGAGCTCAGTGTCAAAAGTTACCTTTTTGGCTGAATTGTGCCCTACTGCCAATTCTGAGATACACTTTGGTCTAACTCCTCAGGGATCTCTCGTACTTGAAAATTGAATGTGTTTTGTGGTTTTCAGACCGTGGGGAACATGAATATGTGTTTCTACTGCAAATCTGAGCTCAGTGTCAAAAGTTACCTTTTTGGCTGAATTGAGCCCTTCTGCCAATTCTGAGATACACTTTGGTCTAACTCCTCAGGGAAAGCTCGTACTTGAAAATTGAATGTGCTTTTGCTCTTTTTTAGACCGTGGGGAACCGGAATATGTGTTTCTTCTGCAAATCTGAGCTCTGTGTCAAACGTTACGTTTTCTGGTTGAATTGAGGCCTACTGCCAATTCTGAGATGCACTTTGGCCTAATTCCTCAGGGATCTCTCGTACTTGAAAATTGAATGTGTTTTGTGGTTTTCAGACGATGGGGAACATGAATATGTGTTTCTACTGCAAATCTGAGCTCAGTGTCAAAAGTTACCTTTTTGGCTGAATTGAGCCCTTCTGCCAATTCTGAGATACACTTTGGTCTAACTCCTCAGGGAAAGCTCGTACTTGAAAATTGAATGTGTTTTTGCGCTTTTCAGACTGTGGTTAACATTAATATGTGTTTCTTCTGCAAATCTGAGCTCTGTGTCAAAAGTTAAGTTTTCTGGTTGAATTGTGCCCTACTGCCAATTCTGAGATAAACTTTGGTCTAATTCCTCAGGGAAAACTCTTACTTGAAAATTGAATGTATTTTTGCTCTTTTTTAGACCGTGGGGAACATGAATATGTGTTTCTTCTGCAAATCTGAGCTCAGTGTCAAAAGTTACCTTTTTGGCTCAATTGTGCCCTACTGCCAATTCTGAGATACACTTTGGTCTAACTCCTCAGGGAAAGCTCGTACTTCAAAATTGAATGTGTTTTGTGGTTTTCAGACCGTGGGGAACATGAATATGAGTTTCTTCTGCAAATCTGAGCTCTGTGTCAAAAGTTAAGTTTTCTGGTTGAATTGAGCCCTACTGCCAATTCTGAGATACACTTTGGTCTAACTCCTCAGGGAAAGCTCGTACTTGAAAATTGAATGTGTTTTTGCGCTTTTCAGACTGTGGTTAACATGAATATGTGTTTCTTCTGCAAATCTGAGCTCTGTGTCAAAAGTTAAGTTTTCTGGTTGAATTGAGCCCTACTGCCAATCCTGAGATAAACTTTGGTCTAATTCCTCAGGGAAAACTCTTACTTGAAAATTGAATATATTTTTGCTCTTTTTTAGACCGTGGGGAACATGAATATGTGTTTCTACTGCAAATCTGAGCTCAGTGTCAAAAGTTACCTTTTTGGCTGAATTGTGCCCTACTGCCAATTCTGAGATACACTTTGGTCTAACTCCTCAGGGATCTCCCGTACTTGAAAATTGAATGTGTTTTGTGGTTTTCAGACCGTGGGGAACATGAATATGTGTTTCTTCTGCAAATCTGAGCTCTGTGTCAAAAGTTAAGTTTTCTGGTTGAATTGAGCCCTACTGCCAATTCGGAGATAAACTTTGGTCTAATTCCTCAGGGAAAACTCTTACTTGAAAATTGAATGTATTTTTGCTCTTTTTTAGACCGTGGGGAACATGAATATGTGTTTCTACTGCAAATCTGAGCTCAGTGTCAAAAGTTACCTTTTTGGCTGAATTGTGCCCTACTGCCAATTCTGAGATACACTTTGGTCTAACTCCTCAGGGAAAGCTCGTACTTGGAAATTGAATGTGTTTTTGGATTTTTAGACCGTGGGGATCATGAATATGTGTTGCTTCTGTAAATCTGAGCTCTGTGTCTAAAGATTTTTCTGGCTGAATTGAATTCAGTTCTGAAATACAGTCTGCACTTTGGTCTAACTCCTCAGGGAACGCTCGTACTTGAAAATTGAATGTGTTTTTCCGCTTTTCAGACTGTGGTTAACATTAATATGTGTTTCTTCTGCAAATCTGAGCTCCGTGTCAAAAGTTAAGTTTTCTGGTTGAATTGAGCCCTACTGCCAATTCTGAGATACACTTTGGTCTAACTCCTCAGGGAAAGCTCGTACTTGAAAATTGAATGTGTTTTTGCGCTTTTCAGACTGTGGTTAACATGAATATGTGTTTCTTCTGCAAATCTGAGCTCTGTGTCAAAAGTTAAGTTTTCTGGTTGAATTGAGCCCTACTGCCAATTCTGAGATACATTTTGGTCTAACTCCTCAGGGAAAGCTCGTACTTGAAAATTGAATGTGTTTTTGGCTTTTTGGAGCGTGGGGATCATGAATATGTGTTGCTTCTGTAAATCTGAGCTCTGTGTCTAAAGTTTTTTCTGGCTGAATTGAATCCAGTTCTGAAATACAGTCTACACTTTGGTCCAACTCCTCAGGGAAAGCTCGTACTTGAAAATTGAATGTGTTTTTGCCCTTTTCAGACTGTGGTTAACATTAATATGTGTTTCTTCTGCAAATCTGAGCTCTGTGTCAAAAGTTAAGTTTTCTGGTTGAATTGTGCCCTACTGCCAATTCTGAGATAAACTTTGGTCTAATTCGTCAGGGAAAACTCTTACTTGAAAATTGAATATATTTTTGCTCTTTTTTAGACTGTGGGGAACATGAATATGTGTTTCTACTGCAAATCTGAGCTCAGTGTCAAAAGTTACCTTTTTGGCTGAATTGTGCCCTACTGCCAATTCTGAGATACACTTTGGTCTAACTCCTCAGGGATCTCTCGTACTTGAAAATTGAATGTGTTTTGTGGTTTTCAGACCGTGGGGAACATGAATATGTGTTTCTACTGCAAATCTGAGCTCAGTGTCAAAAGTTACCTTTTTGGCTGAATTGAGCCCTTCTGCCAATTCTGAGATACACTTTGGTCTAACTCCTCAGGGAAAGCTCGTACTTGAAAATTGAATGTGCTTTTGCTCTTTTTTAGACCGTGGGGAACCGGAATATGTGTTTCTTCTGCAAATCTGAGCTCTGTGTCAAACGTTACGTTTTCTGGTTGAATTGAGGCCTACTGCCAATTCTGAGATGCACTTTGGCCTAATTCCTCAGGGATCTCTCGTACTTGAAAATTGAATGTGTTTTGTGGTTTTCAGACGATGGGGAACATGAATATGTGTTTCTACTGCAAATCTGAGCTCAGTGTCAAAAGTTACCTTTTTGGCTGAATTGAGCCCTTCTGCCAATTCTGAGATACACTTTGGTCTAACTCCTCAGGGAAAGCTCGTACTTGAAAATTGAATGTGTTTTTGCGCTTTTCAGACTGTGGTTAACATTAATATGTGTTTCTTCTGCAAATCTGAGCTCTGTGTCAAAAGTTAAGTTTTCTGGTTGAATTGTGCCCTACTGCCAATTCTGAGATAAACTTTGGTCTAATTCCTCAGGGAAAACTCTTACTTGAAAATTGAATGTATTTTTGATCTTTTTTAGACCGTGGGGAACATGAATATGTGTTTCTTCTGCAAATCTGAGCTCAGTGTCAAAAGTTACCTTTTTGGCTCAATTGTGCCCTACTGCCAATTCTGAGATACACTTTGGTCTAACTCCTCAGGGAAAGCTCGTACTTCAAAATTGAATGTGTTTTGTGGTTTTCAGACCGTGGGGAACATGAATATGAGTTTCTTCTGCAAATCTGAGCTCTGTGTCAAAAGTTAAGTTTTCTGGTTGAATTGAGCCCTACTGCCAATTCTGAGATACACTTTGGTCTAACTCCTCAGGGAAAGCTCGTACTTGAAAATTGAATGTGTTTTTGCGCTTTTCAGACTGTGGTTAACATGAATATGTGTTTCTTCTGCAAATCTGAGCTCTGTGTCAAAAGTTAAGTTTTCTGGTTGAATTGAGCCCTACTGCCAATCCTGAGATAAACTTTGGTCTAATTCCTCAGGGAAAACTCTTACTTGAAAATTGAATATATTTTTGCTCTTTTTTAGACCGTGGGGAACATGAATATGTGTTTCTACTGCAAATCTGAGCTCAGTGTCAAAAGTTACCTTTTTGGCTGAATTGTGCCCTACTGCCAATTCTGAGATACACTTTGGTCTAACTCCTCAGGGATCTCCCGTACTTGAAAATTGAATGTGTTTTGTGGTTTTCAGACCGTGGGGAACATGAATATGTGTTTCTTCTGCAAATCTGAGCTCTGTGTCAAAAGTTAAGTTTTCTGGTTGAATTGAGCCCTACTGCCAATTCTGAGATACACTTTGGTCTAACTCCTCAGGGAAAGCTCGTACTTGAAAATTGAATGTGTTTTTGCGCTTTTCAGACTGTGGTTAACATGAATATGTGTTTCTTCTGCAAATCTGAGCTCTGTGTCTAAAGTTTTTTCTGGCTGAATTGAATCCAGTTCTGAAATACAGTGTACACTTTGGTCTAACTCCTCAGGGAAAGCTCGTACTTGAAAATTGAATGTGTTTTTGGCTTTTTGGAGCGTGGGGATCATGAATATGTGTTGCTTCTGTAAATCTGAGCTCTGTGTCTAAAGTTTTTTCTGGCTGAATTGAATCCAGTTCTGAAATACAGTCTACACTTTGGTCCAACTCCTCAGGGAAAGCTCGTACTTGAAAATTGAATGTGTTTTTGCCCTTTTCAGACTGTGGTTAACATTAATATGTGTTTCTTCTGAAAATCTGAGCTCTGTGTCAAAAGTTAAGTTTTCTGGTTGAATTGAGCCCTACTGCCAATTCTGAGATAAACTTTGGTCTAATTCCTCAGGGAAAACTCTTACTTGAAAATTGAATATATTTTTGCTCTTTTTTAGACCGTGGGGAACATGAATATGTGTTTCTACTGCAAATCTGAGCTCAGTGTCAAAAGTTACCTTTTTGGCTGAATTGTGCCCTACTGCCAATTCTGAGATACACTTTGGTCTAACTCCTCAGGGATCTCTCGTACTTGAAAATTGAATGTGTTTTGTGGTTTTCAGACCGTGGGGAACATGAATATGTGTTTCTACTGCAAATCTGAGCTCAGTGTCAAAAGTTACCTTTTTGGCTGAATTGAGCCCTTCTGCCAATTCTGAGATACACTTTGGTCTAACTCCTCAGGGAAAGCTCGTACTTGAAAATTGAATGTGCTTTTGCTCTTTTTTAGACCGTGGGGAACCGGAATATGTGTTTCTTCTGCAAATCTGAGCTCTGTGTCAAACGTTACGTTTTCTGGTTGAATTGAGGCCTACTGCCAATTCTGAGATGCACTTTGGCCTAATTCCTCAGGGATCTCTCGTACTTGAAAATTGAATGTGTTTTGTGGTTTTCAGACCATGGGGAACATGAATATGTGTTTCTACTGCAAATCTGAGCTCAGTGTCAAAAGTTACCTTTTTGGCTGAATTGAGCCCTTCTGCCAATTCTGAGATACACTTTGGTCTAACTCCTCAGGGAAAGCTCGTACTTGAAAATTGAATGTGTTTTTGCGCTTTTCAGACTGTGGTTAACATTAATATGTGTTTCTTCTGCAAATCTGAGCTCTGTGTCAAAAGTTAAGTTTTCTGGTTGAATTGTGCCCTACTGCCAATTCTGAGATAAACTTTGGTCTAATTCCTCAGGGAAAACTCTTACTTGAAAATTGAATGTATTTTTCCTCTTTTTTAGACCGTGGGGAACATGAATATGTGTTTCTTCTGCAAATCTGAGCTCAGTGTCAAAAGTTACCTTTTTGGCTCAATTGTGCCCTACTGCCAATTCTGAGATACACTTTGGTCTAACTCCTCAGGGAAAGCTCGTACTTGAAAATTGAATGTGTTTTGTGGTTTTCAGACCGTGGGGAACATGAATATGAGTTTCTTCTGCAAATCTGAGCTCTGTGTCAAAAGTTAAGTTTTCTGGTTGAATTGAGCCCTTCTGCCAATTCTGAGATACACTTTGGTCTAACTCCTCAGGGAAAGCTCGTACTTGAAAATTGAATGTGTTTTTGCGCTTTTCAGACTGTGGTTAACATGAATATGTGTTTCTTCTGCAAATCTGAGCTCTGTGTCTAAAGTTTTTTCTGGCTGAATTGAATCCAGTTCTGAAATACAGTGTACACTTTGGTCTAACTCCTCAGGGAAAGCTCGTACTTGAAAATTGAATGTGTTTTTGGCTTTTTGGAGCGTGGGGATCATGAATATGTGTTGCTTCTGTAAATCTGAGCTCTGTGTCTAAAGTTTTTTCTGGCTGAATTGAATCCAGTTCTGAAATACAGTCTACACTTTGGTCCAACTCCTCAGGGAAAGCTCGTACTTGAAAATTGAATGTGTTTTTGCCCTTTTCAGACTGTGGTTAACATTAATATGTGTTTCTTCTGAAAATCTGAGCTCTGTGTCAAAAGTTAAGTTTTCTGGTTGAATTGAGCCCTACTGCCAATTCTGAGATAAACTTTGGTCTAATTCCTCAGGGAAAACTCTTACTTGAAAATTGAATATATTTTTGCTCTTTTTTAGACCGTGGGGAACATGAATATGTGTTTCTACTGCAAATCTGAGCTCAGTGTCAAAAGTTACCTTTTTGGCTGAATTGTGCCCTACTGCCAATTCTGAGATACACTTTGGTCTAACTCCTCAGGGATCTCTCGTACTTGAAAATTGAATGTGTTTTGTGGTTTTCAGACCGTGGGGAACATGAATATGTGTTTCTTCTGCAAATCTGAGCTCTGTGCCAAAGTTAAGTTTTCTGGTTGAATTGAGCCCTACTGCCAATTCTGAGATAAACTTTGGTCTAATTCCTCAGGGAAAACTCTTACTTGAAAATTGAATGTATTTTTGCTCTTTTTTAGACCGTGGGGAACATGAATATGTGTTTCTACTGCAAATCTGAGCTCAGTGTCAAAAGTTACCTTTTTGGCTGAATTGTGACCTACTGCCAATTCTGAGATACACTTTGGTCTAACTCCTCAGGGAAAGCTCGTACTTGGAAATTGAATGTGTTTTTGGATTTTTAGACCGTGGGGATCATCAATATGTGTTGCTTCTGTAAATCTGAGCTCTGTGTCTAAAGATTTTTCTGGCTGAATTGAATTCAGTTCTGAAATACAGTCTGCACTTTGGTCTAACTCCTCAGGGAAAGCTCGTACTTGAAAATTGAATGTGTTTTTGCGCTTTTCAGACTGTGGTTAACATTAATATGTGTTTCTTCTGCAAATCTGAGCTCTGTGTCAAAAGTTAAGTTTTCTGGTTGAATTGAGCCCTACTGCCAATCCTGAGATAAACTTTGGTCTAATTCCTCAGGGAAAACTCTTACTTGAAAATTGAATGTATTTTTGCTCTTTTTTAGACCGTGGTTAACATTAATATGTGTTTCTTCTGCAAATCTGAGCTCTGTGTCAAAAGTTAAGTTTTCTGGTTGAATTGAGCCCTACTGCCAATCCTGAGATAAACTTTGGTCTAATTCCTCAGGGAAAACTCTTACTTGAAAATTGAATATATTTTTGCTCTTTTTTAGACCGTGGGGAACATGAATATGTGTTTCTACTGCAAATCTGAGCTCAGTGTCAAAAGTTACCTTTTTGGCTGAATTGTGCCCTACTGCCAATTCTGAGATACACTTTGGTCTAACTCCTCAGGGATCTCCCGTACTTGAAAATTGAATGTGTTTTGTGGTTTTCAGACCGTGGGGAACATGAATATGTGTTTCTTCTGCAAATCTGAGCTCTGTGTCAAAAGTTAAGTTTTCTGGTTGAATTGAGCCCTACTGCCAATTCTGAGATACACTTTGGTCTAACTCCTCAGGGAAAGCTCGTACTTGAAAATTGAATGTGTTTTTGCGCTTTTCAGACTGTGGTTAACATGAATATGTGTTTCTTCTGCAAATCTGAGCTCTGTGTCTAAAGTTTTTTCTGGCTGAATTGAATCCAGTTCTGAAATACAGTGTACACTTTGGTCTAACTCCTCAGGGAAAGCTCGTACTTGAAAATTGAATGTGTTTTTGGCTTTTTGGAGCGTGGGGATCATGAATATGTGTTGCTTCTGTAAATCTGAGCTCTGTGTCTAAAGTTTTTTCTGGCTGAATTGAATCCAGTTCTGAAATACAGTCTACACTTTGGTCCAACTCCTCAGGGAAAGCTCGTACTTGAAAATTGAATGTGTTTTTGCCCTTTTCAGACTGTGGTTAACATTAATATGTGTTTCTTCTGAAAATCTGAGCTCTGTGTCAAAAGTTAAGTTTTCTGGTTGAATTGAGCCCTACTGCCAATTCTGAGATAAACTTTGGTCTAACTCCTCAGGGAAAGCTCGTACTTGGAAATTGAATGTGTTTTTGGATTTTTAGACCGTGGGGATCATCAATATGTGTTGCTTCTGTAAATCTGAGCTCTGTGTCTAAAGATTTTTCTGGCTGAATTGAATTCAGTTCTGAAATACAGTCTGCACTTTGGTCTAACTCCTCAGGGAAAGCTCGTACTTGAAAATTGAATGTGTTTTTGCGCTTTTCAGACTGTGGTTAACATTAATATGTGTTTCTTCTGCAAATCTGAGCTCTGTGTCAAAAGTTAAGTTTTCTGGTTGAATTGAGCCCTACTGCCAATCCTGAGATAAACTTTGGTCTAATTCCTCAGGGAAAACTCTTACTTGAAAATTGAATGTATTTTTGCTCTTTTTTAGACCGTGGTTAACATTAATATGTGTTTCTTCTGCAAATCTGAGCTCTGTGTCAAAAGTTAAGTTTTCTGGTTGAATTGAGCCCTACTGCCAATCCTGAGATAAACTTTGGTCTAATTCCTCAGGGAAAACTCTTACTTGAAAATTGAATATATTTTTGCTCTTTTTTAGACCGTGGGGAACATGAATATGTGTTTCTACTGCAAATCTGAGCTCAGTGTCAAAAGTTACCTTTTTGGCTGAATTGTGCCCTACTGCCAATTCTGAGATACACTTTGGTCTAACTCCTCAGGGATCTCCCGTACTTGAAAATTGAATGTGTTTTGTGGTTTTCAGACCGTGGGGAACATGAATATGTGTTTCTTCTGCAAATCTGAGCTCTGTGTCAAAAGTTAAGTTTTCTGGTTGAATTGAGCCCTACTGCCAATTCTGAGATACACTTTGGTCTAACTCCTCAGGGAAAGCTCGTACTTGAAAATTGAATGTGTTTTTGCGCTTTTCAGACTGTGGTTAACATGAATATGTGTTTCTTCTGCAAATCTGAGCTCTGTGTCTAAAGTTTTTTCTGGCTGAATTGAATCCAGTTCTGAAATACAGTGTACACTTTGGTCTAACTCCTCAGGGAAAGCTCGTACTTGAAAATTGAATGTGTTTTTGGCTTTTTGGAGCGTGGGGATCATGAATATGTGTTGCTTCTGTAAATCTGAGCTCTGTGTCTAAAGTTTTTTCTGGCTGAATTGAATCCAGTTCTGAAATACAGTCTACACTTTGGTCCAACTCCTCAGGGAAAGCTCGTACTTGAAAATTGAATGTGTTTTTGCCCTTTTCAGACTGTGGTTAACATTAATATGTGTTTCTTCTGAAAATCTGAGCTCTGTGTCAAAAGTTAAGTTTTCTGGTTGAATTGAGCCCTACTGCCAATTCTGAGATAAACTTTGGTCTAATTCCTCAGGGAAAACTCTTACTTGAAAATTGAATATATTTTTGCTCTTTTTTAGACCGTGGGGAACATGAATATGTGTTTCTACTGCAAATCTGAGCTCAGTGTCAAAAGTTACCTTTTTGGCTGAATTGTGCCCTACTGCCAATTCTGAGATACACTTTGGTCTAACTCCTCAGGGATCTCTCGTACTTGAAAATTGAATGTGTTTTGTGGTTTTCAGACCGTGGGGAACATGAATATGTGTTTCTTCTGCAAATCTGAGCTCTGTGCCAAAGTTAAGTTTTCTGGTTGAATTGAGCCCTACTGCCAATTCTGAGATAAACTTTGGTCTAATTCCTCAGGGAAAACTCTTACTTGAAAATTGAATGTATTTTTGCTCTTTTTTAGACCGTGGGGAACATGAATATGTGTTTCTACTGCAAATCTGAGCTCAGTGTCAAAAGTTACCTTTTTGGCTGAATTGTGACCTACTGCCAATTCTGAGATACACTTTGGTCTAACTCCTCAGGGAAAGCTCGTACTTGGAAATTGAATGTGTTTTTGGATTTTTAGACCGTGGGGATCATCAATATGTGTTGCTTCTGTAAATCTGAGCTCTGTGTCTAAAGATTTTTCTGGCTGAATTGAATTCAGTTCTGAAATACAGTCTGCACTTTGGTCTAACTCCTCAGGGAAAGCTCGTACTTGAAAATTGAATGTGTTTTTGCGCTTTTCAGACTGTGGTTAACATTAATATGTGTTTCTTCTGCAAATCTGAGCTCTGTGTCAAAAGTTAAGTTTTCTGGTTGAATTGAGCCCTACTGCCAATCCTGAGATAAACTTTGGTCTAATTCCTCAGGGAAAACTCTTACTTGAAAATTGAATGTATTTTTGCTCTTTTTTAGACCGTGGTTAACATTAATATGTGTTTCTTCTGCAAATCTGAGCTCTGTGTCAAAAGTTAAGTTTTCTGGTTGAATTGAGCCCTACTGCCAATCCTGAGATAAACTTTGGTCTAATTCCTCAGGGAAAACTCTTACTTGAAAATTGAATATATTTTTGCTCTTTTTTAGACCGTGGGGAACATGAATATGTGTTTCTACTGCAAATCTGAGCTCAGTGTCAAAAGTTACCTTTTTGGCTGAATTGTGCCCTACTGCCAATTCTGAGATACACTTTGGTCTAACTCCTCAGGGATCTCCCGTACTTGAAAATTGAATGTGTTTTGTGGTTTTCAGACCGTGGGGAACATGAATATGTGTTTCTTCTGCAAATCTGAGCTCTGTGTCAAAAGTTAAGTTTTCTGGTTGAATTGAGCCCTACTGCCAATTCTGAGATACACTTTGGTCTAACTCCTCAGGGAAAGCTCGTACTTGAAAATTGAATGTGTTTTTGCGCTTTTCAGACTGTGGTTAACATGAATATGTGTTTCTTCTGCAAATCTGAGCTCTGTGTCTAAAGTTTTTTCTGGCTGAATTGAATCCAGTTCTGAAATACAGTGTACACTTTGGTCTAACTCCTCAGGGAAAGCTCGTACTTGAAAATTGAATGTGTTTTTGGCTTTTTGGAGCGTGGGGATCATGAATATGTGTTGCTTCTGTAAATCTGAGCTCTGTGTCTAAAGTTTTTTCTGGCTGAATTGAATCCAGTTCTGAAATACAGTCTACACTTTGGTCCAACTCCTCAGGGAAAGCTCGTACTTGAAAATTGAATGTGTTTTTGCCCTTTTCAGACTGTGGTTAACATTAATATGTGTTTCTTCTGAAAATCTGAGCTCTGTGTCAAAAGTTAAGTTTTCTGGTTGAATTGAGCCCTACTGCCAATTCTGAGATAAACTTTGGTCTAATTCCTCAGGGAAAACTCTTACTTGAAAATTGAATATATTTTTGCTCTTTTTTAGACCGTGGGGAACATGAATATGTGTTTCTACTGCAAATCTGAGCTCAGTGTTAAAAGTTACCTTTTTGGCTGAATTGTGCCCTACTGCCAATTCTGAGATACACTTTGGTCTAACTCCTCAGGGATCTCTCGTACTTGAAAATTGAATGTGTTTTGTGGTTTTCAGACCGTGGGGAACATGAATATGTGTTTCTACTGCAAATCTGAGCTCAGTGTCAAAAGTTACCTTTTTGGCTGAATTGAGCCCTTCTGCCAATTCTGAGATACACTTTGGTCTAACTCCTCAGGGAAAGCTCGTACTTGAAAATTGAATGTGCTTTTGCTCTTTTTTAGACCGTGGGGAACCGGAATATGTGTTTCTTCTGCAAATCTGAGCTCTGTGTCAAACGTTACGTTTTCTGGTTGAATTGAGGCCTACTGCCAATTCTGAGATGCACTTTGGCCTAATTCCTCAGGGATCTCTCGTACTTGAAAATTGAATGTGTTTTGTGGTTTTCAGACCATGGGGAACATGAATATGTGTTTCTACTGCAAATCTGAGCTCAGTGTCAAAAGTTACCTTTTTGGCTGAATTGAGCCCTTCTGCCAATTCTGAGATACACTTTGGTCTAACTCCTCAGGGAAAGCTCGTACTTGAAAATTGAATGTGTTTTTGCGCTTTTCAGACTGTGGTTAACATTAATATGTGTTTCTTCTGCAAATCTGAGCTCTGTGTCAAAAGTTAAGTTTTCTGGTTGAATTGTGCCCTACTGCCAATTCTGAGATAAACTTTGGTCTAATTCCTCAGGGAAAACTCTTACTTGAAAATTGAATGTATTTTTGCTCTTTTTTAGACCGTGGGGAACATGAATATGTGTTTCTTCTGCAAATCTGAGCTCAGTGTCAAAAGTTACCTTTTTGGCTCAATTGTGCCCTACTGCCAATTCTGAGATACACTTTGGTCTAACTCCTCAGGGAAAGCTCGTACTTGAAAATTGAATGTGTTTTGTGGTTTTCAGACCGTGGGGAACATGAATATGAGTTTCTTCTGCAAATCTGAGCTCTGTGTCAAAAGTTAAGTTTTCTGGTTGAATTGAGCCCTACTGCCAATTCTGAGATACACTTTGGTCTAACTCCTCAGGGAAAGCTCGTACTTGAAAATTGAATGTGTTTTTGCGCTTTTCAGACTGTGGTTAACATGAATATGTGTTTCTTCTGCAAATCTGAGCTCTGTGTCTAAAGTTTTTTCTGGCTGAATTGAATCCAGTTCTGAAATACAGTGTACACTTTGGTCTAACTCCTCAGGGAAAGCTCGTACTTGAAAATTGAATGTGTTTTTGGCTTTTTGGAGCGTGGGGATCATGAATATGTGTTGCTTCTGTAAATCTGAGCTCTGTGTCTAAAGTTTTTTCTGGCTGAATTGAATCCAGTTCTGAAATACAGTGTACACTTTGGTCTAACTCCTCAGGGAAAGCTCGTACTTGAAAATTGAATGTGTTTTTGGCTTTTTGGAGCGTGGGGATCATGAATATGTGTTGCTTCTGTAAATCTGAGCTCTGTGTCTAAAGTTTTTTCTGGCTGAATTGAATCCAGTTCTGAAATACAGTCTACACTTTGGTCCAACTCCTCAGGGAAAGCTCGTACTTGAAAATTGAATGTGTTTTTGCCCTTTTCAGACTGTGGTTAACATTAATATGTGTTTCTTCTGAAAATCTGAGCTCTGTGTCAAAAGTTAAGTTTTCTGGTTGAATTGAGCCCTACTGCCAATTCTGAGATAAACTTTGGTCTAATTCCTCAGGGAAAACTCTTACTTGAAAATTGAATATATTTTTGCTCTTTTTTAGACCGTGGGGAACATGAATATGTGTTTCTACTGCAAATCTGAGCTCAGTGTCAAAAGTTACCTTTTTGGCTGAATTGTGCCCTACTGCCAATTCTGAGATACACTTTGGTCTAACTCCTCAGGGATCTCTCGTACTTGAAAATTGAATGTGTTTTGTGGTTTTCAGACCGTGGGGAACATGAATATGTGTTTCTTCTGCAAATCTGAGCTCTGTGCCAAAGTTAAGTTTTCTGGTTGAATTGAGCCCTACTGCCAATTCTGAGATAAACTTTGGTCTAATTCCTCAGGGAAAACTCTTACTTGAAAATTGAATGTATTTTTGCTCTTTTTTAGACCGTGGGGAACATGAATATGTGTTTCTACTGCAAATCTGAGCTCAGTGTCAAAAGTTACCTTTTTGGCTGAATTGTGACCTACTGCCAATTCTGAGATACACTTTGGTCTAACTCCTCAGGGAAAGCTCGTACTTGGAAATTGAATGTGTTTTTGGATTTTTAGACCGTGGGGATCATCAATATGTGTTGCTTCTGTAAATCTGAGCTCTGTGTCTAAAGATTTTTCTGGCTGAATTGAATTCAGTTCTGAAATACAGTCTGCACTTTGGTCTAACTCCTCAGGGAAAGCTCGTACTTGAAAATTGAATGTGTTTTTGCGCTTTTCAGACTGTGGTTAACATTAATATGTGTTTCTTCTGCAAATCTGAGCTCTGTGTCAAAAGTTAAGTTTTCTGGTTGAATTGAGCCCTACTGCCAATCCTGAGATAAACTTTGGTCTAATTCCTCAGGGAAAACTCTTACTTGAAAATTGAATGTATTTTTGCTCTTTTTTAGACCGTGGTTAACATTAATATGTGTTTCTTCTGCAAATCTGAGCTCTGTGTCAAAAGTTAAGTTTTCTGGTTGAATTGAGCCCTACTGCCAATCCTGAGATAAACTTTGGTCTAATTCCTCAGGGAAAACTCTTACTTGAAAATTGAATATATTTTTGCTCTTTTTTAGACCGTGGGGAACATGAATATGTGTTTCTACTGCAAATCTGAGCTCAGTGTCAAAAGTTACCTTTTTGGCTGAATTGTGCCCTACTGCCAATTCTGAGATACACTTTGGTCTAACTCCTCAGGGATCTCCCGTAATTGAAAATTGAATGTGTTTTGTGGTTTTCAGACCGTGGGGAACATGAATATGTGTTTCTTCTGCAAATCTGAGCTCTGTGTCAAAAGTTAAGTTTTCTGGTTGAATTGAGCCCTACTGCCAATTCTGAGATACACTTTGGTCTAACTCCTCAGGGAAAGCTCGTACTTGAAAATTGAATGTGTTTTTGCGCTTTTCAGACTGTGGTTAACATGAATATGTGTTTCTTCTGCAAATCTGAGCTCTGTGTCTAAAGTTTTTTCTGGCTGAATTGAATCCAGTTCTGAAATACAGTGTACACTTTGGTCTAACTCCTCAGGGAAAGCTCGTACTTGAAAATTGAATGTGTTTTTGGCTTTTTGGAGCGTGGGGATCATGAATATGTGTTGCTTCTGTAAATCTGAGCTCTGTGTCTAAAGTTTTTTCTGGCTGAATTGAATCCAGTTCTGAAATACAGTCTACACTTTGGTCCAACTCCTCAGGGAAAGCTCGTACTTGAAAATTGAATGTGTTTTTGCCCTTTTCAGACTGTGGTTAACATTAATATGTGTTTCTTCTGAAAATCTGAGCTCTGTGTCAAAAGTTAAGTTTTCTGGTTGAATTGAGCCCTACTGCCAATTCTGAGATAAACTTTGGTCTAATTCCTCAGGGAAAACTCTTACTTGAAAATTGAATATATTTTTGCTCTTTTTTAGACCGTGGGGAACATGAATATGTGTTTCTACTGCAAATCTGAGCTCAGTGTTAAAAGTTACCTTTTTGGCTGAATTGTGCCCTACTGCCAATTCTGAGATACACTTTGGTCTAACTCCTCAGGGATCTCTCGTACTTGAAAATTGAATGTGTTTTGTGGTTTTCAGACCGTGGGGAACATGAATATGTGTTTCTACTGCAAATCTGAGCTCAGTGTCAAAAGTTACCTTTTTGGCTGAATTGAGCCCTTCTGCCAATTCTGAGATACACTTTGGTCTAACTCCTCAGGGAAAGCTCGTACTTGAAAATTGAATGTGCTTTTGCTCTTTTTTAGACCGTGGGGAACCGGAATATGTGTTTCTTCTGCAAATCTGAGCTCTGTGTCAAACGTTACGTTTTCTGGTTGAATTGAGGCCTACTGCCAATTCTGAGATGCACTTTGGCCTAATTCCTCAGGGATCTCTCGTACTTGAAAATTGAATGTGTTTTGTGGTTTTCAGACCATGGGGAACATGAATATGTGTTTCTACTGCAAATCTGAGCTCAGTGTCAAAAGTTACCTTTTTGGCTGAATTGAGCCCTTCTGCCAATTCTGAGATACACTTTGGTCTAACTCCTCAGGGAAAGCTCGTACTTGAAAATTGAATGTGTTTTTGCGCTTTTCAGACTGTGGTTAACATTAATATGTGTTTCTTCTGCAAATCTGAGCTCTGTGTCAAAAGTTAAGTTTTCTGGTTGAATTGTGCCCTACTGCCAATTCTGAGATAAACTTTGGTCTAATTCCTCAGGGAAAACTCTTACTTGAAAATTGAATGTATTTTTGCTCTTTTTTAGACCGTGGGGAACATGAATATGTGTTTCTTCTGCAAATCTGAGCTCAGTGTCAAAAGTTACCTTTTTGGCTCAATTGTGCCCTACTGCCAATTCTGAGATACACTTTGGTCTAACTCCTCAGGGAAAGCTCGTACTTGAAAATTGAATGTGTTTTGTGGTTTTCAGACAGTGGGGAACATGAATATGAGTTTCTTCTGCAAATCTGAGCTCTGTGTCAAAAGTTAAGTTTTCTGGTTGAATTGAGCCCTACTGCCAATTCTGAGATACACTTTGGTCTAACTCCTCAGGGAAAGCTCGTACTTGAAAATTGAATGTGTTTTTGCGCTTTTCAGACTGTGGTTAACATGAATATGTGTTTCTTCTGCAAATCTGAGCTCTGTGTCTAAAGTTTTTTCTGGCTGAATTGAATCCAGTTCTGAAATACAGTGTACACTTTGGTCTAACTCCTCAGGGAAAGCTCGTACTTGAAAATTGAATGTGTTTTTGGCTTTTTGGAGCGTGGGGATCATGAATATGTGTTGCTTCTGTAAATCTGAGCTCTGTGTCTAAAGTTTTTTCTGGCTGAATTGAATCCAGTTCTGAAATACAGTGTACACTTTGGTCTAACTCCTCAGGGAAAGCTCGTACTTGAAAATTGAATGTGTTTTTGGCTTTTTGGAGCGTGGGGATCATGAATATGTGTTGCTTCTGTAAATCTGAGCTCTGTGTCTAAAGTTTTTTCTGGCTGAATTGAATCCAGTTCTGAAATACAGTCTACACTTTGGTCCAACTCCTCAGGGAAAGCTCGTACTTGAAAATTGAATGTGTTTTTGCCCTTTTCAGACTGTGGTTAACATTAATATGTGTTTCTTCTGAAAATCTGAGCTCTGTGTCAAAAGTTAAGTTTTCTGGTTGAATTGAGCCCTACTGCCAATTCTGAGATAAACTTTGGTCTAATTCCTCAGGGAAAACTCTTACTTGAAAATTGAATATATTTTTGCTCTTTTTTAGACCGTGGGGAACATGAATATGTGTTTCTACTGCAAATCTGAGCTCAGTGTCAAAAGTTACCTTTTTGGCTGAATTGTGCCCTACTGCCAATTCTGAGATACACTTTGGTCTAACTCCTCAGGGATCTCTCGTACTTGAAAATTGAATGTGTTTTGTGGTTTTCAGACCGTGGGGAACATGAATATGTGTTTCTTCTGCAAATCTGAGCTCTGTGCCAAAGTTAAGTTTTCTGGTTGAATTGAGCCCTACTGCCAATTCTGAGATAAACTTTGGTCTAATTCCTCAGGGAAAACTTACTTGAAAATTGAATGTATTTTTGCTCTTTTTTAGACCGTGGGGAACATGAATATGTGTTTCTACTGCAAATCTGAGCTCAGTGTCAAAAGTTACCTTTTTGGCTGAATTGTGACCTACTGCCAATTCTGAGATACACTTTGGTCTAACTCCTCAGGGAAAGCTCGTACTTGGAAATTGAATGTGTTTTTGGATTTTTAGACCGTGGGGATCATCAATATGTGTTGCTTCTGTAAATCTGAGCTCTGTGTCTAAAGATTTTTCTGGCTGAATTGAATTCAGTTCTGAAATACAGTCTGCACTTTGGTCTAACTCCTCAGGGAAAGCTCGTACTTGAAAATTGAATGTGTTTTTGCGCTTTTCAGACTGTGGTTAACATTAATATGTGTTTCTTCTGCAAATCTGAGCTCTGTGTCAAAAGTTAAGTTTTCTGGTTGAATTGAGCCCTACTGCCAATCCTGAGATAAACTTTGGTCTAATTCCTCAGGGAAAACTCTTACTTGAAAATTGAATGTATTTTTGCTCTTTTTTAGACCGTGGTTAACATTAATATGTGTTTCTTCTGCAAATCTGAGCTCTGTGTCAAAAGTTAAGTTTTCTGGTTGAATTGAGCCCTACTGCCAATCCTGAGATAAACTTTGGTCTAATTCCTCAGGGAAAACTCTTACTTGAAAATTGAATATATTTTTGCTCTTTTTTAGACCGTGGGGAACATGAATATGTGTTTCTACTGCAAATCTGAGCTCAGTGTCAAAAGTTACCTTTTTGGCTGAATTGTGCCCTACTGCCAATTCTGAGATACACTTTGGTCTAACTCCTCAGGGATCTCCCGTACTTGAAAATTGAATGTGTTTTGTGGTTTTCAGACCGTGGGGAACATGAATATGTGTTTCTTCTGCAAATCTGAGCTCTGTGTCAAAAGTTAAGTTTTCTGGTTGAATTGAGCCCTACTGCCAATTCGGAGATAAACTTTGGTCTAATTCCTCAGGGAAAACTCTTACTTGAAAATTGAATGTATTTTTGCTCTTTTTTAGACCGTGGGGAACATGAATATGTGTTTCTACTGCAAATCTGAGCTCAGTGTCAAAAGTTACCTTTTTGGCTGAATTGTGCCCTACTGCCAATTCTGAGATACACTTTGGTCTAACTCCTCAGGGAAAGCTCGTACTTGGAAATTGAATGTGTTTTTGGATTTTTAGACCGTGGGGATCATGAATATGTGTTGCTTCTGTAAATCTGAGCTCTGTGTCTAAAGATTTTTCTGGCTGAATTGAATTCAGTTCTGAAATACAGTCTGCACTTTGGTCTAACTCCTCAGGGAAAGCTCGTACTTGAAAATTGAATGTGTTTTTCCGCTTTTCAGACTGTGGTTAACATTAATATGTGTTTCTTCTGCAAATCTGAGCTCCGTGTCAAAAGTTAAGTTTTCTGGTTGAATTGAGCCCTACTGCCAATTCTGAGATACACTTTGGTCTAACTCCTCAGGGAAAGCTCGTACTTGAAAATTGAATGTGTTTTTCCGCTTTTCAGACTGTGGTTAACATTAATATGTGTTTCTTCTGCAAATCTGAGCTCCGTGTCAAAAGTTAAGTTTTCTGGTTGAATTGAGCCCTACTGCCAATTCTGAGATACATTTTGGTCTAACTCCTCAGGGAAAGCTCGTACTTGAAAATTGAATGTGTTTTTGGCTTTTTGGAGCGTGGGGATCATGAATATGTGTTGCTTCTGTAAATCTGAGCTCTGTGTCTAAAGTTTTTTCTGGCTGAATTGAATCCAGTTCTGAAATACAGTCTACACTTTGGTCCAACTCCTCAGGGAAAGCTCGTACTTGAAAATTGAATGTGGTTTTGCGCTTTTCAGACTGTGGTTAACATTAATATGTGTTTCTTCTGCAAATCTGAGCTCTGTGTCAAAAGTTAAGTTTTCTGGTTGAATTGTGCCCTACTGCCAATTCTGAGATAAACTTTGGTCTAATTCCTCAAGGAAAACTCTTAATTGAAAATTGAATGTATTTTTGCTCTTTTTTAGACCGTGCGGAACATGAATATGTGTTTCTTCTGCAAATCTGAGCTCAGTGTCAAAAGTTACCTTTTTGGCTGAATTGTGCCCTACTGCCAATTCTGAGATACACTTTGGTCTAACTCCTCAGGGATCTCTCGTACTTGAAAATTGAATGTGTTTTGTGGTTTTCAGACCGTGGGGAACATGAATATGTGTTTCTACTGCAAATCTGAGCTCAGTGTCAAAAGTTACCTTTTTGGCTGAATTGAGCCCTTCTGCCAATTCTGAGATACACTTTGGTCTAACTCCTCAGGGAAAGCTCGTACTTGAAAATTGAATGTGCTTTTGCTCTTTTTTAGACCGTGGGGAACCGGAATATGTGTTTCTTCTGCAAATCTGAGCTCTGTGTCAAACGTTACGTTTTCTGGTTGAATTGAGGCCTACTGCCAATTCTGAGATGCACTTTGGCCTAATTCCTCAGGGATCTCTCGTACTTGAAAATTGAATGTGTTTTGTGGTTTTCAGACCATGGGGAACATGAATATGTGTTTCTACTGCAAATCTGAGCTCAGTGTCAAAAGTTACCTTTTTGGCTGAATTGAGCCCTTCTGCCAATTCTGAGATACACTTTGGTCTAACTCCTCAGGGAAAGCTCGTACTTGAAAATTGAATGTGTTTTTGCGCTTTTCAGACTGTGGTTAACATTAATATGTGTTTCTTCTGCAAATCTGAGCTCTGTGTCAAAAGTTAAGTTTTCTGGTTGAATTGTGCCCTACTGCCAATTCTGAGATAAACTTTGGTCTAATTCCTCAGGGAAAACTCTTACTTGAAAATTGAATGTATTTTTGCTCTTTTTTAGACCGTGGGGAACATGAATATGTGTTTCTTCTGCAAATCTGAGCTCAGTGTTAAAAGTTACCTTTTTGGCTCAATTGTGCCCTACTGCCAATTCTGAGATACACTTTGGTCTAACTCCTCAGGGAAAGCTCGTACTTGAAAATTGAATGTGTTTTGTGGTTTTCAGACCGTGGGGAACATGAATATGAGTTTCTTCTGCAAATCTGAGCTCTGTGTCAAAAGTTAAGTTTTCTGGTTGAATTGAGCCCTACTGCCAATTCTGAGATACACTTTGGTCTAACTCCTCAGGGAAAGCTCGTACTTGAAAATTGAATGTGTTTTTGCGCTTTTCAGACTGTGGTTAACATGAATATGTGTTTCTTCTGCAAATCTGAGCTCTGTGTCTAAAGATTTTTCTGGCTGAATTGAATCCAGTTCTGAAATACAGTGTACACTTTGGTCTAACTCCTCAGGGAAAGCTCGTACTTGAAAATTGAATGTGTTTTTGGCTTTTTGGAGCGTGGGGATCATGAATATGTGTTGCTTCTGTAAATCTGAGCTCTGTGTCTAAAGTTTTTTCTGGCTGAATTGAATCCAGTTCTGAAATACAGTCTACACTTTGGTCCAACTCCTCAGGGAAAGCTCGTACTTGAAAATTGAATGTGTTTTTGCCCTTTTCAGACTGTGGTTAACATTAATATGTGTTTCTTCTGAAAATCTGAGCTCTGTGTCAAAAGTTAAGTTTTCTGGTTGAATTGAGCCCTACTGCCAATTCTGAGATAAACTTTGGTCTAATTCCTCAGGGAAAACTCTTACTTGAAAATTGAATATATTTTTGCTCTTTTTTAGACCGTGGGGAACATGAATATGTGTTTCTACTGCAAATCTGAGCTCAGTGTCAAAAGTTACCTTTTTGGCTGAATTGTGCCCTACTGCCAATTCTGAGATACACTTTGGTCTAACTCCTCAGGGATCTCTCGTACTTGAAAATTGAATGTGTTTTGTGGTTTTCAGACCGTGGGGAACATGAATATGTGTTTCTTCTGCAAATCTGAGCTCTGTGCCAAAGTTAAGTTTTCTGGTTGAATTGAGCCCTACTGCCAATTCTGAGATAAACTTTGGTCTAATTCCTCAGGGAAAACTCTTACTTGAAAATTGAATGTATTTTTGCTCTTTTTTAGACCGTGGGGAACATGAATATGTGTTTCTACTGCAAATCTGAGCTCAGTGTCAAAAGTTACCTTTTTGGCTGAATTGTGACCTACTGCCAATTCTGAGATACACTTTGGTCTAACTCCTCAGGGAAAGCTCGTACTTGGAAATTGAATGTGTTTTTGGATTTTTAGACCGTGGGGATCATCAATATGTGTTGCTTCTGTAAATCTGAGCTCTGTGTCTAAAGATTTTTCTGGCTGAATTGAATTCAGTTCTGAAATACAGTCTCCACTTTGGTCTAACTCCTCAGGGAAAGCTCGTACTTGAAAATTGAATGTGTTTTTGCGCTTTTCAGACTGTGGTTAACATTAATATGTGTTTCTTCTGCAAATCTGAGCTCTGTGTCAAAAGTTAAGTTTTCTGGTTGAATTGAGCCCTACTGCCAATCCTGAGATAAACTTTGGTCTAATTCCTCAGGGAAAACTCTTACTTGAAAATTGAATGTATTTTTGCTCTTTTTTAGACCGTGGTTAACATTAATATGTGTTTCTTCTGCAAATCTGAGCTCTGTGTCAAAAGTTAAGTTTTCTGGTTGAATTGAGCCCTACTGCCAATCCTGAGATAAACTTTGGTCTAATTCCTCAGGGAAAACTCCTACTTGAAAATTGAATATATTTTTGCTCTTTTTTAGACCGTGGGGAACATGAATATGTGTTTCTACTGCAAATCTGAGCTCAGTGTCAAAAGTTACCTTTTTGGCTGAATTGTGCCCTACTGCCAATTCTGAGATACACTTTGGTCTAACTCCTCAGGGATCTCCCGTACTTGAAAATTGAATGTGTTTTTGCGGTTTTCAGACTGTGGTTAACATTAATATGTGTTTCTTCTGCAAATCTGAGCTCCGTGTCAAAAGTTAAGTTTTCTGGTTGAATTGAGCCCTACTGCCAATTCTGAGATACACTTTGGTCTAACTCCACAGGGAAAGCTCGTACTTGAAAATTGAATGTGTTTTTGCGCTTTTCAGACTGTGGTTAACATGAATATGTGTTTCTTCTGCAAATCTGAGCTCTGTGTCAAAAGTTAAGTTTTCTGGTTGAATTGAGCCCTACTGCCAATTCTGAGATACATTTTGGTCTAACTCCTCAGGGAAAGCTCGTACTTGAAAATTGAATGTGTTTTTGGCTTTTTGGAGCGTGGGGATCATGAATATGTGTTGCTTCTGTAAATCTGAGCTCTGTGTCTAAAGTTTTTTCTGGCTGAATTGAATCCAGTTCTGAAATACAGTCTACACTTTGGTCCAACTCCTCAGGGAAAGCTCGTACTTGAAAATTGAATGTGTTTTTGCCCTTTTCAGACTGTGGTTAACATTAATATGTGTTTCTTCTGAAAATCTGAGCTCTGTGTCAAAAGTTAAGTTTTCTGGTTGAATTGAGCCCTACTGCCAATTCTGAGATAAACTTTGGTCTAATTCCTCAGGGAAAACTCTTACTTGAAAATTGAATATATTTTTGCTCTTTTTTAGACCGTGGGGACATGAATATGTGTTTCTACTGCAAATCTGAGCTCAGTGTCAAAAGTTACCTTTTTGGCTGAATTGTGCCCTACTGCCAATTCTGAGATACACTTTGGTCTAACTCCTCAGGGATCTCTCGTACTTGAAAATTGAATGTGTTTTGTGGTTTTCAGACCGTGGGGAACATGAATATGTGTTTCTTCTGCAAATCTGAGCTCTGTGTCAAAAGTTAAGTTTTCTGGTTGAATTGAGCCCTACTGCCAATTCTGAGATAAACTTTGGTCTAATTCCTCAGGGAAAACTCTTACTTGAAAATTGAATGTATTTTTGCTCTTTTTTAGACCGTGGGGAACATGAATATGTGTTTCTACTGCAAATCTGAGCTCAGTGTCAAAAGTTACCTTTTTGGCTGAATTGTGCCCTACTGCCAATTCTGAGATACACTTTGGTCTAACTCCTCAGGGAAAGCTCGTACTTGGAAATTGAATGTGTTTTTGGATTTTTAGACAGTGGGGATCATGAATATGTGTTGCTTCTGTAAATCTGAGCTCTATGTCTAAAGATTTTTCTGGCTGAATTGAATTCAGTTCTGAAATACAGTCTGCACTTTGGTCTAACTCCTCAGGGAAAGCTCGTACTTGAAAATTGAATGTGTTTTTGCGCTTTTCAGACTGTGGTTAACATTAATATGTGTTTCTTCTGCAAATCTGAGCTCCGTGTCAAAAGTTAAGTTTTCTGGTTGAATTGAGCCCTACTGCCAATTCTGAGATACACTTTGGTCTAACTCCTCA
This sequence comes from Pantherophis vulpinus, assembly GCA_037215915.1. Taxonomy (NCBI): domain Eukaryota; kingdom Metazoa; phylum Chordata; class Lepidosauria; order Squamata; family Colubridae; genus Pantherophis; species Pantherophis vulpinus. The sequence continues at coordinate 185,903,100 of JAXLNS010000001.1, forward strand.
GGGAAAGCTCGTACTTGAAAATTGAATGTGTTTTTGCGCTTTTCAGACTGTGGTTAACATGAATATGTGTTGCTTCTGTAAATCTGAGCTCTGTGTCTAAAGATTTTTCTGGCTGAATTGAATTCAGTTCTGAAATACAGTCTGCACTTTGGTCTAACTCCTCAGGGAAAGCTCGTACTTGAAAATTGAATGTGTTTTTGCGCTTTTCAGACTGTGGTTAACATTAATATGTGTTTCTTCTGCAAATCTGAGCTCTGTGTCAAAAGTTAAGTTTTCTGGTTGAATTGAGCCCTACTGCCAATTCTGAGATAAACTTTGGTCTAATTCCTCAGGGAAAACTCTTACTTGAAAATTGAATGTATTTTTGCTCTTTTTTAGACCGTGGTTAACATTAATATGTGTTTCTTCTGCAAATCTGAGCTCTGTGTCAAAAGTTAAGTTTTCTGGTTGAATTGAGCCCTACTGCCAATCCTGAGATAAACTTTGGTCTAATTCCTCAGGGAAAACTCTTACTTGAAAATTGAATATATTTTTGCTCTTTTTTAGACCGTGGGGAACATGAATATGTGTTTCTTCTGCAAATCTGAGCTCCGTGTCAAAAGTTAAGTTTTCTGGTTGAATTGAGCCCTACTGCCAATTCTGAGATACACTTTGGTCTAACTCCTCAGGGAAAGCTCGTACTTGAAAATAGAATGTGTTTTTGCGCTTTTCAGACCGTGGTTAACATTAATATGTGTTTCTTCTGCAAATCTGAGCTCTGTGTCAAAAGTTAAGTTTTCTGGTTGAATTGAGCCCTACTGCCAATCCTGAGATAAACTTTGGTCTAATTCCTCAGGGAAAACTCTTACTTGAAAATTGAATGTATTTTTGCTCTTTTTTAGACCGTGGTTAACATTAATATGTGTTTCTTCTGCAAATCTGAGCTCTGTGTCAAAAGTTAAGTTTTCTGGTTGAATTGAGCCCTACTGCCAATCCTGAGATAAACTTTGGTCTAATTCCTCAGGGAAAACTCTTACTTGAAAATTGAATATATTTTTGCTCTTTTTTAGACCGTGGGGAACATGAATATGTGTTTCTTCTGCAAATCTGAGCTCCGTGTCAAAAGTTAAGTTTTCTGGTTGAATTGAGCCCTACTGCCAATTCTGAGATACACTTTGGTCTAACTCCTCAGGGAAAGCTCGTACTTGAAAATTGAATGTGTTTTTGCGCTTTTCAGACTGTGGTTAACATGAATATGTGTTTCTTCTGCAAATCTGAGCTCTGTGTCAAAAGTTCAGTTTTCTGGTTGAATTGAGCCCTACTGCCAATTCTGAGATACATTTTGGTCTAACTCCTCAGGGAAAGCTCGTACTTGAAAATTGAATGTGTTTTTGGCTTTTTGGAGCGTGGGGATCATGAATATGTGTTGCTTCTGTAAATCTGAGCTCTGTGTCTAAAGTTTTTTCTGGCTGAATTGAATCCAGTTCTGTAATACAGTGTACACTTTGGTCCAACTCCTCAGGGAAAGCTCGTACTTGAAAATTGAATGTGTTTTTGGCTTTTTGGAGCGTGGGGATCATGAATATGTGTTGCTTCTGTAAATCTGAGCTCTGTGTCTAAAGTTTTTTCTGGCTGAATTGAATCCAGTTCTGAAATACAGAATACACTTTGGTCCAACTCCTCAGGGAAAGCTCGTACTTGAAAATTGAATGTGTTTTTGCCCTTTTCAGACTGTGGTTAACATTAATATGTGTTTCTTCTGAAAATCTGAGCTCTGTGTCAAAAGTTAAGTTTTCTGGTTGAATTGAGCCCTACTGCCAATTCTGAGATAAACTTTGGTCTAATTCCTCAGGGAAAACTCTTACTTGAAAATTGAATATATTTTTGCTCTTTTTTAGACCGTGGGGAACATGAATATGTGTTTCTACTGCAAATCTGAGCTCAGTGTCAAAAGTTACCTTTTTGGCTGAATTGTGCCCTACTGCCAATTCTGAGATACACTTTGGTCTAACTCCTCAGGGATCTCTCGTACTTGAAAATTGAATGTGTTTTGTGGTTTTCAGACCGTGGGGAACATGAATATGTGTTTCTTCTGCAAATCTGAGCTCTGTGCCAAAGTTAAGTTTTCTGGTTGAATTGAGCCCTACTGCCAATTCTGAGATAAACTTTGGTCTAATTCCTCAGGGAAAACTCTTACTTGAAAATTGAATGTATTTTTGCTCTTTTTTAGACCGTGGGGAACATGAATATGTGTTTCTACTGCAAATCTGAGCTCAGTGTCAAAAGTTACCTTTTTGGCTGAATTGTGACCTACTGCCAATTCTGAGATACACTTTGGTCTAACTCCTCAGGGAAAGCTCGTACTTGGAAATTGAATGTGTTTTTGGATTTTTAGACCGTGGGGATCATCAATATGTGTTGCTTCTGTAAATCTGAGCTCTGTGTCTAAAGATTTTTCTGGCTGAATTGAATTCAGTTCTGAAATACAGTCTGCACTTTGGTCTAACTCCTCAGGGAAAGCTCGTACTTGAAAATTGAATGTGTTTTTGCGCTTTTCAGACTGTGGTTAACATTAATATGTGTTTCTTCTGCAAATCTGAGCTCTGTGTCAAAAGTTAAGTTTTCTGGTTGAATTGAGCCCTACTGCCAATCCTGAGATAAACTTTGGTCTAATTCCTCAGGGAAAACTCTTACTTGAAAATTGAATGTATTTTTGCTCTTTTTTAGACCGTGGTTAACATTAATATGTGTTTCTTCTGCAAATCTGAGCTCTGTGTCAAAAGTTAAGTTTTCTGGTTGAATTGAGCCCTACTGCCAATCCTGAGATAAACTTTGGTCTAATTCCTCAGGGAAAACTCTTACTTGAAAATTGAATATATTTTTGCTCTTTTTTAGACCGTGGGGAACATGAATATGTGTTTCTACTGCAAATCTGAGCTCAGTGTCAAAAGTTACCTTTTTGGCTGAATTGTGCCCTACTGCCAATTCTGAGATACACTTTGGTCTAACTCCTCAGGGATCTCCCGTACTTGAAAATTGAATGTGTTTTGTGGTTTTCAGACCGTGGGGAACATGAATATGTGTTTCTTCTGCAAATCTGAGCTCTGTGTCAAAAGTTAAGTTTTCTGGTTGAATTGAGCCCTACTGCCAATTCGGAGATAAACTTTGGTCTAATTCCTCAGGGAAAACTCTTACTTGAAAATTGAATGTATTTTTGCTCTTTTTTAGACCGTGGGGAACATGAATATGTGTTTCTACTGCAAATCTGAGCTCAGTGTCAAAAGTTACCTTTTTGGCTGAATTGTGCCCTACTGCCAATTCTGAGATACACTTTGGTCTAACTCCTCAGGGATCTCTCGTACTTGAAAATTGAATGTGTTTTGTGGTTTTCAGACCGTGGGGAACATGAATATGTGTTTCTTCTGCAAATCTGAGCTCTGTGCCAAAGTTAAGTTTTCTGGTTGAATTGAGCCCTACTGCCAATTCTGAGATAAACTTTGGTCTAATTCCTCAGGGAAAACTCTTACTTGAAAATTGAATGTATTTTTGCTCTTTTTTAGACCGTGGGGAACATGAATATGTGTTTCTACTGCAAATCTGAGCTCAGTGTCAAAAGTTACCTTTTTGGCTGAATTGTGACCTACTGCCAATTCTGAGATACACTTTGGTCTAACTCCTCAGGGAAAGCTCGTACTTGGAAATTGAATGTGTTTTTGGATTTTTAGACCGTGGGGATCATCAATATGTGTTGCTTCTGTAAATCTGAGCTCTGTGTCTAAAGATTTTTCTGGCTGAATTGAATTCAGTTCTGAAATACAGTCTGCACTTTGGTCTAACTCCTCAGGGAAAGCTCGTACTTGAAAATTGAATGTGTTTTTGCGCTTTTCAGACTGTGGTTAACATTAATATGTGTTTCTTCTGCAAATCTGAGCTCTGTGTCAAAAGTTAAGTTTTCTGGTTGAATTGAGCCCTACTGCCAATTCTGAGATAAACTTTGGTCTAATTCCTCAGGGAAAACTCTTACTTGAAAATTGAATGTATTTTTGCTCTTTTTTAGACCGTGGTTAACATTAATATGTGTTTCTTCTGCAAATCTGAGCTCTGTGTCAAAAGTTAAGTTTTCTGGTTGAATTGAGCCCTACTGCCAATCCTGAGATAAACTTTGGTCTAATTCCTCAGGGAAAACTCTTACTTGAAAATTGAATGTATTTTTGCTCTTTTTTAGACCGTGGGGAACATGAATATGTGTTTCTACTGCAAATCTGAGCTCAGTGTCAAAAGTTACCTTTTTGGCTGAATTGTGCCCTACTGCCAATTCTGAGATACACTTTGGTCTAACTCCTCAGGGAAAGCTCGTACTTGGAAATTGAATGTGTTTTTGGATTTTTAGACCGTGGGGATCATGAATATGTGTTGCTTCTGTAAATCTGAGCTCTGTGTCTAAAGATTTTTCTGGCTGAATTGAATTCAGTTCTGAAATACAGTCTGCACTTTCGTCTAACTCCTCAGGGAACGCTCGTACTTGAAAATTGAATGTGTTTTTCCGCTTTTCAGACTGTGGTTAACATTAATATGTGTTTCTTCTGCAAATCTGAGCTCCGTGTCAAAAGTTAAGTTTTCTGGTTGAATTGAGCCCTACTGCCAATTCTGAGATACACTTTGGTCTAACTCCTCAGGGAAAGCTCGTACTTGAAAATTGAATGTGTTTTTGCGCTTTTCAGACTGTGGTTAACATGAATATGTGTTTCTTCTGCAAATCTGAGCTCTGTGTCAAAAGTTAAGTTTTCTGGTTGAATTGAGCCCTACTGCCAATTCTGAGATACATTTTGGTCTAACTCCTCAGGGAAAGCTCGTACTTGAAAATTGAATGTGTTTTTGGCTTTTTGGAGCGTGGGGATCATGAATATGTGTTGCTTCTGTAAATCTGAGCTCTGTGTCTAAAGTTTTTTCTGGCTGAATTGAATCCAGTTCTGAAATACAGTCTACACTTTGGTCCAACTCCTCAGGGAAAGCTCGTACTTGAAAATTGAATGTGTTTTTGCCCTTTTCAGACTGTGGTTAACATTAATATGTGTTTCTTCTGCAAATCTGAGCTCTGTGTCAAAAGTTAAGTTTTCTGGTTGAATTGTGCCCTACTGCCAATTCTGAGATAAACTTTGGTCTAATTCCTCAGGGAAAACTCTTACTTGAAAATTGAATATATTTTTGCTCTTTTTTAGACCGTGGGGAACATGAATATGTGTTTCTACTGCAAATCTGAGCTCAGTGTCAAAAGTTACCTTTTTGGCTGAATTGTGCCCTACTGCCAATTCTGAGATACACTTTGGTCTAACTCCTCAGGGATCTCTCGTACTTGAAAATTGAATGTGTTTTGTGGTTTTCAGACCGTGGGGAACATGAATATGTGTTTCTACTGCAAATCTGAGCTCAGTGTCAAAAGTTACCTTTTTGGCTGAATTGAGCCCTTCTGCCAATTCTGAGATACACTTTGGTCTAACTCCTCAGGGAAAGCTCGTACTTGAAAATTGAATGTGCTTTTGCTCTTTTTTAGACCGTGGGGAACCGGAATATGTGTTTCTTCTGCAAATCTGAGCTCTGTGTCAAACGTTACGTTTTCTGGTTGAATTGAGGCCTACTGCCAATTCTGAGATGCACTTTGGCCTAATTCCTCAGGGATCTCTCGTACTTGAAAATTGAATGTGTTTTGTGGTTTTCAGACGATGGGGAACATGAATATGTGTTTCTACTGCAAATCTGAGCTCAGTGTCAAAAGTTACCTTTTTGGCTGAATTGAGCCCTTCTGCCAATTCTGAGATACACTTTGGTCTAACTCCTCAGGGAAAGCTCGTACTTGAAAATTGAATGTGTTTTTGCGCTTTTCAGACTGTGGTTAACATTAATATGTGTTTCTTCTGCAAATCTGAGCTCTGTGTCAAAAGTTAAGTTTTCTGGTTGAATTGTGCCCTACTGCCAATTCTGAGATAAACTTTGGTCTAATTCCTCAGGGAAAACTCTTACTTGAAAATTGAATGTATTTTTGCTCTTTTTTAGACCGTGGGGAACATGAATATGTGTTTCTTCTGCAAATCTGAGCTCAGTGTCAAAAGTTACCTTTTTGGCTCAATTGTGCCCTACTGCCAATTCTGAGATACACTTTGGTCTAACTCCTCAGGGAAAGCTCGTACTTCAAAATTGAATGTGTTTTGTGGTTTTCAGACCGTGGGGAACATGAATATGTGTTTCTTCTGCAAATCTGAGCTCTGTGTCAAAAGTTAAGTTTTCTGGTTGAATTGAGCCCTACTGCCAATTCTGAGATAAACTTTGGTCTAATTCCTCAGGGAAAACTCTTACTTGAAAATTGAATGTATTTTTGCTCTTTTTTAGACCGTGGGGAACATGAATATGTGTTTCTACTGCAAATCTGAGCTCAGTGTCAAAAGTTACCTTTTTGGCTGAATTGTGCCCTACTGCCAATTCTGAGATACACTTTGGTCTAACTCCTCAGGGAAAGCTCGTACTTGGAAATTGAATGTGTTTTTGGATTTTTAGACCGTGGGGATCATGAATATGTGTTTCTTCTGTAAATCTGAGCTCTGTGTCTAAAGATTTTTCTGGCTGAATTGAATTCAGTTCTGAAATACAGTCTGCACTTTGGTCTAACTCCTCAGGGAAAGCTCGTACTTGAAAATTGAATGTGTTTTTGCGGTTTTCAGACTGTGGTTAACATTAATATGTGTTTCTTCTGCAAATCTGAGCTCTGTGTCAAAAGTTAAGTTTTCTGGTTGAATTGAGCCCTACTGCCAATCCTGAGATAAACTTTGGTCTAATTCCTCAGGGAAAACTCTTACTTGAAAATTGAATGTATTTTTGCTCTTTTTTAGACCGTGGTTAACATTAATATGTGTTTCTTCTGCAAATCTGAGCTCTGTGTCAAAAGTTAAGTTTTCTGGTTGAATTGAGCCCTACTGCCAATCCTGAGATAAACTTTGGTCTAATTCCTCAGGGAAAACTCCTACTTGAAAATTGAATATATTTTTGCTCTTTTTTAGACCGTGGTTAACATGAATATGTGTTTCTTCTGCAAATCTGAGCTCTGTGTCAAAAGTTAAGTTTTCTGGTTGAATTGAGCCCTACTGCCAATTCTGAGATACACTTTGGTCTAACTCCTCAGGGAAAGCTCGTACTTGAAAATTGAATGTGTTTTTGCGCTTTTCAGACTGTGGTTAACATGAATATGTGTTTCTTCTGCAAATCTGAGCTCTGTGTCAAAAGTTAAGTTTTCTGGTTGAATTGAGCCCTACTGCCAATTCTGAGATACATTTTGGTCTAACTCCTCAGGGAAAGCTCGTACTTGAAAATTGAATGTGTTTTTGGCTTTTTGGAGCGTGGGGATCATGAATATGTGTTGCTTCTGTAAATCTGAGCTCTGTGTCTAAAGTTTTTTCTGGCTGAATTGAATCCAGTTCTGAAATACAGTCTACACTTTGGTCCAACTCCTCAGGGAAAGCTCGTACTTGAAAATTGAATGTGTTTTTGCCCTTTTCAGACTGTGGTTAACATTAATATGTGTTTCTTCTGAAAATCTGAGCTCTGTGTCAAAAGTTAAGTTTTCTGGTTGAATTGTGCCCTACTGCCAATTCTGAGATAAACTTTGGTCTAATTCCTCAGGGAAAACTCTTACTTGAAAATTGAATATATTTTTGCTCTTTTTTAGACCGTGGGGAACATGAATATGTGTTTCTACTGCAAATCTGAGCTCAGTGTCAAAAGTTACCTTTTTGGCTGAATTGTGCCCTACTGCCAATTCTGAGATACACTTTGGTCTAACTCCTCAGGGATCTCTCGTACTTGAAAATTGAATGTGTTTTGTGGTTTTCAGACCGTGGGGAACATGAATATGTGTTTCTACTGCAAATCTGAGCTCAGTGTCAAAAGTTACCTTTTTGGCTGAATTGAGCCCTTCTGCCAATTCTGAGATACACTTTGGTCTAACTCCTCAGGGAAAGCTCGTACTTGAAAATTGAATGTGCTTTTGCTCTTTTTTAGACCGTGGGGAACCGGAATATGTGTTTCTTCTGCAAATCTGAGCTCTGTGTCAAACGTTACGTTTTCTGGTTGAATTGAGGCCTACTGCCAATTCTGAGATGCACTTTGGCCTAATTCCTCAGGGATCTCTCGTACTTGAAAATTGAATGTGTTTTGTGGTTTTCAGACCATGGGGAACATGAATATGTGTTTCTACTGCAAATCTGAGCTCAGTGTCAAAAGTTACCTTTTTGGCTGAATTGAGCCCTTCTGCCAATTCTGAGATACACTTTGGTCTAGCTCCTCAGGGAAAGCTCGTACTTGAAAATTGAATGTGTTTTTGCGCTTTTCAGACTTTGGTTAACATTAATATGTGTTTCTTCTGCAAATCTGAGCTCTGTGTCAAAAGTTAAGTTTTCTGGTTGAATTGTGCCCTACTGCCAATTCTGAGATAAACTTTGGTCTAATTCCTCAGGGAAAACTCTTACTTGAAAATTGAATGTATTTTTGCTCTTTTTTATACCGTGGGGAACATGAATATGTGTTTCTTCTGCAAATCTGAGCTCAGTGTCAAAAGTTACCTTTTTGGCTCAATTGTGCCCTACTGCCAATTCTGAGATACACTTTGGTCTAACTCCTCAGGGAAAGCTCGTACTTGAAAATTGAATGTGTTTTGTGGTTTTCAGACCGTGGGGAACATGAATATGAGTTTCTTCTGCAAATCTGAGCTCTGTGTCAAAAGTTAAGTTTTCTGGTTGAATTGAGCCCTACTGCCAATTCTGAGATAAACTTTGGTCTAATTCCTCAGGGAAAATTCTTACTTGAAAATTGAATGTATTTTTGCTCTTTTTTAGACCGTGGGGAACATGAATATGTGTTTCTACTGCAAATCTGAGCTCTGTGGCAAAAGTTAAGTTTTCTGGTTGAATTGAGCCCTACTGCCAATTCTGAGATACACTTTGGTCTAACTCCTCAGGGAAAGCTCGTACTTGAAAATTGAATGTGTTTTTGGATTTTTAGAACGTGGGGATCATGAATATGTGTTGCTTCTGTAAATCTGAGCTCTGTGTCTAAAGTTTTTTCTGGCTGAATTGAATCCAGTTCTGAAATACAGTCTACACTTTCGTCTAACTCCTCAGGGAAAGCTCGTACTTGAAAATTGAATGTGTTTTTGCGCTTTTCAGACTGTGGTTAACATTAATATGTGTTGCTTCTGTAAATCTGAGATCTGTGTCTAAAGTTTTTTTCTGGCTGAATTGAATCCAGTTCTGAAATACAGTCTACACTTTGGTCTAACTCCTCAGGGAAAGCTCGTACTTGAAAATTGAATGTGTTTTTGCGCTTTTCAGACTGTGGTTAAAATTAATATGTGTTTCTTCTGCAAATCTGAGCTCTGTGTCAAAAGTTACATTTTCTGGCTGAATTGAGCCCTACTGCCAATTCTGAGATGAACTTTGGTCTAACTCCTCAGGGAAAACTCGTACTTGAAAATTGAATGTATTTTTGCCCTTTTTGAGACCGTGGGGAACATGAATATGTGTTTCTTCTGAAAATCTGAGCTCTGTGTCAAAAGTTTAGTTTTCTGGTTGAATTGAGCCCTACTGCCAATTCTGAGATACATTTTGGTCTAACTCCTCAGGGAAAGCTCGTACTTGAAAATTGAATGTGTTTTTGGCTTTTTGGAGCGTGTGGAACAGGAATATGTGTTTCTTCTGCAAACCTGAGCTCTGTGTCAAACGTTACGTTTTCTGGTTGAATTGAATCCAGTTCTGAAATACAGTCTACACTTTGGTCTAACTCCTCAGGGAAAGCTCGTACTTGAAAATTGAATGTGTTTTTGCGCTTTTCAGACTGTGGTTAACATTAATACGTGTTTCTTCTGCAAATCTGAGCTCTGTGTCAAAAGTTACCTTTTTGGCTGAATTGAGCCCTTCTGCCCATTCTGAGATACACTTTGGTCTAACTCCTCAGGGAAAGCTCGTACTTGAAAATTGAATGTGCTTTTGCTCTTTTTTAGACCGTGGGGAACAGGAATATGTGTTTCTTCTGCAAACCTGAGCTCTGTGTCAAACGTTACGTTTTCTGGTTGAATTGAGGCCTACTGCCAATTCTGAGATGCACTTTGGCCTAATTCCTCAGGGATCTCTCGTACTTGAAAATTGAATGTGTTTTGTGGTTTTCAGACCGTGGGGAACATGAATATGTGTTTCTTCTGTAAATCTGAGCTCTGTGTCTAAAGATTTTTCTGGCTGAATTGAATTCAGTTCTGAAATACAGTCTGCACTTTGGTCTAACTCCTCAGGGAAAGCTCGTACTTGAAAATTGAATGTGTTTTTGCGCTTTTCAGACTGTGGTTAACATGAATATGTGTTTCTACTGCAAATCTGAGCTCAGTGTCAAAAGTTACCTTTTTGGCTGAATTGTGCCCTACTGCCAATTCTGAGATACACTTTGGTCTAACTCCTCAGGGAAAGCTCGTACTTGGAAATTGAATGTGTTTTTGGATTTTTAGACCGTGGGGATCATGAATATGTGTTGCTTCTGTAAATCTGAGCTCTGTGTCTAAAGATTTTTCTGGCTGAATTGAATTCAGTTCTGAAATACAGTCTGCACTTTGGTCTAACTCCTCAGGGAAAGCTCGTACTTGAAAATTGAATGTGTTTTTGCGCTTTTCAGACTGTGGTTAACATGAATATGTGTTTCTTCTGCAAATCTGAGCTCACTGTCAAAAGTTACCTTTTTGGCTGAATTGTGCCCTACTGCCAATTCTGAGATGCACTTTGGTCTAACACCTCAGGGATCTCTCGTACTTGAAAATTGAATGTGTTTTGTGGTTTTCAGACTGTGGGGAACATGAATATGTGTTTCTACTGCAAATCTGAGCTCAGTGTCAAAAGTTACCTTTTTGGCTGAATTGAGCCCTTCTGCCAATTCTGAGATACACTTTGGTCTAACTCCTCAGGGAAAGCTCGTACTTGAAAATTGAATTTGCTTTTGCTCTTTTTTAGACCGTGGGGAACAGGAATATGTGTTTCTTTTGCAAATCTGAGCTCTCTGTCAAACGTTACGTTTTCTGGTTGAATTGAGGCCTACTGCCAATTCTGAGATGCACTTTGGCCTAATTCCTCAGGGATCTCTCGTACTTGAAAATTGAATTGGGGTTTTCAGACCATGGGGAACATGAATATGTGTTTCTACTGCAAATCTGAGCTCAGTGTCAAAAGTTACCTTTTTTGCTGAATTGAGCCCTTCTGCCAATTCTGAGATACACTTTGGTCTAACTCCTCAGGGAAAGCTCGTACTTGAAAATTGAATGTGCTTTTGCTCTTTTTTAGACCGTGGGGAACAGGAATATGTGTTTCTTCTGCAAATCTGAGCTCTGTGTCAAACGTTACGTTTTCTGGTTGAATTGAGGCCTACTGCCAATTCTGAGATGCACTTTGGCCTAATTCCTCAGGGATCTCTCGTACTTGAAAATTGAATGTGTTTTGTGGTTTTCAGACCATGGGGAACATGAATATGTGTTTCTACTGCAAATCTGAGCTCAGTGTCAAAAGTTACCTTTTTGGCTGAATTGAGCCCTTCTGCCAATTCTGAGATACACTTTGGTCTAACTCCTCAGGGAAAGCTCGTACTTGAAAATTGAATGTGTTTTTGCGCTTTTCAGACTGTGGGGAACATGAATATGTGTTTCTTCTGCAAATCTGAGCTCAGTGTCAAAAGTTACCTTTTTGGCTGAATTGAGCCCTTCTGCCAATTCTGAGATACACTTTGGTCTAACTCCTCAGGGAAAGCTCGTACTTGAAAATTGAATGTGCTTTTGCTCTTTTTTAGACCGTGGGGAACAGGAATATGTGTTTCTTCTGCAAATCTGAGCTCTGTGTCAAACGTTACGTTTTCTGGTTGAATTGAGGCCTACTGCCAATTCTGAGATGCACTTTGGCCTAATTCCTCAGGGATCTCTCGTACTTGAAAATTGAATGTGTTTTGTGGTTTTCAGACCACGGGGAACATGAATATGTGTTTCTACTGCAAATCTGAGCTCAGTGTCAAAAGTTACCTTTTTGGCTGAATTGAGCCCTTCTGCCAATTCTGAGATACACTTTGGTCTAACTCCTCAGGGAAAGCTCGTACTTGAAAATTGAATGTGTTTTTGCGCTTTTCAGACTGTGGGGAACATGAATATGTGTTTCTTCTGCAAATCTGAGCTCAGTGTCAAAAGTTACCTTTTTGGCTCAATTGTGCCCTACTGCCAATTCTGAGATACACTTTGGTCTAACTCCTCAGGGAAAGCTCGTACTTGAAAATTGAATGTGTTTTGTGGTTTTCAGACCGTGGGGAACATGAATATGTGTTTCTTCTGCAAATCTGAGCTCTGTGTCAAAAGTTAAGTTTTCTGGTTGAATTGAGCCCTACTGCCAATTCTGAGATAAACTTTGGTCGAATTCCTCAGGGAAAACTCTTACTTGAAAATTGAATGTATTTTTGCTCTTTTTTAGACCGTGGAGAACATGAATATGTGTTTCTACTGCAAATCTGAGCTCAGTGTCAAAAGTTACCTTTTTGGCTGAATTGTGCCCTACTGCCAATTCTGAGATACACTTTGGTCTAACTCCTCAGGGAAAGCTCGTACTTAGAAATTGAATGTGTTTTTGGATTTTTAGACCATGGGGATCATGAATATGTGTTGCTTCTGTAAATCTGAGCTCTGTGTCTAAAGATTTTTCTGGCTGAATTGAATTCAGTTCTGAAATACAGTCTGCACTTTGGTCTAACTCCTCAGGGAAAGCTCGTACTTGAAAATTGAATGTGTTTTTGCGCTTTTCAGACTGTGGTTAACATTAATATGTGTTTCTTCTGCAAATCTGAGCTCCGTGTCAAAAGTTAAGTTTTCTGGTTGAATTGAGCCCTACTGCCAATTCTGAGATACACTTTGGTCTAACTCCTCAGGGAAAGCTCGTACTTGAAAATTGAATGTGTTTTTGCGCTTTTCAGACTGTGGTTAACATGAATATGTGTTTCTTCTGCAAATCTGAGCTCTGTGTCAAAAGTTAAGTTTTCTGGTTGAATTGAGCCCTACTGCCAATTCTGAGATACATTTTGGTCTAACTCCTCAGGGAAAGCTCGTACTTGAAAATTGAATGTGTTTTTGGCTTTTTGGAGCGTGGGGATCATGAATATGTGTTGCTTCTGTAAATCTGAGCTCTGTGTCTAAAGTTTTTTCTGGCTGAATTGAATCCAGTTCTGAAATACAGTCTACACTTTGGTCTAACTCCTCAGGGAAAGCTCGTACTTGAAAATTGAATGTGTTTTTGCGCTTTTCAGACTGTGGTTAAAATTAATACGTGTTTCTTCTGCAAATCTGAGCTCTGTGTCAAAAGTTACATTTTCTGGCTGAATTGAGCCCTACTGCCAATTCTGAGATGAACTTTGGTCTAACTCCTCAGGGAAAGCTCGTACTTGAAAATTGAATGTGTTTTTGGCTTTTTGGAGCGTGGGGATCATGAATATGTGTTGCTTCTGTAAATCTGAGCTCTGTGTCTAAAGTTTTTTCTGGCTGAATTGAATCCAGTTCTGAAATACAGTCTACACTTTGGTCTAACTCCTCAGGGAAAGCTCGTACTTGAAAATTGAATGTGTTTTTGCGCTTTTCAGACTGTGGTTAACATTAATACGTGTTTCTTCTGCAAATCTGAGCTCTGTGTCAAAAGTTACCTTTTTGGCTGAATTGAGCCCTACTGCCAATTCTGAGATGAACTTTGGTCTAACTCCTCAGGGAAAACTCGAAAATTGAATGTATTTTTGCCCTTTTTGAGACCGTGGGGAACATGAATATGTGTTTCTTCTGCAAATCTGAGCTCTGTGTCAAAAGTTAAGTTTTCTGGTTGAATTGAGCCCTACTACCAATTCTGAGATACACTTTGGTCTAACTCCTCAGGGAAAGCTCGTACTTGAAAATTGAATGTGTTTTTGGATTTTTAGAACGTGGGGATCATGAATATGTGTTGCTTCTGTAAATCTGAGCTCTGTGTCTAAAGTTTTTTCTGGCTGAATTGAATCCAGTTCTGAAATACAGTCTACACTTTGGTCTAACTCCTCAGGGAAAGCTCGTACTTGAAAATTGAATGTGTTTTGTGGTTTTCAGACCGTGGGGAACATGAATATGTGTTTCTACTGCAAATCTGAGCTCAGTGTCAAAAGTTACCTTTTTGGCTGAATTGAGCCCTTCTGCCAATTCTGAGATACACTTTGGTCTAACTCCTCAGGGAAAGCTCGTACTTGAAAATTGAATGTGCTTTTGCTCTTTTTTAGACCGTGGGGAACAGGAATATGTGTTTCTTCTGCAAATCTGAGCTCTGTGTCAAACATTACGTTTTCTGGTTGAATTGAGGCCTACTGCCAATTCTGAGATGCACTTTGGCCTAATTCCTCAGGGATCTCTCGTACTTGAAAATTGAATTTGTTTTGTGGTTTTCAGACCACGGGGAACATGAATATGTGTTTCTACTGCAAATCTGAGCTCAGTGTCAAAAGTTACCTTTTTGGCTGAAATGTGCCCTACTGCCAATTCTGAGATACACTTTGGTCTAACTCCTCAGGGAAAGCTCGTACTTAGAAATTGAATGTGTTTTTGGATTTTTAGACCATGGGGATCATGAATATGTGTTGCTTCTGTAAATCTGAGCTCTGTGTCTAAAGATTTTTCTGGCTGAATTGAATTCAGTTCTGAAATACAGTCTGCACTTTGGTCTAACTCCTCAGGGAAAGCTCGTACTTGAAAATTGAATGTGTTTTTGCGCTTTTCAGACTGTGGTTAACATTAATATGTGTTTCTTCTGCAAATCTGAGCTCCGTGTCAAAAGTTAAGTTTTCTCGTTGAATTGAGCCCTACTGCCAATTCTGAGATACACTTTGGTCTAACTCCTCAGGGAAAGCTCGTACTTGAAAATTGAATGTGTTTTTGCGCTTTTCAGACTGTGGTTAACATGAATATGTGTTTCTTCTGCAAATCTGAGCTCTGTGTCAAAAGTTAAGTTTTCTGGTTGAATTGAGCCCTTCTGCCCATTCTGAGATACACTTTGGTCTAACTCCTCAGGGAAAGCTCGTACTTGAAAATTGAATGTGCTTTTGCTCTTTTTTAGACCGTGGGGAACAGGAATATGTGTTTCTTCTGCAAACCTGAGCTCTGTGTCAAACGTTACGTTTTCTGGTTGAATTGAGGCCTACTGCCAATTCTGAGATGCACTTTGGCCTAATTCCTCAGGGATCTCTCGTACTTGAAAATTGAATGTGTTTTGTGGTTTTCAGACCATGGGGAACATGAATATGTGTTTCTACTTCAAATCTGAGCTCAGTGTCAAAAGTTACCTTTTTGGCTGAATTGTGCCCTACTGCCAATTCTGAGATACACTTTGGTCTAACTCCTCAGGGATCTCTCGTACTTGAAAATTGAATGTGTTTTGTGGTTTTCAGACCGTGGGGAACATGAATATGTGTTTCTTCTGCAAATCTGAGCTCTGTGTCAAAAGTTAAGTTTTCTGGTTGAATTGAGCCCTACTGCCAATTCTGAGATAAAATTTGGTCTAATTCCTCAGGGAAAACTCTTACTTGAAAATTGAATGTATTTTTGCTCTTTTTTAGACCGTGGGGAACATGAATATGTGTTTCTACTGCAAATCTGAGCTCAGTGTCAAAAGTTACCTTTTTGGCTGAATTGTGCCCTACTGCCAATTCTGAGATACACTTTGGTCTAACTCCTCAGGGAAAGCTCGTACTTGGAAATTGAATGTGTTTTTGGATTTTTAGACCGTGGGGATCATGAATATGTGTTGCTTCTGTAAATCTGAGCTCTGTGTCTAAAGATTTTTCTGGCTGAATTGAATTCAGTTCTGAAATACAGTCTGCACTTTGGTCTAACTCCTCAGGGAAAGCTCGTACTTGAAAATTGAATGTGTTTTTGCGCTTTTCAGACTGTGGGGAACATGAATATCTGTTTCTACTGCAAATCTGAGCTCAGTGTCAAAAGTTACCTTTTTGGCTGAATTGAGCCCTTCTGCCAATTCTGAGATACACTTTGGTCTAACTCCTCAGGGAAAGCTCGTACTTGAAAATTGAATTTGCTTTTGCTCTTTTTTAGACCGTGGGGAACAGGAATATGTGTTTCTTCTGCAAATCTGAGCTCTCTGTCAAACGTTACGTTTTCTGGTTGAATTGAGGCCTACTGCCAATTCTGAGATGCACTTTGGCCTAATTCCTCAGGGATCTCTCGTACTTGAAAATTGAATTGGGGTTTTCAGACCATGGGGAACATGAATATGTGTTTCTACTGCAAATCTGAGCTCAGTGTCAAAAGTTACCTTTTTTGCTGAATTGAGCCCTTCTGCCAATTCTGAGATACACTTTGGTCTAACTCCTCAGGGAAAGCTCGTACTTGAAAATTGAATGTGCTTTTGCTCTTTTTTAGACCGTGGGGAACAGGAATATGTGTTTCTTCTGCAAATCTGAGCTCTGTGTCAAACGTTACGTTTTCTGGTTGAATTGAGGCCTACTGCCAATTCTGAGATGCACTTTGGCCTAATTCCTCAGGGATCTC
This sequence comes from Pantherophis vulpinus, assembly GCA_037215915.1. Classification (NCBI taxonomy): domain Eukaryota; kingdom Metazoa; phylum Chordata; class Lepidosauria; order Squamata; family Colubridae; genus Pantherophis; species Pantherophis vulpinus. The sequence continues at coordinate 185,919,697 of JAXLNS010000001.1, forward strand.
TCGTACTTGAAAATTGAATGTGTTTTGTGGTTTTCAGACCATGGGGAACATGAATATGTGTTTCTACTGCAAATCTGAGCTCAGTGTCAAAAGTTACCTTTTTGGCTGAATTGAGCCCTTCTGCCAATTCTGAGATACACTTTGGTCTAACTCCTCAGGGAAAGCTCGTACTTGAAAATTGAATGTGTTTTTGCGCTTTTCAGACTGTGGGGAACATGAATATGTGTTTCTTCTGCAAATCTGAGCTCAGTGTCAAAAGTTACCTTTTTGGCTGAATTGAGCCCTTCTGCCAATTCTGAGATACACTTTGGTCTAACTCCTCAGGGAAAGCTCGTACTTGAAAATTGAATGTGCTTTTGCTCTTTTTTAGACCGTGGGGAACAGGAATATGTGTTTCTTCTGCAAATCTGAGCTCTGTGTCATACGTTACGTTTTCTGGTTGAATTGAGGCCTACTGCCAATTCTGAGATGCACTTTGGCCTAATTCCTCAGGGATCTCTCGTACTTGAAAATTGAATGTGTTTTGTGGTTTTCAGACCACGGGGAACATGAATATGTGTTTCTACTGCAAATCTGAGCTCAGTGTCAAAAGTTACCTTTTTGGCTGAATTGAGCCCTTCTGCCAATTCTGAGATACACTTTGGTCTAACTCCTCAGGGAAAGCTCGTACTTGAAAATTGAATGTGTTTTTGCGCTTTTCAGACTGTGGGGAACATGAATATGTGTTTCTTCTGCAAATCTGAGCTCAGTGTCAAAAGTTACCTTTTTGGCTCAATTGTGCCCTACTGCCAATTCTGAGATACACTTTGGTCTAACTCCTCAGGGAAAGCTCGTACTTGAAAATTGAATGTGTTTTGTGGTTTTCAGACCGTGGGGAACATGAATATGTGTTTCTTCTGCAAATCTGAGCTCTGTGTCAAAAGTTAAGTTTTCTGGTTGAATTGAGCCCTACTGCCAATTCTGAGATAAACTTTGGTCGAATTCCTCAGGGAAAACTCTTACTTGAAAATTGAATGTATTTTTGCTCTTTTTTAGACCGTGGAGAACATGAATATGTGTTTCTACTGCAAATCTGAGCTCAGTGTCAAAAGTTACCTTTTTGGCTGAATTGTGCCCTACTGCCAATTCTGAGATACACTTTGGTCTAACTCCTCAGGGAAAGCTCGTACTTAGAAATTGAATGTGTTTTTGGATTTTTAGACCATGGGGATCATGAATATGTGTTGCTTCTGTAAATCTGAGCTCTGTGTCTAAAGATTTTTCTGGCTGAATTGAATTCAGTTCTGAAATACAGTCTGCACTTTGGTCTAACTCCTCAGGGAAAGCTCGTACTTGAAAATTGAATGTGTTTTTGCGCTTTTCAGACTGTGGTTAACATTAATATGTGTTTCTTCTGCAAATCTGAGCTCCGTGTCAAAAGTTAAGTTTTCTCGTTGAATTGAGCCCTACTGCCAATTCTGAGATACACTTTGGTCTAACTCCTCAGGGAAAGCTCGTACTTGAAAATTGAATGTGTTTTTGCGCTTTTCAGACTGTGGTTAACATGAATATGTGTTTCGTCTGCAAATCTGAGCTCTGTGTCAAAAGTTAAGTTTTCTGGTTGAATTGAGCCCTACTGCCAATTCTGAGATACATTTTGGTCTAACTCCTCAGGGAAAGCTCGTACTTGAAAATTGAATGTGTTTTTGGCTTTTTGGAGCGTGGGGATCATGAATATGTGTTGCTTCTGTAAATCTGAGCTCTGTGTCTAAAGTTTTTTCTGGCTGAATTGAATCCAGTTCTGAAATACAGTCTACACTTTGGTCTAACTCCTCAGGGAAAGCTCGTACTTGAAAATTGAATGTGTTTTTGCGCTTTTCAGACTGTGGTTAAAATTAATACGTGTTTCTTCTGCAAATCTGAGCTCTGTGTCAAAAGTTACATTTTCTGGCTGAATTGAGCCCTACTGCCAATTCTGAGATGAACTTTGGTCTAACTCCTCAGGGAAAGCTCGTACTTGAAAATTGAATGTGTTTTTGGCTTTTTGGAGCGTGGGGATCATGAATATGTGTTGCTTCTGTAAATCTGAGCTCTGTGTCTAAAGTTTTTTCTGGCTGAATTGAATCCAGTTCTGAAATACAGTCTACACTTTGGTCTAACTCCTCAGGGAAAGCTCGTACTTGAAAATTGAATGTGTTTTTGCGCTTTTCAGACTGTGGTTAACATTAATACGTGTTTCTTCTGCAAATCTGAGCTCTGTGTCAAAAGTTACCTTTTTGGCTGAATTGAGCCCTACTGCCAATTCTGAGATGAACTTTGGTCTAACTCCTCAGGGAAAACTCGAAAATTGAATGTATTTTTGCCCTTTTTGAGACCGTGGGGAACATGAATATGTGTTTCTTCTGCAAATCTGAGCTCTGTGTCAAAAGTTCAGTTTTCTGGTTGAATTGAGCCCTACTACCAATTCTGAGATAAACTTTGGTCTAACTCCTCAGGGAAAGCTCGTACTTGAAAATTGAATGTGTTTTGTGGTTTTCAGACCGTGGGGAACATGAATATGTGTTTCTACTGCAAATCTGAGCTCAGTGTCAAAAGTTACCTTTTTGGCTGAATTGAGCCCTTCTGCCAATTCTGAGATACACTTTGGTCTAACTCCTCAGGGAAAGCTCGTACTTGAAAATTGAATGTGCTTTTGCTCTTTTTTAGACCGTGGGGAACAGGAATATGTGTTTCTTCTGCAAATCTGAGCTCTGTGTCAAACGTTACGTTTTCTGGTTGAATTGAGGCCTACTGCCAATTCTGAGATGCACTTTGGCCTAATTCCTCAGGGATCTCTCGTACTTGAAAATTGAATGTGTTTTGTGGTTTTCAGACCACGGGGAACATGAATATGTGTTTCTACTGCAAATCTGAGCTCAGTGTCAAAAGTTACCTTTTTGGCTGAAATGTGCCTTACTGCCAATTCTGAGATACACTTTGGTCTAACTCCTCAGGGAAAGCTCGTACTTAGAAATTGAATGTGTTTTTGGATTTTTAGACCATGGGGATCATGAATATGTGTTGCTTCTGTAAATCTGAGCTCTGTGTCTAAAGATTTTTCTGGCTGAATTGAATTCAGTTCTGAAATACAGTCTGCACTTTGGTCTAACTCCTCAGGGAAAGCTCGTACTTGAAAATTGAATGTGTTTTTGCGCTTTTCAGACTGTGGTTAACATTAATATCTGTTTCTTCTGCAAATCTGAGCTCCGTGTCAAAAGTTAAGTTTTCTGGTTGAATTGAGCCCTACTGCCAATTCTGAGATACACTTTGGTCTAACTCCTCAGGGAAAGCTCGTACTTGAAAATTGAATGTGTTTTTGCGCTTTTCAGACTGTGGTTAACATGAATATGTGTTTCTTCTGCAAATCTGAGCTCTGTGTCAAAAGTTAAGTTTTCTGGTTGAATTGAGCCCTACTGCCAATTCTGAGATACACTTTGGTCTAACTCCTCAGGGAAAGCTCGTACTTAGAAATTGAATGTGTTTTTGGATTTTTAGACCATGGGGATCATGAATATGTGTTGCTTCTGTAAATCTGAGCTCTGTGTCTAAAGATTTTTCTGGCTGAATTGAATTCAGTTCTGAAATACAGTCTGCACTTTGGTCTAACTCCTCAGGGAAAGCTCGTACTTGAAAATTGAATGTGTTTTTGCGCTTTTCAGACTGTGGTTAACATTAATATGTGTTTCTTCTGCAAATCTGAGCTCTGTGTCAAAAGTTACATTTTCTGGCTGAATTGAGCCCTACTGCCAATTCTGAGATACATTTTGGTCTAACTCCTCAGGGAAAGCTCGTACTTGAAAATTGAATGTGTTTTTGGCTTTTTGGAGCGTGGGGATCATGAATATGTGTTGCTTCTGTAAATCTGAGCTCTGTGTCTAAAGTTTTTTCTGGCTGAATTGAATCCAGTTCTGAAATACAGTCTACACTTTGGTCTAACTCCTCAGGGAAAGCTCGTACTTGAAAATTGAATGTGTTTTTGCGCTTTTCAGACTGTGGTTAAAATTAATACGTGTTTCTTCTGCAAATCTGAGCTCTGTGTCAAAAGTTACATTTTCTGGCTGAATTGAGCCCTACTGCCAATTCTGAGATGAACTTTGGTCTAATTCCTCAGGGAAAGCTCGTACTTGAAAATTGAATGTGTTTTTTGCTTTTTGGAGCATGGGGATCATGAATATGTGTTGCTTCTGTAAATCTGAGCTCTGTGTCTAAAGTTTTTTCTGGCTGAATTGAATCCAGTTCTGAAATACAGTCTACACTTTGGTCTAACTCCTCAGGGAAAGCTCGTACTTGAAAATTGAATGTGTTTTTGCGCTTTTCAGACTGTGGTTAACATTAATACGTGTTTCTTCTGCAAATCTGAGCTCTGTGTCAAAAGTTACATTTTATGGCTGAATTGAGCCCTACTGCCAATTCTGAGATGAACTTTGGTCTAACTCCTCAGGGAAAACTCGAAAATTGAATGTATTTTTGCCCTTTTTGAGACCGTGGGGAACATGAATATGTGTTTCTTCTGCAAATCTGAGCTCTGTGTCAAAAGTTAAGTTTTCTGGTTGAATTGAGCCCTACTACCAATTCTGAGATACACTTTGGTCTAACTCCTCAGGGAAAGCTCGTACTTGAAAATTGAATGTGTTTTTGGATTTTTAGAACGTGGGGATCATGAATATGTGTTGCTTCTGTAAATCTGAGCTCTGTGTCTAAAGTTTTTTCTGGCTGAATTGAATCCAGTTCTCAAATACAGTCTACACTTTGGTCTAACTCCTTAGGGAAAGCTCGTACTTGAAAATTGAATGTGTTTTTGCGCTTTTCAGACTGTGGTTAAAATTAATATGTGTTTCTTCTGCAAATCTGAGCTCTGTGTCAAAAGTTACATTTTCTGGCTGAATTGAGCCCTACTGCCAATTCTGAGATGAACTTTGGTCTAACTCCTCAGGGAAAACTCGTACTTGAAAATTGAATGTATTTTTGCCCTTTTTGAGACCGTGGGGAACATGAATATGTGTTTCTTCTGCAAATCTGAGCTCTGTGTCAAAAGTTAAGTTTTCTGGTTGAATTGAGCCCTACTGCCAATTCTGAGATAAACTTTGGTCTAACTCCTCAGGGAAAGCTCGTACTTGAAAATTGAATGTGTTTTGTGGTTTTCAGACCGTGGGGAACATGAATATGTGTTTCTACTGCAAATCTGAGCTCAGTGTCAAAAGTTACCTTTTTGGCTGAATTGAGCCCTTCTGCCAATTCTGAGATACACTTTGGTCTAACTCCTCAGGGAAAGCTCGTACTTGAAAATTGAATGTGCTTTTGCTCTTTTTTAGACCGTGGGGAACAGGAATATGTGTTTCTTCTGCAAATCTGAGCTCTGTGTCAAACGTTACGTTTTCTGGTTGAATTGAGGCCTACTGCCAATTCTGAGATGCACTTTGGCCTAATTCCTCAGGGATCTCTCGTACTTGAAAATTGAATGTGTTTTGTGGTTTTCAGACCATGGGGAACATGAATATGTGTTTCTACTGCAAATCTGAGCTCAGTGTCAAAAGTTACCTTTTTGGCTGAATTGAGCCCTTCTGCCAATTCTGAGATACACTTTGGTCTAACTCCTCAGGGAAAGCTCGTACTTGAAAATTGAATGTGTTTTGTGGTTTTCAGACCGTGGGGAACATTAATATGTGTTTCTTCTGCAAATCTGAGCTCTGTGTCAAAAGTTAAGTTTTCTGGTTGAATTGAGCCCTACTGCCAATTCTGAGATAAACTTTGGTCTAATTCCTCAGGGAAAACTCTTACTTGAAAATTGAATGTATTTTTGCTCTTTTTTAGACCGTGGGGAATATGAATATGTGTTTCTACTGCAAATCTGAGCTCAGTGTCAAAAGTTACCTTTTTGGCTGAATTGTGCCCTACTGCCAATTCTGAGATACACTTTGGTCTAACACCTCAGGGATCTCTAGTACTTGAAAATTGAATGTGTTTTGTGGTTTTCAGACCGTGGGGAACATGAATATGTGTTTCTACTGCAAATCTGAGCTCAGTGTCAAAAGTTACCTTTTTGGCTGAATTGAGCCCTTCTGCCAATTCTGAGATACACTTTGGTCTAACTCCTCAGGGAAAGCTCGTACTTGAAAATTGAATGTGCTTTTGCTCTTTTTTAGACCGTGGGGAACAGGAATATGTGTTTCTTCTGCAAATCTGAGCTCTGTGTCAAACGTTACGTTTTCTGGTTGAATTGAGGCCTACTGCCAATTCTGAGATGCACTTTGGCCTAATTCCACAGGGATCTCTCGTACTTGAAAATTGAATGTGTTTTGTGGTTTTCAGACCATGGGGAACATGAATATGTGTTTGTACTGCAAATCTGAGCTCAGTGTCAAAAGTTACCTTTTTGACTGAATTGAGCCCTTCTGCCAATTCTGAGATACACTTTGGTCTAACTCCTCAGGGAAAGCTCGTACTTGAAAATTGAATGTGTTTTTGCGCTTTTCAGACTGTGGGGAACATGAATATGTGTTTCTTCTGCAAATCTGAGCTCAGTGTCAAAAGTTACCTTTTTGGCTGAATTGTGCCCTACTGCCAATTCTGAGATACACTTTGGTCTAACACCTCAGGGATCTCTCGTACTTGAAAATTGAATGTGTTTTGTGGTTTTCAGACCGTGGGGAACATGAATATGTGTTTCTACTGCAAATCTGAGCTCAGTGTCAAAAGTTACCTTTTTGGCTGAATTGAGCCCTTCTGCCAATACTGAGATACACTTTGGTCTAACTCCTCAGGGAAAGCTCGTACTTGAAAATTGAATGTGCTTTTGCTCTTTTTTAGACCGTGGGGAACAGGAATATGTGTTTCTTCTGCAAATCTGAGCTCTGTGTCAAACGTTACGTTTTCTGGTTGAATTGAGGCCTACTGCCAATTCTGAGATGCACTTTGGCCTAATTCCTCAGGGATCTCTCGTACTTGAAAATTGAATGTGTTTTGTGGTTTTCAGACCATGGGGAACATGAATATGTGTTTCTACTGCAAATCTGAGCTCAGTGTCAAAAGTTACCTTTTTGGCTGAATTGAGCCCTTCTGCCAATTCTGAGATACACTTTGGTCTAACTCCTCAGGGAAAGCTCGTACTTGAAAATTGAATGTGTTTTTGCTCTTTTTTAGACCGTGGGGAACATGAATATGTGTTTCTTCTGCAAATCTGAGCTCAGTGTCAAAAGTTACCTTTTTCGCTGAATTGTGCCCTACTGCCAATTCTGAGATACACTTTGGTCTAACTCCTCAGGGAAAGCTCGTACTTGAAAATTGATTGTGCTTTTGCTCTTTTTTAGACCGTGGGGAACAGGAATATGTGTTTCTTCTGCAAATCTGAGCTCTGTGTCAAACGTTACGTTTTCTGGTTGAATTGAGGCCTACTGCCAATTCTGAGATGCACTTTGGCCTAATTCCTCAGGGATCTCTCGTACTTGAAAATTGAATGTGTTTTGTGGTTTTCAGACCACTGGGAACATGAATATGTGTTTCTACTGCAAATCTGAGCTCAGTGTCAAAAGTTACCTTTTTGGCTGAATTGAGCCCTTCTGCCAATTCTGAGATACACTTTGGTCTAACTCCTCAGGGAAAGCTCGTACTTGAAAATTGAATGTGTTTTTGCGCTTTTCAGACTGTGGGGAACATGAATATGTGTTTCTTCTGCAAATCTGAGCTCTGTGTCAAAAGTAAAGTTTTCTGGTTGAATTGTGCCCTACTGCCAATTCTGAGATACACTTTGGTCTAACACCTCAGGGATCTCTCGTACTTGAAAATTGAATGTGTTTTGTGGTTTTCAGACCGTGGGGAACATGAATATGTGTTTCTACTGCAAATCTGAGCTCAGTGTCAAAAGTTACCTTTTTGGCTGAATTGAGCCCTTCTGCCAATACTGAGATACACTTTGGTCTAACTCCTCAGGGAAAGCTCGTACTTGAAAATTGAATGTGCTTTTGCTCTTTTTTAGACCGTGGGGAACAGGAATATGTGTTTCTTCTGCAAATCTGAGCTCTGTGTCAAACGTTACGTTTTCTGGTTGAATTGAGGCCTACTGCCAATTCTGAGATGCACTTTGGCCTAATTCCTCAGGGATCTCTCGTACTTGAAAATTGAATGTGTTTTGTGGTTTTCAGACCATGGGGAACATGAATATGTGTTTCTACTGCAAATCTGAGCTCAGTGTCAAAAGTTACCTTTTTGGCTGAATTGAGCCCTTCTGCCAATACTGAGATACACTTTGGTCTAACTCCTCAGGGAAAGCTCGTACTTGAAAATTGAATGTGCTTTTGCTCTTTTTTAGACCGTGGGGAACAGGAATATGTGTTTCTTCTGCAAATCTGAGCTCAGTGTCAAAAGTTACCTTTTTGGCTGAATTGTGCCCTACTGCCAATTCTGAGATACACTTTGGTCTAACTCCTCAGGGAAAGCTCGTACTTGAAAATTGATTGTGCTTTTGCTCTTTTTTAGACCGTGGGGAACAGGAATATGTGTTTCTTCTGCAAATCTGAGCTCTGTGTCAAACGTTACGTTTTCTGGTTGAATTGAGGCCTACTGCCAATTCTGAGATGCACTTTGGCCTAATTCCTCAGGGATCTCTCGTACTTGAAAATTGAATGTGTTTTGTGGTTTTCAGACCACGGGGAACATGAATATGTGTTTCTACTGCAAATCTGAGCTCAGTGTCAAAAGTTACCTTTTTGGCTGAATTGAGCCCTTCTGCCAATTCTGAGATACACTTTGGTCTAACTCCTCAGGGAAAGCTCGTACTTGAAAATTGAATGTGTTTTTGCGCTTTTCAGACTGTGGGAACATGAATATGTGTTTCTTCTGCAAATCTGAGCTCTGTGTCAAAAGTTACGTTTTCTGGTTGAATTGTGCCCTACTGCCAATTCTGAGATACACTTTGGTCTAACTCCTCAGGGAAAGCTCGTACTTGAAAATTGAATGTGTTTTTGCGCTTTTCAGACTGTGGGGAACATGAATATGTGTTTCTTCTGCAAATCTGAGCTCAGTGTCAAAAGTTACCTTTTTGGCTGAATTGAGCCCTTCTGCCAATTCTGAGATACACTTTGGTCTAACTCCTCAGGGAAAGCTCGTACTTGAAAATTGAATGTGTTTTTGCGCTTTTCAGACTGTGGGGAACATGAATATGTGTTTCTTCTGCAAATCTGAGCTCAGTGTCAAAAGTTACCTTTTTGGCTGAATTGTGCCCTACTGCCAATTCTGAGATACACTTTGGTCTAACACCTCAGGGATCTCTCGTACTTGAAAATTGAATGTGTTTTGTGGTTTTCAGACCGTGGGGAACATGAATATGTGTTTCTACTGCAAATCTGAGCTCAGTGTCAAAAGTTACCTTTTTGGCTGAATTGAGCCCTTCTGCCAATACTGAGATACACTTTGGTCTAACTCCTCAGGGAAAGCTCGTACTTGAAAATTGAATGTGCTTTTGCTCTTTTTTAGACCGTGGGGAACAGGAATATGTGTTTCTTCTGCAAATCTGAGCTCTGTGTCAAACGTTACGTTTTCTGGTTGAATTGAGGCCTACTGCCAATTCTGAGATGCACTTTGGCCTAATTCCTCAGGGATCTCTCGTACTTGAAAATTGAATGTGTTTTGTGGTTTTCAGACCATGGGGAACATGAATATGTGTTTCTACTGCAAATCTGAGCTCAGTGTCAAAAGTTACCTTTTTGGCTGAATTGAGCCCTTCTGCCAATTCTGAGATACACTTTGGTCTAACTCCTCAGGGAAAGCTCGTACTTGAAAATTGAATGTGTTTTTGCTCTTTTTTAGACCGTGGGGAACATGAATATGTGTTTCTTCTGCAAATCTGAGCTCAGTGTCAAACGTTACCTTTTTGGCTGAATTGTGCCCTACTGCCAATTCTGAGATACACTTTGGTCTAACTCCTCAGGGAAAGCTCGTACTTGAAAATTGATTGTGCTTTTGCTCTTTTTTAGACCGTGGGGAACAGGAATATGTGTTTCTTCTGCAAATCTGAGCTCTGTGTCAAACGTTACGTTTTCTGGTTGAATTGAGGCCTACTGCCAATTCTGAGATGCACTTTGGCCTAATTCCTCAGGGATCTCTCGTACTTGAAAATTGAATGTGTTTTGTGGTTTTCAGACCATGGGGAACATGAATATGTGTTTCTACTGCAAATCTGAGCTCAGTGTCAAAAGTTACCTTTTTGGCTGAATTGAGCCCTTCTGCCAATTCTGAGATACACTTTGGTCTAACTCCTCAGGGAAAGCTCGTACTTGAAAATTGAATGTGTTTTTGCTCTTTTTTAGACCGTGGGGAACATGAATATGTGTTTCTTCTGCAAATCTGAGCTCAGTGTCAAACGTTACCTTTTTGGCTGAATTGTGCCCTACTGCCAATTCTGAGATACACTTTGGTCTAACTCCTCAGGGAAAGCTCGTACTTGAAAATTGATTGTGCTTTTGCTCTTTTTTAGACCGTGGGGAACAGGAATATGTGTTTCTTCTGCAAATCTGAGCTCTGTGTCAAACGTTACGTTTTCTGGTTGAATTGAGGCCTACTGCCAATTCTGAGATGCACTTTGGCCTAATTCCTCAGGGATCTCTCGTACTTGAAAATTGAATGTGTTTTGTGGTTTTCAGACCACGGGGAACATGAATATGTGTTTCTACTGCAAATCTGAGCTCAGTGTCAAAAGTTACCTTTTTGGCTGAATTGAGCCCTTCTGCCAATTCTGAGATACACTTTGGTCTAACTCCTCAGGGAAAGCTCGTACTTGAAAATTGAATGTGTTTTTGCGCTTTTCAGACTGTGGGAACATGAATATGTGTTTCTTCTGCAAATCTGAGCTCTGTGTCAAAAGTTACGTTTTCTGGTTGAATTGTGCCCTACTGCCAATTCTGAGATACACTTTGGTCTAACTCCTCAGGGAAAGCTCGTACTTGAAAATTGAATGTGTTTTTGCGCTTTTCAGACTGTGGGGAACATGAATATGTGTTTCTTCTGCAAATCTGAGCTCAGTGTCAAAAGTTACCTTTTTGGCTGAATTGAGCCCTTCTGCCAATTCTGAGATACACTTTGGTCTAACTCCTCAGGGAAAGCTCGTACTTGAAAATTGAATGTGTTTTTGCGCTTTTCAGACTGTGGGGAACATGAATATGTGTTTCTTCTGCAAATCTGAGCTCAGTGTCAAAAGTTACCTTTTTGGCTGAATTGTGCCCTACTGCCAATTCTGAGATACACTTTGGTCTAACACCTCAGGGATCTCTCGTACTTGAAAATTGAATGTGTTTTGTGGTTTTCAGACCGTGGGGAACATGAATATGTGTTTCTACTGCAAATCTGAGCTCAGTGTCAAAAGTTACCTTTTTGGCTGAATTGAGCCCTTCTGCCAATACTGAGATACACTTTGGTCTAACTCCTCAGGGAAAGCTCGTACTTGAAAATTGAATGTGCTTTTGCTCTTTTTTAGACCGTGGGGAACAGGAATATGTGTTTCTTCTGCAAATCTGAGCTCTGTGTCAAACGTTACGTTTTCTGGTTGAATTGAGGCCTACTGCCAATTCTGAGATGCACTTTGGCCTAATTCCTCAGGGATCTCTCGTACTTGAAAATTGAATGTGTTTTGTGGTTTTCAGACCATGGGGAACATGAATATGTGTTTCTACTGCAAATCTGAGCTCAGTGTCAAAAGTTACCTTTTTGGCTGAATTGAGCCCTTCTGCCAATTCTGAGATACACTTTGGTCTAACTCCTCAGGGAAAGCTCGTACTTGAAAATTGAATGTGTTTTTGCTCTTTTTTAGACCGTGGGGAACATGAATATGTGTTTCTTCTGCAAATCTGAGCTCAGTGTCAAACGTTACCTTTTTGGCTGAATTGTGCCCTACTGCCAATTCTGAGATACACTTTGGTCTAACTCCTCAGGGAAAGCTCGTACTTGAAAATTGATTGTGCTTTTGCTCTTTTTTAGACCGTGGGGAACAGGAATATGTGTTTCTTCTGCAAATCTGAGCTCTGTGTCAAACGTTACGTTTTCTGGTTGAATTGAGGCCTACTGCCAATTCTGAGATGCACTTTGGCCTAATTCCTCAGGGATCTCTCGTACTTGAAAATTGAATGTGTTTTGTGGTTTTCAGACCACGGGGAACATGAATATGTGTTTCTACTGCAAATCTGAGCTCAGTGTCAAAAGTTACCTTTTTGGCTGAATTGAGCCCTTCTGCCAATTCTGAGATACACTTTGGTCTAACTCCTCAGGGAAAGCTCGTACTTGAAAATTGAATGTGTTTTTGCGCTTTTCAGACTGTGGGGAACATGAATATGTGTTTCTTCTGCAAATCTGAGCTCTGTGTCAAAAGTTAAGTTTTCTGGTTGAATTGTGCCCTACTGCCAATTCTGAGATACACTTTGGTCTAACTCCTCAGGGAAAGCTCGTACTTGAAAATTGAATGTGTTTTTGCGCTTTTCAGACTGTGGGGAACATGAATATGTGTTTCTTCTGCAAATCTGAGCTCAGTGTCAAAAGTTACCTTTTTGGCTGAATTGTGCCCTACTGCCAATTCTGAGATACACTTTGGTCTAACACCTCAGGGATCTCTCGTACTTGAAAATTGAATGTGTTTTGTGGTTTTCAGACCGTGGGGAACATGAATATGTGTTTCTACTGCAAATCTGAGCTCAGTGTCAAAAGTTACCTTTTTGGCTGAATTGAGCCCTTCTGCCAATACTGAGATACACTTTGGTCTAACTCCTCAGGGAAAGCTCGTACTTGAAAATTGAATGTGCTTTTGCTCTTTTTTAGACCGTGGGGAACAGGAATATGTGTTTCTTCTGCAAATCTGAGCTCTGTGTCAAACGTTACGTTTTCTGGTTGAATTGAGGCCTACTGCCAATTCTGAGATGCACTTTGGCCTAATTCCTCAGGGATCTCTCGTACTTGAAAATTGAATGTGTTTTGTGGTTTTCAGACCATGGGGAACATGAATATGTGTTTCTACTGCAAATCTGAGCTCAGTGTCAAAAGTTACCTTTTTGGCTGAATTGTGCCCTACTGCCAATTCTGAGATACACTTTGGTCTAACACCTCAGGGATCTCTCGTACTTGAAAATTGAATGTGTTTTGTGGTTTTCAGACCGTGGGGAACATGAATATGTGTTTCTACTGCAAATCTGAGCTCAGTGTCAAAAGTTACCTTTTTGGCTGAATTGAGCCCTTCTGCCAATACTGAGATACACTTTGGTCTAACTCCTCAGGGAAAGCTCGTACTTGAAAATTGATTGTGCTTTTGCTCTTTTTTAGACCGTGGGGAACAGGAATATATGTTTCTTCTGCAAATCTGAGCTCTGTGTCAAACGTTACGTTTTCTGGTTGAATTGAGGCCTACTGCCAATTCTGAGATGCACTTTGGCCTAATTCCTCAGGGATCTCTCGTACTTGAAAATTGAATGTGTTTTGTGGTTTTCAGACCACGGGGAACATGAATATGTGTTTCTACTGCAAATCTGAGCTCAGTGTCAAAAGTTACCTTTTTGGCTGAATTGAGCCCTTCTGCCAATTCTGAGATACACTTTGGTCTAACTCCTCAGGGAAAGCTCGTACTTGAAAATTGAATGTGTTTTTGCGCTTTTCAGACTGTGGGAACATGAATATGTGTTTCTTCTGCAAATCTGAGCTCTGTGTCAAAAGTTAAGTTTTCTGGTTGAATTGTGCCCTACTGCCAATTCTGAGATACACTTTGGTCTAACTCCTCAGGGAAAGCTCGTACTTGAAAATTGAATGTGTTTTTGCGCTTTTCAGACTGTGGGGAACATGAATATGTGTTTCTTCTGCAAATCTGAGCTCAGTGTCAAAAGTTACCTTTTTGGCTGAATTGTGCCCTACTGCCAATTCTGAGATACACTTTGGTCTAACACCTCAGGGATCTCTCGTACTTGAAAATTGAATGTGTTTTGTGGTTTTCAGACCGTGGGGAACATGAATATGTGTTTCTACTGCAAATCTGAGCTCAGTGTCAAAAGTTACCTTTTTGGCTGAATTGAGCCCTTCTGCCAATACTGAGATACACTTTGGTCTAACTCCTCAGGGAAAGCTCGTACTTGAAAATTGAATGTGCTTTTGCTCTTTTTTAGACCGTGGGGAACAGGAATATGTGTTTCTTCTGCAAATCTGAGCTCTGTGTCAAACGTTACGTTTTCTGGTTGAATTGAGGCCTACTGCCAATTCTGAGATGCACTTTGGCCTAATTCCTCAGGGATCTCTCGTACTTGAAAATTGAATGTGTTTTGTGGTTTTCAGACCATGGGGAACATGAATATGTGTTTCTACTGCAAATCTGAGCTCAGTGTCAAAAGTTACCTTTTTGGCTGAATTGAGCCCTTCTGCCAATTCTGAGATACACTTTGGTCTAACTCCTCAGGGAAAGCTCGTACTTGAAAATTGAATGTGCTTTTGCTCTTTTTTAGACCGTGGGGAACAGGAATATGTGTTTCTTCTGCAAATCTGAGCTCTGTGTCAAACGTTACGTTTTCTGGTTGAATTGAGGCCTACTGCCAATTCTGAGATGCACTTTGGCCTAATTCCTCAGGGATCTCTCGTACTTGAAAATTGAATGTGTTTTGTGGTTTTCAGACCATGGGGAACATGAATATGTGTTTCTACTGCAAATCTGAGCTCAGTGTCAAAAGTTACCTTTTTGGCTGAATTGAGCCCTTCTGCCAATACTGAGATACACTTTGGTCTAACTCCTCAGGGAAAGCTCGTACTTGAAAATTGATTGTGCTTTTGCTCTTTTTTAGACCGTGGGGAACAGGAATATGTGTTTCTTCTGCAAATCTGAGCTCTGTGTCAAACGTTACGTTTTCTGGTTGAATTGAGGCCTACTGCCAATTCTGAGATGCACTTTGGCCTAATTCCTCAGGGATCTCTCGTACTTGAAAATTGAATGTGTTTTGTGGTTTTCAGACCACGGGGAACATGAATATGTGTTTCTACTGCAAATCTGAGCTCAGTGTCAAAAGTTACCTTTTTGGCTGAATTGAGCCCTTCTGCCAATTCTGAGATACACTTTGGTCTAACTCCTCAGGGAAAGCTCGTACTTGAAAATTGAATGTGTTTTTGCGCTTTTCAGACTGTGGGAACATGAATATGTGTTTCTTCTGCAAATCTGAGCTCTGTGTCAAAAGTTACGTTTTCTGGTTGAATTGTGCCCTACTGCCAATTCTGAGATACACTTTGGTCTAACTCCTCAGGGAAAGCTCGTACTTGAAAATTGAATGTGTTTTTGCGCTTTTCAGACTGTGGGGAACATGAATATGTGTTTCTTCTGCAAATCTGAGCTCAGTGTCAAAAGTTACCTTTTTGGCTGAATTGAGCCCTTCTGCCAATTCTGAGATACACTTTGGTCTAACTCCTCAGGGAAAGCTCGTACTTGAAAATTGAATGTGTTTTTGCGCTTTTCAGACTGTGGGGAACATGAATATGTGTTTCTTCTGCAAATCTGAGCTCAGTGTCAAAAGTTACCTTTTTGGCTGAATTGTGCCCTACTGCCAATTCTGAGATACACTTTGGTCTAACACCTCAGGGATCTCTCGTACTTGAAAATTGAATGTGTTTTGTGGTTTTCAGACCGTGGGGAACATGAATATGTGTTTCTACTGCAAATCTGAGCTCAGTGTCAAAAGTTACCTTTTTGGCTGAATTGAGCCCTTCTGCCAATACTGAGATACACTTTGGTCTAACTCCTCAGGGAAAGCTCGTACTTGAAAATTGAATGTGCTTTTGCTCTTTTTTAGACCGTGGGGAACAGGAATATGTGTTTCTTCTGCAAATCTGAGCTCTGTGTCAAACGTTACGTTTTCTGGTTGAATTGAGGCCTACTGCCAATTCTGAGATGCACTTTGGCCTAATTCCTCAGGGATCTCTCGTACTTGAAAATTGAATGTGTTTTGTGGTTTTCAGACCATGGGGAACATGAATATGTGTTTCTACTGCAAATCTGAGCTCAGTGTCAAAAGTTACCTTTTTGGCTGAATTGAGCCCTTCTGCCAATTCTGAGATACACTTTGGTCTAACTCCTCAGGGAAAGCTCGTACTTGAAAATTGAATGTGTTTTTGCTCTTTTTTAGACCGTGGGGAACATGAATATGTGTTTCTTCTGCAAATCTGAGCTCAGTGTCAAAAGTTACCTTTTTGGCTGAATTGAGCCCTTCTGCCAATTCTGAGATACACTTTGGTCTAACTCCTCAGGGAAAGCTCGTACTTGAAAATTGAATGTGTTTTTGCGCTTTTCAGACTGTGGGGAACATGAATATGTGTTTCTTCTGCAAATCTGAGCTCTGTGTCAAAAGTTAAGTTTTCTGGTTGAATTGTGCCCTACTGCCAATTCTGAGATACACTTTGGTCTAACTCCTCAGGGAAAGCTCGTACTTGAAAATTGAATGTGTTTTGTGGTTTTCAGACCGTGGGGAACATGAATATGTGTTTCTTCTGCAAATCTGAGCTCAGTGTCAAAAGTTACCTTTTTGGCTGAATTGTGCCCTACTGCCAATTCTGAGATACACTTTGGTCTAACACCTCAGGGATCTCTCGTACTTGAAAATTGAATGTGTTTTGTGGTTTTCAGACCGTGGGGAACATGAATATGTGTTTCTACTGCAAATCTGAGCTCAGTGTCAAAAGTTACCTTTTTGGCTGAATTGAGCCCTTCTGCCAATACTGAGATACACTTTGGTCTAACTCCTCAGGGAAAGCTCGTACTTGAAAATTGAATGTGCTTTTGCTCTTTTTTAGACCGTGGGGAACAGGAATATGTGTTTCTTCTGCAAATCTGAGCTCTGTGTCAAACGTTACGTTTTCTGGTTGAATTGAGGCCTACTGCCAATTCTGAGATGCACTTTGGCCTAATTCCTCAGGGATCTCTCGTACTTGAAAATTGAATGTGTTTTGTGGTTTTCAGACCATGGGGAACATGAATATGTGTTTCTACTGCAAATCTGAGCTCAGTGTCAAAAGTTACCTTTTTGGCTGAATTGAGCCCTTCTGCCAATTCTGAGATACACTTTGGTCTAACTCCTCAGGGAAAGCTCGTACTTGAAAATTGAATGTGTTTTTGCTCTTTTTTAGACCGTGGGGAACATGAATATGTGTTTCTTCTGCAAATCTGAGCTCAGTGTCAAAAGTTACCTTTTTGGCTGAATTGTGCCCTACTGCCAATTCTGAGATATACTTTGGTCTAACTCCTCAGGGAAAGCTCGTACTTGAAAATTGATTGTGCTTTTGCTCTTTTTTAGACCGTGGGGAACAGGAATATGTGTTTCTTCTGCAAATCTGAGCTCTGTGTCAAACGTTACGTTTTCTGGTTGAATTGAGGCCTACTGCCAATTCTGAGATGCACTTTGGCCTAATTCCTCAGGGATCTCTCGTACTTGAAAATTGAATGTGTTTTGTGGTTTTCAGACCACGGGGAACATGAATATGTGTTTCTACTGCAAATCTGAGCTCAGTGTCAAAAGTTACCTTTTTGGCTGAATTGAGCCCTTCTGCCAATTCTGAGATACACTTTGGTCTAACTCCTCAGGGAAAGCTCGTACTTGAAAATTGAATGTGTTTTTGCGCTTTTCAGACTGTGGGGAACATGAATATGTGTTTCTTCTGCAAATCTGAGCTCTGTGTCAAAAGTTAAGTTTTCTGGTTGAATTGTGCCCTACTGCCAATTCTGAGATACACTTTGGTCTAACTCCTCAGGGAAAGCTCGTACTTGAAAATTGAATGTGTTTTTGCGCTTTTCAGACTGTGGGGAACATGAATATGTGTTTCTTCTGCAAATCTGAGCTCAGTGTCAAAAGTTACCTTTTTGGCTGAATTGTGCCCTACTGCCAATTCTGAGATACACTTTGGTCTAACACCTCAGGGATCTCTCGTACTTGAAAATTGAATGTGTTTTGTGGTTTTCAGACCGTGGGGAACATGAATATGTGTTTCTACTGCAAATCTGAGCTCAGTGTCAAAAGTTACCTTTTTGGCTGAATTGAGCCCTTCTGCCAATACTGAGATACACTTTGGTCTAACTCCTCAGGGAAAGCTCGTACTTGAAAATTGAATGTGCTTTTGCTCTTTTTTAGACCGTGGGGAACAGGAATATGTGTTTCTTCTGCAAATCTGAGCTCTGTGTCAAACGTTACGTTTTCTGGTTGAATTGAGGCCTACTGCCAATTCTGAGATGCACTTTGGCCTAATTCCTCAGGGATCTCTCGTACTTGAAAATTGAATGTGTTTTGTGGTTTTCAGACCATGGGGAACATGAATATGTGTTTCTACTGCAAATCTGAGCTCAGTGTCAAAAGTTACCTTTTTGGCTGAATTGAGCCCTTCTGCCAATACTGAGATACACTTTGGTCTAACTCCTCAGGGAAAGCTCGTACTTGAAAATTGAATGTGCTTTTGCTCTTTTTTAGACCGTGGGGAACAGGAATATGTGTTTCTTCTGCAAATCTGAGCTCAGTGTCAAAAGTTACCTTTTTGGCTGAATTGTGCCCTACTGCCAATTCTGAGATACACTTTGGTCTAACTCCTCAGGGAAAGCTCGTACTTGAAAATTGATTGTGCTTTTGCTCTTTTTTAGACCGTGGGGAACAGGAATATATGTTTCTTCTGCAAATCTGAGCTCTGTGTCAAACGTTACGTTTTCTGGTTGAATTGAGGCCTACTGCCAATTCTGAGATGCACTTTGGCCTAATTCCTCAGGGATCTCTCGTACTTGAAAATTGAATGTGTTTTGTGGTTTTCAGACCACGGGGAACATGAATATGTGTTTCTACTGCAAATCTGAGCTCAGTGTCAAAAGTTACCTTTTTGGCTGAATTGAGCCCTTCTGCCAATTCTGAGATACACTTTGGTCTAACTCCTCAGGGAAAGCTCGTACTTGAAAATTGAATGTGTTTTTGCGCTTTTCAGACTGTGGGAACATGAATATGTGTTTCTTCTGCAAATCTGAGCTCTGTGTCAAAAGTTAAGTTTTCTGGTTGAATTATGCCCTACTGCCAATTCTGAGATACACTTTGGTCTAACACCTCAGGGATCTCTCGTACTTGAAAATTGAATGTGTTTTGTGGTTTTCAGACCGTGGGGAACATGAATATGTGTTTCTACTGCAAATCTGAGCTCAGTGTCAAAAGTTACCTTTTTGGCTGAATTGAGCCCTTCTGCCAATACTGAGATACACTTTGGTCTAACTCCTCAGGGAAAGCTCGTACTTGAAAATTGAATGTGCTTTTGCTCTTTTTTAGACCGTGGGGAACAGGAATATGTGTTTCTTCTGCAAATCTGAGCTCTGTGTCAAACGTTACGTTTTCTGGTTGAATTGAGGCCTACTGCCAATTCTGAGATGCACTTTGGCCTAATTCCTCAGGGATCTCTCGTACTTGAAAATTGAATGTGTTTTGTGGTTTTCAGACCATGGGGAACATGAATATGTGTTTCTACTGCAAATCTGAGCTCAGTGTCAAAAGTTACCTTTTTGGCTGAATTGAGCCCTTCTGCCAATTCTGAGATACACTTTGGTCTAACTCCTCAGGGAAAGCTCGTACTTGAAAATTGAATGTGTTTTTGCGCTTTTCAGACTGTGGGGAACATGAATATGTGTTTCTTCTGCAAATCTGAGCTCAGTGTCAAAAGTTACCTTTTTGGCTGAATTGAGCCCTTCTGCCAATTCTGAGATACACTTTGGTCTAACTCCTCAGGGAAAGCTCGTACTTGAAAATTGAATGTGCTTTTGCTCTTTTTTAGACCGTGGGGAACAGGAATATGTGTTTCTTCTGCAAATCTGAGCTCTGTGTCAAACGTTACGTTTTCTGGTTGAATTGAGGCCTACTGCCAATTCTGAGATGCACTTTGGCCTAATTCCTCAGGGATCTCTCGTACTTGAAAATTGAATGTGTTTTGTGGTTTTCAGACCACGGGGAACATGAATATGTGTTTCTACTGCAAATCTGAGCTCAGTGTCAAAAGTTACCTTTTTGGCTGAATTGAGCCCTTCTGCCAATTCTGAGATACACTTTGGTCTAACTCCTCAGGGAAAGCTCGTACTTGAAAATTGAATGTGTTTTTGCGCTTTTCAGACTGTGGGGAACATGAATATGTGTTTCTTCTGCAAATCTGAGCTCTGTGTCAAAAGTTAAGTTTTCTGGTTGAATTGTGCCCTACTGCCAATTCTGAGATACACTTTGGTCTAACTCCTCAGGGAAAGCTCGTACTTAGAAATTGAATGTGTTTTTGGATTTTTAGACCATGGGGATCATGAATATGTGTTGCTTCTGTAAATCTGAGCTCTGTGTCTAAAGATTTTTCTGGCTGAATTGAATTCAGTTCTGAAATACAGTCTGCACTTTGGTCTAACTCCTCAGGGAAAGCTCGTACTTGAAAATTGAATGTGTTTTTGCGCTTTTCAGACTGTGGTTAACATTAATATGTGTTTCTTCTGCAAATCTGAGCTCCGTGTCAAAAGTTAAGTTTTCTGGTTGAATTGAGCCCTACTGCCAATTCTGAGATACACTTTGGTCTAACTCCTCAGGGAAAGCTCGTACTTGAAAATTGAATGTGTTTTTGCGCTTTTCAGACTGTGGTTAACAGGATAATGTGTTTCTTCTGCAAATCTGAGCTCTGTGTCAAAAGTTAAGTTTTCTGGTTGAATTGAGCCCTACTGCCAATTCTGAGATACATTTTGGTCTAACTCCTCAGGGAAAGCTCGTACTTGAAAATTGAATGTGTTTTTGGCTTTTTGGAGCGTGGGGATCATGAATATGTGTTGCTTCTGTAAATCTGAGCTCTGTGTCTAAAGTTTTTTCTGGCTGAATTGAATCCAGTTCTGAAATACAGTCTACACTTTGGTCTAACTCCTCAGGGAAAGCTCGTACTTGAAAATTGAATGTGTTTTTGCGCTTTTCAGACTGTGGTTAACATTAATACGTGTTTCTTCTGCAAATCTGAGCTCTGTGTCAAAAGTTACATTTTCTGGCTGAATTGAGCCCTACTGCCAATTCTGAGATGAACTTTGGTCTAACTCCTCAGGGAAAACTCGAACATTGAATGTATTTTTGCCCTTTTTGAGACCGTGGGGAACATGAATATGTGTTTCTTCTGCAAATCTGAGCTCTGTGTCAAAAGTTAAGTTTTCTGGTTGAATTGAGCCCTACTGCCAATTCTGAGATAAACTTTGGTCTAACTCCTCAGGGAAAGCTCGTACTTGAAAATTGAATGTGTTTTGTGGTTTTCAGACCGTGGGGAACATGAATATGTGTTTCTACTGCAAATCTGAGCTCAGTGTCAAAAGTTACCTTTTTGGCTGAATTGAGCCCTTCTGCCAATTCTGAGATACACTTTGGTCTAACTCCTCAGGGAAAGCTCGTACTTGAAAGTTGAATGTGCTTTTGCTCTTTTTTAGACCGTGGGGAACAGGAATATGTGTTTCTTCTGCAAATCTGAGCTCACTGTCAAAAGTTACCTTTTTGGCTGAATTGTGCCCTACTGCCAATTGTGAGATACACTTTGGTCTAACACCTCAGGGATCTCTCGTACTTGAAAGTTGAATGTGTTTTGTGGTTTTCAGACCACGGGGAACATGAATATGTGTTTCTACTGCAAATCTGAGCTCAGTGTCAAAAGTTACCTTTTTGGCTGAATTGAGCCCTTCTGCCAATTCTGAGATACACTTTGGTCTAACTCCTCAGGGAAAGCTCGTACTTGAAAATTGAATGTGTTTTTGCGCTTTTCAGACTGTGGGGAACATGAATATGTGTTTCTTCTGCAAATCTGAGCTCTGTGTCAAAAGTTAAGTTTTCTGGTTGAATTGTGCCCTACTGCCAATTCTGAGATACACTTTGGTCTAACTCCTCAGGGAAAGCTCGTACTTAGAAATTGAATGTGTTTTTGGATTTTTAGACCATGGGGATCATGAATATGTGTTGCTTCTGTAAATCTGAGCTCTGTGTCTAAAGATTTTTCTGGCTGAATTGAATTCAGTTCTGAAATACAGTCTGCACTTTGGTCTAACTCCTCAGGGAAAGCTCGTACTTGAAAATTGAATGTGTTTTTGCGCTTTTCAGACTGTGGTTAACATTAATATGTGTTTCTTCTGCAAATCTGAGCTCCGTGTCAAAAGTTAAGTTTTCTGGTTGAATTGAGCCCTACTGCCAATTCTGAGATACACTTTGGTCTAACTCCTCAGGGAAAGCTCGTACTTGAAAATTGAATGTGTTTTTGCGCTTTTCAGACTGTGGTTAACAGGATAATGTGTTTCTTCTGCAAATCTGAGCTCTGTGTCAAAAGTTAAGTTTTCTGGTTGAATTGAGCCCTACTGCCAATTCTGAGATACATTTTGGTCTAACTCCTCAGGGAAAGCTCGTACTTGAAAATTGAATGTGTTTTTGGCTTTTTGGAGCGTGGGGATCATGAATATGTGTTGCTTTTGTAAATCTGAGCTCTGTGTCTAAAGTTTTTTCTGGCTGAATTGAATCCAGTTCTGAAATACAGTCTACACTTTGGTATAACTCCTCAGGGAAAGCTCGTACTTGAAAATTGAATGTGTTTTTGCGCTTTTCAGACTGTGGTTAACATTAATACGTGTTTCTTCTGCAAATCTGAGCTCTGTGTCAAAAGTTACATTTTCTGGCTGAATTGAGCCCTACTGCCAATTCTGAGATGAACTTTGGTCTAACTCCTCAGGGAAAACTCGAACATTGAATGTATTTTTGCCCTTTTTGAGACCGTGGGGAACATGAATATGTGTTTCTTCTGCAAATCTGAGCTCTGTGTCAAAAGTTAAGTTTTCTGGTTGAATTGAGCCCTACTGCCAATTCTGAGATAAACTTTGGTCTAACTCCTCAGGGAAAGCTCGTACTTGAAAATTGAATGTGTTTTGTGGTTTTCAGACCGTGGGGAACATGAATATGTGTTTCTACTGCAAATCTGAGCTCAGTGTCAAAAGTTACCTTTTTGGCTGAATTGAGCCCTTCTGCCAATTCTGAGATACACTTTGGTCTAACTCCTCAGGGAAAGCTCGTACTTGAAAATTGAATGTGTTTTTGCGCTTTTCAGACTGTGGTTAACATGAATATGTGTTTCTTCTGCAAATCTGAGCTCACTGTCAAAAGTTACCTTTTTGGCTGAATTGTGCCCTACTGCCAATTGTGAGATACACTTTGGTCTAACACCTCAGGGATCTCTCGTACTTGAAAGTTGAATGTGCTTTTGCTCTTTTTTAGACCGTGGGGAACAGGAATATGTGTTTCTTCTGCAAATCTGAGCTCTGTGTCAAACGTTACGTTTTCTGGTTGAATTGAGGCCTACTGCCAATTCTGAGATGCACTTTGGCCTAATTCCTCAGGGATCTCTCGTACTTGAAAATTGAATGTGTTTTGTGGTTTTCAGACCATGGGGAACATGAATATGTGTTTCTACTGCAAATCTGAGCTCAGTGTCAAAAGTTACCTTTTTGGCTGAATTGAGCCCTTCTGCCAATTCTGAGATACACTTTGGTCTAACTCCTCAGGGAAAGCTCGTACTTGAAAATTGAATGTGTTTTGTGGTTTTCAGACCGTGGGGAACATTAATATGTGTTTCTTCTGCAAATCTGAGCTCTGTGTCAAAAGTTAAGTTTTCTGGTTGAATTGAGCCCTACTGCCAATTCTGAGATAAACTTTGGTCTAATTCCTCAGGGAAAACTCTTACTTGAAAATTGAATGTATTTTTATTCTTTTTTAGACCGTGGGGAACATGAATATGTGTTTCTACTGCAAATCTGAGCTCAGTGTCAAAAGTTACCTTTTTGGCTGAATTGTGCCCTACTGCCAATTCTGAGATACACTTTGGTCTAACACCTCAGGGATCTCTCGTACTTGAAAATTGAATGTGTTTTGTGGTTTTCAGACCGTGGGGAACATGAATATGTGTTTCTACTGCAAATCTGAGCTCAGTGTCAAAAGTTACCTTTTTGGCTGAGTTGAGCCCTTCTGCCAATTCTGAGATACACTTTGGTCTAACTCCTCAGGGAAAGCCCGTACTTGAAAATTGAATGTGCTTTTGCTCTTTTTTAGACCGTGGGGAACAGGAATATGTGTTTCTTCTGCAAATCTGAGCTCTGTGTCAAACGTTACGTTTTCTGGTTGAATTGAGGCCTACTGCCAATTCTGAGATGCACTTTGGCCTAATTCCACAGGGATCTCTCGTACTGAAAATTGAATGTGTTTTGTGGTTTTCAGACCATGGGGAACATGAATATGTGTTTGTACTGCAAATCTGAGCTCAGTGTCAAAAGTTACCTTTTTGGCTGAATTGAGCCCTTCTGCCAATTCTGAGATACACTTTGGTCTAACTCCTCAGGGAAAGCTCGTACTTGAAAATTGAATGTGTTTTTGCGCTTTTCAGACTGTGGGGAACATGAATATGTGTTTCTTCTGCAAATCTGAGCTCAGTGTCAAAAGTTACCTTTTTGGCTGAATTGTGCCCTACTGCCAATTCTGAGATACACTTTGGTCTAACACCTCAGGGATCTCTCGTACTTGAAAATTGAATGTGTTTTGTGGTTTTCAGACCATGGGGAACATGAATATGTGTTTCTACTGCAAATCTGAGTTCAGTGTCAAAAGTTACCTTTTTGGCTGAATTGAGCCCTTCTGCCAATTCTGAGATACACTTTGGTCTAACTCCTCAGGGAAAGCTCGTACTTGAAAATTGAATGTGTTTTGTGGTTTTCAGACCATGGGGAACATGAATATGTGTTTCTTCTGCAAATCTGAGCTCACTGTCAAAAGTTACCTTTTTGGCTGAATTGAGCCCTTCTGCCAATTCTGAGATACACTTTGGTCTAACTCCTCAGGGAAAGCTCGTACTTGAAAATTGAATGTGCTTTTGCTCTTTTTTAGACCGTGGGGAACAGGAATATGTGTTTCTTCTGCAAATCTGAGCTCTGTGTCAAACGTTACGTTTTCTGGTTGAATTGAGGCCTACTGCCAATTCTGAGATGCACTTTGGCCTAATTCCTCAGGGATCTCTCGTACTTGAAAATTGAATGTGTTTTGTGGTTTTCAGACCACGGGGAACATGAATATGTGTTTCTACTGCAAATCTGAGCTCAGTGTCAAAAGTTACCTTTTTGGCTGAATTGAGCCCTTCTGCCAATTCTGAGATACACTTTGGTCTAACTCCTCAGGGAAAGCTCGTACTTGAAAATTGAATGTGTTTTTGCGCTTTTCAGACTGTGGGGAACATGAATATGTGTTTCTTCTGCAAATCTGAGCTCTGTGTCAAAAGTTAAGTTTTCTGGTTGAATTGTGCCCTACTGCCAATTCTGAGATAAACTTTGGTCTAATTCCTCAGGGAAAACTCTTACTTGAAAATTGAATGTATTTTTGCTCTTTTTTAGACCGTGGGGAACATGAATATGTGTTTCTTCTGCAAATCTGAGCTCAGTGTCAAAAGTTACCTTTTTGGCTCAATTGTGCCCTACTGCCAATTCTGAGATACACTTTGGTCTAACTCCTCAGGGAAAGCTCGTACTTGAAAATTGAATGTGTTTTTGCGCTTTTCAGACTGTGGTTAACATGAATATGTGTTTCTTCTGCAAATCTGAGCTCAGTGTCAAAAGTTAAGTTTTCTGGTTGAATTGAGCCCTACTGCCAATTCTGAGATAAACTTTGGTCTAATTCCACAGGGAAAACTCTTACTTGAAAATTGAATGTATTTTTGCTCTTTTTTAGACCGTGGAGAACATGAATATGTGTTTCTACTGCAAATCTGAGCTCAGTGTCAAAAGTTACCTTTTTGGCTGAATTGTGCCCTACTGCCAATTCTGAGATACACTTTGGTCTAACTCCTCAGGGAAAGCTCGTACTTGGAAATTGAATGTGTTTTTGGATTTTTAGACCGTGGGGATCATGAATATGTGTTGCTTCTGTAAATCTGAGCTCTGTGTCTAAAGATTTTTCTGGCGGAATTGAATTCAGTTCTGAAATACAGTCTGCACTTTGGTCTAACTCCTCAGGGAAAGCTCGTACTTGAAAATTGAATGTGTTTTTGCGCTTTTCAGACTGTGGTTAACATGAATATGTGTTTCTTCTGCAAATCTGAGCTCTGTGTCAAAAGTTAAGTTTTCTGGTTGAATTGAGCCCTACTGCCAATTCTGAGATAAACTTTGGTCTAATTCCTCAGGGAAAACTCTTACTTGAAAATTGAATGTATTTTTGCTCTTTTTTAGACCGTGGGGAATATGAATATGTGTTTCTACTGCAAATCTGAGCTCAGTGTCAAAAGTTACCTTTTTGGCTGAATTGTGCCCTACTGCCAATTCTGAGATACACTTTGGTCTAACACCTCAGGGATCTCTAGTACTTGAAAATTGAATGTGTTTTGTGGTTTTCAGACCGTGGGGAACATGAATATGTGTTTCTACTGCAAATCTGAGCTCAGTGTCAAAAGTTACCTTTTTGGCTGAATTGAGCCCTTCTGCCAATTCTGAGATACACTTTGGTCTAATTCCTCAGGGATCTCTCGTACTTGAAAATTGAATGTGTTTTGTGGTTTTCAGACCACGGGGAACATGAATATGTGTTTCTACTGCAAATCTGAGCTCAGTGTCAAAAGTTACCTTTTTGGCTGAATTGAGCCCTTCTGCCAATTCTGAGATACACTTTGGTCTAACTCCTCAGGGAAAGCTCGTACTTGAAAATTGAATGTGTTTTTGCGCTTTTCAGACTGTGGGAACATGAATATGTGTTTCTTCTGCAAATCTGAGCTCTGTGTCAAAAGTTACCTTTTTGGCTGAATTGAGCCCTTCTGCCAATTCTGAGATACACTTTGGTCTAACTCCTCAGGGAAAGCTCGTACTTGAAAATTGAATGTGTTTTTGCGCTTTTCAGACTGTGGGGAACATGAATATGTGTTTCTTCTGCAAATCTGAGCTCAGTGTCAAAAGTTACCTTTTTGGCTGAATTGTGCCCTACTGCCAATTCTGAGATACACTTTGGTCTAACACCTCAGGGATCTCTCGTACTTGAAAATTGAATGTGTTTTGTGGTTTTCAGACCGTGGGGAACATGAATATGTGTTTCTACTGCAAATCTGAGCTCAGTGTCAAAAGTTACCTTTTTGGCTGAATTGAGCCCTTCTGCCAATACTGAGATACACTTTGGTCTAACTCCTCAGGGAAAGCTCGTACTTGAAAATTGAATGTGCTTTTGCTCTTTTTTAGACCGTGGGGAACAGGAATATGTGTTTCTTCTGCAAATCTGAGCTCTGTGTCAAACGTTACGTTTTCTGGTTGAATTGAGGCCTACTGCCAATTCTGAGATGCACTTTGGCCTAATTCCTCAGGGATCTCTCGTACTTGAAAATTGAATGTGTTTTGTGGTTTTCAGACCATGGGGAACATGAATATGTGTTTCTACTGCAAATCTGAGCTCAGTGTCAAAAGTTACCTTTTTGGCTGAATTGAGCCCTTCTGCCAATTCTGAGATACACTTTGGTCTAACTCCTCAGGGAAAGCTCGTACTTGAAAATTGAATGTGTTTTTGCTCTTTTTTAGACCGTGGGGAACATGAATATGTGTTTCTTCTGCAAATCTGAGCTCAGTGTCAAAAGTTACCTTTTTCGCTGAATTGTGCCCTACTGCCAATTCTGAGATACACTTTGGTCTAACTCCTCAGGGAAAGCTCGTACTTGAAAATTGATTGTGCTTTTGCTCTTTTTTAGACCGTGGGGAACAGGAATATGTGTTTCTTCTGCAAATCTGAGCTCTGTGTCAAACGTTACGTTTTCTGGTTGAATTGAGGCCTACTGCCAATTCTGAGATGCACTTTGGCCTAATTCCTCAGGGATCTCTCGTACTTGAAAATTGAATGTGTTTTGTGGTTTTCAGACCACTGGGAACATGAATATGTGTTTCTACTGCAAATCTGAGCTCAGTGTCAAAAGTTACCTTTTTGGCTGAATTGAGCCCTTCTGCCAATTCTGAGATACACTTTGGTCTAACTCCTCAGGGAAAGCTCGTACTTGAAAATTGAATGTGTTTTTGCGCTTTTCAGACTGTGGGGAACATGAATATGTGTTTCTTCTGCAAATCTGAGCTCTGTGTCAAAAGTAAAGTTTTCTGGTTGAATTGTGCCCTACTGCCAATTCTGAGATACACTTTGGTCTAACACCTCAGGGATCTCTCGTACTTGAAAATTGAATGTGTTTTGTGGTTTTCAGACCGTGGGGAACATGAATATGTGTTTCTACTGCAAATCTGAGCTCAGTGTCAAAAGTTACCTTTTTGGCTGAATTGAGCCCTTCTGCCAATACTGAGATACACTTTGGTCTAACTCCTCAGGGAAAGCTCGTACTTGAAAATTGAATGTGCTTTTGCTCTTTTTTAGACCGTGGGGAACAGGAATATGTGTTTCTTCTGCAAATCTGAGCTCTGTGTCAAACGTTACGTTTTCTGGTTGAATTGAGGCCTACTGCCAATTCTGAGATGCACTTTGGCCTAATTCCTCAGGGATCTCTCGTACTTGAAAATTGAATGTGTTTTGTGGTTTTCAGACCACGGGGAACATGAATATGTGTTTCTACTGCAAATCTGAGCTCAGTGTCAAAAGTTACCTTTTTGGCTGAATTGAGCCCTTCTGCCAATTCTGAGATACACTTTGGTCTAACTCCTCAGGGAAAGCTCGTACTTGAAAATTGAATGTGTTTTTGCGCTTTTCAGACTGTGGGAACATGAATATGTGTTTCTTCTGCAAATCTGAGCTCTGTGTCAAAAGTTACGTTTTCTGGTTGAATTGTGCCCTACTGCCAATTCTGAGATACACTTTGGTCTAACTCCTCAGGGAAAGCTCGTACTTGAAAATTGAATGTGTTTTTGCGCTTTTCAGACTGTGGGGAACATGAATATGTGTTTCTTCTGCAAATCTGAGCTCAGTGTCAAAAGTTACCTTTTTGGCTGAATTGAGCCCTTCTGCCAATTCTGAGATACACTTTGGTCTAACTCCTCAGGGAAAGCTCGTACTTGAAAATTGAATGTGTTTTTGCGCTTTTCAGACTGTGGGGAACATGAATATGTGTTTCTTCTGCAAATCTGAGCTCAGTGTCAAAAGTTACCTTTTTGGCTGAATTGTGCCCTACTGCCAATTCTGAGATACACTTTGGTCTAACACCTCAGGGATCTCTCGTACTTGAAAATTGAATGTGTTTTGTGGTTTTCAGACCGTGGGGAACATGAATATGTGTTTCTACTGCAAATCTGAGCTCAGTGTCAAAAGTTACCTTTTTGGCTGAATTGAGCCCTTCTGCCAATACTGAGATACACTTTGGTCTAACTCCTCAGGGAAAGCTCGTACTTGAAAATTGAATGTGCTTTTGCTCTTTTTTAGACCGTGGGGAACAGGAATATGTGTTTCTTCTGCAAATCTGAGCTCTGTGTCAAACGTTACGTTTTCTGGTTGAATTGAGGCCTACTGCCAATTCTGAGATGCACTTTGGCCTAATTCCTCAGGGATCTCTCGTACTTGAAAATTGAATGTGTTTTGTGGTTTTCAGACCATGGGGAACATGAATATGTGTTTCTACTGCAAATCTGAGCTCAGTGTCAAAAGTTACCTTTTTGGCTGAATTGAGCCCTTCTGCCAATTCTGAGATACACTTTGGTCTAACTCCTCAGGGAAAGCTCGTACTTGAAAATTGAATGTGTTTTTGCTCTTTTTTAGACCGTGGGGAACATGAATATGTGTTTCTTCTGCAAATCTGAGCTCAGTGTCAAACGTTACCTTTTTGGCTGAATTGTGCCCTACTGCCAATTCTGAGATACACTTTGGTCTAACTCCTCAGGGAAAGCTCGTACTTGAAAATTGATTGTGCTTTTGCTCTTTTTTAGACCGTGGGGAACAGGAATATGTGTTTCTTCTGCAAATCTGAGCTCTGTGTCAAACGTTACGTTTTCTGGTTGAATTGAGGCCTACTGCCAATTCTGAGATGCACTTTGGCCTAATTCCTCAGGGATCTCTCGTACTTGAAAATTGAATGTGTTTTGTGGTTTTCAGACCACGGGGAACATGAATATGTGTTTCTACTGCAAATCTGAGCTCAGTGTCAAAAGTTACCTTTTTGGCTGAATTGAGCCCTTCTGCCAATTCTGAGATACACTTTGGTCTAACTCCTCAGGGAAAGCTCGTACTTGAAAATTGAATGTGTTTTTGCGCTTTTCAGACTGTGGGGAACATGAATATGTGTTTCTTCTGCAAATCTGAGCTCTGTGTCAAAAGTTAAGTTTTCTGGTTGAATTGTGCCCTACTGCCAATTCTGAGATACACTTTGGTCTAACTCCTCAGGGAAAGCTCGTACTTGAAAATTGAATGCGTTTTTGCGCTTTTCAGACTGTGGGGAACATGAATATGTGTTTCTTCTGCAAATCTGAGCTCAGTGTCAAAAGTTACCTTTTTGGCTGAATTGTGCCCTACTGCCAATTCTGAGATACACTTTGGTCTAACACCTCAGGGATCTCTCGTACTTGAAAATTGAATGTGTTTTGTGGTTTTCAGACCGTGGGGAACATGAATATGTGTTTCTACTGCAAATCTGAGCTCAGTGTCAAAAGTTACCTTTTTGGCTGAATTGAGCCCTTCTGCCAATACTGAGATACACTTTGGTCTAACTCCTCAGGGAAAGCTCGTACTTGAAAATTGAATGTGCTTTTGCTCTTTTTTAGACCGTGGGGAACAGGAATATGTGTTTCTTCTGCAAATCTGAGCTCTGTGTCAAACGTTACGTTTTCTGGTTGAATTGAGGCCTACTGCCAATTCTGAGATGCACTTTGGCCTAATTCCTCAGGGATCTCTCGTACTTGAAAATTGAATGTGTTTTGTGGTTTTCAGACCATGGGGAACATGAATATGTGTTTCTACTGCAAATCTGAGCTCAGTGTCAAAAGTTACCTTTTTGGCTGAATTGTGCCCTACTGCCAATTCTGAGATACACTTTGGTCTAACACCTCAGGGATCTCTCGTACTTGAAAATTGAATGTGTTTTGTGGTTTTCAGACCGTGGGGAACATGAATATGTGTTTCTACTGCAAATCTGAGCTCAGTGTCAAAAGTTACCTTTTTGGCTGAATTGAGCCCTTCTGCCAATACTGAGATACACTTTGGTCTAACTCCTCAGGGAAAGCTCGTACTTGAAAATTGATTGTGCTTTTGCTCTTTTTTAGACCGTGGGGAACAGGAATATATGTTTCTTCTGCAAATCTGAGCTCTGTGTCAAACGTTACGTTTTCTGGTTGAATTGAGGCCTACTGCCAATTCTGAGATGCACTTTGGCCTAATTCCTCAGGGATCTCTCGTACTTGAAAATTGAATGTGTTTTGTGGTTTTCAGACCACGGGGAACATGAATATGTGTTTCTACTGCAAATCTGAGCTCAGTGTCAAAAGTTACCTTTTTGGCTGAATTGAGCCCTTCTGCCAATTCTGAGATACACTTTGGTCTAACTCCTCAGGGAAAGCTCGTACTTGAAAATTGAATGTGTTTTTGCGCTTTTCAGACTGTGGGAACATGAATATGTGTTTCTTCTGCAAATCTGAGCTCTGTGTCAAAAGTTAAGTTTTCTGGTTGAATTGTGCCCTACTGCCAATTCTGAGATACACTTTGGTCTAACTCCTCAGGGAAAGCTCGTACTTGAAAATTGAATGTGTTTTTGCGCTTTTCAGACTGTGGGGAACATGAATATGTGTTTCTTCTGCAAATCTGAGCTCAGTGTCAAAAGTTACCTTTTTGGCTGAATTGTGCCCTACTGCCAATTCTGAGATACACTTTGGTCTAACACCTCAGGGATCTCTCGTACTTGAAAATTGAATGTGTTTTGTGGTTTTCAGACCGTGGGGAACATGAATATGTGTTTCTACTGCAAATCTGAGCTCAGTGTCAAAAGTTACCTTTTTGGCTGAATTGAGCCCTTCTGCCAATACTGAGATACACTTTGGTCTAACTCCTCAGGGAAAGCTCGTACTTGAAAATTGAATGTGCTTTTGCTCTTTTTTAGACCGTGGGGAACAGGAATATGTGTTTCTTCTGCAAATCTGAGCTCTGTGTCAAACGTTACGTTTTCTGGTTGAATTGAGGCCTACTGCCAATTCTGAGATGCACTTTGGCCTAATTCCTCAGGGATCTCTCGTACTTGAAAATTGAATGTGTTTTGTGGTTTTCAGACCATGGGGAACATGAATATGTGTTTCTACTGCAAATCTGAGCTCAGTGTCAAAAGTTACCTTTTTGGCTGAATTGAGCCCTTCTGCCAATTCTGAGATACACTTTGGTCTAACTCCTCAGGGAAAGCTCGTACTTGAAAATTGAATGTGTTTTTGCGCTTTTCAGACTGTGGGGAACATGAATATGTGTTTCTTCTGCAAATCTGAGCTCAGTGTCAAAAGTTACCTTTTTGGCTGAATTGAGCCCTTCTGCCAATTCTGAGATACACTTTGGTCTAACTCCTCAGGGAAAGCTCGTACTTGAAAATTGAATGTGCTTTTGCTCTTTTTTAGACCGTGGGGAACAGGAATATGTGTTTCTTCTGCAAATCTGAGCTCTGTGTCAAACGTTACGTTTTCTGGTTGAATTGAGGCCTACTGCCAATTCTGAGATGCACTTTGGCCTAATTCCTCAGGGATCTCTCGTACTTGAAAATTGAATGTGTTTTGTGGTTTTCAGACCATGGGGAACATGAATATGTGTTTCTACTGCAAATCTGAGCTCAGTGTCAAAAGTTACCTTTTTGGCTGAATTGAGCCCTTCTGCCAATACTGAGATACACTTTGGTCTAACTCCTCAGGGAAAGCTCGTACTTGAAAATTGAATGTGCTTTTGCTCTTTTTTAGACCGTGGGGAACAGGAATATGTGTTTCTTCTGCAAATCTGAGCTCAGTGTCAAAAGTTACCTTTTTGGCTGAATTGTGCCCTACTGCCAATTCTGAGATACACTTTGGTCTAACTCCTCAGGGAAAGCTCGTACTTGAAAATTGATTGTGCTTTTGCTCTTTTTTAGACCGTGGGGAACAGGAATATGTGTTTCTTCTGCAAATCTGAGCTCTGTGTCAAACGTTACGTTTTCTGGTTGAATTGAGGCCTACTGCCAATTCTGAGATGCACTTTGGCCTAATTCCTCAGGGATCTCTCGTACTTGAAAATTGAATGTGTTTTGTGGTTTTCAGACCACGGGGAACATGAATATGTGTTTCTACTGCAAATCTGAGCTCAGTGTCAAAAGTTACCTTTTTGGCTGAATTGAGCCCTTCTGCCAATTCTGAGATACACTTTGGTCTAACTCCTCAGGGAAAGCTCGTACTTGAAAATTGAATGTGTTTTTGCGCTTTTCAGACTGTGGGAACATGAATATGTGTTTCTTCTGCAAATCTGAGCTCTGTGTCAAAAGTTACGTTTTCTGGTTGAATTGTGCCCTACTGCCAATTCTGAGATACACTTTGGTCTAACTCCTCAGGGAAAGCTCGTACTTGAAAATTGAATGTGTTTTTGCGCTTTTCAGACTGTGGGGAACATGAATATGTGTTTCTTCTGCAAATCTGAGCTCAGTGTCAAAAGTTACCTTTTTGGCTGAATTGAGCCCTTCTGCCAATTCTGAGATACACTTTGGTCTAACTCCTCAGGGAAAGCTCGTACTTGAAAATTGAATGTGTTTTTGCGCTTTTCAGACTGTGGGGAACATGAATATGTGTTTCTTCTGCAAATCTGAGCTCAGTGTCAAAAGTTACCTTTTTGGCTGAATTGTGCCCTACTGCCAATTCTGAGATACACTTTGGTCTAACACCTCAGGGATCTCTCGTACTTGAAAATTGAATGTGTTTTGTGGTTTTCAGACCGTGGGGAACATGAATATGTGTTTCTACTGCAAATCTGAGCTCAGTGTCAAAAGTTACCTTTTTGGCTGAATTGAGCCCTTCTGCCAATACTGAGATACACTTTGGTCTAACTCCTCAGGGAAAGCTCGTACTTGAAAATTGAATGTGCTTTTGCTCTTTTTTAGACCGTGGGGAACAGGAATATGTGTTTCTTCTGCAAATCTGAGCTCTGTGTCAAACGTTACGTTTTCTGGTTGAATTGAGGCCTACTGCCAATTCTGAGATGCACTTTGGCCTAATTCCTCAGGGATCTCTCGTACTTGAAAATTGAATGTGTTTTGTGGTTTTCAGACCATGGGGAACATGAATATGTGTTTCTACTGCAAATCTGAGCTCAGTGTCAAAAGTTACCTTTTTGGCTGAATTGAGCCCTTCTGCCAATTCTGAGATACACTTTGGTCTAACTCCTCAGGGAAAGCTCGTACTTGAAAATTGAATGTGTTTTTGCTCTTTTTTAGACCGTGGGGAACATGAATATGTGTTTCTTCTGCAAATCTGAGCTCAGTGTCAAAAGTTACCTTTTTGGCTGAATTGTGCCCTACTGCCAATTCTGAGATACACTTTGGTCTAACTCCTCAGGGAAAGCTCGTACTTGAAAATTGATTGTGCTTTTGCTCTTTTTTAGACCGTGGGGAACAGGAATATGTGTTTCTTCTGCAAATCTGAGCTCTGTGTCAAACGTTACGTTTTCTGGTTGAATTGAGGCCTACTGCCAATTCTGAGATGCACTTTGGCCTAATTCCTCAGGGATCTCTCGTACTTGAAAATTGAATGTGTTTTGTGGTTTTCAGACCACGGGGAACATGAATATGTGTTTCTACTGCAAATCTGAGCTCAGTGTCAAAAGTTACCTTTTTGGCTGAATTGAGCCCTTCTGCCAATTCTGAGATACACTTTGGTCTAACTCCTCAGGGAAAGCTCGTACTTGAAAATTGAATGTGTTTTTGCGCTTTTCAGACTGTGGGGAACATGAATATGTGTTTCTTCTGCAAATCTGAGCTCTGTGTCAAAAGTTAAGTTTTCTGGTTGAATTGTGCCCTACTGCCAATTCTGAGATACACTTTGGTCTAACTCCTCAGGGAAAGCTCGTACTTGAAAATTGAATGTGTTTTTGCGCTTTTCAGACTGTGGGGAACATGAATATGTGTTTCTTCTGCAAATCTGAGCTCAGTGTCAAAAGTTACCTTTTTGGCTGAATTGTGCCCTACTGCCAATTCTGAGATACACTTTGGTCTAACACCTCAGGGATCTCTCGTACTTGAAAATTGAATGTGTTTTGTGGTTTTCAGACCGTGGGGAACATGAATATGTGTTTCTACTGCAAATCTGAGCTCAGTGTCAAAAGTTACCTTTTTGGCTGAATTGAGCCCTTCTGCCAATACTGAGATACACTTTGGTCTAACTCCTCAGGGAAAGCTCGTACTTGAAAATTGAATGTGCTTTTGCTCTTTTTTAGACCGTGGGGAACAGGAATATGTGTTTCTTCTGCAAATCTGAGCTCTGTGTCAAACGTTACGTTTTCTGGTTGAATTGAGGCCTACTGCCAATTCTGAGATGCACTTTGGCCTAATTCCTCAGGGATCTCTCGTACTTGAAAATTGAATGTGTTTTGTGGTTTTCAGACCATGGGGAACATGAATATGTGTTTCTACTGCAAATCTGAGCTCAGTGTCAAAAGTTACCTTTTTGGCTGAATTGAGCCCTTCTGCCAATTCTGAGATACACTTTGGTCTAACTCCTCAGGGAAAGCTCGTACTTGAAAATTGAATGTGTTTTTGCTCTTTTTTAGACCGTGGGGAACATGAATATGTGTTTCTTCTGCAAATCTGAGCTCAGTGTCAAAAGTTACCTTTTTGGCTGAATTGTGCCCTACTGCCAATTCTGAGATATACTTTGGTCTAACTCCTCAGGGAAAGCTCGTACTTGAAAATTGATTGTGCTTTTGCTCTTTTTTAGACCGTGGGGAACAGGAATATGTGTTTCTTCTGCAAATCTGAGCTCTGTGTCAAACGTTACGTTTTCTGGTTGAATTGAGGCCTACTGCCAATTCTGAGATGCACTTTGGCCTAATTCCTCAGGGATCTCTCGTACTTGAAAATTGAATGTGTTTTGTGGTTTTCAGACCACGGGGAACATGAATATGTGTTTCTACTGCAAATCTGAGCTCAGTGTCAAAAGTTACCTTTTTGGCTGAATTGAGCCCTTCTGCCAATTCTGAGATACACTTTGGTCTAACTCCTCAGGGAAAGCTCGTACTTGAAAATTGAATGTGTTTTTGCGCTTTTCAGACTGTGGGGAACATGAATATGTGTTTCTTCTGCAAATCTGAGCTCTGTGTCAAAAGTTAAGTTTTCTGGTTGAATTGTGCCCTACTGCCAATTCTGAGATACACTTTGGTCTAACTCCTCAGGGAAAGCTCGTACTTGAAAATTGAATGTGTTTTTGCGCTTTTCAGACTGTGGGGAACATGAATATGTGTTTCTTCTGCAAATCTGAGCTCAGTGTCAAAAGTTACCTTTTTGGCTGAATTGTGCCCTACTGCCAATTCTGAGATACACTTTGGTCTAACACCTCAGGGATCTCTCGTACTTGAAAATTGAATGTGTTTTGTGGTTTTCAGACCGTGGGGAACATGAATATGTGTTTCTACTGCAAATCTGAGCTCAGTGTCAAAAGTTACCTTTTTGGCTGAATTGAGCCCTTCTGCCAATACTGAGATACACTTTGGTCTAACTCCTCAGGGAAAGCTCGTACTTGAAAATTGAATGTGCTTTTGCTCTTTTTTAGACCGTGGGGAACAGGAATATGTGTTTCTTCTGCAAATCTGAGCTCTGTGTCAAACGTTACGTTTTCTGGTTGAATTGAGGCCTACTGCCAATTCTGAGATGCACTTTGGCCTAATTCCTCAGGGATCTCTCGTACTTGAAAATTGAATGTGTTTTGTGGTTTTCAGACCATGGGGAACATGAATATGTGTTTCTACTGCAAATCTGAGCTCAGTGTCAAAAGTTACCTTTTTGGCTGAATTGAGCCCTTCTGCCAATACTGAGATACACTTTGGTCTAACTCCTCAGGGAAAGCTCGTACTTGAAAATTGAATGTGCTTTTGCTCTTTTTTAGACCGTGGGGAACAGGAATATGTGTTTCTTCTGCAAATCTGAGCTCAGTGTCAAAAGTTACCTTTTTGGCTGAATTGTGCCCTACTGCCAATTCTGAGATACACTTTGGTCTAACTCCTCAGGGAAAGCTCGTACTTGAAAATTGATTGTGCTTTTGCTCTTTTTTAGACCGTGGGGAACAGGAATATATGTTTCTTCTGCAAATCTGAGCTCTGTGTCAAACGTTACGTTTTCTGGTTGAATTGAGGCCTACTGCCAATTCTGAGATGCACTTTGGCCTAATTCCTCAGGGATCTCTCGTACTTGAAAATTGAATGTGTTTTGTGGTTTTCAGACCACGGGGAACATGAATATGTGTTTCTACTGCAAATCTGAGCTCAGTGTCAAAAGTTACCTTTTTGGCTGAATTGAGCCCTTCTGCCAATTCTGAGATACACTTTGGTCTAACTCCTCAGGGAAAGCTCGTACTTGAAAATTGAATGTGTTTTTGCGCTTTTCAGACTGTGGGAACATGAATATGTGTTTCTTCTGCAAATCTGAGCTCTGTGTCAAAAGTTAAGTTTTCTGGTTGAATTGTGCCCTACTGCCAATTCTGAGATACACTTTGGTCTAACTCCTCAGGGAAGCTCGTACTTGAAAATTGAATGTGTTTTTGCGCTTTTCAGACTGTGGGGAACATGAATATGTGTTTCTTCTGCAAATCTGAGCTCAGTGTCAAAAGTTACCTTTTTGGCTGAATTGTGCCCTACTGCCAATTCTGAGATACACTTTGGTCTAACACCTCAGGGATCTCTCGTACTTGAAAATTGAATGTGTTTTGTGGTTTTCAGACCGTGGGGAACATGAATATGTGTTTCTACTGCAAATCTGAGCTCAGTGTCAAAAGTTACCTTTTTGGCTGAATTGAGCCCTTCTGCCAATACTGAGATACACTTTGGTCTAACTCCTCAGGGAAAGCTCGTACTTGAAAATTGAATGTGCTTTTGCTCTTTTTTAGACCGTGGGGAACAGGAATATGTGTTTCTTCTGCAAATCTGAGCTCTGTGTCAAACGTTACGTTTTCTGGTTGAATTGAGGCCTACTGCCAATTCTGAGATGCACTTTGGCCTAATTCCTCAGGGATCTCTCGTACTTGAAAATTGAATGTGTTTTGTGGTTTTCAGACCATGGGGAACATGAATATGTGTTTCTTCTGCAAATCTGAGCTCAGTGTCAAAAGTTACCTTTTTGGCTGAATTGAGCCCTTCTGCCAATTCTGAGATACACTTTGGTCTAACTCCTCAGGGAAAGCTCGTACTTGAAAATTGAATGTGTTTTTGCGCTTTTCAGACTGTGGGGAACATGAATATGTGTTTCTTCTGCAAATCTGAGCTCAGTGTCAAAAGTTACCTTTTTGGCTGAATTGAGCCCTTCTGCCAATTCTGAGATACACTTTGGTCTAACTCCTCAGGGAAAGCTCGTACTTGAAAATTGAATGTGCTTTTGCTCTTTTTTAGACCGTGGGGAACAGGAATATGTGTTTCTTCTGCAAATCTGAGCTCTGTGTCAAACGTTACGTTTTCTGGTTGAATTGAGGCCTACT
Source organism: Pantherophis vulpinus (assembly GCA_037215915.1). Lineage (NCBI taxonomy): Eukaryota > Metazoa > Chordata > Lepidosauria > Squamata > Colubridae > Pantherophis > Pantherophis vulpinus. Next base: position 185,958,338 of record JAXLNS010000001.1, read on the forward strand.
GCCAATTCTGAGATGCACTTTGGCCTAATTCCTCAGGGATCTCTCGTACTTGAAAATTGAATGTGTTTTGTGGTTTTCAGACCACGGGGAACATGAATATGTGTTTCTACTGCAAATCTGAGCTCAGTGTCAAAAGTTACCTTTTTGGCTGAATTGAGCCCTTCTGCCAATTCTGAGATACACTTTGGTCTAACTCCTCAGGGAAAGCTCGTACTTGAAAATTGAATGTGTTTTTGCGCTTTTCAGACTGTGGGGAACATGAATATGTGTTTCTTCTGCAAATCTGAGCTCTGTGTCAAAAGTTAAGTTTTCTGGTTGAATTGTGCCCTACTGCCAATTCTGAGATACACTTTGGTCTAACTCCTCAGGGAAAGCTCGTACTTAGAAATTGAATGTGTTTTTGGATTTTTAGACCATGGGGATCATGAATATGTGTTGCTTCTGTAAATCTGAGCTCTGTGTCTAAAGATTTTTCTGGCTGAATTGAATTCAGTTCTGAAATACAGTCTGCACTTTGGTCTAACTCCTCAGGGAAAGCTCGTACTTGAAAATTGAATGTGTTTTTGCGCTTTTCAGACTGTGGTTAACATTAATATGTGTTTCTTCTGCAAATCTGAGCTCCGTGTCAAAAGTTAAGTTTTCTGGTTGAATTGAGCCCTACTGCCAATTCTGAGATACACTTTGGTCTAACTCCTCAGGGAAAGCTCGTACTTGAAAATTGAATGTGTTTTTGCGCTTTTCAGACTGTGGTTAACAGGATAATGTGTTTCTTCTGCAAATCTGAGCTCTGTGTCAAAAGTTAAGTTTTCTGGTTGAATTGAGCCCTACTGCCAATTCTGAGATACATTTTGGTCTAACTCCTCAGGGAAAGCTCGTACTTGAAAATTGAATGTGTTTTTGGCTTTTTGGAGCGTGGGGATCATGAATATGTGTTGCTTCTGTAAATCTGAGCTCTGTGTCTAAAGTTTTTTCTGGCTGAATTGAATCCAGTTCTGAAATACAGTCTACACTTTGGTCTAACTCCTCAGGGAAAGCTCGTACTTGAAAATTGAATGTGTTTTTGCGCTTTTCAGACTGTGGTTAACATTAATACGTGTTTCTTCTGCAAATCTGAGCTCTGTGTCAAAAGTTACATTTTCTGGCTGAATTGAGCCCTACTGCCAATTCTGAGATGAACTTTGGTCTAACTCCTCAGGGAAAACTCGAACATTGAATGTATTTTTGCCCTTTTTGAGACCGTGGGGAACATGAATATGTGTTTCTTCTGCAAATCTGAGCTCTGTGTCAAAAGTTAAGTTTTCTGGTTGAATTGAGCCCTACTGCCAATTCTGAGATAAACTTTGGTCTAACTCCTCAGGGAAAGCTCGTACTTGAAAATTGAATGTGTTTTGTGGTTTTCAGACCGTGGGGAACATGAATATGTGTTTCTACTGCAAATCTGAGCTCAGTGTCAAAAGTTACCTTTTTGGCTGAATTGAGCCCTTCTGCCAATTCTGAGATACACTTTGGTCTAACTCCTCAGGGAAAGCTCGTACTTGAAAGTTGAATGTGCTTTTGCTCTTTTTTAGACCGTGGGGAACAGGAATATGTGTTTCTTCTGCAAATCTGAGCTCTGTGTCAAACGTTACGTTTTCTGGTTGAATTGAGGCCTACTGCCAATTCTGAGATGCACTTTGGCCTAATTCCTCAGGGATCTCTCGTACTTGAAAATTGAATGTGTTTTGTGGTTTTCAGACCACGGGGAACATGAATATGTGTTTCTACTGCAAATCTGAGCTCAGTGTCAAAAGTTACCTTTTTGGCTGAATTGAGCCCTTCTGCCAATTCTGAGATACACTTTGGTCTAACTCCTCAGGGAAAGCTCGTACTTGAAAATTGAATGTGTTTTTGCGCTTTTCAGACTGTGGGGAACATGAATATGTGTTTCTTCTGCAAATCTGAGCTCTGTGTCAAAAGTTAAGTTTTCTGGTTGAATTGTGCCCTACTGCCAATTCTGAGATACACTTTGGTCTAACTCCTCAGGGAAAGCTCGTACTTAGAAATTGAATGTGTTTTTGGATTTTTAGACCATGGGGATCATGAATATGTGTTGCTTCTGTAAATCTGAGCTCTGTGTCTAAAGATTTTTCTGGCTGAATTGAATTCAGTTCTGAAATACAGTCTGCACTTTGGTCTAACTCCTCAGGGAAAGCTCGTACTTGAAAATTGAATGTGTTTTTGCGCTTTTCAGACTGTGGTTAACATTAATATGTGTTTCTTCTGCAAATCTGAGCTCCGTGTCAAAAGTTAAGTTTTCTGGTTGAATTGAGCCCTACTGCCAATTCTGAGATACACTTTGGTCTAACTCCTCAGGGAAAGCTCGTACTTGAAAATTGATGTGTTTTTGCGCTTTTCAGACTGTGTTAACAGGATAATGTGTTTCTTCTGCAAATCTGAGCTCTGTGTCAAAAGTTAAGTTTTCTGGTTGAATTGAGCCCTACTGCCAATTCTGAGATACATTTTGGTCTAACTCCTCAGGAAAGCTCGTACTTGAAAATTGAATGTGTTTTTGGCTTTTTGGAGCGTGGGGATCATGAATATGTGTTGCTTCTGTAAATCTGAGCTCTGTGTCTAAAGTTTTTTCTGGCTGAATTGAATCCAGTTCTGAAATACAGTCTACACTTTGGTATAACTCCTCAGGAAAGCTCGTACTTGAAAATTGAATGTGTTTTTGCGCTTTTCAGACTGTGGTTAACATTAATATGTGTTTCTTCTGCAAATCTGAGCTCTGTGTCAAAAGTTACATTTTCTGGCTGAATTGAGCCCTACTGCCAATTCTGAGATGAACTTTGGTCTAACTCCTCAGGGAAACTCGAACATTGAATGTATTTTTGCCCTTTTTGAGACCGTGGGGAACATGAATATGTGTTTCTTCTGCAAATCTGAGCTCTGTGTCAAAAGTTAAGTTTTCTGGTTGAATTGAGCCCTACTGCCAATTCTGAGATAAACTTGGTCTAACTCCTCAGGGAAAGCTCGTACTTGAAAATTGAATGTGTTTTGTGGTTTTCAGACCGTGGGGAACATGAATATGTGTTTCTACTGCAAATCTGAGCTCAGTGTCAAAAGTTACCTTTTTGGCTGAATTGAGCCCTTCTGCCAATTCTGAGATACACTTTGGTCTAACTCCTCAGGGAAAGCTCGTACTGAAAATTGAATGTGTTTTTGCGCTTTTCAGACTGTGGTTAACATGAATATGTGTTTCTTCTGCAAATCTGAGCTCACTGTCAAAAGTTACCTTTTTGGCTGAATTGTGCCCTACTGCCAATTGTGAGATACACTTTGGTCTAACACCTCAGGGATCTCTCGTACTTGAAAGTTGAATGTGTTTTGTGGTTTTCAGACCACGGGGAACATGAATATGTGTTTCTACTGCAAATCTGAGCTCAGTGTCAAAAGTTACCTTTTTGGCTGAATTGAGCCCTTCTGCCAATTCTGAGATACACTTTGGTCTAACTCCTCAGGAAAGCTCGTACTTGAAAATTGAATGTGTTTTTGCGCTTTTCAGACTGTGGGGAACATGAATATGTGTTTCTTCTGCAAATCTGAGCTCTGTGTCAAAAGTTAAGTTTTCTGGTTGAATTGTGCCCTACTGCCAATTCTGAGATACACTTGGGTCTAACTCCTCAGGGAAAGCTCGTACTTAGAAATTGAATGTGTTTTTGGATTTTTAGACCATGGGGATCATGAATATGTGTTGCTTCTGTAAATCTGAGCTCTGTGTCTAAAGATTTTTCTGGCTGAATTGAATTCAGTTCTGAAATACAGTCTGCACTTTGGTCTAACTCCTCAGGGAAAGCTCGTACTTGAAAATTGAATGTGTTTTTGCGCTTTTCAGACTGTGGTTAACATTAATATGTGTTTCTTCTGCAAATCTGAGCTCCGTGTCAAAAGTTAAGTTTTCTGGTTGAATTGAGCCCTACTGCCAATTCTGAGATACACTTTGGTCTAACTCCTCAGGGAAAGCTCGTACTTGAAAATTGAATGTGTTTTTGCGCTTTTCAGACTGTGGTTAACAGGATAATGTGTTTCTTCTGCAAATCTGAGCTCTGTGTCAAAAGTTAAGTTTTCTGGTTGATTGAGCCCTACTGCCAATTCTGAGATACATTTTGGTCTAACTCCTCAGGGAAAGCTCGTACTTGAAAATTGAATGTGTTTTTTGGCTTTTTGGAGCGTGGGGATCATGAATATGTGTTGCTTTTGTAAATCTGAGCTCTGTGTCTAAAGTTTTTTCTGGCTGAATTGAATCCAGTTCTGAAATACAGTCTACACTTTGGTATAACTCCTCAGGGAAAGCTCGTACTTGAAAATTGAATGTGTTTTTGCGCTTTTCAGACTGTGGTTAACATTAATACGTGTTTCTTCTGCAAATCTGAGCTCTGTGTCAAAAGTTACATTTTCTGGCTGAATTGAGCCCTACTGCCAATTCTGAGATGAACTTTGGTCTAACTCCTCAGGAAAACTCGAACATTGAATGTATTTTTGCCCTTTTTGAGACCGTGGGGAACATGAATATGTGTTTCTTCTGCAAATCTGAGCTCTGTGTCAAAAGTTAAGTTTTCTGGTTGAATTGAGCCCTACTGCCAATTCTGAGATAAACTTTGGTCTAACTCCTCAGGGAAAGCTCGTACTTGAAAATTGAATGTGTTTTGTGGTTTTCAGACCGTGGGGAACATGAATATGTGTTTCTACTGCAAATCTGAGCTCAGTGTCAAAAGTTACCTTTTTGGCTGAATTGAGCCCTTCTGCCAATTCTGAGATACACTTTGGTCTAACTCCTCAGGGAAAGCTCGTACTTGAAATTGAAATGTGTTTTTGCGCTTTTCAGACTGTGGTTAACATGAATATGTGTTTCTTCTGCAAATCTGAGCTCACTGTCAAAAGTTACCTTTTTGCTGAATTGTGCCCTACTGCCAATTGTGAGATACACTTTGGTCTAACACCTCAGGGATCTCTCGTACTTGAAAGTTGAATGTGCTTTGCTCTTTTTTAGACCGTGGGGAACAGGAATATGTGTTTCTTCTGCAAATCTGAGCTCTGTGTCAAACGTTACGTTTTCTGGTTGAATTGAGGCCTACTGCCAATTCTGAGATGCACTTTGGCCTAATTCCTCAGGGATCTCTCGTACTTGAAAATTGAATGTGTTTTGTGGTTTTCAGACCATGGGAACATGAATATGTGGTTTCTACTGCAAATCTGAGCTCAGTGTCAAAAGTTACCTTTTTGGCTGAATTGAGCCCTTCTGCCATTCTGAGATACACTTTGGTCTAACTCCTCAGGGAAAGCTCGTACTTGAAAATTGAATGTGTTTTGTGGTTTTCAGACCGTGGGGAACATTAATATGTGTTTCTTCTGCAAATCTGAGCTCTGTGTCAAAAGTTAAGTTTTCTGGTTGAATTGAGCCCTACTGCCAATTCTGAGATAAACTTTGGTCTAATTCCTCAGGAAAACTCTTACTTGAAAATTGAATGTATTTTTATCTTTTTAGACCGTGGGGAACATGAATATGTGTTTCTACTGCAAATCTGAGCTCAGTGTCAAAAGTTACCTTTTTGGCTGAATTGTGCCCTACTGCCAATTCTGAGATACACTTTGGTCTAACACCTCAGGGATCTCTCGTACTTGAAAATTGAATGTGTTTTGTGGTTTTCAGACCGTGGGGAACATGAATATGTGTTTTCTACTGCAAATCTGAGCTCAGTGTCAAAAGTTACCTTTTTGGCTGAGTTGAGCCCTTCTGCCAATTCTGAGATACACTTTGGTCTAACTCCTCAGGGAAAGCTCGTACTTGAAAATTGAATGTGTTTTGTGGTTTTCAGACCGTGGGGAACATTAATATGTGTTTCTTCTGCAAATCTGAGCTCTGTGTCAAAAGTTAAGTTTTCTGTTGAATTGAGCCCTACTGCCAATTCTGAGATACACTTTGGTCTAACACCTCATGGGATCTCTCGTACTTGAAAATTGAATGTGTTTTGTGGTTTTCAGACCATGGGGAACATGAATATGTGTTTCTACTGCAAATCTGAGCTCAGTGTCAAAAGTTACCTTTTTGGCTGAATTGAGCCCTTCTGCCAATTCTGAGATACACTTTGGTCTAACTCCTCAGGGAAAGCTCGTACTTGAAAATTGAATGTGTTTTGTGGTTTCAGACCGTGGGGAACATTAATATGTGTTTCTTCTGCAAATCTGAGCTCTGTGTCAAAAGTTAAGTTTTCTGGTTGAATTGAGCCCTACTGCCAATTCTGAGATAAACTTTGGTCTAATTCCTCAGGGAAAACTCTTACTTGAAAATTGAATGTATTTTTGCTCTTTTTTAGACCGTGGGGAACATGAATATGTGTTTCTACTGCAAATCTGAGCTCAGTGTCAAAAGTTACCTTTTTGGCTGAATTGTGCCCTACTGCCAATTCTGAGATACACTTTGGTCTAACACCTCAGGGATCTCTCGTACTTGAAAATTGAATGTGTTTTGTGGTTTTCAGACCGTGGGGAACATGAATATGAGTTTCTTCTGCAAATCTGAGCTCTGTGTCAAAAGTTAAGTTTTCTCGTTGAATTGAGCCCTACTACCAATTCTGAGATACACTTTGGTCTAACTCCTCAGGGAAAGCTCGTACTTGAAAATTGAATGTGTTTTGTGGTTTTCAGACCGTGGGAACATGAATATGTGTTTCTTCTGCAAATCTGAGCTCTGTGTCAAAAGTTAAGTTTTCTGGTTGAATTGAGCCCTGCTGCCAATTCTGAGATAACTTTGGTCTAATTCCTCAGGGAAAACTCTTACTTGAAAATTGAATGTATTTTTTGCTCTTTTTTAGACCGTGGAGAACATGAATATGTGTTTCTACTGCAAATCTGAGCTCAGTGTCAAAAGTTACCTTTTTGGCTGAATTGTGCCTACTGCCAATTCTGAGATACACTTTGGTCTAACTCCTCAGGGAAAGCTCGTACTTAGAAATTGAATGTGTTTTTGGATTTTTAGACCGTGGGGATCATGAATATGTGTTGCTTCTGTAAATCTGAGCTCTGTGTCTAAAGATTTTTTCTGGCGGAATTGAATTCAGTTCTGAAATACAGTCTGCACTTTGGTCTAACTCCTCAGGGAAAGCTCGTACTTGAAAATTGAATGTGTTTTTGCGCTTTTCAGACTGTGGTTAACATGAATATGTGTTTCTTCTGCAAATCTGAGCTCTGTGTCAAAAGTTACGTTTTCTGGTTGAATTGAGCCCTACTGCCAATTCTGAGATACATTTTGGTCTAACTCCTCAGGGAAAGCTCGTACTTGAAAATTGAATGTGTTTTTGGCTTTTTGGAGCGTGGGGATCATGAATATGTGTTGCTTCTGTAAATCTGAGCTCTGTGTCTAAAGTTTTTTCTGGCTGAATTGAATCCAGTTCTGAAATACAGTCTACACTTTGGTCTAACTCCTCAGAGAAAGCACGTACTTGAAAATTGAATGTGTTTTTGCGCTTTTCAGACTGTGGTTAACATAATACGTGTTTCTTCTGCAAATCTGAGCTCTGTGTCAAAAGTTACATTTTCTGGCTGAATTGAGCCCTACTGCCAATTCTGAGATGAACTTTGGTCTAACTCCTCAGGGAAAGCTCGTACTTGAAAATTGAATGTGCTTTTGTGGTTTTCAGACCGTGGGGAACATTAATATGTGTTTCTTCTGCAAATCTGAGCTCTGTGTCAAAAGTTAAGTTTTCTGGTTGAATTGAGCCCTACTGCCAATTCTGAGATAAACTTTGGTCTAATTCCTCAGGGAAAACTCTTACTTGAAAATTGAATGTATTTTTGCTCTTTTTTAGACCGTGGGGAACATGAATATGTGTTTCTACTGCAAATCTGAGCTCAGTGTCAAAAGTTACCTTTTTGGCTGAATTGTGCCCTACTGCCAATTCTGAGATACACTTTGGTCTAACACCTCAGGGATCTCTCGTACTTGAAAATTGAATGTGTTTTGTGGTTTTCAGACCGTGGGGAACATGAATATGAGTTTCTTCTGCAAATCTGAGCTCTGTGTCAAAAGTTAAGTTTTCTCGTTGAATTGAGCCCTACTACCAATTCTGAGATACACTTTGGTCTAACTCCTCAGGGAAAGCTCGTACTTGAAAATTGAATGTGTTTTTGGATTTTTAGAACGTGGGGATCATGAATATGTGTTGCTTCTGTAAATCTGAGCTCTGTGTCTAAAGTTATTTCTGGCTGAATTGAATCCAGTTCTGAAATACAGTCTACACTTTCGTCTAACTCCTCAGGGAAAGCTCGTACTTGAAAATTGAATGTGTTTTTGCGCTTTTCAGACTGTGGTTAACATTAATATGTGTTGCTTCTGTAAATCTGAGATCTGTGTCTAAAGTTTTTTTCTGGCTGAATTGAATCCAGTTCTGAAATACAGTCTACACTTTGGTCTAACTCCTCAGGGAAAGCTCGTACTTGAAAATTGAATGTGTTTTTGTGCTTTTCAGACTGTGGTTAAAATTAATATGTGTTTCTTCTGCAAATCTGAGCTCTGTGTCAAAAGTTACATTTTCTGGCTGAATTGAGCCCTACTGCCAATTCTGAGATGAACTTTGGTCTAACTCCTCAGGGAAAACTCGTACTTGAAAATTGAATGTATTTTTGCCCTTTTTGAGACCGTGGGGAACATGAATATGTGTTTCTTCTGCAAATCTGAACTCTGTGTCAAAAGTTAAGTTTTCTGGTTGAATTGAGGCCTACTGCCAATTCTGAGATGCACTTTGGCCTAATTCCTCAGGGATCTCTCGTACTTGAAAATTGAATGTGTTTTTGGCTTTTTGGAGCGTGGGGATCATGAATATGTGTTGCTTCTGTAAATCTGAGCTCTGTGTCTAAAGTTTTTTCTGGCTGAATTGAATCCAGTTCTGAAATACAGTCTACACTTTGGTCTAACTCCTCAGGGAAAGCTCGTACTTGAAAATTGAATGTGTTTTTGCACTTTTCAGACTGTGGTTAACATTAATACGTGTTTCTTCTGCAAATCTGAGCTCAGTGTCAAAAGTTACCTTTTTGGCTGAATTGAGCCCTTCTGCCAATTCTGAGATACACTTTGGTCTAACTCCTCAGGGAAAGCTCGTACTTGAAAATTGAATGTGTTTTGTGGTTTTCAGACCGTGGGGAACATTAATATGTGTTTCTTCTGCAAATCTGAGCTCTGTGTCAAAAGTTAAGTTTTCTGGTTGAATTGAGCCCTACTGCCAATTCTGAGATAAACTTTGGTCTAATTCCTCAGGGAAAACTCTTACTTGAAAATTGAATGTATTTTTGCTCTTTTTTAGACCGTGGGGAACATGAATATGTGTTTCTACTGCAAATCTGAGCTCAGTGTCAAAAGTTACCTTTTTGGCTGAATTGAGCCCTTCTGCCAATTCTGAGATACACTTTGGTCTAACACCTCAGGGATCTCTCGTACTTGAAAATTGAATGTGTTTTGTGGTTTTCAGACCGTGGGGAACATGAATATGAGTTTCTTCTGCAAATCTGAGCTCTGTGTCAAAAGTTAAGTTTTCTCGTTGAATTGAGCCCTACTACCAATTCTGAGATACACTTTGGTCTAACTCCTCAGGGAAAGCTCGTACTTGAAAATTGAATGTGTTTTTGGATTTTTAGAACGTGGGGATCATGAATATGTGTTGCTTCTGTAAATCTGAGCTCTGTGTCTAAAGTTATTTCTGGCTGAATTGAATCCAGTTCTGAAATACAGTCTACACTTTCGTCTAACTCCTCAGGGAAAGCTCGTACTTGAAAATTGAATGTGTTTTTGCGCTTTTCAGACTGTGGTTAACATTAATATGTGTTGCTTCGGTAAATCTGAGATCTGTGTCTAAAGTTTTTTTCTGGCTGAATTGAATCCAGTTCTGAAATACAGTCTACACTTTGGTCTAACTCCTCAGGGAAAGCTCGTACTTGAAAATTGAATGTGTTTTTGTGCTTTTCAGACTGTGGTTAAAATTAATATGTGTTTCTTCTGCAAATCTGAGCTCTGTGTCAAAAGTTACATTTTCTGGCTGAATTGAGCCCTACTGCCAATTCTGAGATGAACTTTGGTCTAACTCCTCAGGGAAAACTCGTACTTGAAAATTGAATGTATTTTTGCCCTTTTTGAGACCGTGGGGAACATGAATATGTGTTTCTTCTGCAAATCTGAACTCTGTGTCAAAAGTTAAGTTTTCTGGTTGAATTGAGGCCTACTGCCAATTCTGAGATGCACTTTGGCCTAATTCCTCAGGGATCTCTCGTACTTGAAAATTGAATGTGTTTTGTGGTTTTCAGACCATGGGGAACATGAATATGTGTTTCTACTGCAAATCTGAGCTCAGTGTCAAAAGTTACCTTTTTGGCTGAATTGAGCCCTACTGCCAATTCTGAGATACACTTTGGTCTAACTCCTCAGGGAAAGCTCGTACTTGAAAATTGAATGTGTTTTTGCGCTTTTCAGACTGTGGTTAACATTAATATGTGTTTCTTCTGCAAATCTGAGCTCTGTGTCTAAAGATTTTTCTGGCTGAATTGAATTCAGTTCTGAAATACAGTCTGCACTTTGATCTAACTCCTCAGGGAAAGCTCGTACTTGAAAATTGAATGTGTTTTTCCGCTTTTCAGATTGTGGTTAACATTAATATGTGTTTCTTCTGCAATCCTGAGCTCCGTGTCAAAAGTTAAGTTTTCTGGTTGAATTGAGCCCTACTGCCAATTCTGAGATACACTTTGGTCTAACTCCTCAGGGAAAGCTCGTACTTGAAAATTGAATGTGTTTTTGCGCTTTTCAAACTGTGGTTAACATGAATATGTGTTTCTTCTGCAAATCTGAGCTCTGTGTCAAAAGTTAAGTTTTCTGGTTGAATTGAGCCCTACTGCCAATTCTGAGATACACTTTGGTCTAACTCCTCAGGGAAAGCTCGTACTTGAAAATTGAATGTGTTTTTGCGCTTTTCAGACTGTGGTTAACATTAATACGTGTTTCTTCTGCAAATCTGAGCTCTGTGTCAAAAGTTACCTTTTTGGCTGAATTGAGCCCTACTGCCAATTCTGAGATAAACTTTGGTCTAATTCCTCAGGGAAAACTCTTACTTGAAAATTGAATATATTTTTGCTCTTTTTTAGACCGTGGGGAACATGAATATGTGTTTCTACTGCAAATCTGAGCTCAGTGTCAAAAGTTACCTTTTTGGCTGAATTGAGCCCTACTGCCAATTCTGAGATACACTTTGGTCTAACTCCTCAGGGATCTCTCGTACTTGAAAATTGAATGTGTTTTGTGGTTTTCAGACCATGGGGAACATGAATATGTGTTTCTACTGCAAATCTGAGCTCAGTGTCCAAAGTTACCTTTTTGGCTGAATTGAGCCCTTCTGCCAATTCTGAGATACACTTTGGTCTAACTCCTCAGGGAAAGCTCGTACTTGAAAATTGAATGTGTTTTTGCGCTTTTCAGACTGTGGTTAACATTAATATGTGTTTCTTCTGCAAATCTGAGCTCTGTGTCTAAAGATTTTTCTGGCTGAATTGAATTCAGTTCTGAAATACAGTCTGCACTTTGATCTAACTCCTCAGGGAAAGCTCGTACTTGAAAATTGAATGTGTTTTTCCGCTTTTCAGATTGTGGTTAACATTAATATGTGTTTCTTCTGCAATCCTGAGCTCCGTGTCAAAAGTTAAGTTTTCTGGTTGAATTGAGCCCTACTGCCAATTCTGAGATACACTTTGGTCTAACTCCTCAGGGAAAGCTCGTACTTGAAAATTGAATGTGTTTTGTGGTTTTCAGACCATGGGGAACATGAATATGTGTTTCTACTGCAAATCTGAGCTCAGTGTCAAAAGTTACCTTTTTGGCTGAATTGAGCCCTTCTGCCAATTCTGAGATACACTTTGGTCTAACTCCTCAGGGAAAGCTCGTACTTGAAAATTGAATGTGTTTTGCGGTTTTCAGACCGTGGGGAACATTAATATGTGTTTCTTCTGCAAATCTGAGCTCTGTGTCAAAAGTTACCTTTTTGGCTGAATTGAGCCCTACTGCCAATTCTGAGATAAACTTTGGTCTAATTCCTCAGGGAAAACTCTTACTTGAAAATTGAATATATTTTTGCTCTTTTTTAGACCGTGGGGAACATGAATATGTGTTTCTACTGCAAATCTGAGCTCAGTGTCAAAAGTTACCTTTTTGGCTGAATTGAGCCCTACTGCCAATTCTGAGATACACTTTGGTCTAACTCCTCAGGGATCTCTCGTACTTGAAAATTGAATGTGTTTTGTGGTTTTCAGACCATGGGGAACATGAATATGTGTTTCTACTGCAAATCTGAGCTCAGTGTCAAAAGTTACCTTTTTGGCTGAATTGAGCCCTTCTGCCAATTCTGAGATACACTTTGGTCTAACTCCTCAGGGAAAGCTCGTACTTGAAAATTGAATGTGTTTTTGCGCTTTTCAGACTGTGGTTAACATTAATATGTGTTTCTTCTGCAAATCTGAGCTCTGTGTCTAAAGATTTTTCTGGCTGAATTGAATTCAGTTCTGAAATACAGTCTGCACTTTGATCTAACTCCTCAGGGAAAGCTCGTACTTGAAAATTGAATGTGTTTTTCCGCTTTTCAGATTGTGGTTAACATTAATATGTGTTTCTTCTGCAATCCTGAGCTCCGTGTCAAAAGTTAAGTTTTCTGGTTGAATTGAGCCCTACTGCCAATTCTGAGATACACTTTGGTCTAACTCCTCAGGGAAAGCTCGTACTTGAAAATTGAATGTGTTTTTGCGCTTTTCAAACTGTGGTTAACATGAATATGTGTTTCTTCTGCAAATCTGAGCTCTGTGTCAAAAGTTAAGTTTTCTGGTTGAATTGAGCCCTACTGCCAATTCTGAGATACACTTTGGTCTAACTCCTCAGGGAAAGCTCGTACTTGAAAATTGAATGTGTTTTTGCGCTTTTCAGACTGTGGTTAACATTAATACGTGTTTCTTCTGCAAATCTGAGCTCTGTGTCAAAAGTTACCTTTTTGGCTGAATTGAGCCCTACTGCCAATTCTGAGATAAACTTTGGTCTAATTCCTCAGGGAAAACTCTTACTGGAAAATTGAATATATTTTTGCTCTTTTTTAGACCGTGGGGAACATGAATATGTGTTTCTACTGCAAGTCTGAGCTCAGTGTCAAAAGTTACCTTTTTGGCTGAATTGAGCCCTACTGCCAATTCTGAGATACACTTTGGTCTAACTCCTCAGGGATCTCTCGTACTTGAAAATTGAATGTGTTTTGTGGTTTTCAGACCGTGGGGAACATGAATATGTGTTTCTACTGCAAATCTGAGCTCAGTGTCAAAAGTTACCTTTTTGGCTGAATTGAGCCCTTCTGCCAATTCTGAGATACACTTTGGTCTAACTCCTCAGGGAAAGCTCGTACTTGAAAATTGAATGTGCTTTTGCTCTTTTTTAGACCGTGGGGAACAGGAATATGTGTTTCTTCTGCAAATCTGAGCTCTGTGTCAAACCTTACGTTTTCTGGTTGAATTGAGGCCTACTGCCAATTCTGAGATGCACTTTGGCCTAATTCCTCAGGGATCTCTGGTACTTGAAAATTGAATGTGTTTTGTGGTTTTCAGACCATGGGGAACATGAATATGTGTTTCTACTGCAAATCTGAGCTCAGTGTCAAAAGTTACCTTTTTGGCTGAATTGAGCCCTTCTGCCAATTCTGAGATACACTTTGGTCTAACTCCTCAGGGAAAGCTCGTACTTGAAAATTGAATGTGTTTTTGCGCTTTTCAGACTGTGGTTAACATTAATATGTGTTTCTTCTGCAAATCTGAGCTCTGTGTCTAAAGATTTTTCTGGCTGAATTGAATTCAGTTCTGAAATACAGTCTGCACTTTGATCTAACTCCTCAGGGAAAGCTCGTACTTGAAAATTGAATGTGTTTTTCCGCTTTTCAGATTGTGGTTAACATTAATATGTGTTTCTTCTGCAATCCTGAGCTCCGTGTCAAACGTTAAGTTTTCTGGTTGAATTGAGCCCTACTGCCAATTCTGAGATACACTTTGGTCTAACTCCTCAGGGAAAGCTCGTACTTGAAAATTGAATGTGTTTTGTGGTTTTCAGACCATGGGGAACATGAATATGTGTTTCTACTGCAAATCTGAGCTCAGTGTCAAAAGTTACCTTTTTGGCTGAATTGAGCCCTTCTGCCAATTCTGAGATACACTTTGGTCTAACTCCTCAGGGAAAGCTCGTACTTGAAAATTGAATGTGTTTTGCGGTTTTCAGACCGTGGGGAACATTAATATGTGTTTCTTCTGCAAATCTGAGCTCTGTGTCAAAAGTTAAGTTTTCTGGTTGAATTGAGCCCTACTGCCAATTCTGAGATAAACTTTGGTCTAATTCCTCAGGGAAAACTCTTACTTGAAAATTGAATGTATTTTTGCTCTTTTTTAGACCGTGGGGAACATGAATATGTGTTTCTACTGCAAATCTGAGCTCAGTGTCAAAAGTTACCTTTTTGGCTGAATTGTGCCCTACTGCCAATTCTGAGATACACTTTGGTCTAACACCTCAGGTATCTCTCGTACTTGAAAATTGAATGTGTTTTGTGGTTTTCAGACCGTGGGGAACATGAATATGAGTTTCTTCTGCAAATCTGAGCTCTGTGTCAAAAGTTAAGTTTTCTCGTTGAATTGAGCCCTACTACCAATTCTGAGATACACTTTGGTCTAACTCCTCAGGGAAAGCTCGTACTTGAAAATTGAATGTGTTTTGTGGTTTTCAGACCGTGGGGAACATGAATATGTGTTTCTTCTGCAAATCTGAGCTCTGTGTCAAAAGTTAAGTTTTCTGGTTGAATTGAGCCCTACTGCCAATTCTGAGATAAACTTTGGTCTAATTCCCCAGGGAAAACTCTTACTTGAAAATTGAATGTATTTTTGCTCTTTTTTAGACCGTGGAGAACATGAATATGTGTTTCTACTGCAAATCTGAGCTCAGTGTCAAAAGTTACCTTTTTGGCTGAATTGTGCCCTACTGCCAATTCTGAGATACACTTTGGTCTAACTCCTCAGGGAAAGCTCGTACTTAGAAATTGAATGTGTTTTTGGATTTTTAGACCGTGGGGATCATGAATATGTGTTGCTTCTGTAAATCTGAGCTCTGTGTCTAAAGATTTTTCTGGCGGAATTGAATTCAGTTCTGAAATACAGTCTGCACTTTGGTCTAACTCCTCAGGGAAAGCTCGTACTTGAAAATTGAATGTGTTTTTGCGCTTTTCAGACTGTGGTTAACATGAATATGTGTTTCTTCTGCAAATCTGAGCTCTGTGTCAAAAGTTAAGTTTTCTGGTTGAATTGAGCCCTACTGCCAATTCTGAGATACATTTTGGTCTAACTCCTCAGGGAAAGCTCGTACTTGAAAATTGAATGTGTTTTTGGCTTTTTGGAGCGTGGGGATCATGAATATGTGTTGCTTCTGTAAATCTGAGCTCTGTGTCTAAAGTTTTTTCTGGCTGAATTGAATCCAGTTCTGAAATACAGTCTACACTTTGGTCTAACTCCTCAGAGAAAGCACGTACTGGAAAATTGAATGTGTTTTTGCGCTTTTCAGACTGTGGTTAACATTAATACGTGTTTCTTCTGCAAATCTGAGCTCAGTGTCAAAAGTTACCTTTTTGGCTGAATTGAGCCCTTCTGCCAATTCTGAGATACACTTTGGTCTAACTCCTCAGGGAAAGCTCGTACTTGAAAATTGAATGTGTTTTGTGGTTTTCAGACCGTGGGGAACATTAATATGTGTTTCTTCTGCAAATCTGAGCTCTGTGTCAAAAGTTAAGTTTTCTGGTTGAATTGAGCCCTACTGCCAATTCTGAGATAAACTTTGGTCTAATTCCTCAGGGAAAACTCTTACTTGAAAATTGAATGTATTTTTGCTCTTTTTTAGACCGTGGGGAACATGAATATGTGTTTCTACTGCAAATCTGAGCTCAGTGTCAAAAGTTACCTTTTTGGCTGAATTGTGCCCTACTGCCAATTCTGAGATACACTTTGGTCTAACACCTCAGGGATCTCTCGTACTTGAAAATTGAATGTGTTTTGTGGTTTTCAGACCGTGGGGAACATGAATATGAGTTTCTTCTGCAAATCTGAGCTCTGTGTCAAAAGTTAAGTTTTCTCGTTGAATTGAGCCCTACTACCAATTCTGAGATACACTTTGGTCTAACTCCTCAGGGAAAGCTCGTACTTGAAAATTGAATGTGTTTTTGGATTTTTAGAACGTGGGGATCATGAATATGTGTTGCTTCTGTAAATCTGAGCTCTGTGTCTAAAGTTATTTCTGGCTGAATTGAATCCAGTTCTGAAATACAGTCTACACTTTCGTCTAACTCCTCAGGGAAAGCTCGTACTTGAAAATTGAATGTGTTTTTGCGCTTTTCAGACTGTGGTTAACATTAATATGTGTTGCTTCTGTAAATCTGAGATCTGTGTCTAAAGTTTTTTTCTGGCTGAATTGAATCCAGTTCTGAAATACAGTCTACACTTTGGTCTAACTCCTCAGGGAAAGCTCGTACTTGAAAATTGAATGTGTTTTTGTGCTTTTCAGACTGTGGTTAAAATTAATATGTGTTTCTTCTGCAAATCTGAGCTCTGTGTCAAAAGTTACATTTTCTGGCTGAATTGAGCCCTACTGCCAATTCTGAGATGAACTTTGGTCTAACTCCTCAGGGAAAACTCGTACTTGAAAATTGAATGTATTTTTGCCCTTTTTGAGACCGTGGGGAACATGAATATGTGTTTCTTCTGCAAATCTGAACTCTGTGTCAAAAGTTAAGTTTTCTGGTTGAATTGAGGCCTACTGCCAATTCTGAGATGCACTTTGGCCTAATTCCTCAGGGATCTCTCGTACTTGAAAATTGAATGTGTTTTGTGGTTTTCAGACCATGGGGAACATGAATATGTGTTTCTACTGCAAATCTGAGCTCAGTGTCAAAAGTTACCTTTTTGGCTGAATTGAGCCCTTCTGCCAATTCTGAGATACACTTTGGTCTAACTCCTCAGGGAAAGCTCGTACTTGAAAATTGAATGTGTTTTTGCGCTTTTCAGACTGTGGTTAACATTAATATGTGTTTCTTCTGCAAATCTGAGCTCTGTGTCTAAAGATTTTTCTGGCTGAATTGAATTCAGTTCTGAAATACAGTCTGCACTTTGATCTAACTCCTCAGGGAAAGCTCGTACTTGAAAATTGAATGTGTTTTTCCGCTTTTCAGATTGTGGTTAACATTAATATGTGTTTCTTCTGCAATCCTGAGCTCCGTGTCAAAAGTTAAGTTTTCTGGTTGAATTGAGCCCTACTGCCAATTCTGAGATACACTTTGGTCTAACTCCTCAGGGAAAGCTCGTACTTGAAAATTGAATGTGTTGTTGCGCTTTTCAAACTGTGGTTAACATGAATATGTGTTTCTTCTGCAAATCTGAGCTCTGTGTCAAAAGTTAAGTTTTCTGGTTGAATTGAGCCCTACTGCCAATTCTGAGATACACTTTGGTCTAACTCCTCAGGGAAAGCTCGTACTTGAAAATTGAATGTGTTTTTGCGCTTTTCAGACTGTGGTTAACATTAATACGTGTTTCTTCTGCAAATCTGAGCTCTGTGTCAAAAGTTACCTTTTTGGCTGAATTGAGCCCTACTGCCAATTCTGAGATAAACTTTGGTCTAATTCCTCAGGGAAAACTCTTACTTGAAAATTGAATATATTTTTGCTCTTTTTTAGACCGTGGGGAACATGAATATGTGTTTCTACTGCAAATCTGAGCTCAGTGTCAAAAGTTACCTTTTTGGCTGAATTGAGCCCTACTGCCAATTCTGAGATACACTTTGGTCTAACTCCTCAGGGATCTCTCGTACTTGAAAATTGAATGTGTTTTGTGGTTTTCAGACCATGGGGAACATGAATATGTGTTTCTACTGCAAATCTGAGCTCAGTGTCAAAAGTTACCTTTTTGGCTGAATTGAGCCCTTCTGCCAATTCTGAGATACACTTTGGTCTAACTCCTCAGGGAAAGCTCGTACTTGAAAATTGAATGTGTTTTTGCGCTTTTCAGACTGTGGTTAACATTAATATGTGTTTCTTCTGCAAATCTGAGCTCTGTGTCTAAAGATTTTTCTGGCTGAATTGAATTCAGTTCTGAAATACAGTCTGCACTTTGATCTAACTCCTCAGGGAAAGCTCGTACTTGAAAATTGAATGTGTTTTTCCGCTTTTCAGACTGTGGTTAACATTAATATGTGTTTCTTCTGCAATCCTGAGCTCCGTGTCAAAAGTTAAGTTTTCTGGTTGAATTGAGCCCTACTGCCAATTCTGAGATACACTTTGGTCTAACTCCTCAGGGAAAGCTCGTACTTGAAAATTGAATGTGTTTTGTGGTTTTCAGACCATGGGGAACATGAATATGTGTTTCTACTGCAAATCTGAGCTCAGTGTCAAAAGTTACCTTTTTGGCTGAATTGAGCCCTTCTGCCAATTCTGAGATACACTTTGGTCTAACTCCTCAGGGAAAGCTCGTACTTGAAAATTGAATGTGTTTTGCGGTTTTCAGACCGTGGGGAACATTAATATGTGTTTCTTCTGCAAATCTGAGCTCTGTGTCAAAAGTTACCTTTTTGGCTGAATTGAGCCCTACTGCCAATTCTGAGATAAACTTTGGTCTAATTCCTCAGGGAAAACTCTTACTTGAAAATTGAATATATTTTTGCTCTTTTTTAGACCGTGGGGAACATGAATATGTGTTTCTACTGCAAATCTGAGCTCAGTGTCAAAAGTTACCTTTTTGGCTGAATTGAGCCCTACTGCCAATTCTGAGATACACTTTGGTCTAACTCCTCAGGGATCTCTCGTACTTGAAAATTGAATGTGTTTTGTGGTTTTCAGACCATGGGGAACATGAATATGTGTTTCTACTGCAAATCTGAGCTCAGTGTCAAAAGTTACCTTTTTGGCTGAATTGAGCCCTTCTGCCAATTCTGAGATACACTTTGGTCTAACTCCTCAGGGAAAGCTCGTACTTGAAAATTGAATGTGTTTTTGCGCTTTTCAGACTGTGGTTAACATTAATATGTGTTTCTTCTGCAAATCTGAGCTCTGTGTCTAAAGATTTTTCTGGCTGAATTGAATTCAGTTCTGAAATACAGTCTGCACTTTGATCTAACTCCTCAGGGAAAGCTCGTACTTGAAAATTGAATGTGTTTTTCCGCTTTTCAGATTGTGGTTAACATTAATATGTGTTTCTTCTGCAATCCTGAGCTCCGTGTCAAAAGTTAAGTTTTCTGGTTGAATTGAGCCCTACTGCCAATTCTGAGATACACTTTGGTCTAACTCCTCAGGGAAAGCTCGTACTTGAAAATTGAATGTGTTTTTGCGCTTTTCAAACTGTGGTTAACATGAATATGTGTTTCTTCTGCAAATCTGAGCTCTGTGTCAAAAGTTAAGTTTTCTGGTTGAATTGAGCCCTACTGCCAATTCTGAGATACACTTTGGTCTAACTCCTCAGGGAAAGCTCGTACTTGAAAATTGAATGTGTTTTTGCGCTTTTCAGACTGTGGTTAACATTAATACGTGTTTCTTCTGCAAATCTGAGCTCTGTGTCAAAAGTTACCTTTTTGGCTGAATTGAGCCCTACTGCCAATTCTGAGATAAACTTTGGTCTAATTCCTCAGGGAAAACTCTTACTTGAAAATTGAATATATTTTTGCTCTTTTTTAGACCGTGGGGAACATGAATATGTGTTTCTACTGCAAGTCTGAGCTCAGTGTCAAAAGTTACCTTTTTGGCTGAATTGAACCCTACTGCCAATTCTGAGATACACTTTGGTCTAACTCCTCAGGGATCTCTCGTACTTGAAAATTGAATGTGTTTTGTGGTTTTCAGACCGTGGGGAACATGAATATGTGTTTCTACTGCAAATCTGAGCTCAGTGTCAAAAGTTACCTTTTTGGCTGAATTGAGCCCTTCTGCCAATTCTGAGATACACTTTGGTCTAACTCCTCAGGGAAAGCTCGTACTTGAAAATTGAATGTGCTTTTGCTCTTTTTTAGACCGTGGGGAACAGGAATATGTGTTTCTTCTGCAAATCTGAGCTCTGTGTCAAACCTTACGTTTTCTGGTTGAATTGAGGCCTACTGCCAATTCTGAGATGCACTTTGGCCTAATTCCTCAGGGATCTCTGGTACTTGAAAATTGAATGTGTTTTGTGGTTTTCAGACCATGGGGAACATGAATATGTGTTTCTACTGCAAATCTGAGCTCAGTGTCAAAAGTTACCTTTTTGGCTGAATTGAGCCCTTCTGCCAATTCTGAGATACACTTTGGTCTAACTCCTCAGGGAAAGCTCGTACTTGAAAATTGAATGTGTTTTTGCGCTTTTCAGACTGTGGTTAACATTAATATGTGTTTCTTCTGCAAATCTGAGCTCTGTGTCTAAAGATTTTTCTGGCTGAATTGAATTCAGTTCTGAAATACAGTCTGCACTTTGATCTAACTCCTCAGGGAAAGCTCGTACTTGAAAATTGAATGTGTTTTTCCGCTTTTCAGATTGTGGTTAACATTAATATGTGTTTCTTCTGCAATCCTGAGCTCCGTGTCAAACGTTAAGTTTTCTGGTTGAATTGAGCCCTACTGCCAATTCTGAGATACACTTTGGTCTAACTCCTCAGGGAAAGCTCGTACTTGAAAATTGAATGTGTTTTGTGGTTTTCAGACCATGGGGAACATGAATATGTGTTTCTACTGCAAATCTGAGCTCAGTGTCAAAAGTTACCTTTTTGGCTGAATTGAGCCCTTCTGCCAATTCTGAGATACACTTTGGTCTAACTCCTCAGGGAAAGCTCGTACTTGAAAATTGAATGTGTTTTGCGGTTTTCAGACCGTGGGGAACATTAATATGTGTTTCTTCTGCAAATCTGAGCTCTGTGTCAAAAGTTAAGTTTTCTGGTTGAATTGAGCCCTACTGCCAATTCTGAGATAAACTTTGGTCTAATTCCTCAGGGAAAACTCTTACTTGAAAATTGAATGTATTTTTGCTCTTTTTTAGACCGTGGGGAACATGAATATGTGTTTCTACTGCAAATCTGAGCTCAGTGTCAAAAGTTACCTTTTTGGCTGAATTGTGCCCTACTGCCAATTCTGAGATACACTTTGGTCTAACACCTCAGGTATCTCTCGTACTTGAAAATTGAATGTGTTTTGTGGTTTTCAGACCGTGGGGAACATGAATATGAGTTTCTTCTGCAAATCTGAGCTCTGTGTCAAAAGTTAAGTTTTCTCGTTGAATTGAGCCCTACTACCAATTCTGAGATACACTTTGGTCTAACTCCTCAGGGAAAGCTCGTACTTGAAAATTGAATGTGTTTTGTGGTTTTCAGACCGTGGGGAACATGAATATGTGTTTCTTCTGCAAATCTGAGCTCTGTGTCAAAAGTTAAGTTTTCTGGTTGAATTGAGCCCTACTGCCAATTCTGAGATAAACTTTGGTCTAATTCCTCAGGGAAAACTCTTACTTGAAAATTGAATGTATTTTTGCTCTTTTTTAGACCGTGGAGAACATGAATATGTGTTTCTACTGCAAATCTGAGCTCAGTGTCAAAAGTTACCTTTTTGGCTGAATTGTGCCCTACTGCCAATTCTGAGATACACTTTGGTCTAACTCCTCAGGGAAAGCTCGTACTTAGAAATTGAATGTGTTTTTGGATTTTTAGACCGTGGGGATCATGAATATGTGTTGCTTCTGTAAATCTGAGCTCTGTGTCTAAAGATTTTTCTGGCGGAATTGAATTCAGTTCTGAAATACAGTCTGCACTTTGGTCTAACTCCTCAGGGAAAGCTCGTACTTGAAAATTGAATGTGTTTTTGCTCTTTTCAGACTGTGGTTAACATGAATATGTGTTTCTTCTGCAAATCTGAGCTCTGTGTCAAAAGTTAAGTTTTCTGGTTGAATTGAGCCCTACTGCCAATTCTGAGATACATTTTGGTCTAACTCCTCAGGGAAAGCTCGTACTTGAAAATTGAATGTGTTTTTGGCTTTTTGGAGCGTGGGGATCATGAATATGTGTTGCTTCTGTAAATCTGAGCTCTGTGTCTAAAGTTTTTTCTGGCTGAATTGAATCCAGTTCTGAAATACAGTCTACACTTTGGTCTAACTCCTCAGAGAAAGCACGTACTGGAAAATTGAATGTGTTTTTGCGCTTTTCAGACTGTGGTTAACATTAATACGTGTTTCTTCTGCAAATCTGAGCTCAGTGTCAAAAGTTACCTTTTTGGCTGAATTGAGCCCTTCTGCCAATTCTGAGATACACTTTGGTCTAACTCCTCAGGGAAAGCTCGTACTTGAAAATTGAATGTGTTTTGTGGTTTTCAGACCGTGGGGAACATTAATATGTGTTTCTTCTGCAAATCTGAGCTCTGTGTCAAAAGTTAAGTTTTCTGGTTGAATTGAGCCCTACTGCCAATTCTGAGATAAACTTTGGTCTAATTCCTCAGGGAAAACTCTTACTTGAAAATTGAATGTATTTTTGCTCTTTTTTAGACCGTGGGGAACATGAATATGTGTTTCTACTGCAAATCTGAGCTCAGTGTCAAAAGTTACCTTTTTGGCTGAATTGTGCCCTACTGCCAATTCTGAGATACACTTTGGTCTAACACCTCAGGGATCTCTCGTACTTGAAAATTGAATGTGTTTTGTGGTTTTCAGACCGTGGGGAACATGAATATGAGTTTCTTCTGCAAATCTGAGCTCTGTGTCAAAAGTTAAGTTTTCTCGTTGAATTGAGCCCTACTACCAATTCTGAGATACACTTTGGTCTAACTCCTCAGGGAAAGCTCGTACTTGAAAATTGAATGTGTTTTTGGATTTTTAGAACGTGGGGATCATGAATATGTGTTGCTTCTGTAAATCTGAGCTCTGTGTCTAAAGTTATTTCTGGCTGAATTGAATCCAGTTCTGAAATACAGTCTACACTTTCGTCTAACTCCTCAGGGAAAGCTCGTACTTGAAAATTGAATGTGTTTTTGCGCTTTTCAGACTGTGGTTAACATTAATATGTGTTGCTTCTGTAAATCTGAGATCTGTGTCTAAAGTTTTTTTCTGGCTGAATTGAATCCAGTTCTGAAATACAGTCTACACTTTGGTCTAACTCCTCAGGGAAAGCTCGTACTTGAAAATTGAATGTGTTTTTGTGCTTTTCAGACTGTGGTTAAAATTAATATGTGTTTCTTCTGCAAATCTGAGCTCTGTGTCAAAAGTTACATTTTCTGGCTGAATTGAGCCCTACTGCCAATTCTGAGATGAACTTTGGTCTAACTCCTCAGGGAAAACTCGTACTTGAAAATTGAATGTATTTTTGCCCTTTTTGAGACCGTGGGGAACATGAATATGTGTTTCTTCTGCAAATCTGAACTCTGTGTCAAAAGTTAAGTTTTCTGGTTGAATTGAGGCCTACTGCCAATTCTGAGATGCACTTTGGCCTAATTCCTCAGGGATCTCTCGTACTTGAAAATTGAATGTGTTTTGTGGTTTTCAGACCATGGGGAACATGAATATGTGTTTCTACTGCAAATCTGAGCTCAGTGTCAAAAGTTACCTTTTTGGCTGAATTGAGCCCTTCTGCCAATTCTGAGATACACTTTGGTCTAACTCCTCAGGGAAAGCTCGTACTTGAAAATTGAATGTGTTTTTGCGCTTTTCAGACTGTGGTTAACATTAATATGTGTTTCTTCTGCAAATCTGAGCTCTGTGTCTAAAGATTTTTCTGGCTGAATTGAATTCAGTTCTGAAATACAGTCTGCACTTTGATCTAACTCCTCAGGGAAAGCTCGTACTTGAAAATTGAATGTGTTTTTCCGCTTTTCAGATTGTGGTTAACATTAATATGTGTTTCTTCTGCAATCCTGAGCTCCGTGTCAAAAGTTAAGTTTTCTGGTTGAATTGAGCCCTACTGCCAATTCTGAGATACACTTTGGTCTAACTCCTCAGGGAAAGCTCGTACTTGAAAATTGAATGTGTTTTTGCGCTTTTCAAACTGTGGTTAACATGAATATGTGCTTCTTCTGCAAATCTGAGCTCTGTGTCAAAAGTTAAGTTTTCTGGTTGAATTGAGCCCTACTGCCAATTCTGAGATACACTTTGGTCTAACTCCTCAGGGAAAGCTCGTACTTGAAAATTGAATGTGTTTTTGCGCTTTTCAGACTGTGGTTAACATTAATACGTGTTTCTTCTGCAAATCTGAGCTCTGTGTCAAAAGTTACCTTTTTGGCTGAATTGAGCCCTACTGCCAATTCTGAGATACACTTTGGTCTAACTCCTCAGGGATCTCTCGTACTTGAAAATTGAATGTGTTTTGTGGTTTTCAGACCGTGGGGAACATGAATATGTGTTTCTACTGCAAATCTGAGCTCAGTGTCAAAAGTTACCTTTTTCGCTGAATTGAGCCCTTCTGCCAATTCTGAGATACACTTTGGTCTAACTCCTCAGGGAAAGCTCGTACTTGAAAATTGAATGTGCTTTTGCTCTTTTTTAGACCGTGGGGAACAGGAATATGTGTTTCTTCTGCAAATCTGAGCTCTGTGTCAAACGTTACGTTTTCTGGTTGAATTGAGGCCTACTGCCAATTCTGAGATGCACTTTGGCCTAATTCCTCAGGGATCTCTCGTACTTGAAAATTGAATGTGTTTTGTGGTTTTCAGACCATGGGGAACATGAATATGTGTTTCTACTGCAAATCTGAGCTCAGTGTCAAAAGTTACCTTTTTCGCTGAATTGAGCCCTTCTGCCAATTCTGAGATACACTTTGGTCTAACTCCTCAGGGAAAGCTCGTACTTGAAAATTGAATGTGCTTTTGCTCTTTTTTAGACCGTGGGGAACAGGAATATGTGTTTCTTCTGCAAATCTGAGCTCTGTGTCAAACGTTACGTTTTGTGGTTGAATTGAGGCCTACTGCCAATTCTGAGATGCACTTTGGCCTAATTCCTCAGGGAAAGCTCGTACTTGAAAATTGAATGTGTTTTTGCGCTTTTCAGACTGTGGTTAACATTAATACGTGTTTCTTCTGCAAATCTGAGCTCTGTGTCAAAAGTTACCTTTTTGGCTGAATTGAGCCCTACTGCCAATTCTGAGATAAACTTTGGTCTAATTCCTCAGGGAAAACTCTTACTTGAAAATTGAATGTGTTTTGTGGTTTTCAGACCGTGGGGAACATGAATATGTGTTTCTACTGCAAATCTGAGCTCAGTGTCAAAAGTTACCTTTTTGGCTGAATTGAGCCCTTCTGCCAATTCTGAGATACACTTTGGTCTAACTCCTCAGGGAAAGCTCGTACTTGAAAATTGAATGTACTTTTGCTCTTTTTTAGACCGTGGGGAACAGGAATATGTGTTTCTTCTGCAAATCTGAGCTCTGTGTCAAACGTTACGTTTTCTGGTTGAATTGAGGCCTACTGCCAATTCTGAGATGCACTTTGGCCTAATTCCTCAGGGAAAGCTCGTACTTGAAAATTGAATGTGTTTTTGCGCTTTTCAGACTGTGGTTAACATTAATACGTGTTTCTTCTGCAAATCTGAGCTCAGTGTCAAAAGTTACCTTTTTGGCTGAATTGAGCCCTTCTGCCAATTCTGAGATACACTTTGGTCTAACTCCTCAGGGAAAGCTCGTACTTGAAAATTGAATGTGTTTTGTGGTTTTCAGACCGTGGGGAACATTAATATGTGTTTCTTCTGCAAATCTGAGCTCTGTGTCAAAAGTTAAGTTTTCTGGTTGAATTGAGCCCTACTGCCAATTCTGAGATAAACTTTGGTCTAATTCCTCAGGGAAAACTCTTACTTGAAAATTGAATGTATTTTTGCTCTTTTTTAGACCGTGGGGAACATGAATATGTGTTTCTACTGCAAATCTGAGCTCAGTGTCAAAAGTTACCTTTTTGGCTGAATTGTGCCCTACTGCCAATTCTGAGATACACTTTGGTCTAACACCTCAGGGATCTCTCGTACTTGAAAATTGAATGTGTTTTGTGGTTTTCAGACCGTGGGGAACATGAATATGAGTTTCTTCTGCAAATCTGAGCTCTGTGTCAAAAGTTAAGTTTTCTCGTTGAATTGAGCCCTACTACCAATTCTGAGATACACTTTGGTCTAACTCCTCAGGGAAAGCTCGTACTTGAAAATTGAATGTGTTTTTGGATTTTTAGAACGTGGGGATCATGAATATGTGTTGCTTCTGTAAATCTGAGCTCTGTGTCTAAAGTTATTTCTGGCTGAATTGAATCCAGTTCTGAAATACAGTCTACACTTTCGTCTAACTCCTCAGGGAAAGCTCGTACTTGAAAATTGAATGTGTTTTTGCGCTTTTCAGACTGTGGTTAACATTAATATGTGTTGCTTCTGTAAATCTGAGATCTGTGTCTAAAGTTTTTTTCTGGCTGAATTGAATCCAGTTCTGAAATACAGTCTACACTTTGGTCTAACTCCTCAGGGAAAGCTCGTACTTGAAAATTGAATGTGTTTTTGTGCTTTTCAGACTGTGGTTAAAATTAATATGTGTTTCTTCTGCAAATCTGAGCTCTGTGTCAAAAGTTACATTTTCTGGCTGAATTGAGCCCTACTGCCAATTCTGAGATGAACTTTGGTCTAACTCCTCAGGGAAAACTCGTACTTGAAAATTGAATGTATTTTTGCCCTTTTTGAGACCGTGGGGAACATGAATATGTGTTTCTTCTGCAAATCTGAACTCTGTGTCAAAAGTTAAGTTTTCTGGTTGAATTGAGGCCTACTGCCAATTCTGAGATGCACTTTGGCCTAATTCCTCAGGGATCTCTCGTACTTGAAAATTGAATGTGTTTTGTGGTTTTCAGACCATGGGGAACATGAATATGTGTTTCTACTGCAAATCTGAGCTCAGTGTCAAAAGTTACCTTTTTGGCTGAATTGAGCCCTTCTGCCAATTCTGAGATACACTTTGGTCTAACTCCTCAGGGAAAGCTCGTACTTGAAAATTGAATGTGTTTTGTGGTTTTCAGACCGTGGGGAACATTAATATGTGTTTCTTCTGCAAATCTGAGCTCTGTGTCAAAAGTTAAGTTTTCTGGTTGAATTGAGCCCTACTGCCAATTCTGAGATAAACTTTGGTCTAATTCCTCAGGGAAAACTCTTACTTGAAAATTGAATGTATTTTTACTCTTTTTTAGACCGTGGGGAACATTAATATGTGTTTCTACTGCAAATCTGAGCTCAGTGTCAAAAGTTACCTTTTTGGCTGAATTGTGCCCTACTGCCAATTCTGAGATACACTTTGGTCTAATTCCTCAGGGAAAACTCTTACTTGAAAATTGAATGTGTTTTGTGGTTTTCAGACCGTGGGGAACATGAATATGTGTTTCTACTGCAAATCTGAGCTCAGTGTCAAAAGTTACCTTTTTGGCTGAATTGAGCCCTTCTGCCAATTCTGAGATACACTTTGGTCTAACTCCTC
Organism: Pantherophis vulpinus; assembly: GCA_037215915.1. Taxonomy (NCBI): domain Eukaryota; kingdom Metazoa; phylum Chordata; class Lepidosauria; order Squamata; family Colubridae; genus Pantherophis; species Pantherophis vulpinus. Next base: position 185,985,870 of record JAXLNS010000001.1, read on the forward strand.
AGGGAAAGCTCGTACTTGAAAATTGAATGTGCTTTTGCTCTTTGTTAGACCGTGGGGAACAGGAATATGTGTTTCTTCTGCAAATCTGAGCTCAGTGTCAAACGTTACGTTTTCTGGTTGAATTGAGGCCTACTGCCAATTCTGAGATGCACTTTGGCCTAATTCCTCAGGGAAAGCTCGTACTTGAAAATTGAATGTGTTTTTGTGCTTTTCAGACTGTGGTTAACATTAATACGTGTTTCTTCTGCAAATCTGAGCTCTGTGTCAAAAGTTACCTTTTTGGCTGAATTGAGCCCTACTGCCAATTCTGAGATAAACTTTGGTCTAATTCCTCAGGGAAAACTCTTACTTGAAAATTGAATATATTTTTGCTCTTTTTTAGACCGTGGGGAACATGAATATGTGTTTCTACTGCAAATCTGAGCTCAGTGTCAAAAGTTACCTTTTTGGCTGAATAGAGCCCTACTGCCAATTCTGAGATACACTTTGGTCTAACTCCTCAGGGATCTCTCGTACTTGAAAATTGAATGTGTTTTGTGGTTTTCAGACCGTGGGGAACATGAATATGTGTTTCTACTGCAAATCTGAGCTCAGTGTCAAAAGTTACCTTTTTGGCTGAATTGAGCCCTTCTGCCAATTCTGAGATACACTTTGGTCTAACTCCTCAGGGAAAGCTCGTACTTGAAAATTGAATGTGCTTTTGCTCTTTTTTAGACCGTGGGGAACAGGAATATGTGTTTCTTCTGCAAATCTGAGCTCTGTGTCAAACGTTACGTTTTCTGGTTGAATTGAGGCCTACTGCCAATTCTGAGATGCACTTTGGCCTAATTCCTCAGGGATCTCTGGTACTTGAAAATTGAATGTGTTTTGTGGTTTTCAGACCATGGGGAACATGAATATGTGTTTCTACTGCAAATCTGAGCTCAGTGTCAAAAGTTACCTTTTTGGCTGAATTGAGCCCTTCTGCCAATTCTGAGATACACTTTGGTCTAACTCCTCAGGGAAAGCTCGTACTTGAAAATTGAATGTGTTTTTGCGCTTTTCAGACTGTGGTTAACATTAATATGTGTTTCTTCTGCAAATCTGAGCTCTGTGTCTAAAGATTTTTCTGGCTGAATTGAATTCAGTTCTGAAATACAGTCTGCACTTTGATCTAACTCCTCAGGGAAAGCTCGTACTTGAAAATTGAATGTGTTTTTCCGCTTTTCAGATTGTGGTTAACATTAATATGTGTTTCTACTGCAATCCTGAGCTCCGTGTCAAACGTTAAGTTTTCTGGTTGAATTGAGCCCTACTGCCAATTCTGAGATACACTTTGGTCTAACTCCTCAGGGAAAGCTCGTACTTGAAAATTGAATGTGTTTTGTGGTTTTCAGACCATGGGGAACATGAATATGTGTTTCTACTGCAAATCTGAGCTCAGTGTCAAAAGTTACCTTTTTGGCTGAATTGAGCCCTTCTGCCAATTCTGAGATACACTTTGGTCTAACTCCTCAGGGAAAGCTCATACTTGAAAATTGAATGTGTTTTGCGGTTTTCAGACCGTGGGGAACATTAATATGTGTTTCTTCTGCAAATCTGAGCTCTGTGTCAAAAGTTAAGTTTTCTGGTTGAATTGAGCCCTACTGCCAATTCTGAGATAAACTTTGGTCTAATTCCTCAGGGAAAACTCTTACTTGAAAATTGAATGTATTTTTGCTCTTTTTTAGACCGTGGGGAACATGAATATGTGTTTCTACTGCAAATCTGAGCTCAGTGTCAAAAGTTACCTTTTTGGCTGAATTGTGCCCTACTGCCAATTCTGAGATACACTTTGGTCTAACACCTCAGGGATCTCTCGTACTTGAAAATTGAATGTGTTTTGTGGTTTTCAGACCGTGGGGAACATGAATATGAGTTTCTTCTGCAAATCTGAGCTCTGTGTCAAAAGTTAAGTTTTCTCGTTGAATTGAGCCCTACTACCAATTCTGAGATACACTTTGGTCTAACTCCTCAGGGAAAGCTCGTACTTGAAAATTGAATGTGTTTTGTGGTTTTCAGACCGTGGGGAACATGAATATGTGTTTCTTCTGCAAATCTGAGCTCTGTGTCAAAAGTTAAGTTTTCTGGTTGAATTGAGCCCTACTGCCAATTCTGAGATAAACTTTGGTCTAATTCCTCAGGGAAAACTCTTACTTGAAAATTGAATGTATTTTTGCTCTTTTTTAGACCGTGGAGAACATGAATATGTGTTTCTACTGCAAATCTGAGCTCAGTGTCAAAAGTTACCTTTTTGGCTGAATTGTGCCCTACTGCCAATTCTGAGATACACTTTGGTCTAACTCCTCAGGGAAAGCTCGTACTTAGAAATTGAATGTGTTTTTGGATTTTTAGACCGTGGGGATCATGAATATGTGTTGCTTCTGTAAATCTGAGCTCTGTGTCTAAAGATTTTTCTGGCGGAATTGAATTCAGTTCTGAAATACAGTCTGCACTTTGGTCTAACTCCTCAGGGAAAGCTCGTACTTGAAAATTGAATGTGTTTTTGCGCTTTTCAGACTGTGGTTAACATGAATATGTGTTTCTTCTGCAAATCTGAGCTCTGTGTCAAAAGTTAAGTTTTCTGGTTGAATTGAGCCCTACTGCCAATTCTGAGATACATTTTGGTCTAACTCCTCAGGGAAAGCTCGTACTTGAAAATTGAATGTGTTTTTGGCTTTTTGGAGCGTGGGGATCATGAATATGTGTTGCTTCTGTAAATCTGAGCTCTGTGTCTAAAGTTTTTTCTGGCTGAATTGAATCCAGTTCTGAAATACAGTCTACACTTTGGTCTAACTCCTCAGAGAAAGCACGTACTTGAAAATTGAATGTGTTTTTGCGCTTTTCAGACTGTGGTTAACATTAATACGTGTTTCTTCTGCAAATCTGAGCTCTGTGTCAAAAGTTACATTTTCTGGCTGAATTGAGCCCTACTGCCAATTCTGAGATGAACTTTGGTCTAACTCCTCAGGGAAAGCTCGTACTTGAAAATTGAATGTGTTTTTGGCTTTTTGGAGCGTGGGGATCATGAATATGTGTTGCTTCTGTAAATCTGAGCTCTGTGTCTAAAGTTTTTTCTGGCTGAATTGAATCCAGTTCTGAAATACAGTCTACACTTTGGTCTAACTCCTCAGGGAAAGCTCGTACTTGAAAATTGAATGTGTTTTTGCACTTTTCAGACTGTGGTTAACATTAATACGTGTTTCTTCTGCAAATCTGAGCTCAGTGTCAAAAGTTACCTTTTTGGCTGAATTGAGCCCTTCTGCCAATTCTGAGATACACTTTGGTCTAACTCCTCAGGGAAAGCTCGTACTTGAAAATTGAATGTGTTTTGTGGTTTTCAGACCGTGGGGAACATTAATATGTGTTTCTTCTGCAAATCTGAGCTCTGTGTCAAAAGTTAAGTTTTCTGGTTGAATTGAGCCCTACTGCCAATTCTGAGATAAACTTTGGTCTAATTCCTCAGGGAAAACTCTTACTTGAAAATTGAATGTATTTTTGCTCTTTTTTAGACCGTGGGGAACATGAATATGTGTTTCTACTGCAAATCTGAGCTCAGTGTCAAAAGTTACCTTTTTGGCTGAATTGTGCCCTACTGCCAATTCTGAGATACACTTTGGTCTAACACCTCAGGGATCTCTCGTACTTGAAAATTGAATGTGTTTTGTGGTTTTCAGACAGTGGGGAACATGAATATGAGTTTCTTCTGCAAATCTGAGCTCTGTGTCAAAAGTTAAGTTTTCTCGTTGAATTGAGCCCTACTACCAATTCTGAGATACACTTTGGTCTAACTCCTCAGGGAAAGCTCGTACTTGAAAATTGAATGTGTTTTTGGATTTTTAGAACGTGGGGATCATGAATATGTGTTGCTTCTGTAAATCTGAGCTCTGTGTCTAAAGTTATTTCTGGCTGAATTGAATCCAGTTCTGAAATACAGTCTACACTTTCGTCTAACTCCTCAGGGAAAGCTCGTACTTGAAAATTGAATGTGTTTTTGCGCTTTTCAGACTGTGGTTAACATTAATATGTGTTGCTTCTGTAAATCTGAGATCTGTGTCTAAAGTTTTTTTCTGGCTGAATTGAATCCAGTTCTGAAATACAGTCTACACTTTGGTCTAACTCCTCAGGGAAAGCTCGTACTTGAAAATTGAATGTGTTTTTGTGCTTTTCAGACTGTGGTTAAAATTAATATGTGTTTCTTCTGCAAATCTGAGCTCTGTGTCAAAAGTTACATTTTCTGGCTGAATTGAGCCCTACTGCCAATTCTGAGATGAACTTTGGTCTAACTCCTCAGGGAAAACTCGTACTTGAAAATTGAATGTATTTTTGCCCTTTTTGAGACCGTGGGGAACATGAATATGTGTTTCTTCTGCAAATCTGAACTCAGTGTCAAAAGTTACCTTTTTGGCTGAATTGTGCCCTACTGCCAATTCTGAGATACACTTTGGTCTAACACCTCAGGGATCTCTCGTACTTGAAAATTGAATGTGTTTTGTGGTTTTCAGACCGTGGGGAACATGAATATGAGTTTCTTCTGCAAATCTGAGCTCTGTGTCAAAAGTTAAGTTTTCTCGTTGAATTGAGCCCTACTACCAATTCTGAGATACACTTTGGTCTAACTCCTCAGGGAAAGCTCGTACTTGAAAATTGAATGTGTTTTGTGGTTTTCAGACCGTGGGGAACATGAATATGTGTTTCTTCTGCAAATCTGAGCTCTGTGTCAAAAGTTAAGTTTTCTGGTTGAATTGAGCCCTACTGCCAATTCTGAGATAAACTTTGGTCTAACTCCTCAGGGAAAGCTCGTACTTGAAAATTGAATGTGTTTTTGGCTTTTTGGAGCGTGGGGATCATGAATATGTGTTGCTTCTGTAAATCTGAGCTCTGTGTCTAAAGTTTTTTCTGGCTGAATTGAATCCAGTTCTGAAATACAGTCTACACTTTGGTCTAACTCCTCAGGGAAAGCTCGTACTTGAAAATTGAATGTGTTTTTGCACTTTTCAGACTGTGGTTAACATTAATACGTGTTTCTTCTGCAAATCTGAGCTCAGTGTCAAAAGTTACCTTTTTGGCTGAATTGAGCCCTTCTGCCAATTCTGAGATACACTTTGGTCTAACTCCTCAGGGAAAGCTCGTACTTGAAAATTGAATGTGTTTTGTGGTTTTCAGACCGTGGGGAACATTAATATGTGTTTCTTCTGCAAATCTGAGCTCTGTGTCAAAAGTTAAGTTTTCTGGTTGAATTGAGCCCTACTGCCAATTCTGAGATAAACTTTGGTCTAATTCCTCAGGGAAAACTCTTACTTGAAAATTGAATGTATTTTTGCTCTTTTTTAGACCGTGGGGAACATGAATATGTGTTTCTACTGCAAATCTGAGCTCAGTGTCAAAAGTTACCTTTTTGGCTGAATTGTGCCCTACTGCCAATTCTGAGATACACTTTGGTCTAACACCTCAGGGATCTCTCGTACTTGAAAATTGAATGTGTTTTGTGGTTTTCAGACCGTGGGGAACATGAATATGAGTTTCTTCTGCAAATCTGAGCTCTGTGTCAAAAGTTAAGTTTTCTCGTTGAATTGAGCCCTACTACCAATTCTGAGATACACTTTGGTCTAACTCCTCAGGGAAAGCTCGTACTTGAAAATTGAATGTGTTTTTGGATTTTTAGAACGTGGGGATCATGAATATGTGTTGCTTCTGTAAATCTGAGCTCTGTGTCTAAAGTTATTTCTGGCTGAATTGAATCCAGTTCTGAAATACAGTCTACACTTTCGTCTAACTCCTCAGGGAAAGCTCGTACTTGAAAATTGAATGTGTTTTTGCGCTTTTCAGACTGTGGTTAACATTAATATGTGTTGCTTCTGTAAATCTGAGCTCTGTGTCTAAAGATTTTTCTGGCGGAATTGAATTCAGTTCTGAAATACAGTCTGCACTTTGGTCTAACTCCTCAGGGAAAGCTCGTACTTGAAAATTGAATGTGTTTTTGCGCTTTTCAGACTGTGGTTAACATGAATATGTGTTTCTTCTGCAAATCTGAGCTCTGTGTCAAAAGTTAAGTTTTCTGGTTGAATTGAGCCCTACTGCCAATTCTGAGATACATTTTGGTCTAACTCCTCAGGGAAAGCTCGTACTTGAAAATTGAATGTGTTTTTGGCTTTTTGGAGCGTGGGGATCATGAATATGTGTTGCTTCTGTAAATCTGAGCTCTGTGTCTAAAGTTTTTTCTGGCTGAATTGAATCCAGTTCTGAAATACAGTCTACACTTTGGTCTAACTCCTCAGAGAAAGCACGTACTTGAAAATTGAATGTGTTTTTGCGCTTTTCAGACTGTGGTTAACATTAATACGTGTTTCTTCTGCAAATCTGAGCTCTGTGTCAAAAGTTACATTTTCTGGCTGAATTGAGCCCTACTGCCAATTCTGAGATGAACTTTGGTCTAACTCCTCAGGGAAAGCTCGTACTTGAAAATTGAATGTGTTTTTGGCTTTTTGGAGCGTGGGGATCATGAATATGTGTTGCTTCTGTAAATCTGAGCTCTGTGTCTAAAGTTTTTTCTGGCTGAATTGAATCCAGTTCTGAAATACAGTCTACACTTTGGTCTAACTCCTCAGGGAAAGCTCGTACTTGAAAATTGAATGTGTTTTTGCACTTTTCAGACTGTGGTTAACATTAATACGTGTTTCTTCTGCAAATCTGAGCTCAGTGTCAAAAGTTACCTTTTTGGCTGAATTGAGCCCTTCTGCCAATTCTGAGATACACTTTGGTCTAACTCCTCAGGGAAAGCTCGTACTTGAAAATTGAATGTGTTTTGTGGTTTTCAGACCGTGGGGAACATTAATATGTGTTTCTTCTGCAAATCTGAGCTCTGTGTCAAAAGTTAAGTTTTCTGGTTGAATTGAGCCCTACTGCCAATTCTGAGATAAACTTTGGTGTAATTCCTCAGGGAAAACTCTTACTTGAAAATTGAATGTATTTTTGCTCTTTTTTAGACCGTGGGGAACATGAATATGTGTTTCTACTGCAAATCTGAGCTCAGTGTCAAAAGTTACCTTTTTGGCTGAATTGTGCCCTACTGCCAATTCTGAGATACACTTTGGTCTAACACCTCAGGGATCTCTCGTACTTGAAAATTGAATGTGTTTTGTGGTTTTCAGACCGTGGGGAACATGAATATGAGTTTCTTCTGCAAATCTGAGCTCTGTGTCAAAAGTTAAGTTTTCTCGTTGAATTGAGCCCTACTACCAATTCTGAGATACACTTTGGTCTAACTCCTCAGGGAAAGCTCGTACTTGAAAATTGAATGTGTTTTTGGATTTTTAGAACGTGGGGATCATGAATATGTGTTGCTTCTGTAAATCTGAGCTCTGTGTCTAAAGTTATTTCTGGCTGAATTGAATCCAGTTCTGAAATACAGTCTACACTTTCGTCTAACTCCTCAGGGGAAGCTCGTACTTGAAAATTGAATGTGTTTTTGCGCTTTTCAGACTGTGGTTAACATTAATATGTGTTGCTTCTGTAAATCTGAGATCTGTGTCTAAAGTTTTTTTCTGGCTGAATTGAATCCAGTTCTGAAATACAGTCTACACTTTGGTCTAACTCCTCAGGGAAAGCTCGTACTTGAAAATTGAATGTGTTTTTGTGCTTTTCAGACTGTGGTTAAAATTAATATGTGTTTCTTCTGCAAATCTGAGCTCTGTGTCAAAAGTTATATTTTCTGGCTGAATTGAGCCCTACTGCCAATTCTGAGATGAACTTTGGTCTAACTCCTCAGGGAAAACTTGTACTTGAAAATTGAATGTATTTTTGCCCTTTTTGAGACCGTGGGGAACATGAATATGTGTTTCTTCTGCAAATCTGAACTCTGTGTCAAAAGTTAAGTTTTCTGGTTGAATTGAGGCCTACTGCCAATTCTGAGATGCACTTTGGCCTAATTCCTCAGGGTTCTCTCGTACTTGAAAATTGAATGTGTTTTGTGGTTTTCAGACCATGGGGAACATGAATATGTGTTTCTACTGCAAATCTGAGCTCAGTGTCAAAAGTTACCTTTTTGGCTGAATTGAGCCCTTCTGCCAATTCTGAGATACACTTTGGTCTAACTCCTCAGGGAAAGCTCGTACTTGAAAATTGAATGTGTTTTTGCGCTTTTCAGACTGTGGTTAACATTAATATGTGTTTCTTCTGCAAATCTGAGCTCTGTGTCTAAAGATTTTTCTGGCTGAATTGAATTCAGTTCTGAAATACAGTCTGCACTTTGATCTAACTCCTCAGGGAAAGCTCGTACTTGAAAATTGAATGTGTTTTTCCGCTTTTCAGATTGTGGTTAACATTAATATGTGTTTCTTCTGCAATCCTGAGCTCCGTGTCAAAAGTTAAGTTTTCTGGTTGAATTGAGCCCTACTGCCAATTCTGAGATACACTTTGGTCTAACTCCTCAGGGAAAGCTCGTACTTGAAAATTGAATGTGTTTTTGCGCTTTTAAAACTGTGGTTAACATGAATATGTGTTTCTTCTGCAAATCTGAGCTCTGTGTCAAAAGTTAAGTTTTCTGGTTGAATTGAGCCCTACTGCCAATTCTGAGATACACTTTGGTCTAACTCCTCAGGGAAAGCTCGTACTTGAAAATTGAATGTGTTTTTGCGCTTTTCAGACTGTGGTTAACATTAATACGTGTTTCTTCTGCAAATCTGAGCTCTGTGTCAAAAGTTACCTTTTTGGCTGAATTGAGCCCTACTGCCAATTCTGAGATAAACTTTGGTCTAATTCCTCAGGGAAAACTCTTACTTGAAAATTGAATATATTTTTGCTCTTTTTTAGACCGTGGGGAACATGAATATGTGTTTCTACTGCAAATCTGAGCTCAGTGTCAAAAGTTACCTTTTTGGCTGAATTGAGCCCTACTGCCAATTCTGAGATACACTTTGGTCTAACTCCTCAGGGATCTCTCGTACTTGAAAATTGAATGTGTTTTGTGGTTTTCAGACCGTGGGGAACATGAATATGTGTTTCTACTGCAAATCTGAGCTCAGTGTCAAAAGTTACCTTTTTCGCTGAATTGAGCCCTTCTGCCAATTCTGAGATACACTTTGGTCTAACTCCTCAGGGAAAGCTCGTACTTGAAAATTGAATGTGCTTTTGCTCTTTTTTAGACCGTGGGGAACAGGAATATGTGTTTCTTCTGCAAATCTGAGCTCTGTGTCAAACGTTACGTTTTCTGGTTGAATTGAGGCCTACTGCCAATTCTGAGATGCACTTTGGCCTAATTCCTCAGGGATCTCTCGTACTTGAAAATTGAATGTGTTTTGTGGTTTTCAGACCATGGGGAACATGAATATGTGTTTCTACTGCAAATCTGAGCTCAGTGTCAAAAGTTACCTTTTTGGCTGAATTGAGCCCTTCTGCCAATTCTGAGATACACTTTGGTCTAACTCCTCAGGGAAAGCTCGTACTTGAAAATTGAATGTGTTTTTGCGCTTTTCAGACTGTGGTTAACATGAATATGTGTTTCTTCTGCAAATCTGAGCTCTGTGTCTAAAGATTTTTCTGGCTGAATTGAATTCAGTTCTGAAATACAGTCTGCACTTTGATCTAACTCCTCAGGGAAAGCTCGTACTTGAAAATTGAATGTGTTTTTCCGCTTTTCAGATTGTGGTTAACATTAATATGTGTTTCTTCTGCAATCCTGAGCTCCGTGTCAAAAGTTAAGTTTTCTGGTTGAATTGAGCCCTACTGCCAATTCTGAGATACACTTTGGTCTAACTCCTCAGGGAAAGCTCGTACTTGAAAATTGAATGTGTTTTTGCGCTTTTCAGACTGTGGTTAACATTAATACGTGTTTCTTCTGCAAATCTGAGCTCTGTGTCAAAAGTTACCTTTTTGGCTGAATTGAGCCCTACTGCCAATTCTGAGATAAACTTTGGTCTAATTCCTCAGGGAAAACTCTTACTTGAAAATTGAATATATTTTTGCTCTTTTTTAGACCGTGGGGAACATGAATATGTGTTTCTACTGCAAGTCTGAGCTCAGTGTCAAAAGTTACCTTTTTGGCTGAATTGAGCCCTACTGCCAATTCTGAGATACACTTTGGTCTAACTCCTCAGGGATCTCTCGTACTTGAAAATTGAATGTGTTTTGTGGTTTTCAGACCGTGGGGAACATGAATATGTGTTTCTACTGCAAATCTGAGCTCAGTGTCAAAAGTTACCTTTTTGGCTGAATTGAGCCCTTCTGCCAATTCTGAGATACACTTTGGTCTAACTCCTCAGGGAAAGCTCGTACTTGAAAATTGAATGTGCTTTTGCTCTTTTTTAGACCGTGGGGAACAGGAATATGTGTTTCTTCTGCAAATCTGAGCTCTGTGTCAAACGTTACGTTTTCTGGTTGAATTGAGGCCTACTGCCAATTCTGAGATGCACTTTGGCCTAATTCCTCAGGGAAAGCTCGTACTTGAAAATTGAATGTGTTTTTGCGCTTTTCAGACTGTGGTTAACATTAATACGTGTTTCTTCTGCAAATCTGAGCTCTGTGTCAAAAGTTACCTTTTTGGCTGAATTGAGCCCTACTGCCAATTCTGAGATAAACTTTGGTCTAATTCCTCAGGGAAAACTCTTACTTGAAAATTGAATGTGTTTTGTGGTTTTCAGACCGTGGGGAACATGAATATGTGTTTCTACTGCAAATCTGAGCTCAGTGTCAAAAGTTACCTTTTTGGCTGAATTGAGCCCTTCTGCCAATTCTGAGATACACTTTGGTCTAACTCCTCAGGGAAAGCTCGTACTTGAAAATTGAATGTGTTTTTGGATTTTTAGAACGTGGGGATCATGAATATGTGTTGCTTCTGTAAATCTGAGCTCTGTGTCTAAAGTTATTTCTGGCTGAATTGAATCCAGTTCTGAAATACAGTCTACACTTTCGTCTAACTCCTCAGGGAAAGCTCGTACTTGAAAATTGAATGTGTTTTTGCGCTTTTCAGACTGTGGTTAACATTAATATGTGTTGCTTCTGTAAATCTGAGATCTGTGTCTAAAGTTTTTTTCTGGCTGAATTGAATCCAGTTCTGAAATACAGTCTACACTTTGGTCTAACTCCTCAGGGAAAGCTCGTACTTGAAAATTGAATGTGTTTTTCCGCTTTTCAGATTGTGGTTAACATTAATATGTGTTTCTCCTGCAATCCTGAGCTCCGTGTCAAAAGTTAAGTTTTCTGGTTGAATTGAGCCCTACTGCCAATTCTGAGATACACTTTGGTCTAACTCCTCAGGGAAAGCTCGTACTTGAAAATTGAATGTGTTTTTGCGCTTTTCAAACTGTGGTTAACATGAATATGTGTTTCTTCTGCAAATCTGAGCTCTGTGTCAAAAGTTAAGTTTTCTGGTTGAATTGAGCCCTACTGCCAATTCTGAGATACACTTTGGTCTAACTCCTCAGGGAAAGCTCGTACTTGAAAATTGAATGTGTTTTTGCGCTTTTCAGACTGTGGTTAACATTAATACGTGTTTCTTCTGCAAATCTGAGCTCTGTGTCAAAAGTTACCTTTTTGGCTGAATTGAGCCCTACTGCCAATTCTGAGATAAACTTTGGTCTAATTCCTCAGGGAAAACTCTTACTTGAAAATTGAATATATTTTTGCTCTTTTTTAGACCGTGGGGAACATGAATATGTGTTTCTACTGCAAATCTGAGCTCAGTGTCAAAAGTTACCTTTTTGGCTGAATTGAGCCCTACTGCCAATTCTGAGATACACTTTGGTCTAACTCCTCAGGGATCTCTCGTACTTGAAAATTGAATGTGTTTTGTGGTTTTCAGACCGTGGGGAACATGAATATGTGTTTCTACTGCAAATCTGAGCTCAGTGTCAAAAGTTACCTTTTTCGCTGAATTGAGCCCTTCTGCCAATTCTGAGATACACTTTGGTCTAACTCCTCAGGGAAAGCTCGTACTTGAAAATTGAATGTGCTTTTGCTCTTTTTTAGACCGTGGGGAACAGGAATATGTGTTTCTTCTGCAAATCTGAGCTCTGTGTCAAACGTTACGTTTTCTGGTTGAATTGAGGCCTACTGCCAATTCTGAGATGCACTTTGGCCTAATTCCTCAGGGATCTCTCGTACTTGAAAATTGAATGTGTTTTGTGGTTTTCAGACCATGGGGAACATGAATATGTGTTTCTACTGCAAATCTGAGCTCAGTGTCAAAAGTTACCTTTTTGGCTGAATTGAGCCCTTCTGCCAATTCTGAGATACACTTTGGTCTAACTCCTCAGGGAAAGCTCGTACTTGAAAATTGAATGTGTTTTTGCGCTTTTCAGACTGTGGTTAACATTAATATGTGTTTCTTCTGCAAATCTGAGCTCTGTGTCTAAAGATTTTTCTGGCTGAATTGAATTCAGTTCTGAAATACAGTCTGCACTTTGATCTAACTCCTCAGGGAAAGCTCGTACTTGAAAATTGAATGTGTTTTTCCGCTTTTCAGATTGTGGTTAACATTAATATGTGTTTCTTCTGCAATCCTGAGCTCCGTGTCAAAAGTTAAGTTTTCTGGTTGAATTGAGCCCTACTGCCAATTCTGAGATACACTTTGGTCTAACTCCTCAGGGAAAGCTCGTACTTGAAAATTGAATGTGTTTTTGCGCTTTTCAGACTGTGGTTAACATTAATACGTGTTTCTTCTGCAAATCTGAGCTCTGTGTCAAAAGTTACCTTTTTGGCTGAATTGAGCCCTACTGCCAATTCTGAGATAAACTTTGGTCTAATTCCTCAGGGAAAACTCTTACTTGAAAATTGAATATATTTTTGCTCTTTTTTAGACCGTGGGGAACATGAATATGTGTTTCTACTGCAAGTCTGAGCTCAGTGTCAAAAGTTACCTTTTTGGCTGAATTGAGCCCTACTGCCAATTCTGAGATACACTTTGGTCTAACTCCTCAGAGATCTCTCGTACTTGAAAATTGAATGTGTTTTGTGGTTTTCAGACCGTGGGGAACATGAATATGTGTTTCTACTGCAAATCTGAGCTCAGTGTCAAAAGTTACCTTTTTGGCTGAATTGAGCCCTTCTGCCAATTCTGAGATACACTTTGGTCTAACTCCTCAGGGAAAGCTCATACTTGAAAATTGAATGTGCTTTTGCTCTTTTTTAGACCGTGGGGAACAGGAATATGTGTTTCTTCTGCAAATCTGAGCTCTGTGTCAAACATTACGTTTTCTGGTTGAATTGAGGCCTACTGCCAATTCTGAGATGCACTTTGGCCTAATTCCTCAGGGAAAGCTCGTACTTGAAAATTGAATGTGTTTTTGCGCTTTTCAGACTGTGGTTAACATTAATACGTGTTTCTTCTGCAAATCTGAGCTCTGTGTCAAAAGTTACCTTTTTGGCTGAATTGAGCCCTACTGCCAATTCTGAGATAAACTTTGGTCTAATTCCTCAGGGAAAACTCTTACTTGAAAATTGAATGTGTTTTGTGGTTTTCAGACCGTGGGGAACATGAATATGTGTTTCTACTGCAAATCTGAGCTCAGTGTCAAAAGTTACCTTTTTGGCTGAATTGAGCCCTTCTGCCAATTCTGAGATACACTTTGGTCTAACTCCTCAGGGAAAGCTCGTAGTTGAAAATTGAATGTGTTTTTGGATTTTTAGAACGTGGGGATCATGAATATGTGTTGCTTCTGTAAATCTGAGCTCTGTGTCTAAAGTTATTTCTGGCTGAATTGAATCCAGTTCTGAAATACAGTCTACACTTTCGTCTAACTCCTCAGGGAAAGCTCGTACTTGAAAATTGAATGTGTTTTTGCGCTTTTCAGACTGTGGTTAACATTAATATGTGTTGCTTCTGTAAATCTGAGATCTGTGTCTAAAGTTTTTTTCTGGCTGAATTGAATCCAGTTCTGAAATACAGTCTACACTTTGGTCTAACTCCTCAGGAAAAGCTCGTACTTGAAAATTGAATGTGTTTTTGTGCTTTTCAGACTGTGGTTAAAATTAATATGTGTTTCTTCTGCAAATCTGAGCTCTGTGTCAAAAGTTACATTTTCTGGCTGAATTGAGCCCTACTGCCAATTCTGAGATGAACTTTGGTCTAACTCCTCAGGGAAAACTCGTACTTGAAAATTGAATGTATTTTTGCCCTTTTTGAGACCGTGGGGAACATGAATATGTGTTTCTTCTGCAAATCTGAACTCTGTGTCAAAAGTTAAGTTTTCTGGTTGAATTGAGGCCTACTGCCAATTCTGAGATGCACTTTGGCCTAATTCCTCAGGGATCTCTCGTACTTGAAAATTGAATGTGTTTTGTGGTTTTCAGACCATGGGGAACATGAATATGTGTTTCTACTGCAAATCTGAGCTCAGTGTCAAAAGTTACCTTTTTGGCTGAATTGAGCCCTTCTGCCAATTCTGAGATACACTTTGGTCTAACTCCTCAGGGAAAGCTCGTACTTGAAAATTGAATGTGTTTTGTGGTTTTCAGACCGTGGGGAACATTAATATGTGTTTCTTCTGCAAATCTGAGCTCTGTGTCAAAAGTTAAGTTTTCTGGTTGAATTGAGCCCTACTGCCAATTCTGAGATAAACTTTGGTCTAATTCCTCAGGGAAAACTCTTACTTGAAAATTGAATGTATTTTTACTCTTTTTTAGACCGTGGGGAACATGAATATGTGTTTCTACTGCAAATCTGAGCTCAGTGTCAAAAGTTACCTTTTTGGCTGAATTGTGCCCTACTGCCAATTCTGAGATACACTTTGGTCTAACACCTCAGGGATCTCTCGTACTTGAAAATTGAATGTGTTTTGTGGTTTTCAGACCGTGGGGAACATGAATATGTGTTTCTACTGCAAATCTGAGCTCAGAGTCAAAAGTTACCTTTTTGGCTGAATTGAGCCCTTCTGCCAATTCTGAGATACACTTTGGTCTAACTCCTCAGGGAAAGCCCGTACTTGAAAATTGAATGTGCTTTTGCTCTTTTTTAGACCGTGGGGAACAGGAATATGTGTTTCTTCTGCAAATCTGAGCTCTGTGTCAAACGTTACGTTTTCTGGTTGAATTGAGGCCTACTGCCAATTCTGAGATGCACTTTGGCCTAATTCCACAGGGATCTCTCGTACTGAAAATTGAATGTGTTTTGTGGTTTTCAGACCATGGGGAACATGAATATGTGTTTGTACTGCAAATCTGAGCTCAGTGTCAAAAGTTACCTTTTTGGCTGAATTGAGCCCTTCTGCCAATTCTGAGATACACTTTGGTCTAACTCCTCAGGGAAAGCTCGTACTTGAAAATTGAATGTGTTTTTGCGCTTTTCAGACTGTGGGGAACATGAATATGTGTTTCTTCTGCAAATCTGAGCTCAGTGTCAAAAGTTACCTTTTTGGCTGAATTGTGCCCTACTGCCAATTCTGAGATACACTTTGGTCTAACACCTCAGGGATCTCTCGTACTTGAAAATTGAATGTGTTTTGTGGTTTTCAGACCATGGGGAACATGAATATGTGTTTCTACTGCAAATCTGAGCTCAGTGTCAAAAGTTACCTTTTTGGCTGAATTGAGCCCTTCTGCCAATTCTGAGATACACTTTGGTCTAACTCCTCAGGGAAAGCTCGTACTTGAAAATTGAATGTGTTTTTGCGCTTTTCAGACTGTGGTTAACATGAATATGTGTTTCTTCTGCAAATCTGAGCTCACTGTCAAAAGTTACCTTTTTGGCTGAATTGAGCCCTTCTGCCAATTCTGAGATACACTTTGGTCTAACTCCTCAGGGAAAGCTCGTACTTGAAAATTGAATGTGCTTTTGCTCTTTTTTAGACCGTGGGGAACAGGAATATGTGTTTCTTCTGCAAATCTGAGCTCGGTGTCAAACGTTACGTTTTCTGGTTGAATTGAGGCCTACTGCCAATTCTGAGATGCACTTTGGCCTAATTCCTCAGGGATCTCTCGTACTTGAAAATTGAATGTGTTTTGTGGTTTTCAGACCACGGGGAACATGAATATGTGTTTCTACTGCAAATCTGAGCTCAGTGTCAAAAGTTACCTTTTTGGCTGAATTGAGCCCTTCTGCCAATTCTGAGATACACTTTGGTCTAACTCCTCAGGGAAAGCTCGTACTTGAAAATTGAATGTGTTTTTGCGCTTTTCAGACTGTGGGGAACATGAATATGTGTTTCTTCTGCAAATCTGAGCTCTGTGTCAAAAGTTAAGTTTTCTGGTTGAATTGTGCCCTACTGCCAATTCTGAGATAAACTTTGGTCTAATTCCTCAGGGAAAACTCTTACTTGAAAATTGAATGTATTTTTGCTCTTTTTTAGACCGTGGGGAACATGAATATGTGTTTCTTCTGCAAATCTGAGCTCAGTGTCAAAAGTTACCTTTTTGGCTCAATTGTGCCCTACTGCCAATTCTGAGATACACTTTGGTCTAACTCCTCAGGGAAAGCTCGTACTTGAAAATTGAATGTGTTTTGTGGTTTTCAGACCGTGGGGAACATGAATATGTGTTTCTTCTGCAAATCTGAGCTCAGTGTCAAAAGTTAAGTTTTCTGGTTGAATTGAGCCCTACTGCCAATTCTGAGATAAACTTTGGTCTAATTCCACAGGGAAAACTCTTACTTGAAAATTGAATGTATTTTTGCTCTTTTTTAGACCGTGGAGAACATGAATATGTGTTTCTACTGCAAATCTGAGCTCAGTGTCAAAAGTTACCTTTTTGGCTGAATTGTGCCCTACTGCCAATTCTGAGATACACTTTGGTCTAACTCCTCAGGGAAAGCTCGTACTTGGAAATTGAATGTGTTTTTGGATTTTTAGACCGTGGGGATCATGAATATGTGTTGCTTCTGTAAATCTGAGCTCTGTGTCTAAAGATTTTTCTGGCGGAATTGAATTCAGTTCTGAAATACAGTCTGCACTTTGGTCTAACTCCTCAGGGAAAGCTCGTACTTGAAAATTGAATGTGTTTTTGCGCTTTTCAGACTGTGGTTAACATGAATATGTGTTTCTTCTGCAAATCTGAGCTCTGTGTCAAAAGTTAAGTTTTCTGGTTGAATTGAGCCCTACTGCCAATTCTGAGATACATTTTGGTCTAACTCCTCAGGGAAAGCTCGTACTTGAAAATTGAATGTGTTTTTGGCTTTTTGGAGCGTGGGGATCATGAATATGTGTTGCTTCTGTAAATCTGAGCTCTGTGTCTAAAGTTTTTTCTGGCTGAATTGAATCCAGTTCTGAAATACAGTCTACACTTTGGTCTAACTCCTCAGAGAAAGCTCGTACTTGAAAATTGAATGTGTTTTTGCGCTTTTCAGACTGTGGTTAACATTAATACGTGTTTCTTCTGCAAATCTGAGCTCTGTGTCAAAAGTTACATTTTCTGGCTGAATTGAGCCCTACTGCCAATTCTGAGATGAACTTTGGTCTAACACCTCAGGGATCTCTCGTACTTGAAAATTGAATGTGTTTTGTGGTTTTCAGACCATGGGGAACATGAATATGTGTTTCTACTGCAAATCTGAGCTCAGTGTCAAAAGTTACCTTTTTGGCTGAATTGAGCCCTTCTGCCAATTCTGAGATACACTTTGGTCTAACTCCTCAGGGAAAGCTCGTACTTGAAAATTGAATGTGTTTTTGCGCTTTTCAGACTGTGGTTAACATGAATATGTGTTTCTTCTGCAAATCTGAGCTCACTGTCAAAAGTTACCTTTTTGGCTGAATTGTGCCCTACTGCCAATTGTGAGATACACTTTGGTCTAACACCTCAGGGATCTCTCGTACTTGAAAATTGAATGTGTTTTGTGGTTTTCAGACCATGGGGAACATGAATATGTGTTTCTACTGCAAATCTGAGCTCAGTGTCAAAAGTTACCTTTTTGGCTGAATTGAGCCCTTCTGCCAATTCTGAGATACACTTTGGTCTAACTCCTCAGGGAAAGCTCGTACTTGAAAATTGAATGTGTTTTGTGGTTTTCAGACCGTGGGGAACATTAATATGTGTTTCTTCTGCAAATCTGAGCTCTGTGTCAAAAGTTAAGTTTTCTGGTTGAATTGAGCCCTACTGCCAATTCTGAGATACACTTTGGTCTAACTCCTCAGGGAAAGCTCGTACTTGAAAATTGAATGTGTTTTTGCGCTTTTCAGACTGTGGGGAACATGAATATGTGTTTCTTCTGCAAATCTGAGCTCAGTGTCAAAAGTTACCTTTTTGGCTGAATTGTGCCCTACTGCCAATTCTGAGATACACTTTGGTCTAACACCTCAGGGATCTCTCGTACTTGAAAATTGAATGTGTTTTGTGGTTTTCAGACCATGGGGAACATGAATATGTGTTTCTACTGCAAATCTGAGCTCAGTGTCAAAAGTTACCTTTTTGGCTGAATTGAGCCCTTCTGCCAATTCTGAGATACACTTTGGTCTAACTCCTCAGGGAAAGCTCGTACTTGAAAATTGAATGTGTTTTTGCGCTTTTCAGACTGTGGTTAACATGAATATGTGTTTCTTCTGCAAATCTGAGCTCACTGTCAAAAGTTACCTTTTTGGCTGAATTATGCCCTACTGCCAATTGTGAGATACACTTTGGTCTAACACCTCAGGGATCTCTCGTACTTGAAAATTGAATGTGTTTTGTGGTTTTCAGACCATGGGGAACATGAATATGTGTTTCTACTGCAAATCTGAGCTCAGTGTCAAAAGTTACCTTTTTGGCTGAATTGAGCCCTTCTGCCAATTCTGAGATACACTTTGGTCTAACTCCTCAGGGAAAGCTCGTACTTGAAAATTGAATGTGTTTTGTGGTTTTCAGACCGTGGGGAACATTAATATGTGTTTCTTCTGCAAATCTGAGCTCTGTGTCAAAAGTTAAGTTTTCTGGTTGAATTGAGCCCTACTGCCAATTCTGAGATACACTTTGGTCTAACACCTCAGGGATCTCTCGTACTTGAAAATTGAATGTGTTTTGTGGTTTTCAGACCATGGGGAACATGAATATGTGTTTCTACTGCAAATCTGAGCTCAGTGTCAAAAGTTACCTTTTTGGCTGAATTGTGCCCTACTGCCAATTCTGAGATACACTTTGGTCTAACACCTCAGGGATCTCTCGTACTTGAAAATTGAATGTGTTTTGTGGTTTTCAGACCGTGGGGAACATGAATATGAGTTTCTTCTGCAAATCTGAGCTCTGTGTCAAAAGTTAAGTTTTCTCGTTGAATTGAGCCCTACTACCAATTCTGAGATACACTTTGGTCTAACTCCTCAGGGAAAGCTCGTACTTGAAAATTGAATGTGTTTTGTGGTTTTCAGACCGTGGGGAACATGAATATGTGTTTCTTCTGCAAATCTGAGCTCTGTGTCAAAAGTTAAGTTTTCTGGTTGAATTGAGCCCTACTGCCAATTCTGAGATAAACTTTGGTCTAATTCCTCAGGGAAAACTCTTACTTGAAAATTGAATGTATTTTTGCTCTTTTTTAGACCGTGGAGAACATGAATATGTGTTTCTACTGCAAATCTGAGCTCAGTGTCAAAAGTTACCTTTTTGGCTGAATTGTGCCCTACTGCCAATTCTGAGATACACTTTGGTCTAACTCCTCAGGGAAAGCTCGTACTTAGAAATTGAATGTGTTTTTGGATTTTTAGACCGTGGGGATCATGAATATGTGTTGCTTCTGTAAATCTGAGCTCTGTGTCTAAAGATTTTTCTGGCGGAATTGAATTCAGTTCTGAAATACAGTCTGCACTTTGGTCTAACTCCTCAGGGAAAGCTCGTACTTGAAAATTGAATGTGTTTTTGCGCTTTTCAGACTGTGGTTAACATGAATATGTGTTTCTTCTGCAAATCTGAGCTCTGTGTCAAAAGTTAAGTTTTCTGGTTGAATTGAGCCCTACTGCCAATTCTGAGATACATTTTGGTCTAACTCCTCAGGGAAAGCTCGTACTTGAAAATTGAATGTGTTTTTGGCTTTTTGGAGCGTGGGGATCATGAATATGTGTTGCTTCTGTAAATCTGAGCTCTGTGTCTAAAGTTTTTTCTGGCTGAATTGAATCCAGTTCTGAAATACAGTCTACACTTTGGTCTAACTCCTCAGAGAAAGCACGTACTTGAAAATTGAATGTGTTTTTGCGCTTTTCAGACTGTGGTTAACATTAATACGTGTTTCTTCTGCAAATCTGAGCTCTGTGTCAAAAGTTACATTTTCTGGCTGAATTGAGCCCTACTGCCAATTCTGAGATGAACTTTGGTCTAACTCCTCAGGGAAAGCTCGTACTTGAAAATTGAATGTGTTTTTGGCTTTTTGGAGCGTGGGGATCATGAATATGTGTTGCTTCTGTAAATCTGAGCTCTGTGTCAAAAGTTTTTTCTGGCTGAATTGAATCCAGTTCTGAAATACAGTCTACACTTTGGTCTAACTCCTCAGGGAAAGCTCGTACTTGAAAATTGAATGTGTTTTTGCACTTTTCAGACTGTGGTTAACATTAATACGTGTTTCTTCTGCAAATCTGAGCTCAGTGTCAAAAGTTACCTTTTTGGCTGAATTGAGCCCTTCTGCCAATTCTGAGATACACTTTGGTCTAACTCCTCAGGGAAAGCTCGTACTTGAAAATTGAATGTGTTTTGTGGTTTTCAGACCGTGGGGAACATTAATATGTGTTTCTTCTGCAAATCTGAGCTCTGTGTCAAAAGTTAAGTTTTCTGGTTGAATTGAGCCCTACTGCCAATTCTGAGATAAACTTTGGTCTAATTCCTCAGGGAAAACTCTTACTTGAAAATTGAATGTATTTTTGCTCTTTTTTAGACCGTGGGGAACATGAATATGTGTTTCTACTGCAAATCTGAGCTCAGTGTCAAAAGTTACCTTTTTGGCTGAATTGTGCCCTACTGCCAATTCTGAGATACACTTTGGTCTAACACCTCAGGGATCTCTCGTACTTGAAAATTGAATGTGTTTTGTGGTTTTCAGACCGTGGGGAACATGAATATGAGTTTCTTCTGCAAATCTGAGCTCTGTGTCAAAAGTTAAGTTTTCTCGTTGAATTGAGCCCTACTACCAATTCTGAGATACACTTTGGTCTAACTCCTCAGGGAAAGCTCGTACTTGAAAATTGAATGTGTTTTTGGATTTTTAGAACGTGGGGATCATGAATATGTGTTGCTTCTGTAAATCTGAGCTCTGTGTCTAAAGTTATTTCTGGCTGAATTGAATCCAGTTCTGAAATACAGTCTACACTTTCGTCTAACTCCTCAGGGAAAGCTCGTACTTGAAAATTGAATGTGTTTTGTGGTTTTCAGACCATGGGGAACATGAATATGTGTTTCTACTGCAAATCTGAGCTCAGTGTCAAAAGTTACCTTTTTGGCTGAATTGAGCCCTTCTGCCAATTCTGAGATACACTTTGGTCTAACTCCTCAGGGAAAGCTCGTACTTGAAAATTGAATGTGTTTTGTGGTTTTCAGACCGTGGGGAACATTAATATGTGTTTCTTCTGCAAATCTGAGCTCTGTGTCAAAAGTTAAGTTTTCTGGTTGAATTGAGCCCTACTGCCAATTCTGAGATACACTTTGGTCTAACACCTCAGGGATCTCTCGTACTTGAAAATTGAATGTGTTTTGTGGTTTTCAGACCATGGGGAACATGAATATGTGTTTCTACTGCAAATCTGAGCTCAGTGTCAAAAGTTACCTTTTTGGCTGAATTGTGCCTTACTGCCAATTCTGAGATACACTTTGGTCTAACACCTCAGGGATCTCTCGTACTTGAAAATTGAATGTGTTTTGTGGTTTTCAGACCGTGGGGAACATGAATATGAGTTTCTTCTGCAAATCTGAGCTCTGTGTCAAAAGTTAAGTTTTCTCGTTGAATTGAGCCCTACTACCAATTCTGAGATACACTTTGGTCTAACTCCTCAGGGAAAGCTCGTACTTGAAAATTGAATGTGTTTTGTGGTTTTCAGACCGTGGGGAACATGAATATGTGTTTCTTCTGCAAATCTGAGCTCTGTGTCAAAAGTTAAGTTTTCTGGTTGAATTGAGCCCTACTGCCAATTCTGAGATAAACTTTGGTCTAATTCCTCAGGGAAAACTCTTACTTGAAAATTGAATGTATTTTTGCTCTTTTTTAGACCGTGGAGAACATGAATATGTGTTTCTACTGCAAATCTGAGCTCAGTGTCAAAAGTTACCTTTTTGGCTGAATTGTGCCCTACTGCCAATTCTGAGATACACTTTGGTCTAACTCCTCAGGGAAAGCTCATACTTGAAAATTGAATGTGTTTTGCGGTTTTCAGACCGTGGGGAACATTAATATGTGTTTCTTCTGCAAATCTGAGCTCTGTGTCAAAAGTTAAGTTTTCTGGTTGAATTGAGCCCTACTGCCAATTCTGAGATAAACTTTGGTCTAATTCCTCAGGGAAAACTCTTACTTGAAAATTGAATGTATTTTTGCTCTTTTTTAGACCGTGGGGAACATGAATATGTGTTTCTACTGCAAATCTGAGCTCAGTGTCAAAAGTTACCTTTTTGGCTGAATTGTGCCCTACTGCCAATTCTGAGATACACTTTGGTCTAACACCTCAGGGATCTCTCGTACTTGAAAATTGAATGTGTTTTGTGGTTTTCAGACCGTGGGGAACATGAATATGAGTTTCTTCTGCAAATCTGAGCTCTGTGTCAAAAGTTAAGTTTTCTCGTTGAATTGAGCCCTACTACCAATTCTGAGATACACTTTGGTCTAACTCCTCAGGGAAAGCTCGTACTTGAAAATTGAATGTGTTTTGTGGTTTTCAGACCGTGGGGAACATGAATATGTGTTTCTTCTGCAAATCTGAGCTCTGTGTCAAAAGTTAAGTTTTCTGGTTGAATTGAGCCCTACTGCCAATTCTGAGATAAACTTTGGTCTAATTCCTCAGGGAAAACTCTTACTTGAAAATTGAATGTATTTTTGCTCTTTTTTAGACCGTGGAGAACATGAATATGTGTTTCTACTGCAAATCTGAGCTCAGTGTCAAAAGTTACCTTTTTGGCTGAATTGTGCCCTACTGCCAATTCTGAGATACACTTTGGTCTAACTCCTCAGGGAAAGCTCGTACTTAGAAATTGAATGTGTTTTTGGATTTTTAGACCGTGGGGATCATGAATATGTGTTGCTTCTGTAAATCTGAGCTCTGTGTCTAAAGATTTTTCTGGCGGAATTGAATTCAGTTCTGAAATACAGTCTGCACTTTGGTCTAACTCCTCAGGGAAAGCTCGTACTTGAAAATTGAATGTGTTTTTGCGCTTTTCAGACTGTGGTTAACATGAATATGTGTTTCTTCTGCAAATCTGAGCTCTGTGTCAAAAGTTAAGTTTTCTGGTTGAATTGAGCCCTACTGCCAATTCTGAGATACATTTTGGTCTAACTCCTCAGGGAAAGCTCGTACTTGAAAATTGAATGTGTTTTTGGCTTTTTGGAGCGTGGGGATCATGAATATGTGTTGCTTCTGTAAATCTGAGCTCTGTGTCTAAAGTTTTTTCTGGCTGAATTGAATCCAGTTCTGAAATACAGTCTACACTTTGGTCTAACTCCTCAGAGAAAGCACGTACTTGAAAATTGAATGTGTTTTTGCGCTTTTCAGACTGTGGTTAACATTAATACGTGTTTCTTCTGCAAATCTGAGCTCTGTGTCAAAAGTTACATTTTCTGGCTGAATTGAGCCCTACTGCCAATTCTGAGATGAACTTTGGTCTAACTCCTCAGGGAAAGCTCGTACTTGAAAATTGAATGTGTTTTTGGCTTTTTGGAGCGTGGGGATCATGAATATGTGTTGCTTCTGTAAATCTGAGCTCTGTGTCTAAAGTTTTTTCTGGCTGAATTGAATCCAGTTCTGAAATACAGTCTACACTTTGGTCTAACTCCTCAGGGAAAGCTCGTACTTGAAAATTGAATGTGTTTTTGCACTTTTCAGACTGTGGTTAACATTAATACGTGTTTCTTCTGCAAATCTGAGCTCAGTGTCAAAAGTTACCTTTTTGGCTGAATTGAGCCCTTCTGCCAATTCTGAGATACACTTTGGTCTAACTCCTCAGGGAAAGCTCGTACTTGAAAATTGAATGTGTTTTGTGGTTTTCAGACCGTGGGGAACATTAATATGTGTTTCTTCTGCAAATCTGAGCTCTGTGTCAAAAGTTAAGTTTTCTGGTTGAATTGAGCCCTACTGCCAATTCTGAGATAAACTTTGGTCTAATTCCTCAGGGAAAACTCTTACTTGAAAATTGAATGTATTTTTGCTCTTTTTTAGACCGTGGGGAACATGAATATGTGTTTCTACTGCAAATCTGAGCTCAGTGTCAAAAGTTACCTTTTTGGCTGAATTGTGCCCTACTGCCAATTCTGAGATACACTTTGGTCTAACACCTCAGGGATCTCTCGTACTTGAAAATTGAATGTGTTTTGTGGTTTTCAGACAGTGGGGAACATGAATATGAGTTTCTTCTGCAAATCTGAGCTCTGTGTCAAAAGTTAAGTTTTCTCGTTGAATTGAGCCCTACTACCAATTCTGAGATACACTTTGGTCTAACTCCTCAGGGAAAGCTCGTACTTGAAAATTGAATGTGTTTTTGGATTTTTAGAACGTGGGGATCATGAATATGTGTTGCTTCTGTAAATCTGAGCTCTGTGTCTAAAGTTATTTCTGGCTGAATTGAATCCAGTTCTGAAATACAGTCTACACTTTCGTCTAACTCCTCAGGGAAAGCTCGTACTTGAAAATTGAATGTGTTTTTGCGCTTTTCAGACTGTGGTTAACATTAATATGTGTTGCTTCTGTAAATCTGAGATCTGTGTCTAAAGTTTTTTTCTGGCTGAATTGAATCCAGTTCTGAAATACAGTCTACACTTTGGTCTAACTCCTCAGGGAAAGCTCGTACTTGAAAATTGAATGTGTTTTTGTGCTTTTCAGACTGTGGTTAAAATTAATATGTGTTTCTTCTGCAAATCTGAGCTCTGTGTCAAAAGTTACATTTTCTGGCTGAATTGAGCCCTACTGCCAATTCTGAGATGAACTTTGGTCTAACTCCTCAGGGAAAACTCGTACTTGAAAATTGAATGTATTTTTGCCCTTTTTGAGACCGTGGGGAACATGAATATGTGTTTCTTCTGCAAATCTGAACTCAGTGTCAAAAGTTACCTTTTTGGCTGAATTGTGCCCTACTGCCAATTCTGAGATACACTTTGGTCTAACACCTCAGGGATCTCTCGTACTTGAAAATTGAATGTGTTTTGTGGTTTTCAGACCGTGGGGAACATGAATATGAGTTTCTTCTGCAAATCTGAGCTCTGTGTCAAAAGTTAAGTTTTCTCGTTGAATTGAGCCCTACTACCAATTCTGAGATACACTTTGGTCTAACTCCTCAGGGAAAGCTCGTACTTGAAAATTGAATGTGTTTTGTGGTTTTCAGACCGTGGGGAACATGAATATGTGTTTCTTCTGCAAATCTGAGCTCTGTGTCAAAAGTTAAGTTTTCTGGTTGAATTGAGCCCTACTGCCAATTCTGAGATAAACTTTGGTCTAACTCCTCAGGGAAAGCTCGTACTTGAAAATTGAATGTGTTTTTGGCTTTTTGGAGCGTGGGGATCATGAATATGTGTTGCTTCTGTAAATCTGAGCTCTGTGTCTAAAGTTTTTTCTGGCTGAATTGAATCCAGTTCTGAAATACAGTCTACACTTTGGTCTAACTCCTCAGGGAAAGCTCGTACTTGAAAATTGAATGTGTTTTTGCACTTTTCAGACTGTGGTTAACATTAATACGTGTTTCTTCTGCAAATCTGAGCTCAGTGTCAAAAGTTACCTTTTTGGCTGAATTGAGCCCTTCTGCCAATTCTGAGATACACTTTGGTCTAACTCCTCAGGGAAAGCTCGTACTTGAAAATTGAATGTGTTTTGTGGTTTTCAGACCGTGGGGAACATTAATATGTGTTTCTTCTGCAAATCTGAGCTCTGTGTCAAAAGTTAAGTTTTCTGGTTGAATTGAGCCCTACTGCCAATTCTGAGATAAACTTTGGTCTAATTCCTCAGGGAAAACTCTTACTTGAAAATTGAATGTATTTTTGCTCTTTTTTAGACCGTGGGGAACATGAATATGTGTTTCTACTGCAAATCTGAGCTCAGTGTCAAAAGTTACCTTTTTGGCTGAATTGTGCCCTACTGCCAATTCTGAGATACACTTTGGTCTAACACCTCAGGGATCTCTCGTACTTGAAAATTGAATGTGTTTTGTGGTTTTCAGACCGTGGGGAACATGAATATGAGTTTCTTCTGCAAATCTGAGCTCTGTGTCAAAAGTTAAGTTTTCTCGTTGAATTGAGCCCTACTACCAATTCTGAGATACACTTTGGTCTAACTCCTCAGGGAAAGCTCGTACTTGAAAATTGAATGTGTTTTTGGATTTTTAGAACGTGGGGATCATGAATATGTGTTGCTTCTGTAAATCTGAGCTCTGTGTCTAAAGTTATTTCTGGCTGAATTGAATCCAGTTCTGAAATACAGTCTACACTTTCGTCTAACTCCTCAGGGAAAGCTCGTACTTGAAAATTGAATGTGTTTTTGCGCTTTTCAGACTGTGGTTAACATTAATATGTGTTGCTTCTGTAAATCTGAGCTCTGTGTCTAAAGATTTTTCTGGCGGAATTGAATTCAGTTCTGAAATACAGTCTGCACTTTGGTCTAACTCCTCAGGGAAAGCTCGTACTTGAAAATTGAATGTGTTTTTGCGCTTTTCAGACTGTGGTTAACATGAATATGTGTTTCTTCTGCAAATCTGAGCTCTGTGTCAAAAGTTAAGTTTTCTGGTTGAATTGAGCCCTACTGCCAATTCTGAGATACATTTTGGTCTAACTCCTCAGGGAAAGCTCGTACTTGAAAATTGAATGTGTTTTTGGCTTTTTGGAGCGTGGGGATCATGAATATGTGTTGCTTCTGTAAATCTGAGCTCTGTGTCTAAAGTTTTTTCTGGCTGAATTGAATCCAGTTCTGAAATACAGTCTACACTTTGGTCTAACTCCTCAGAGAAAGCACGTACTTGAAAATTGAATGTGTTTTTGCGCTTTTCAGACTGTGGTTAACATTAATACGTGTTTCTTCTGCAAATCTGAGCTCTGTGTCAAAAGTTACATTTTCTGGCTGAATTGAGCCCTACTGCCAATTCTGAGATGAACTTTGGTCTAACTCCTCAGGGAAAGCTCGTACTTGAAAATTGAATGTGTTTTTGGCTTTTTGGAGCGTGGGGATCATGAATATGTGTTGCTTCTGTAAATCTGAGCTCTGTGTCTAAAGTTTTTTCTGGCTGAATTGAATCCAGTTCTGAAATACAGTCTACACTTTGGTCTAACTCCTCAGGGAAAGCTCGTACTTGAAAATTGAATGTGTTTTTGCACTTTTCAGACTGTGGTTAACATTAATACGTGTTTCTTCTGCAAATCTGAGCTCAGTGTCAAAAGTTACCTTTTTGGCTGAATTGAGCCCTTCTGCCAATTCTGAGATACACTTTGGTCTAACTCCTCAGGGAAAGCTCGTACTTGAAAATTGAATGTGTTTTGTGGTTTTCAGACCGTGGGGAACATTAATATGTGTTTCTTCTGCAAATCTGAGCTCTGTGTCAAAAGTTAAGTTTTCTGGTTGAATTGAGCCCTACTGCCAATTCTGAGATAAACTTTGGTGTAATTCCTCAGGGAAAACTCTTACTTGAAAATTGAATGTATTTTTGCTCTTTTTTAGACCGTGGGGAACATGAATATGTGTTTCTACTGCAAATCTGAGCTCAGTGTCAAAAGTTACCTTTTTGGCTGAATTGTGCCCTACTGCCAATTCTGAGATACACTTTGGTCTAACACCTCAGGGATCTCTCGTACTTGAAAATTGAATGTGTTTTGTGGTTTTCAGACCGTGGGGAACATGAATATGAGTTTCTTCTGCAAATCTGAGCTCTGTGTCAAAAGTTAAGTTTTCTCGTTGAATTGAGCCCTACTACCAATTCTGAGATACACTTTGGTCTAACTCCTCAGGGAAAGCTCGTACTTGAAAATTGAATGTGTTTTTGGATTTTTAGAACGTGGGGATCATGAATATGTGTTGCTTCTGTAAATCTGAGCTCTGTGTCTAAAGTTATTTCTGGCTGAATTGAATCCAGTTCTGAAATACAGTCTACACTTTCGTCTAACTCCTCAGGGGAAGCTCGTACTTGAAAATTGAATGTGTTTTTGCGCTTTTCAGACTGTGGTTAACATTAATATGTGTTGCTTCTGTAAATCTGAGATCTGTGTCTAAAGTTTTTTTCTGGCTGAATTGAATCCAGTTCTGAAATACAGTCTACACTTTGGTCTAACTCCTCAGGGAAAGCTCGTACTTGAAAATTGAATGTGTTTTTGTGCTTTTCAGACTGTGGTTAAAATTAATATGTGTTTCTTCTGCAAATCTGAGCTCTGTGTCAAAAGTTATATTTTCTGGCTGAATTGAGCCCTACTGCCAATTCTGAGATGAACTTTGGTCTAACTCCTCAGGGAAAACTTGTACTTGAAAATTGAATGTATTTTTGCCCTTTTTGAGACCGTGGGGAACATGAATATGTGTTTCTTCTGCAAATCTGAACTCTGTGTCAAAAGTTAAGTTTTCTGGTTGAATTGAGGCCTACTGCCAATTCTGAGATGCACTTTGGCCTAATTCCTCAGGGTTCTCTCGTACTTGAAAATTGAATGTGTTTTGTGGTTTTCAGACCATGGGGAACATGAATATGTGTTTCTACTGCAAATCTGAGCTCAGTGTCAAAAGTTACCTTTTTGGCTGAATTGAGCCCTTCTGCCAATTCTGAGATACACTTTGGTCTAACTCCTCAGGGAAAGCTCGTACTTGAAAATTGAATGTGTTTTTGCGCTTTTCAGACTGTGGTTAACATTAATATGTGTTTCTTCTGCAAATCTGAGCTCTGTGTCTAAAGATTTTTCTGGCTGAATTGAATTCAGTTCTGAAATACAGTCTGCACTTTGATCTAACTCCTCAGGGAAAGCTCGTACTTGAAAATTGAATGTGTTTTTCCGCTTTTCAGATTGTGGTTAACATTAATATGTGTTTCTTCTGCAATCCTGAGCTCCGTGTCAAAAGTTAAGTTTTCTGGTTGAATTGAGCCCTACTGCCAATTCTGAGATACACTTTGGTCTAACTCCTCAGGGAAAGCTCGTACTTGAAAATTGAATGTGTTTTTGCGCTTTTAAAACTGTGGTTAACATGAATATGTGTTTCTTCTGCAAATCTGAGCTCTGTGTCAAAAGTTAAGTTTTCTGGTTGAATTGAGCCCTACTGCCAATTCTGAGATACACTTTGGTCTAACTCCTCAGGGAAAGCTCGTACTTGAAAATTGAATGTGTTTTTGCGCTTTTCAGACTGTGGTTAACATTAATACGTGTTTCTTCTGCAAATCTGAGCTCTGTGTCAAAAGTTACCTTTTTGGCTGAATTGAGCCCTACTGCCAATTCTGAGATAAACTTTGGTCTAATTCCTCAGGGAAAACTCTTACTTGAAAATTGAATATATTTTTGCTCTTTTTTAGACCGTGGGGAACATGAATATGTGTTTCTACTGCAAATCTGAGCTCAGTGTCAAAAGTTACCTTTTTGGCTGAATTGAGCCCTACTGCCAATTCTGAGATACACTTTGGTCTAACTCCTCAGGGATCTCTCGTACTTGAAAATTGAATGTGTTTTGTGGTTTTCAGACCGTGGGGAACATGAATATGTGTTTCTACTGCAAATCTGAGCTCAGTGTCAAAAGTTACCTTTTTCGCTGAATTGAGCCCTTCTGCCAATTCTGAGATACACTTTGGTCTAACTCCTCAGGGAAAGCTCGTACTTGAAAATTGAATGTGCTTTTGCTCTTTTTTAGACCGTGGGGAACAGGAATATGTGTTTCTTCTGCAAATCTGAGCTCTGTGTCAAACGTTACGTTTTCTGGTTGAATTGAGGCCTACTGCCAATTCTGAGATGCACTTTGGCCTAATTCCTCAGGGATCTCTCGTACTTGAAAATTGAATGTGTTTTGTGGTTTTCAGACCATGGGGAACATGAATATGTGTTTCTACTGCAAATCTGAGCTCAGTGTCAAAAGTTACCTTTTTGGCTGAATTGAGCCCTTCTGCCAATTCTGAGATACACTTTGGTCTAACTCCTCAG
Source organism: Pantherophis vulpinus (assembly GCA_037215915.1). Classification (NCBI taxonomy): domain Eukaryota; kingdom Metazoa; phylum Chordata; class Lepidosauria; order Squamata; family Colubridae; genus Pantherophis; species Pantherophis vulpinus. The sequence goes on from JAXLNS010000001.1 coordinate 186,016,033, forward strand.
GGAAAGCTCGTACTTGAAAATTGAATGTGTTTTTGCGCTTTTCAGACTGTGGTTAACATGAATATGTGTTTCTTCTGCAAATCTGAGCTCTGTGTCTAAAGATTTTTCTGGCTGAATTGAATTCAGTTCTGAAATACAGTCTGCACTTTGATCTAACTCCTCAGGGAAAGCTCGTACTTGAAAATTGAATGTGTTTTTCCGCTTTTCAGATTGTGGTTAACATTAATATGTGTTTCTTCTGCAATCCTGAGCTCCGTGTCAAAAGTTAAGTTTTCTGGTTGAATTGAGCCCTACTGCCAATTCTGAGATACACTTTGGTCTAACTCCTCAGGGAAAGCTCGTACTTGAAAATTGAATGTGTTTTTGCGCTTTTCAGACTGTGGTTAACATTAATACGTGTTTCTTCTGCAAATCTGAGCTCTGTGTCAAAAGTTACCTTTTTGGCTGAATTGAGCCCTACTGCCAATTCTGAGATAAACTTTGGTCTAATTCCTCAGGGAAAACTCTTACTTGAAAATTGAATATATTTTTGCTCTTTTTTAGACCGTGGGGAACATGAATATGTGTTTCTACTGCAAGTCTGAGCTCAGTGTCAAAAGTTACCTTTTTGGCTGAATTGAGCCCTACTGCCAATTCTGAGATACACTTTGGTCTAACTCCTCAGGGATCTCTCGTACTTGAAAATTGAATGTGTTTTGTGGTTTTCAGACCGTGGGGAACATGAATATGTGTTTCTACTGCAAATCTGAGCTCAGTGTCAAAAGTTACCTTTTTGGCTGAATTGAGCCCTTCTGCCAATTCTGAGATACACTTTGGTCTAACTCCTCAGGGAAAGCTCGTACTTGAAAATTGAATGTGCTTTTGCTCTTTTTTAGACCGTGGGGAACAGGAATATGTGTTTCTTCTGCAAATCTGAGCTCTGTGTCAAACGTTACGTTTTCTGGTTGAATTGAGGCCTACTGCCAATTCTGAGATGCACTTTGGCCTAATTCCTCAGGGAAAGCTCGTACTTGAAAATTGAATGTGTTTTTGCGCTTTTCAGACTGTGGTTAACATTAATACGTGTTTCTTCTGCAAATCTGAGCTCTGTGTCAAAAGTTACCTTTTTGGCTGAATTGAGCCCTACTGCCAATTCTGAGATAAACTTTGGTCTAATTCCTCAGGGAAAACTCTTACTTGAAAATTGAATGTGTTTTGTGGTTTTCAGACCGTGGGGAACATGAATATGTGTTTCTACTGCAAATCTGAGCTCAGTGTCAAAAGTTACCTTTTTGGCTGAATTGAGCCCTTCTGCCAATTCTGAGATACACTTTGGTCTAACTCCTCAGGGAAAGCTCGTACTTGAAAATTGAATGTGTTTTTGGATTTTTAGAACGTGGGGATCATGAATATGTGTTGCTTCTGTAAATCTGAGCTCTGTGTCTAAAGTTATTTCTGGCTGAATTGAATCCAGTTCTGAAATACAGTCTACACTTTCGTCTAACTCCTCAGGGAAAGCTCGTACTTGAAAATTGAATGTGTTTTTGCGCTTTTCAGACTGTGGTTAACATTAATATGTGTTGCTTCTGTAAATCTGAGATCTGTGTCTAAAGTTTTTTTCTGGCTGAATTGAATCCAGTTCTGAAATACAGTCTACACTTTGGTCTAACTCCTCAGGGAAAGCTCGTACTTGAAAATTGAATGTGTTTTTCCGCTTTTCAGATTGTGGTTAACATTAATATGTGTTTCTCCTGCAATCCTGAGCTCCGTGTCAAAAGTTAAGTTTTCTGGTTGAATTGAGCCCTACTGCCAATTCTGAGATACACTTTGGTCTAACTCCTCAGGGAAAGCTCGTACTTGAAAATTGAATGTGTTTTTGCGCTTTTCAAACTGTGGTTAACATGAATATGTGTTTCTTCTGCAAATCTGAGCTCTGTGTCAAAAGTTAAGTTTTCTGGTTGAATTGAGCCCTACTGCCAATTCTGAGATACACTTTGGTCTAACTCCTCAGGGAAAGCTCGTACTTGAAAATTGAATGTGTTTTTGCGCTTTTCAGACTGTGGTTAACATTAATACGTGTTTCTTCTGCAAATCTGAGCTCTGTGTCAAAAGTTACCTTTTTGGCTGAATTGAGCCCTACTGCCAATTCTGAGATAAACTTTGGTCTAATTCCTCAGGGAAAACTCTTACTTGAAAATTGAATATATTTTTGCTCTTTTTTAGACCGTGGGGAACATGAATATGTGTTTCTACTGCAAATCTGAGCTCAGTGTCAAAAGTTACCTTTTTGGCTGAATTGAGCCCTACTGCCAATTCTGAGATACACTTTGGTCTAACTCCTCAGGGATCTCTCGTACTTGAAAATTGAATGTGTTTTGTGGTTTTCAGACCGTGGGGAACATGAATATGTGTTTCTACTGCAAATCTGAGCTCAGTGTCAAAAGTTACCTTTTTCGCTGAATTGAGCCCTTCTGCCAATTCTGAGATACACTTTGGTCTAACTCCTCAGGGAAAGCTCGTACTTGAAAATTGAATGTGCTTTTGCTCTTTTTTAGACCGTGGGGAACAGGAATATGTGTTTCTTCTGCAAATCTGAGCTCTGTGTCAAACGTTACGTTTTCTGGTTGAATTGAGGCCTACTGCCAATTCTGAGATGCACTTTGGCCTAATTCCTCAGGGATCTCTCGTACTTGAAAATTGAATGTGTTTTGTGGTTTTCAGACCATGGGGAACATGAATATGTGTTTCTACTGCAAATCTGAGCTCAGTGTCAAAAGTTACCTTTTTGGCTGAATTGAGCCCTTCTGCCAATTCTGAGATACACTTTGGTCTAACTCCTCAGGGAAAGCTCGTACTTGAAAATTGAATGTGTTTTTGCGCTTTTCAGACTGTGGTTAACATTAATATGTGTTTCTTCTGCAAATCTGAGCTCTGTGTCTAAAGATTTTTCTGGCTGAATTGAATTCAGTTCTGAAATACAGTCTGCACTTTGATCTAACTCCTCAGGGAAAGCTCGTACTTGAAAATTGAATGTGTTTTTCCGCTTTTCAGATTGTGGTTAACATTAATATGTGTTTCTTCTGCAATCCTGAGCTCCGTGTCAAAAGTTAAGTTTTCTGGTTGAATTGAGCCCTACTGCCAATTCTGAGATACACTTTGGTCTAACTCCTCAGGGAAAGCTCGTACTTGAAAATTGAATGTGTTTTTGCGCTTTTCAGACTGTGGTTAACATTAATACGTGTTTCTTCTGCAAATCTGAGCTCTGTGTCAAAAGTTACCTTTTTGGCTGAATTGAGCCCTACTGCCAATTCTGAGATAAACTTTGGTCTAATTCCTCAGGGAAAACTCTTACTTGAAAATTGAATATATTTTTGCTCTTTTTTAGACCGTGGGGAACATGAATATGTGTTTCTACTGCAAGTCTGAGCTCAGTGTCAAAAGTTACCTTTTTGGCTGAATTGAGCCCTACTGCCAATTCTGAGATACACTTTGGTCTAACTCCTCAGAGATCTCTCGTACTTGAAAATTGAATGTGTTTTGTGGTTTTCAGACCGTGGGGAACATGAATATGTGTTTCTACTGCAAATCTGAGCTCAGTGTCAAAAGTTACCTTTTTGGCTGAATTGAGCCCTTCTGCCAATTCTGAGATACACTTTGGTCTAACTCCTCAGGGAAAGCTCATACTTGAAAATTGAATGTGCTTTTGCTCTTTTTTAGACCGTGGGGAACAGGAATATGTGTTTCTTCTGCAAATCTGAGCTCTGTGTCAAACATTACGTTTTCTGGTTGAATTGAGGCCTACTGCCAATTCTGAGATGCACTTTGGCCTAATTCCTCAGGGAAAGCTCGTACTTGAAAATTGAATGTGTTTTTGCGCTTTTCAGACTGTGGTTAACATTAATACGTGTTTCTTCTGCAAATCTGAGCTCTGTGTCAAAAGTTACCTTTTTGGCTGAATTGAGCCCTACTGCCAATTCTGAGATAAACTTTGGTCTAATTCCTCAGGGAAAACTCTTACTTGAAAATTGAATGTGTTTTGTGGTTTTCAGACCGTGGGGAACATGAATATGTGTTTCTACTGCAAATCTGAGCTCAGTGTCAAAAGTTACCTTTTTGGCTGAATTGAGCCCTTCTGCCAATTCTGAGATACACTTTGGTCTAACTCCTCAGGGAAAGCTCGTAGTTGAAAATTGAATGTGTTTTTGGATTTTTAGAACGTGGGGATCATGAATATGTGTTGCTTCTGTAAATCTGAGCTCTGTGTCTAAAGTTATTTCTGGCTGAATTGAATCCAGTTCTGAAATACAGTCTACACTTTCGTCTAACTCCTCAGGGAAAGCTCGTACTTGAAAATTGAATGTGTTTTTGCGCTTTTCAGACTGTGGTTAACATTAATATGTGTTGCTTCTGTAAATCTGAGATCTGTGTCTAAAGTTTTTTTCTGGCTGAATTGAATCCAGTTCTGAAATACAGTCTACACTTTGGTCTAACTCCTCAGGAAAAGCTCGTACTTGAAAATTGAATGTGTTTTTGTGCTTTTCAGACTGTGGTTAAAATTAATATGTGTTTCTTCTGCAAATCTGAGCTCTGTGTCAAAAGTTACATTTTCTGGCTGAATTGAGCCCTACTGCCAATTCTGAGATGAACTTTGGTCTAACTCCTCAGGGAAAACTCGTACTTGAAAATTGAATGTATTTTTGCCCTTTTTGAGACCGTGGGGAACATGAATATGTGTTTCTTCTGCAAATCTGAACTCTGTGTCAAAAGTTAAGTTTTCTGGTTGAATTGAGGCCTACTGCCAATTCTGAGATGCACTTTGGCCTAATTCCTCAGGGATCTCTCGTACTTGAAAATTGAATGTGTTTTGTGGTTTTCAGACCATGGGGAACATGAATATGTGTTTCTACTGCAAATCTGAGCTCAGTGTCAAAAGTTACCTTTTTGGCTGAATTGAGCCCTTCTGCCAATTCTGAGATACACTTTGGTCTAACTCCTCAGGGAAAGCTCGTACTTGAAAATTGAATGTGTTTTGTGGTTTTCAGACCGTGGGGAACATTAATATGTGTTTCTTCTGCAAATCTGAGCTCTGTGTCAAAAGTTAAGTTTTCTGGTTGAATTGAGCCCTACTGCCAATTCTGAGATAAACTTTGGTCTAATTCCTCAGGGAAAACTCTTACTTGAAAATTGAATGTATTTTTACTCTTTTTTAGACCGTGGGGAACATGAATATGTGTTTCTACTGCAAATCTGAGCTCAGTGTCAAAAGTTACCTTTTTGGCTGAATTGTGCCCTACTGCCAATTCTGAGATACACTTTGGTCTAACACCTCAGGGATCTCTCGTACTTGAAAATTGAATGTGTTTTGTGGTTTTCAGACCGTGGGGAACATGAATATGTGTTTCTACTGCAAATCTGAGCTCAGAGTCAAAAGTTACCTTTTTGGCTGAATTGAGCCCTTCTGCCAATTCTGAGATACACTTTGGTCTAACTCCTCAGGGAAAGCCCGTACTTGAAAATTGAATGTGCTTTTGCTCTTTTTTAGACCGTGGGGAACAGGAATATGTGTTTCTTCTGCAAATCTGAGCTCTGTGTCAAACGTTACGTTTTCTGGTTGAATTGAGGCCTACTGCCAATTCTGAGATGCACTTTGGCCTAATTCCACAGGGATCTCTCGTACTGAAAATTGAATGTGTTTTGTGGTTTTCAGACCATGGGGAACATGAATATGTGTTTGTACTGCAAATCTGAGCTCAGTGTCAAAAGTTACCTTTTTGGCTGAATTGAGCCCTTCTGCCAATTCTGAGATACACTTTGGTCTAACTCCTCAGGGAAAGCTCGTACTTGAAAATTGAATGTGTTTTTGCGCTTTTCAGACTGTGGGGAACATGAATATGTGTTTCTTCTGCAAATCTGAGCTCAGTGTCAAAAGTTACCTTTTTGGCTGAATTGTGCCCTACTGCCAATTCTGAGATACACTTTGGTCTAACACCTCAGGGATCTCTCGTACTTGAAAATTGAATGTGTTTTGTGGTTTTCAGACCATGGGGAACATGAATATGTGTTTCTACTGCAAATCTGAGCTCAGTGTCAAAAGTTACCTTTTTGGCTGAATTGAGCCCTTCTGCCAATTCTGAGATACACTTTGGTCTAACTCCTCAGGGAAAGCTCGTACTTGAAAATTGAATGTGTTTTTGCGCTTTTCAGACTGTGGTTAACATGAATATGTGTTTCTTCTGCAAATCTGAGCTCACTGTCAAAAGTTACCTTTTTGGCTGAATTGAGCCCTTCTGCCAATTCTGAGATACACTTTGGTCTAACTCCTCAGGGAAAGCTCGTACTTGAAAATTGAATGTGCTTTTGCTCTTTTTTAGACCGTGGGGAACAGGAATATGTGTTTCTTCTGCAAATCTGAGCTCGGTGTCAAACGTTACGTTTTCTGGTTGAATTGAGGCCTACTGCCAATTCTGAGATGCACTTTGGCCTAATTCCTCAGGGATCTCTCGTACTTGAAAATTGAATGTGTTTTGTGGTTTTCAGACCACGGGGAACATGAATATGTGTTTCTACTGCAAATCTGAGCTCAGTGTCAAAAGTTACCTTTTTGGCTGAATTGAGCCCTTCTGCCAATTCTGAGATACACTTTGGTCTAACTCCTCAGGGAAAGCTCGTACTTGAAAATTGAATGTGTTTTTGCGCTTTTCAGACTGTGGGGAACATGAATATGTGTTTCTTCTGCAAATCTGAGCTCTGTGTCAAAAGTTAAGTTTTCTGGTTGAATTGTGCCCTACTGCCAATTCTGAGATAAACTTTGGTCTAATTCCTCAGGGAAAACTCTTACTTGAAAATTGAATGTATTTTTGCTCTTTTTTAGACCGTGGGGAACATGAATATGTGTTTCTTCTGCAAATCTGAGCTCAGTGTCAAAAGTTACCTTTTTGGCTCAATTGTGCCCTACTGCCAATTCTGAGATACACTTTGGTCTAACTCCTCAGGGAAAGCTCGTACTTGAAAATTGAATGTGTTTTGTGGTTTTCAGACCGTGGGGAACATGAATATGTGTTTCTTCTGCAAATCTGAGCTCAGTGTCAAAAGTTAAGTTTTCTGGTTGAATTGAGCCCTACTGCCAATTCTGAGATAAACTTTGGTCTAATTCCACAGGGAAAACTCTTACTTGAAAATTGAATGTATTTTTGCTCTTTTTTAGACCGTGGAGAACATGAATATGTGTTTCTACTGCAAATCTGAGCTCAGTGTCAAAAGTTACCTTTTTGGCTGAATTGTGCCCTACTGCCAATTCTGAGATACACTTTGGTCTAACTCCTCAGGGAAAGCTCGTACTTGGAAATTGAATGTGTTTTTGGATTTTTAGACCGTGGGGATCATGAATATGTGTTGCTTCTGTAAATCTGAGCTCTGTGTCTAAAGATTTTTCTGGCGGAATTGAATTCAGTTCTGAAATACAGTCTGCACTTTGGTCTAACTCCTCAGGGAAAGCTCGTACTTGAAAATTGAATGTGTTTTTGCGCTTTTCAGACTGTGGTTAACATGAATATGTGTTTCTTCTGCAAATCTGAGCTCTGTGTCAAAAGTTAAGTTTTCTGGTTGAATTGAGCCCTACTGCCAATTCTGAGATACATTTTGGTCTAACTCCTCAGGGAAAGCTCGTACTTGAAAATTGAATGTGTTTTTGGCTTTTTGGAGCGTGGGGATCATGAATATGTGTTGCTTCTGTAAATCTGAGCTCTGTGTCTAAAGTTTTTTCTGGCTGAATTGAATCCAGTTCTGAAATACAGTCTACACTTTGGTCTAACTCCTCAGGGAAAGCTCGTACTTGAAAATTGAATGTGTTTTTGCGCTTTTCAGACTGTGGTTAACATTAATACGTGTTTCTTCTGCAAATCTGAGCTCTGTGTCAAACGTTACGTTTTCTGGTTGAATTGAGGCCTATAGCCAATTCTGAGATGCACTTTGGCCTAATTCCTCAGGGATCTCTCGTACTTGAAAATTGAATGTGTTTTGTGGTTTTCAGACCATGGGGAACATGAATATGTGTTTCTACTGCAAATCTGAGCTCAGTGTCAAAAGTTACCTTTTTGGCTGAATTGAGCCCTTCTGCCAATTCTGAGATACACTTTGGTCTAACTCCTCAGGGAAAGCTCGTACTTGAAAATTGAATGTGTTTTGTGGTTTTCAGACCGTGGGGAACATTAATATGTGTTTCTTCTGCAAATCTGAGCTCTGTGTCAAAAGTTAAGTTTTCTGGTTGAATTGAGCCCTACTGCCAATTCTGAGATACACTTTGGTCTAACTCCTCAGGGAAAGCTCGTACTTGAAAATTGAATGTGTTTTTGCGCTTTTCAGACTGTGGGGAACATGAATATGTGTTTCTTCTGCAAATCTGAGCTCAGTGTCAAAAGTTACCTTTTTGGCTGAATTGTGCCCTACTGCCAATTCTGAGATACACTTTGGTCTAACACCTCAGGGATCTCTCGTACTTGAAAATTGAATGTGTTTTGTGGTTTTCAGACCATGGGGAACATGAATATGTGTTTCTACTGCAAATCTGAGCTCAGTGTCAAAAGTTACCTTTTTGGCTGAATTGAGCCCTTCTGCCAATTCTGAGATACACTTTGGTCTAACTCCTCAGGGAAAGCTCGTACTTGAAAATTGAATGTGTTTTTGCGCTTTTCAGACTGTGGTTAACATGAATATGTGTTTCTTCTGCAAATCTGAGCTCACTGTCAAAAGTTACCTTTTTGGCTGAATTGAGCCCTTCTGCCAATTCTGAGATACACTTTGGTCTAACTCCTCAGGGAAAGCTCGTACTTGAAAATTGAATGTGTTTTTGCGCTTTTCAGACTGTGGGGAACATGAACATGTGTTTCTTCTGCAAATCTGAGCTCTGTGTCAAAAGTTAAGTTTTCTGGTTGAATTGTGCCCTACTGCCAATTCTGAGATAAACTTTGGTCTAATTCCTCAGGGAAAACTCTTACTTGAAAATTGAATGTATTTTTGCTCTTTTTTAGACCGTGGGGAACATGAATATGTGTTTCTTCTGCAAATCTGAGCTCAGTGTCAAAAGTTACCTTTTTGGCTCAATTGTGCCCTACTGCCAATTCTGAGATACACTTTGGTCTAACTCCTCAGGGAAAGCTCGTACTTGAAAATTGAATGTGTTTTGTGGTTTTCAGACCGTGGGGAACATGAATATGTGTTTCTTCTGCAAATCTGAGCTCAGTGTCAAAAGTTAAGTTTTCTGGTTGAATTGAGCCCTACTGCCAATTCTGAGATAAACTTTGGTCTAATTCCACAGGGAAAACTCTTACTTGAAAATTGAATGTATTTTTGCTCTTTTTTAGACCGTGGAGAACATGAATATGTGTTTCTACTGCAAATCTGAGCTCAGTGTCAAAAGTTACCTTTTTGGCTGAATTGTGCCCTACTGCCAATTCTGAGATACACTTTGGTCTAACTCCTCAGGGAAAGCTCGTACTTGGAAATTGAATGTGTTTTTGGATTTTTAGACCGTGGGGATCATGAATATGTGTTGCTTCTGTAAATCTGAGCTCTGTGTCTAAAGATTTTTCTGGCGGAATTGAATTCAGTTCTGAAATACAGTCTGCACTTTGGTCTAACTCCTCAGGGAAAGCTCGTACTTGAAAATTGAATGTGTTTTTGCGCTTTTCAGACTGTGGTTAACATGAATATGTGTTTCTTCTGCAAATCTGAGCTCTGTGTCAAAAGTTAAGTTTTCTGGTTGAATTGAGCCCTACTGCCAATTCTGAGATACATTTTGGTCTAACTCCTCAGGGAAAGCTCGTACTTGAAAATTGAATGTGTTTTTGGCTTTTTGGAGCGTGGGGATCATGAATATGTGTTGCTTCTGTAAATCTGAGCTCTGTGTCTAAAGTTTTTTCTGGCTGAATTGAATCCAGTTCTGAAATACAGTCTACACTTTGGTCTAACTCCTCAGAGAAAGCTCGTACTTGAAAATTGAATGTGTTTTTGCGCTTTTCAGACTGTGGTTAACATTAATACGTGTTTCTTCTGCAAATCTGAGCTCTGTGTCAAAAGTTACATTTTCTGGCTGAATTGAGCCCTACTGCCAATTCTGAGATGAACTTTGGTCTAACTCCTCAGGGAAAGCTCGTACTTGAAAATTGAATGTGTTTTTGGCTTTTTGGAGCGTGGGGATCATGAATATGTGTTGCTTCTGTAAATCTGAGCTCTGTGTCTAAAGTTTTTTCTGGCTGAATTGAATCCAGTTCTGAAATACAGTCTACACTTTGGTCTAACTCCTCAGGGAAAGCTCGTACTTGAAAATTGAATGTGTTTTTGCGCTTTTCAGACTGTGGTTAACATTAATACGTGTTTCTTCTGCAAATCTGAGCTCTGTGTCAAACGTTACGTTTTCTGGTTGAATTGAGGCCTATAGCCAATTCTGAGATGCACTTTGGCCTAATTCCTCAGGGATCTCTCGTACTTGAAAATTGAATGTGTTTTGTGGTTTTCAGACCATGGGGAACATGAATATGTGTTTCTACTGCAAATCTGAGCTCAGTGTCAAAAGTTACCTTTTTGGCTGAATTGAGCCCTTCTGCCAATTCTGAGATACACTTTGGTCTAACTCCTCAGGGAAAGCTCGTACTTGAAAATTGAATGTGTTTTGTGGTTTTCAGACCGTGGGGAACATTAATATGTGTTTCTTCTGCAAATCTGAGCTCTGTGTCAAAAGTTAAGTTTTCTGGTTGAATTGAGCCCTACTGCCAATTCTGAGATACACTTTGGTCTAACTCCTCAGGGAAAGCTCGTACTTGAAAATTGAATGTGTTTTTGCGCTTTTCAGACTGTGGGGAACATGAATATGTGTTTCTTCTGCAAATCTGAGCTCAGTGTCAAAAGTTACCTTTTTGGCTGAATTGTGCCCTACTGCCAATTCTGAGATACACTTTGGTCTAACACCTCAGGGATCTCTCGTACTTGAAAATTGAATGTGTTTTGTGGTTTTCAGACCATGGGGAACATGAATATGTGTTTCTACTGCAAATCTGAGCTCAGTGTCAAAAGTTACCTTTTTGGCTGAATTGAGCCCTTCTGCCAATTCTGAGATACACTTTGGTCTAACTCCTCAGGGAAAGCTCGTACTTGAAAATTGAATGTGTTTTTGCGCTTTTCAGACTGTGGTTAACATGAATATGTGTTTCTTCTGCAAATCTGAGCTCACTGTCAAAAGTTACCTTTTTGGCTGAATTGAGCCCTACTGCCAATTCTGAGATACACTTTGGTCTAACACCTCAGGGATCTCTCGTACTTGAAAATTGAATGTGTTTTGTGGTTTTCAGACTGTGGGGAACATGAATATGTGTTTCTACTGCAAATCTGAGCTCAGTGTCAAAAGTTACCTTTTTGGCTGAATTGAGCCCTTCTGCCAATTCTGAGATACACTTTGGTCTAACTCCTCAGGGAAAGCTCGTACTTGAAAATTGAATGTGTTTTTGCGCTTTTCAGACTGTGGGGAACATGAACATGTGTTTCTTCTGCAAATCTGAGCTCTGTGTCAAAAGTTAAGTTTTCTGGTTGAATTGTGCCCTACTGCCAATTCTGAGATAAACTTTGGTCTAATTCCTCAGGGAAAACTCTTACTTGAAAATTGAATGTATTTTTGCTCTTTTTTAGACCGTGGGGAACATGAATATGTGTTTCTTCTGCAAATCTGAGCTCAGTGTCAAAAGTTACCTTTTTGGCTCAATTGTGCCCTACTGCCAATTCTGAGATACACTTTGGTCTAACTCCTCAGGGAAAGCTCGTACTTGAAAATTGAATGTGTTTTGTGGTTTTCAGACCGTGGGGAACATGAATATGTGTTTCTTCTGCAAATCTGAGCTCAGTGTCAAAAGTTAAGTTTTCTGGTTGAATTGAGCCCTACTGCCAATTCTGAGATAAACTTTGGTCTAATTCCACAGGGAAAACTCTTACTTGAAAATTGAATGTATTTTTGCTCTTTTTTAGACCGTGGAGAACATGAATATGTGTTTCTACTGCAAATCTGAGCTCAGTGTCAAAAGTTACCTTTTTGGCTGAATTGTGCCCTACTGCCAATTCTGAGATACACTTTGGTCTAACTCCTCAGGGAAAGCTCGTACTTGGAAATTGAATGTGTTTTTGGATTTTTAGACCGTGGGGATCATGAATATGTGTTGCTTCTGTAAATCTGAGCTCTGTGTCTAAAGATTTTTCTGGCGGAATTGAATTCAGTTCTGAAATACAGTCTGCACTTTGGTCTAACTCCTCAGGGAAAGCTCGTACTTGAAAATTGAATGTGTTTTTGCGCTTTTCAGACTGTGGTTAACATGAATATGTGTTTCTTCTGCAAATCTGAGCTCTGTGTCAAAAGTTAAGTTTTCTGGTTGAATTGAGCCCTACTGCCAATTCTGAGATACATTTTGGTCTAACTCCTCAGGGAAAGCTCGTACTTGAAAATTGAATGTGTTTTTGGCTTTTTGGAGCGTGGGGATCATGAATATGTGTTGCTTCTGTAAATCTGAGCTCTGTGTCTAAAGTTTTTTCTGGCTGAATTGAATCCAGTTCTGAAATACAGTCTACACTTTGGTCTAACTCCTCAGAGAAAGCTCGTACTTGAAAATTGAATGTGTTTTTGCGCTTTTCAGACTGTGGTTAACATTAATACGTGTTTCTTCTGCAAATCTGAGCTCTGTGTCAAAAGTTACATTTTCTGGCTGAATTGAGCCCTACTGCCAATTCTGAGATGAACTTTGGTCTAACTCCTCAGGGAAAGCTCGTACTTGAAAATTGAATGTGTTTTTGGCTTTTTGGAGCGTGGGGATCATGAATATGTGTTGCTTCTGTAAATCTGAGCTCTGTGTCTAAAGTTTTTTCTGGCTGAATTGAATCCAGTTCTGAAATACAGTCTACACTTTGGTCTAACTCCTCAGGGAAAGCTCGTACTTGAAAATTGAATGTGTTTTTGCGCTTTTCAGACTGTGGTTAACATTAATACGTGTTTCTTCTGCAAATCTGAGCTCTGTGTCAAACGTTACGTTTTCTGGTTGAATTGAGGCCTATAGCCAATTCTGAGATGCACTTTGGCCTAATTCCTCAGGGATCTCTCGTACTTGAAAATTGAATGTGTTTTGTGGTTTTCAGACCATGGGGAACATGAATATGTGTTTCTACTGCAAATCTGAGCTCAGTGTCAAAAGTTACCTTTTTGGATGAATTGAGCCCTTCTGCCAATTCTGAGATACACTTTGGTCTAACTCCTCAGGGAAAGCTCGTACTTGAAAATTGAATGTGTTTTGTGGTTTTCAGACCGTGGGGAACATTAATATGTGTTTCTTCTGCAAATCTGAGCTCTGTGTCAAAAGTTAAGTTTTCTGGTTGAATTGAGCCCTACTGCCAATTCTGAGATACACTTTGGTCTAACTCCTCAGGGAAAGCTCGTACTTGAAAATTGAATGTGTTTTTGCGCTTTTCAGACTGTGGGGAACATGAATATGTGTTTCTTCTGCAAATCTGAGCTCAGTGTCAAAAGTTACCTTTTTGGCTGAATTGTGCCCTACTGCCAATTCTGAGATACACTTTGGTCTAACACCTCAGGGATCTCTCGTACTTGAAAATTGAATGTGTTTTGTGGTTTTCAGACCATGGGGAACATGAATATGTGTTTCTACTGCAAATCTGAGCTCAGTGTCAAAAGTTACCTTTTTGGCTGAATTGAGCCCTTCTGCCAATTCTGAGATACACTTTGGTCTAACTCCTCAGGGAAAGCTCGTACTTGAAAATTGAATGTGTTTTTGCGCTTTTCAGACTGTGGTTAACATGAATATGTGTTTCTTCTGCAAATCTGAGCTCACTGTCAAAAGTTACCTTTTTGGCTGAATTGTGCCCTACTGCCAATTGTGAGATACACTTTGGTCTAACACCTCAGGGATCTCTCGTACTTGAAAATTGAATGTGTTTTGTGGTTTTCAGACCATGGGGAACATGAATATGTGTTTCTACTGCAAATCTGAGCTCAGTGTCAAAAGTTACCTTTTTGGCTGAATTGAGCCCTTCTGCCAATTCTGAGATACACTTTGGTCTAACTCCTCAGGGAAAGCTCGTACCTGAAAATTGAATGTGTTTTGTGGTTTTCAGACCGTGGGGAACATTAATATGTGTTTCTTCTGCAAATCTGAGCTCTGTGTCAAACGTTACGTTTTCTGGTTGAATTGAGCCCTACTGCCAATTCTGAGATACACTTTGGTCTAACACCTCAGGGATCTCTCGTACTTGAAAATTGAATGTGTTTTGTGGTTTTCAGACTGTGGGGAACATGAATATGTGTTTCTACTGCAAATCTGAGCTCAGTGTCAAAAGTTACCTTTTTGGCTGAATTGTGCCCTACTGCCAATTCTGAGATACACTTTGGTCTAACACCTCAGGGATCTCTCGTACTTGAAAATTGAAAGTGTTTTGTGGTTTTCAGACCATGGGGAACATGAATATGTGTTTCTACTGCAAATCTGAGCTCAGTGTCAAAAGTTACCTTTTTGGCTGAATTGAGCCCTTCTGCCAATTCTGAGATACACTTTGGTCTAACTCCTCAGGGAAAGCTCGTACTTGAAAATTGAATGTGTTTTTGCGCTTTTCAGACTGTGGTTAACATGAATATGTGTTTCTTCTGCAAATCTGAGCTCACTGTCAAAAGTTACCTTTTTGGCTGAATTGTGCCCTACTGCCAATTGTGAGATACACTTTGGTCTAACACCTCAGGGATCTCTCGTACTTGAAAATTGAATGTGTTTTGTGGTTTTCAGACCATGGGGAACATGAATATGTGTTTCTACTGCAAATCTGAGCTCAGTGTCAAAAGTTACCTTTTTGGCTGAATTGAGCCCTTCTGCCAATTCTGAGATACACTTTGGTCTAACTCCTCAGGGAAAGCTCGTACCTGAAAATTGAATGTGTTTTGTGGTTTTCAGACCGTGGGGAACATTAATATGTGTTTCTTCTGCAAATCTGAGCTCTGTGTCAAAAGTTAAGTTTTCTGGTTGAATTGAGCCCTACTGCCAATTCTGAGATACACTTTGGTCTAACTCCTCAGGGAAAGCTCGTACTTGAAAATTGAATGTGTTTTTGCAGAAGCAAATCTGAGCTCAGTGTCAAAAGTTACCTTTTTGGCTGAATTGTGCCCTACTGCCAATTCTGAGATACACTTTGGTCTAACACCTCAGGGATCTCTCGTACTTGAAAATTGAATGTGTTTTGTGGTTTTCAGACCATGGGGAACATGAATATGTGTTTCTACTGCAAATCTGAGCTCAGTGTCAAAAGTTACCTTTTTGGCTGAATTGAGCCCTTCTGCCAATTCTGAGATACACTTTGGTCTAACTCCTCAGGGAAAGCTCGTACTTCAAAATTGAATGTGTTTTTGCGCTTTTCAGACTGTGGTTAACATGAATATGTGTTTCTACTGCAAATCTGAGCTCACTGTCAAAAGTTACCTTTTTGGCTGAATTGTGACCTACTGCCAATTGTGAGATAGACTTTGGTCTAACACCTCAGGGATCTCTCGTACTTGAAAATTGAATGTGTTTTGTGGTTTTCAGACCATGGGGAACATGAATATGTGTTTCTACTGCAAATCTGAGCTCAGTGTCAAAAGTTACCTTTTTGGCTGAATTGAGCCCTTCTGCCAATTCTGAGATACACTTTGGTCTAACTCCTCAGGGAAAGCTCGTACTTGAAAATTGAATGTGTTTTGTGGTTTTCAGACCGTGGGGAACATTAATATGTGTTTCTTCTGCAAATCTGAGCTCTGTGTCAAAAGTTAAGTTTTCTGGTTGAATTGAGCCCTACTGCCAATTCTGAGATACACTTTGGTCTAACACCTCAGGGATCTCTCGTACTTGAAAATTGAATGTGTTTTGTGGTTTTCAGACCATGGGGAACATGAATATGTGTTTCTACTGCAAATCTGAGCTCAGTGTCAAAAGTTACCTTTTTGGCTGAATTGAGCCCTTCTGCCAATTCTGAGATACACTTTGGTCTAACTCCTCAGGGAAAGCTCGTACTTGAAAATTGAATGTGTTTTGTGGTTTTCAGACCGTGGGGAACATTAATATGTGTTTCTTCTGCAAATCTGAGCTCTGTGTCAAAAGTTAAGTTTTCTGGTTGAATTGAGCCCTACTGCCAATTCTGAGATACACTTTGGTCTAACACCTCAGGGATCTCTCGTACTTGAAAATTGAATGTGTTTTGTGGTTTTCAGACCGTGGGGAACATTAATATGTGTTTCTTCTGCAAATCTGAGCTCTGTGTCAAAAGTTAAGTTTTCTGGTTGAATTGAGCCCTACTGCCAATTCTGAGATAAACTTTGGTCTAATTCCTCAGGGAAAACTCTTACTTGAAAATTGAATGTATTTTTGCTCTTTTTTAGACCGTGGGGAACATGAATATGTGTTTCTACTGCAAATCTGAGCTCAGTGTCAAAAGTTACCTTTTTGGCTGAATTGTGCCCTACTGCCAATTCTGAGATACACTTTGGTCTAACACCTCAGGGATCTCTCGTACTTGAAAATTGAATGTGTTTTGTGGTTTTCAGACCGTGGGGAACATGAATATGAGTTTCTTCTGAAAATCTGAGCTCTGTGTCAAAAGTTAAGTTTTCTCGTTGAATTGAGCCCTACTACCAATTCTGAGATACACTTTGGTCTAACTCCTCAGGGAAAGCTCGTACTTGAAAATTGAATGTGTTTTGTGGTTTTCAGACCGTGGGGAACATGAATATGTGTTTCTACTGCAAATCTGAGCTCAGTGTCAAAAGTTACCTTTTTGGCTGAATTGAGCCCTTCTGCCAATTCTGAGATACACTTTGGTCTAACTCCTCAGGGAAAGCTCGTACTTGAAAATTGAATGTGTTTTTGCGCTTTTCAGACTGTGGGGAACATGAACATGTGTTTCTTCTGCAAATCTGAGCTCTGTGTCAAAAGTTAAGTTTTCTGGTTGAATTGTGCCCTACTGCCAATTCTGAGATAAACTTTGGTCTAATTCCTCAGGGAAAACTCTTACTTGAAAATTGAATGTATTTTTGCTCTTTTTTAGACCGTGGGGAACATGAATATGTGTTTCTTCTGCAAATCTGAGCTCAGTGTCAAAAGTTACCTTTTTGGCTCAATTGTGCCCTACTGCCAATTCTGAGATACACTTTGGTCTAACTCCTCAGGGAAAGCTCGTACTTGAAAATTGAATGTGTTTTGTGGTTTTCAGACCGTGGGGAACATGAATATGTGTTTCTTCTGCAAATCTGAGCTCAGTGTCAAAAGTTAAGTTTTCTGGTTGAATTGAGCCCTACTGCCAATTCTGAGATAAACTTTGGTCTAATTCCACAGGGAAAACTCTTACTTGAAAATTGAATGTATTTTTGCTCTTTTTTAGACCGTGGAGAACATGAATATGTGTTTCTACTGCAAATCTGAGCTCAGTGTCAAAAGTTACCTTTTTGGCTGAATTGTGCCCTACTGCCAATTCTGAGATACACTTTGGTCTAACTCCTCAGGGAAAGCTCGTACTTGGAAATTGAATGTGTTTTTGGATTTTTAGACCGTGGGGATCATGAATATGTGTTGCTTCTGTAAATCTGAGCTCTGTGTCTAAAGATTTTTCTGGCGGAATTGAATTCAGTTCTGAAATACAGTCTGCACTTTGGTCTAACTCCTCAGGGAAAGCTCGTACTTGAAAATTGAATGTGTTTTTGCGCTTTTCAGACTGTGGTTAACATGAATATGTGTTTCTTCTGCAAATCTGAGCTCTGTGTCAAAAGTTAAGTTTTCTGGTTGAATTGAGCCCTACTGCCAATTCTGAGATACATTTTGGTCTAACTCCTCAGGGAAAGCTCGTACTTGAAAATTGAATGTGTTTTTGGCTTTTTGGAGCGTGGGGATCATGAATATGTGTTGCTTCTGTAAATCTGAGCTCTGTGTCTAAAGTTTTTTCTGGCTGAATTGAATCCAGTTCTGAAATACAGTCTACACTTTGGTCTAACTCCTCAGAGAAAGCTCGTACTTGAAAATTGAATGTGTTTTTGCGCTTTTCAGACTGTGGTTAACATTAATACGTGTTTCTTCTGCAAATCTGAGCTCTGTGTCAAAAGTTACATTTTCTGGCTGAATTGAGCCCTACTGCCAATTCTGAGATGAACTTTGGTCTAACTCCTCAGGGAAAGCTCGTACTTGAAAATTGAATGTGTTTTTGGCTTTTTGGAGCGTGGGGATCATGAATATGTGTTGCTTCTGTAAATCTGAGCTCTGTGTCTAAAGTTTTTTCTGGCTGAATTGAATCCAGTTCTGAAATACAGTCTACACTTTGGTCTAACTCCTCAGGGAAAGCTCGTACTTGAAAATTGAATGTGTTTTTGCGCTTTTCAGACTGTGGTTAACATTAATACGTGTTTCTTCTGCAAATCTGAGCTCTGTGTCAAACGTTACGTTTTCTGGTTGAATTGAGGCCTATAGCCAATTCTGAGATGCACTTTGGCCTAATTCCTCAGGGATCTCTCGTACTTGAAAATTGAATGTGTTTTGTGGTTTTCAGACCATGGGGAACATGAATATGTGTTTCTACTGCAAATCTGAGCTCAGTGTCAAAAGTTACCTTTTTGGCTGAATTGAGCCCTTCTGCCAATTCTGAGATACACTTTGGTCTAACTCCTCAGGGAAAGCTCGTACTTGAAAATTGAATGTGTTTTGTGGTTTTCAGACCGTGGGGAACATTAATATGTGTTTCTTCTGCAAATCTGAGCTCTGTGTCAAAAGTTAAGTTTTCTGGTTGAATTGAGCCCTACTGCCAATTCTGAGATACACTTTGGTCTAACTCCTCAGGGAAAGCTCGTACTTGAAAATTGAATGTGTTTTTGCGCTTTTCAGACTGTGGGGAACATGAATATGTGTTTCTTCTGCAAATCTGAGCTCAGTGTCAAAAGTTACCTTTTTGGCTGAATTGTGCCCTACTGCCAATTCTGAGATACACTTTGGTCTAACACCTCAGGGATCTCTCGTACTTGAAAATTGAATGTGTTTTGTGGTTTTCAGACCATGGGGAACATGAATATGTGTTTCTACTGCAAATCTGAGCTCAGTGTCAAAAGTTACCTTTTTGGCTGAATTGAGCCCTTCTGCCAATTCTGAGATACACTTTGGTCTAACTCCTCAGGGAAAGCTCGTACTTGAAAATTGAATGTGTTTTTGCGCTTTTCAGACTGTGGTTAACATGAATATGTGTTTCTTCTGCAAATCTGAGCTCACTGTCAAAAGTTACCTTTTTGGCTGAATTGTGCCCTACTGCCAATTGTGAGATACACTTTGGTCTAACACCTCAGGGATCTCTCGTACTTGAAAATTGAATGTGTTTTGTGGTTTTCAGACCATGGGGAACATGAATATGTGTTTCTACTGCAAATCTGAGCTCAGTGTCAAAAGTTACCTTTTTGGCTGAATTGAGCCCTTCTGCCAATTCTGAGATACACTTTGGTCTAACTCCTCAGGGAAAGCTCGTACCTGAAAATTGAATGTGTTTTGTGGTTTTCAGACCGTGGGGAACATTAATATGTGTTTCTTCTGCAAATCTGAGCTCTGTGTCAAACGTTACGTTTTCTGGTTGAATTGAGCCCTACTGCCAATTCTGAGATACACTTTGGTCTAACACCTCAGGGATCTCTCGTACTTGAAAATTGAATGTGTTTTGTGGTTTTCAGACTGTGGGGAACATGAATATGTGTTTCTACTGCAAATCTGAGCTCAGTGTCAAAAGTTACCTTTTTGGCTGAATTGTGCCCTACTGCCAATTCTGAGATACACTTTGGTCTAACACCTCAGGGATCTCTCGTACTTGAAAATTGAAAGTGTTTTGTGGTTTTCAGACCATGGGGAACATGAATATGTGTTTCTACTGCAAATCTGAGCTCAGTGTCAAAAGTTACCTTTTTGGCTGAATTGAGCCCTTCTGCCAATTCTGAGATACACTTTGGTCTAACTCCTCAGGGAAAGCTCGTACTTGAAAATTGAATGTGTTTTTGCGCTTTTCAGACTGTGGTTAACATGAATATGTGTTTCTTCTGCAAATCTGAGCTCACTGTCAAAAGTTACCTTTTTGGCTGAATTGTGCCCTACTGCCAATTGTGAGATACACTTTGGTCTAACACCTCAGGGATCTCTCGTACTTGAAAATTGAATGTGTTTTGTGGTTTTCAGACCATGGGGAACATGAATATGTGTTTCTACTGCAAATCTGAGCTCAGTGTCAAAAGTTACCTTTTTGGCTGAATTGAGCCCTTCTGCCAATTCTGAGATACACTTTGGTCTAACTCCTCAGGGAAAGCTCGTACCTGAAAATTGAATGTGTTTTGTGGTTTTCAGACCGTGGGGAACATTAATATGTGTTTCTTCTGCAAATCTGAGCTCTGTGTCAAAAGTTAAGTTTTCTGGTTGAATTGAGCCCTACTGCCAATTCTGAGATACACTTTGGTCTAACTCCTCAGGGAAAGCTCGTACTTGAAAATTGAATGTGTTTTTGCGCTTTTCAGACTGTGGGGAACATGAATATGTGTTTCTTCTGCAAATCTGAGCTCAGTGTCAAAAGTTACCTTTTTGGCTGAATTGTGCCCTACTGCCAATTCTGAGATACACTTTGGTCTAACACCTCAGGGATCTCTCGTACTTGAAAATTGAATGTGTTTTGTGGTTTTCAGACCATGGGGAACATGAATATGTGTTTCTACTGCAAATCTGAGCTCAGTGTCAAAAGTTACCTTTTTGGCTGAATTGAGCCCTTCTGCCAATTCTGAGATACACTTTGGTCTAACTCCTCAGGGAAAGCTCGTACTTGAAAATTGAATGTGTTTTTGCGCTTTTCAGACTGTGGTTAACATGAATATGTGTTTCTACTGCAAATCTGAGCTCACTGTCAAAAGTTACCTTTTTGGCTGAATTGTGCCCTACTGCCAATTGTGAGATAGACTTTGGTCTAACACCTCAGGGATCTCTCGTACTTGAAAATTGAATGTGTTTTGTGGTTTTCAGACCATGGGGAACATGAATATGTGTTTCTACTGCAAATCTGAGCTCAGTGTCAAAAGTTACCTTTTTGGCTGAATTGAGCCCTTCTGCCAATTCTGAGATACACTTTGGTCTAACTCCTCAGGGAAAGCTCGTACTTGAAAATTGAATGTGTTTTGTGGTTTTCAGACCGTGGGGAACATTAATATGTGTTTCTTCTGCAAATCTGAGCTCTGTGTCAAAAGTTAAGTTTTCTGGTTGAATTGAGCCCTACTGCCAATTCTGAGATACACTTTGGTCTAACACCTCAGGGATCTCTCGTACTTGAAAATTGAATGTGTTTTGTGGTTTTCAGACCATGGGGAACATGAATATGTGTTTCTACTGCAAATCTGAGCTCAGTGTCAAAAGTTACCTTTTTGGCTGAATTGAGCCCTTCTGCCAATTCTGAGATACACTTTGGTCTAACTCCTCAGGGAAAGCTCGTACTTGAAAATTGAATGTGTTTTGTGGTTTTCAGACCGTGGGGAACATTAATATGTGTTTCTTCTGCAAATCTGAGCTCTGTGTCAAAAGTTAAGTTTCCTGGTTGAATTGAGCCCTACTGCCAATTCTGAGATACACTTTGGTCTAACACCTCAGGGATCTCTCGTACTTGAAAATTGAATGTGTTTTGTGGTTTTCAGACCGTGGGGAACATTAATATGTGTTTCTTCTGCAAATCTGAGCTCTGTGTCAAAAGTTAAGTTTTCTGGTTGAATTGAGCCCTACTGCCAATTCTGAGATAAACTTTGGTCTAATTCCTCAGGGAAAACTCTTACTTGAAAATTGAATGTATTTTTGCTCTTTTTTAGACCGTGGGGAACATGAATATGTGTTTCTACTGCAAATCTGAGCTCAGTGTCAAAAGTTACCTTTTTGGCTGAATTGTGCCCTACTGCCAATTCTGAGATACACTTTGGTCTAACACCTCAGGGATCTCTCGTACTTGAAAATTGAATGTGTTTTGTGGTTTTCAGACCGTGGGGAACATGAATATGAGTTTCTTCTGAAAATCTGAGCTCTGTGTCAAAAGTTAAGTTTTCTCGTTGAATTGAGCCCTACTACCAATTCTGAGATACACTTTGGTCTAACTCCTCAGGGAAAGCTCGTACTTGAAAATTGAATGTGTTTTGTGGTTTTCAGACCGTGGGGAACATGAATATGTGTTTCTTCTGCAAATCTGAGCTCTGTGTCAAAAGTTAAGTTTTCTGGTTGAATTGAGCCCTACTGCCAATTCTGAGATAAACTTTGGTCTAATTCCTCAGGGAAAACTCTTACTTGAAAATTGAATGTATTTTTGCTCTTTTTTAGACCGTGGAGAACATGAATATGTGTTTCTACTGCAAATCTGAGCTCAGTGTCAAAAGTTACCTTTTTGGCTGAATTGTGCCCTACTGCCAATTCTGAGATACACTTTGGTCTAACACCTCAGGGATCTCTCGTACTTGAAAATTGAATGTGTTTTGTGGTTTTCAGACCATGGGGAACATGAATATGTGTTTCTACTGCAAATCTGAGCTCAGTGTCAAAAGTTACCTTTTTGGCTGAATTGAGCCCTTCTGCCAATTCTGAGATACACTTTGGTCTAACTCCTCAGGGAAAGCTCGTACTTGAAAATTGAATGTGTTTTTGCGCTTTTCAGACTGTGGTTAACATGAATATGTGTTTCTTCTGCAAATCTGAGCTCACTGTCAAAAGTTACCTTTTTGGCTGAATTGTGCCCTACTGCCAATTGTGAGATACACTTTGGTCTAACACCTCAGGGATCTCTCGTACTTGAAAATTGAATGTGTTTTGTGGTTTTCAGACCATGGGGAACATGAATATGTGTTTCTACTGCAAATCTGAGCTCAGTGTCAAAAGTTACCTTTTTGGCTGAATTGAGCCCTTCTGCCAATTCTGAGATACACTTTGGTCTAACTCCTCAGGGAAAGCTCGTACCTGAAAATTGAATGTGTTTTGTGGTTTTCAGACCGTGGGGAACATTAATATGTGTTTCTTCTGCAAATCTGAGCTCTGTGTCAAACGTTACGTTTTCTGGTTGAATTGAGCCCTACTGCCAATTCTGAGATACACTTTGGTCTAACACCTCAGGGATCTCTCGTACTTGAAAATTGAATGTGTTTTGTGGTTTTCAGACTGTGGGGAACATGAATATGTGTTTCTACTGCAAATCTGAGCTCAGTGTCAAAAGTTACCTTTTTGGCTGAATTGTGCCCTACTGCCAATTCTGAGATACACTTTGGTCTAACACCTCAGGGATCTCTCGTACTTGAAAATTGAAAGTGTTTTGTGGTTTTCAGACCATGGGGAACATGAATATGTGTTTCTACTGCAAATCTGAGCTCAGTGTCAAAAGTTACCTTTTTGGCTGAATTGAGCCCTTCTGCCAATTCTGAGATACACTTTGGTCTAACTCCTCAGGGAAAGCTCGTACTTGAAAATTGAATGTGTTTTTGCGCTTTTCAGACTGTGGTTAACATGAATATGTGTTTCTTCTGCAAATCTGAGCTCACTGTCAAAAGTTACCTTTTTGGCTGAATTGTGCCCTACTGCCAATTGTGAGATACACTTTGGTCTAACACCTCAGGGATCTCTCGTACTTGAAAATTGAATGTGTTTTGTGGTTTTCAGACCATGGGGAACATGAATATGTGTTTCTACTGCAAATCTGAGCTCAGTGTCAAAAGTTACCTTTTTGGCTGAATTGAGCCCTTCTGCCAATTCTGAGATACACTTTGGTCTAACTCCTCAGGGAAAGCTCGTACCTGAAAATTGAATGTGTTTTGTGGTTTTCAGACCGTGGGGAACATTAATATGTGTTTCTTCTGCAAATCTGAGCTCTGTGTCAAAAGTTAAGTTTTCTGGTTGAATTGAGCCCTACTGCCAATTCTGAGATACACTTTGGTCTAACTCCTCAGGGAAAGCTCGTACTTGAAAATTGAATGTGTTTTTGCGCTTTTCAGACTGTGGGGAACATGAATATGTGTTTCTTCTGCAAATCTGAGCTCAGTGTCAAAAGTTACCTTTTTGGCTGAATTGTGCCCTACTGCCAATTCTGAGATACACTTTGGTCTAACACCTCAGGGATCTCTCGTACTTGAAAATTGAATGTGTTTTGTGGTTTTCAGACCATGGGGAACATGAATATGTGTTTCTACTGCAAATCTGAGCTCAGTGTCAAAAGTTACCTTTTTGGCTGAATTGAGCCCTTCTGCCAATTCTGAGATACACTTTGGTCTAACTCCTCAGGGAAAGCTCGTACTTGAAAATTGAATGTGTTTTTGCGCTTTTCAGACTGTGGTTAACATGAATATGTGTTTCTACTGCAAATCTGAGCTCACTGTCAAAAGTTACCTTTTTGGCTGAATTGTGCCCTACTGCCAATTGTGAGATAGACTTTGGTCTAACACCTCAGGGATCTCTCGTACTTGAAAATTGAATGTGTTTTGTGGTTTTCAGACCATGGGGAACATGAATATGTGTTTCTACTGCAAATCTGAGCTCAGTGTCAAAAGTTACCTTTTTGGCTGAATTGAGCCCTTCTGCCAATTCTGAGATACACTTTGGTCTAACTCCTCAGGGAAAGCTCGTACTTGAAAATTGAATGTGTTTTGTGGTTTTCAGACCGTGGGGAACATTAATATGTGTTTCTTCTGCAAATCTGAGCTCTGTGTCAAAAGTTAAGTTTTCTGGTTGAATTGAGCCCTACTGCCAATTCTGAGATACACTTTGGTCTAACACCTCAGGGATCTCTCGTACTTGAAAATTGAATGTGTTTTGTGGTTTTCAGACCATGGGGAACATGAATATGTGTTTCTACTGCAAATCTGAGCTCAGTGTCAAAAGTTACCTTTTTGGCTGAATTGAGCCCTTCTGCCAATTCTGAGATACACTTTGGTCTAACTCCTCAGGGAAAGCTCGTACTTGAAAATTGAATGTGTTTTGTGGTTTTCAGACCGTGGGGAACATTAATATGTGTTTCTTCTGCAAATCTGAGCTCTGTGTCAAAAGTTAAGTTTCCTGGTTGAATTGAGCCCTACTGCCAATTCTGAGATACACTTTGGTCTAACACCTCAGGGATCTCTCGTACTTGAAAATTGAATGTGTTTTGTGGTTTTCAGACCGTGGGGAACATTAATATGTGTTTCTTCTGCAAATCTGAGCTCTGTGTCAAAAGTTAAGTTTTCTGGTTGAATTGAGCCCTACTGCCAATTCTGAGATAAACTTTGGTCTAATTCCTCAGGGAAAACTCTTACTTGAAAATTGAATGTATTTTTGCTCTTTTTTAGACCGTGGGGAACATGAATATGTGTTTCTACTGCAAATCTGAGCTCAGTGTCAAAAGTTACCTTTTTGGCTGAATTGTGCCCTACTGCCAATTCTGAGATACACTTTGGTCTAACACCTCAGGGATCTCTCGTACTTGAAAATTGAATGTGTTTTGTGGTTTTCAGACCGTGGGGAACATGAATATGAGTTTCTTCTGAAAATCTGAGCTCTGTGTCAAAAGTTAAGTTTTCTCGTTGAATTGAGCCCTACTACCAATTCTGAGATACACTTTGGTCTAACTCCTCAGGGAAAGCTCGTACTTGAAAATTGAATGTGTTTTGTGGTTTTCAGACCGTGGGGAACATGAATATGTGTTTCTTCTGCAAATCTGAGCTCTGTGTCAAAAGTTAAGTTTTCTGGTTGAATTGAGCCCTACTGCCAATTCTGAGATAAACTTTGGTCTAATTCCTCAGGGAAAACTCTTACTTGAAAATTGAATGTATTTTTGCTCTTTTTTAGACCGTGGAGAACATGAATATGTGTTTCTACTGCAAATCTGAGCTCAGTGTCAAAAGTTACCTTTTTGGCTGAATTGTGCCCTACTGCCAATTCTGAGATACACTTTGGTCTAACTCCTCAGGGAAAGCTCGTACTTAGAAATTGAATGTGTTTTTGGATTTTTAGACCGTGGGGATCATGAATATGGGTTGCTTCTGTAAATCTGAGCTCTGTGTCTAAAGATTTTTCTGGCGGAATTGAATTCAGTTCTGAAATACAGTCTGCACTTTGGTCTAACTCCTCAGGGAAAGCTCGTACTTGAAAATTGAATGTGTTTTTGCGCTTTTCAGACTGTGGTTAACATGAATATGTGTTTCTTCTGCAAATCTGAGCTCTGTGTCAAAAGTTAAGTTTTCTGGTTGAATTGAGCCCTACTGCCAATTCTGAGATACATTTTGGTCTAACTCCTCAGGGAAAGCTCGTACTTGAAAATTGAATGTGTTTTTGGCTTTTTGGAGCGTGGGGATCATGAATATGTGTTGCTTCTGTAAATCTGAGCTCTGTGTCTAAAGTTTTTTCTGGCTGAATTGAATCCAGTTCTGAAATACAGTCTACACTTTGGTCTAACTCCTCAGAGAAAGCACGTACTTGAAAATTGAATGTGTTTTTGCGCTTTTCAGACTGTGGTTAACATTAATACGTGTTTCTTCTGCAAATCTGAGCACTGTGTCAAAAGTTACATTTTCTGGCTGAATTGAGCCCTACTGCCAATTCTGAGATGAACTTTGGTCTAACTCCTCAGGGAAAGCTCGTACTTGAAAATTGAATGTGTTTTTGGCTTTTTGGAGCGTGGGGATCATGAATATGTGTTGCTTCTGTAAATCTGAGCTCTGTGTCTAAAGTTTTTTCTGGCTGAATTGAATCCAGTTCTGAAATACAGTCTACACTTTGGTCTAACTCCTCAGGGAAAGCTCGTACTTGAAAATTGAATGTGTTTTTGCACTTTTCAGACTGTGGTTAACATTAATACGTGTTTCTTCTGCAAATCTGAGCTCAGTGTCAAAAGTTACCTTTTTGGCTGAATTGAGCCCTTCTGCCAATTCTGAGATACACTTTGGTCTAACTCCTCAGGGAAAGCTCGTACTTGAAAATTGAATGTGTTTTGTGGTTTTCAGACCGTGGGGAACATTAATATGTGTTTCTTCTGCAAATCTGAGCTCTGTGTCAAAAGTTAAGTTTTCTGGTTGAATTGAGCCCTACTGCCAATTCTGAGATAAACTTTGGTCTAATTCCTCAGGGAAAACTCTTACTTGAAAATTGAATGTATTTTTGCTCTTTTTTAGACCGTGGGGAACATGAATATGTGTTTCTACTGCAAATCTGAGCTCAGTGTCAAAAGTTACCTTTTTGGCTGAATTGTGCCCTACTGCCAATTCTGAGATACACTTTGGTCTAACACCTCAGGGATCTCTCGTACTTGAAAATTGAATGTGTTTTGTGGTTTTCAGACCGTGGGGAACATGAATATGAGTTTCTTCTGAAAATCTGAGCTCTGTGTCAAAAGTTAAGTTTTCTCGTTGAATTGAGCCCTACTACCAATTCTGAGATACACTTTGGTCTAACTCCTCAGGGAAAGCTCGTACTTGAAAATTGAATGTGTTTTGTGGTTTTCAGACCGTGGGGAACATGAATATGTGTTTCTTCTGCAAATCTGAGCTCTGTGTCAAAAGTTAAGTTTTCTGGTTAAATTGAGCCCTACTGCCAATTCTGAGATAAACTTTGGTCTAATTCCTCAGGGAAAACTCTTACTTGAAAATTGAATGTATTTTTGCTCTTTTTTAGACCGTGGAGAACATGAATATGTGTTTCTACTGCAAATCTGAGCTCAGTGTCAAAAGTTACCTTTTTGGCTGAATTGAGCCCTTCTGCCAATTCTGAGATACACTTTGGTCTAACTCCTCAGGGAAAGCTCGTACTTGAAAATTGAATGTGTTTTGTGGTTTTCAGACCGTGGGGAACATTAATATGTGTTTCTTCTGCAAATCTGAGCTCTGTGTCAAAAGTTAAGTTTTCTGGTTGAATTGAGCCCTACTGCCAATTCTGAGATACACTTTGGTCTAACACCTCAGGGATCTCTCGTACTTGAAAATTGAATGTGTTTTGTGGTTTTCAGACCGTGGGGAACATTAATATGTGTTTCTTCTGCAAATCTGAGCTCTGTGTCAAAAGTTAAGTTTTCTGGTTGAATTGAGCCCTACTGCCAATTCTGAGATAAACTTTGGTCTAATTCCTCAGGGAAAACTCTTACTTGAAAATTGAATGTATTTTTGCTCTTTTTTAGACCGTGGGGAACATGAATATGTGTTTCTACTGCAAATCTGAGCTCAGTGTCAAAAGTTACCTTTTTGGCTGAATTGTGCCCTACTGCCAATTCTGAGATACACTTTGGTCTAACACCTCAGGGATCTCTCGTACTTGAAAATTGAATGTGTTTTGTGGTTTTCAGACCGTGGGGAACATGAATATGAGTTTCTTCTGAAAATCTGAGCTCTGTGTCAAAAGTTAAGTTTTCTCGTTGAATTGAGCCCTACTACCAATTCTGAGATACACTTTGGTCTAACTCCTCAGGGAAAGCTCGTACTTGAAAATTGAATGTGTTTTGTGGTTTTCAGACCGTGGGGAACATGAATATGTGTTTCTTCTGCAAATCTGAGCTCTGTGTCAAAAGATAAGTTTTCTGGTTGAATTGAGCCCTACTGCCAATTCTGAGATAAACTTTGGTCTAATTCCTCAGGGAAAACTCTTACTTGAAAATTGAATGTATTTTTGCTCTTTTTTAGACCGTGGAGAACATGAATATGTGTTTCTACTGCAAATCTGAGCTCAGTGTCAAAAGTTACCTTTTTGGCTGAATTGTGCCCTACTGCCAATTCTGAGATACACTTTGGTCTAACTCCTCAGGGAAAGCTCGTACTTAGAAATTGAATGTGTTTTTGGATTTTTAGACCGTGGGGATCATGAATATGGGTTGCTTCTGTAAATCTGAGCTCTGTGTCTAAAGATTTTTCTGGCGGAATTGAATTCAGTTCTGAAATACAGTCTGCACTTTGGTCTAACTCCTCAGGGAAAGCTCGTACTTGAAAATTGAATGTGTTTTTGCGCTTTTCAGACTGTGGTTAACATGAATATGTGTTTCTTCTGCAAATCTGAGCTCTGTGTCAAAAGTTAAGTTTTCTGGTTGAATTGAGCCCTACTGCCAATTCTGAGATACATTTTGGTCTAACTCCTCAGGGAAAGCTCGTACTTGAAAATTGAATGTGTTTTTGGCTTTTTGGAGCGTGGGGATCATGAATATGTGTTGCTTCTGTAAATCTGAGCTCTGTGTCTAAAGTTTTTTCTGGCTGAATTGAATCCAGTTCTGAAATACAGTCTACACTTTGGTCTAACTCCTCAGAGAAAGCACGTACTTGAAAATTGAATGTGTTTTTGCGCTTTTCAGACTGTGGTTAACATTAATACGTGTTTCTTCTGCAAATCTGAGCACTGTGTCAAAAGTTACATTTTCTGGCTGAATTGAGCCCTACTGCCAATTCTGAGATGAACTTTGGTCTAACTCCTCAGGGAAAGCTCGTACTTGAAAATTGAATGTGTTTTTGGCTTTTTGGAGCGTGGGGATCATGAATATGTGTTGCTTCTGTAAATCTGAGCTCTGTGTCTAAAGTTTTTTTCTGGCTGAATTGAATCCAGTTCTGAAATACAGTCTACACTTTGGTCTAACTCCTCAGGGAAAGCTCGTACTTGAAAATTGAATGTGTTTTTGCACTTTTCAGACTGTGGTTAACATTAATACGTGTTTCTTCTGCAAATCTGAGCTCAGTGTCAAAAGTTACCTTTTTGGCTGAATTGAGCCCTTCTGCCAATTCTGAGATACACTTTGGTCTAACTCCTCAGGGAAAGCTCGTACTTGAAAATTGAATGTGTTTTGTGGTTTTCAGACCGTGGGGAACATTAATATGTGTTTCTTCTGCAAATCTGAGCTCTGTGTCAAAAGTTAAGTTTTCTGGTTGAATTGAGCCCTACTGCCAATTCTGAGATAAACTTTGGTCTAATTCCTCAGGGAAAACTCTTACTTGAAAATTCAATGTATTTTTGCTCTTTTTTAGACCGTGGGGAACATGAATATGTGTTTCTACTGCAAATCTGAGCTCAGTGTCAAAAGTTACCCTTTTGGCTGAATTGAGCCCTACTGCCAATTCTGAGATACACTTTGGTCTAACTCCTCAGGGATCTCTCGTACTTGAAAATTGAATGTGTTTTGTGGTTTTCAGACCATGGGGAACATGAATATGTGTTTCTACTGCAAATCTGAGCTCAGTGTCAAAAGTTACCTTTTTGGCTGAATTGAGCCCTTCTGCCAATTCTGAGATACACTTTGGTCTAACTCCTCAGGGAAAGCTCGTACTTGAAAATTGAATGTGTTTTTGCGCTTTTCAGACTGTGGTTAACATTAATATGTGTTTCTTCTGCAAATCTGAGCTCTGTGTCTTAAGATTTTTCTGGCTGAATTGAATTCAGTTCTGAAATACAGTCTGCACTTTGATCTAACTCCTCAGGGAAAGCTCGTACTTGAAAATTGAATGTGTTTTTCCGCTTTTCAGATTGTGGTTAACATTAATATGTGTTTCTTCTGCAATCCTGAGCTCCGTGTCAAAAGTTAAGTTTTCTGGTTGAATTGAGCCCTACTGCCAATTCTGAGATACACTTTGGTCTAACTCCTCAGGGAAAGCTCGTACTTGAAAATTGAATGTGTTTTTGCGCTTTTCAAACTGTGGTTAACATGAATATGTGTTTCTTCTGCAAATCTGAGCTCTGTGTCAAAAGTTAAGTTTTCTGGTTGAATTGAGCCCTACTCCCAATTCTGAGATACACTTTGGTCTAACTCCTCAGGGAAAGCTCGTACTTGAAAATTGAATGTGTTTTTGCGCTTTTCAGACTGTGGTTAACATTAATACGTGTTTCTTCTGCAAATCTGAGCTCTGTGTCAAAAGTTACCTTTTTGGCTGAATTGAGCCCTACTGCCAATTCTGAGATAAACTTTGGTCTAATTCCTCAGGGAAAACTCTTACTTGAAAATTGAATATATTTTTGCTCTTTTTTAGACCGTGGGGAACATGAATATGTGTTTCTACTGCAAATCTGAGCTCAGTGTCAAAAGTTACCTTTTTGGCTGAATTGAGCCCTACTGCCAATTCTGAGATACACTTTGGTCTAACTCCTCAGGGATCTCTCGTACTTGAAAATTGAATGTGTTTTGTGGTTTTCAGACCATGGGGAACATGAATATGTGTTTCTACTGCAAATCTGAGCTCAGTGTCAAAAGTTACCTTTTTGGCTGAATTGAGCCCTTCTGCCAATTCTGAGATACACTTTGGTCTAACTCCTCAGGGAAAGCTCGTACTTGAAAATTGAATGTGTTTTTGCGCTTTTCAGACTGTGGTTAACATTAATATGTGTTTCTTCTGCAAATCTGAGCTCTGTGTCAAAAGTTAAGTTTTCTGGTTGAATTGAGCCCTACTGCCAATTCTGAGATACACTTTGGTCTAACTCCTCAGGGAAAGCTCGTACTTGAAAATTGAATGTGTTTTTGCGCTTTTCAGACTGTGGTTAACATTAATACGTGTTTCTTCTGCAAATCTGAGCTCTGTGTCAAAAGTTACCTTTTTGGCTGAATTGAGCCCTACTGCCAATTCTGAGATAAACTTTGGTCTAATTCCTCAGGGAAAACTCTTACTTGAAAATTGAATATATTTTTGCTCTTTTTTAGACCGTGGGGAACATGAATATGTGTTTCTACTGCAAATCTGAGCTCAGTGTCAAAAGTTACCTTTTTGGCTGAATTGAGCCCTACTGCCAATTCTGAGATACACTTTGGTCTAACTCCTCAGGGATCTCTCGTACTTGAAAATTGAATGTGTTTTGTGGTTTTCAGACCATGGGGAACATGAATATGTGTTTCTACTGCAAATCTGAGCTCAGTGTCAAAAGTTACCTTTTTGGCTGAATTGAGCCCTTCTGCCAATTCTGAGATACACTTTGGTCTAACTCCTCAGGGAAAGCTCGTACTTGAAAATTGAATGTGTTTTTGCGCTTTTCAGACTGTGGTTAACATTAATATGTGTTTCTTCTGCAAATCTGAGCTCTGTGTCTAAAGATTTTTCTGGCTGAATTGAATTCAGTTCTGAAATACAGTCTGCACTTTGATCTAACTCCTCAGGGAAAGCTCGTACTTGAAAATTGAATGTGTTTTTCCGCTTTTCAGATTGTGGTTAACATTAATATGTGTTTCTTCTGCAATCCTGAGCTCCGTGTCAAAAGTTAATTTTTCTGGTTGAATTGAGCCCTACTGCCAATTCTGAGATACACTTTGGTCTAACTCCTCAGGGAAAGCTCGTACTTGAAAATTGAATGTGTTTTTGCGCTTTTCAAACTGTGGTTAACATGAATATGTGTTTCTTCTGCAAATCTGAGCTCTGTGTCAAAAGTTAAGTTTTCTGGTTGAATTGAGCCCTACTGCCAATTCTGAGATACACTTTGGTCTAACTCCTCAGGGAAAGCTCGTACTTGAAAATTGAATGTGTTTTTGCGCTTTTCAGACTGTGGTTAACATTAATACGTGTTTCTTCTGCAAATCTGAGCTCTGTGTCAAAAGTTACCTTTTTGGCTGAATTGAGCCCTACTGCCAATTCTGAGATAAACTTTGGTCTAATTCCTCAGGGAAAACTCTTACTTGAAAATTGAATATATTTTTGCTCTTTTTTAGACCGTGGGGAACATGAATATGTGTTTCTACTGCAAATCTGAGCTCAGTGTCAAAAGTTACCTTTTTGGCTGAATTGAGCCCTACTGCCAATTCTGAGATACACTTTGGTCTAACTCCTCAGGGATCTCTCGTACTTGAAAATTGAATGTGTTTTGTGGTTTTCAGACCATGGGGAACATGAATATGTGTTTCTACTGCAAATCTGAGCTCAGTGTCAAAAGTTACCTTTTTGGCTGAATTGAGCCCTTCTGCCAATTCTGAGATACACTTTGGTCTAACTCCTCAGGGAAAGCTCGTACTTGAAAATTGAATGTGTTTTGTGGTTTTCAGACCGTGGGGAACATTAATATGTGTTTCTTCTGCAAATCTGAGCTCTGTGTCAAAAGTTAAGTTTTCTGGTTGAATTGAGCCCTACTGCCAATTCTGAGATACACTTTGGTCTAACACCTCAGGGATCTCTCGTACTTGAAAATTGAATGTGTTTTGTGGTTTTCAGACCATGGGGAACATGAATATGTGTTTCTACTGCAAATCTGAGCTCAGTGTCAAAAGTTACCTTTTTGGCTGAATTGAGCCCTTCTGCCAATTCTGAGATACACTTTGGTCTAACTCCTCAGGGAAAGCTCGTACTTGAAAATTGAATGTGTTTTGTGGTTTTCAGACCGTGGGGAACATTAATATGTGTTTCTTCTGCAAATCTGAGCTCTGTGTCAAAAGTTAAGTTTTCTGGTTGAATTGAGCCCTACTGCCAATTCTGAGATAAACTTTGGTCTAATTCCTCAGGGAAAACTCTTACTTGAAAATTGAATGTATTTTTGCTCTTTTTTAGACCGTGGGGAACATGAATATGTGTTTCTACTGCAAATCTGAGCTCAGTGTCAAAAGTTACCTTTTTGGCTGAATTGTGCCCTACTGCCAATTCTGAGATACACTTTGGTCTAACACCTCAGGGATCTCTCGTACTTGAAAATTGAATGTGTTTTGTGGTTTTCAGACCGTGGGGAACATGAATATGAGTTTCTTCTGAAAATCTGAGCTCTGTGTCAAAAGTTAAGTTTTCTCGTTGAATTGAGCCCTACTACCAATTCTGAGATACACTTTGGTCTAACTCCTCAGGGAAAGCTCGTACTTGAAAATTGAATGTGTTTTGTGGTTTTCAGACCGTGGGGAACATGAATATGTGTTTCTTCTGCAAATCTGAGCTCTGTGTCAAAAGTTAAGTTTTCTGGTTGAATTGAGCCCTACTGCCAATTCTGAGATAAACTTTGGTCTAATTCCTCAGGGAAAACTCTTACTTGAAAATTGAATGTATTTTTGCTCTTTTTTAGACCGTGGAGAACATGAATATGTGTTTCTACTGCAAATCTGAGCTCAGTGTCAAAAGTTACCTTTTTGGCTGAATTGTGCCCTACTGCCAATTCTGAGATACACTTTGGTCTAACTCCTCAGGGAAAGCTCGTACTTAGAAATTGAATGTGTTTTTGGATTTTTAGACCGTGGGGATCATGAATATGTGTTGCTTCTGTAAATCTGAGCTCTGTGTCTAAAGATTTTTCTGGCGGAATTGAATTCAGTTCTGAAATACAGTCTGCACTTTGGTCTAACTCCTCAGGGAAAGCTCGTACTTGAAAATTGAATGTGTTTTTGCGCTTTTCAGACTGTGGTTAACATGAATATGTGTTTCTTCTGCAAATCTGAGCTCTGTGTCAAAAGTTAAGTTTTCTGGTTGAATTGAGCCCTACTGCCAATTCTGAGATACATTTTGGTCTAACTCCTCAGGGAAAGCTCGTACTTGAAAATTGAATGTGTTTTTGGCTTTTTGGAGCGTGGGGATCATGAATATGTGTTGCTTCTGTAAATCTGAGCTCTGTGTCTAAAGTTTTTTCTGGCTGAATTGAATCCAGTTCTGAAATACAGTCTACACTTTGGTCTAACTCCTCAGAGAAAGCACGTACTTGAAAATTGAATGTGTTTTTGCGCTTTTCAGACTGTGGTTAACATTAATACGTGTTTCTTCTGCAAATCTGAGCACTGTGTCAAAAGTTACATTTTCTGGCTGAATTGAGCCCTACTGCCAATTCTGAGATGAACTTTGGTCTAACTCCTCAGGGAAAGCTCGTACTTGAAAATTGAATGTGTTTTTGGCTTTTTGGAGCGTGGGGATCATGAATATGTGTTGCTTCTGTAAATCTGAGCTCTGTGTCTAAAGTTTTTTCTGGCTGAATTGAATCCAGTTCTGAAATACAGTCTACACTTTGGTCTAACTCCTCAGGGAAAGCTCGTACTTGAAAATTGAATGTGTTTTTGCACTTTTCAGACTGTGGTTAACATTAATACGTGTTTCTTCTGCAAATCTGAGCTCAGTGTCAAAAGTTACCTTTTTGGCTGAATTGAGCCCTTCTGCCAATTCTGAGATACACTTTGGTCTAACTCCTCAGGGAAAGCTCGTACTTGAAAATTGAATGTGTTTTGTGGTTTTCAGACCGTGGGGAACATTAATATGTGTTTCTTCTGCAAATCTGAGCTCTGTGTCAAAAGTTAAGTTTTCTGGTTGAATTGAGCCCTACTGCCAATTCTGAGATAAACTTTGGTCTAATTCCTCAGGGAAAACTCTTACTTGAAAATTGAATGTATTTTTGCTGTTTTTTAGACCGTGGGGAACATGAATATGTGTTTCTACTGCAAATCTGAGCTCAGTGTCAAAAGTTACCTTTTTGGCTGAATTGAGCCCTTCTGCCAATTCTGAGATACACTTTGGTCTAACTCCTCAGGGAAAGCTCGTACTTGAAAATTGAATGTGCTTTTGCTCTTTTTTAGACCGTGGGGAACAGGAATATGTGTTTCTTCTGCAAATCTGAGCTCTGTGTCAAACGTTACGTTTTCTGGTTGAATTGAGGCCTACTGCCAATTCTGAGATGCACTTTGGCCTAATTCCTCAGGGAAAGCTCGTACTTGAAAATTGAATGTGTTTTTGCGCTTTTCAGACTGTGGTTAACATTAATACGTGTTTCTTCTGCAAATCTGAGCTCAGTGTCAAAAGTTACCTTTTTGGCTGAATTGAGCCCTTCTGCCAATTCTGAGATACACTTTGGTCTAACTCCTCAGGGAAAGCTCGTACTTGAAAATTGAATGTGTTTTGTGGTTTTCAGACCGTGGGGAACATTAATATGTGTTTCTTCTGCAAATCTGAGCTCTGTGTCAAAAGTTAAGTTTTCTGGTTGAATTGAGCCCTACTGCCAATTCTGAGATAAACTTTGGTCTAATTCCTCAGGGAAAACTCTTACTTGAAAATTGAATGTATTTTTGCTCTTTTTTAGACCGTGGGGAACATGAATATGTGTTTCTACTGCAAATCTGAGCTCAGTGTCAAAAGTTACCTTTTTGGCTGAATTGTGCCCTACTGCCAATTCTGAGATACACTTTGGACTAACACCTCAGGGATCTCTCGTACTTGAAAATTGAATGTGTTTTGTGGTTTTCAGACCGTGGGGAACATGAATATGAGTTTCTTCTGCAAATCTGAGCTCTGTGTCAAAAGTTAAGTTTTCTCGTTGAATTGAGCCCTACTACCAATTCTGAGATACACTTTGGTCTAACTCCTCAGGGAAAGCTCGTACTTGAAAATTGAATGTGTTTTTGGATTTTTAGAACGTGGGGATCATGAATATGTGTTGCTTCTGTAAATCTGAGCTCTGTGTCTAAAGTTATTTCTGGCTGAATTGAATCCAGTTCTGAAATACAGTCTACACTTTCGTCTAACTCCTCAGGGAAAGCTCGTACTTGAAAATTGAATGTGTTTTTGCGCTTTTCAGACTGTGATTAACATTAATATGTGTTTCTTCTGCAAATCTGAGCTCTGTGTCAAAAGTTAAGTTTTCTGGTTGAATTGAGCCCTACTGCCAATTCTGAGATAAACTTTGGTCTAATTCCTCAGGGAAAACTCTTACTTGAAAATTGAATGTATTTTTGCTCTTTTTTAGACCGTGGGGAACATGAATATGTGTTTCTACTGCAAATCTGAGCTCAGTGTCAAAAGTTACCTTTTTGGCTGAATTGAGCCCTTCTGCCAATTCTGAGATACACTTTGGTCTAACTCCTCAGGGAAAGCTCGTACTTGAAAATTGAATGTGCTTTTGCTCTTTTTTAGACCGTGGGGAACAGGAATATGTGTTTCTTCTGCAAATCTGAGCTCTGTGTCAAACGTTACGTTTTCTGGTTGAATTGAGGCCTACTGCCAATTCTGAGATGCACTTTGGCCTAATTCCTCAGGGAAAGCTCGTACTTGAAAATTGAATGTGTTTTTGCGCTTTTCAGACTGTGGTTAACATTAATACGTGTTTCTTCTGCAAATCTGAGCTCAGTGTCAAAAGTTACCTTTTTGGCTGAATTGAGCCCTTCTGCCAATTCTGAGATACACTTTGGTCTAACTCCTCAGGGAAAGCTCGTACTTGAAAATTGAATGTGTTTTGTGGTTTTCAGACCGTGGGGAACATTAATATGTGTTTCTTCTGCAAATCTGAGCTCTGTGTCAAAAGTTAAGTTTTCTGGTTGAATTGAGCCCTACTGCCAATTCTGAGATAAACTTTGGTCTAATTCCTCAGGGAAAACTCTTACTTGAAAATTGAATGTATTTTTGCTCTTTTTTAGACCGTGGGGAACATGAATATGTGTTTCTACTGCAAATCTGAGCTCAGTGTCAAAAGTTACCTTTTTGGCTGAATTGTGCCCTACTGCCAATTCTGAGATACACTTTGGTCTAACACCTCAGGGATCTCTCGTACTTGAAAATTGAATGTGTTTTGTGGTTTTCAGACCGTGGGGAACATGAATATGAGTTTCTTCTGCAAATCTGAGCTCTGTGTCAAAAGTTAAGTTTTCTCGTTGAATTGAGCCCTACTACCAATTCTGAGATACACTTTGGTCTAACTCCTCAGGGAAAGCTCGTACTTGAAAATTGAATGTGTTTTTGGATTTTTAGAACGTGGGGATCATGAATATGTGTTGCTTCTGTAAATCTGAGCTCTGTGTCTAAAGTTATTTCTGGCTGAATTGAATCCAGTTCTGAAATACAGTCTACACTTTCGTCTAACTCCTCAGGGAAAGCTCGTACTTGAAAATTGAATGTGTTTTTGCGCTTTTCAGACTGTGATTAACATTAATATGTGTTGCTTCTGTAAATCTGAGATCTGTGTCTAAAGTTTTTTTCTGGCTGAATTGAATCCAGTTCTGAAATACAGTCTACACTTTGGTCTAACTCCTCAGGGAAAACTCGTACTTGAAAATTGAATGTGTTTTTGTGCTTTTCAGACTGTGGTTAAAATTAATATGTGTTTCTTCTGCAAATCTGAGCTCTGTGTCAAAAGTTACATTTTCTGGCTGAATTGAGCCCTACTGCCAATTCTGAGATGAACTTTGGTCTAACTCCTCAGGGAAAACTCGTACTTGAAAATTGAATGTATTTTTGCCCTTTTTGAGACCGTGGGGAACATGAATATGTGTTTCTTCTGCAAATCTGAACTCTGTGTCAAAAGTTAAGTTTTCTGGTTGAATTGAGGCCTACTGCCAATTCTGAGATGCACTTTGGCCTAATTCCTCAGGGATCTCTCGTACTTGAAAATTGAATGTGTTTTGTGGTTTTCAGACCATGGGGAACATGAATATGTGTTTCTACTGCAAATCTGAGCTCAGTGTCAAAAGTTACCTTTTTGGCTGAATTGAGCCCTTCTGCCAATTCTGAGATACACTTTGGTCTAACTCCTCAGGGAAAGCTCGTACTTGAAAATTGAATGTGTTTTGTGGTTTTCAGACCGTGGGGAACATTAATATGTGTTTCTTCTGCAAATCTGAGCTCTGTGTCAAAAGTTAAGTTTTCTGGTTGAATTGAGCCCTACTGCCAATTCTGAGATAAACTTTGGTCTAACTCCTCAGGGAAAGCTCGTACTTGAAAATTGAATGTGTTTTTGCGCTTTTCAGACTGTGGTTAACATTAATACGTGTTTCTTCTGCAAATCTGAGCTCTGTGTCAAAAGTTACCTTTTTGGCTGAATTGAGCCCTACTGCCAATTCTGAGATAAACTTTGGTCTAATTCCTCAGGGAAAACTCTTACTTGAAAATTGAATATATTTTTGCTCTTTTTTAGACCGTGGGGAACATGAATATGTGTTTCTACTGCAAATCTGAGCTCAGTGTCAAAAGTTACCTTTTTGGCTGAATTGAGCCCTACTGCCAATTCTGAGATACACTTTGGTCTAACTCCTCAGGGATCTCTCGTACTTGAAAATTGAATGTGTTTTGTGGTTTTCAGACCATGGGGAACATGAATATGTGTTTCTACTGCAAATCTGAGCTCAGTGTCAAAAGTTACCTTTTTGGCTGAATTGAGCCCTTCTGCCAATTCTGAGATACACTTTGGTCTAACTCCTCAGGGAAAGCTCGTACTTGAAAATTGAATGTGTTTTTGCGCTTTTCAGACTGTGGTTAACATTAATATGTGTTTCTTCTGCAAATCTGAGCTCTGTGTCTAAAGATTTTTCTGGCTGAATTGAATTCAGTTCTGAAATACAGTCTGCACTTTGATCTAACTCCTCAGGGAAAGCTCGTACTTGAAAATTGAATGTGTTTTTCCGCTTTTCAGATTGTGGTTAACATTAATATGTGTTTCTTCTGCAATCCTGAGCTCCGTGTCAAAAGTTAATTTTTCTGGTTGAATTGAGCCCTACTGCCAATTCTGAGATACACTTTGGTCTAACTCCTCAGGGAAAGCTCGTACTTGAAAATTGAATGTGTTTTTGCGCTTTTCAAACTGTGGTTAACATGAATATGTGTTTCTTCTGCAAATCTGAGCTCTGTGTCAAAAGTTAAGTTTTCTGGTTGAATTGAGCCCTACTGCCAATTCTGAGATACACTTTGGTCTAACTCCTCAGGGAAAGCTCGTACTTGAAAATTGAATGTGTTTTTGCGCTTTTCAGACTGTGGTTAACATTAATACGTGTTTCTTCTGCAAATCTGAGCTCTGTGTCAAAAGTTACCTTTTTGGCTGAATTGAGCCCTACTGCCAATTCTGAGATAAACTTTGGTCTAATTCCTCAGGGAAAACTCTTACTTGAAAATTGAATATATTTTTGCTCTTTTTTAGACCGTGGGGAACATGAATATGTGTTTCTACTGCAAATCTGAGCTCAGTGTCAAAAGTTACCTTTTTGGCTGAATTGAGCCCTACTGCCAATTCTGAGATACACTTTGGTCTAACTCCTCAGGGATCTCTCGTACTTGAAAATTGAATGTGTTTTGTGGTTTTCAGACCATGGGGAACATGAATATGTGTTTCTACTGCAAATCTGAGCTCAGTGTCAAAAGTTACCTTTTTGGCTGAATTGAGCCCTTCTGCCAATTCTGAGATACACTTTGGTCTAACTCCTCAGGGAAAGCTCGTACTTGAAAATTGAATGTGTTTTTGCGCTTTTCAGACTGTGGTTAACATTAATATGTGTTTCTTCTGCAAATCTGAGCTCTGTGTCAAAAGTTAAGTTTTCTGGTTGAATTGAGCCCTACTGCCAATTCTGAGATACACTTTGGTCTAACTCCTCAGGGAAAGCTCGTACTTGAAAATTGAATGTGTTTTTGCGCTTTTCAGACTGTGGTTAACATTAATACGTGTTTCTTCTGCAAATCTGAGCTCTGTGTCAAAAGTTACCTTTTTGGCTGAATTGAGCCCTACTGCCAATTCTGAGATAAACTTTGGTCTAATTCCTCAGGGAAAACTCTTACTTGAAAATTGAATATATTTTTGCTCTTTTTTAGACCGTGGGGAACATGAATATGTGTTTCTACTGCAAATCTGAGCTCAGTGTCAAAAGTTACCTTTTTGGCTGAATTGAGCCCTACTGCCAATTCTGAGATACACTTTGGTCTAACTCCTCAGGGATCTCTCGTACTTGAAAATTGAATGTGTTTTGTGGTTTTCAGACCATGGGGAACATGAATATGTGTTTCTACTGCAAATCTGAGCTCAGTGTCAAAAGTTACCTTTTTGGCTGAATTGAGCCCTTCTGCCAATTCTGAGATACACTTTGGTCTAACTCCTCAGGGAAAGCTCGTACTTGAAAATTGAATGTGTTTTTGCGCTTTTCAGACTGTGGTTAACATTAATATGTGTTTCTTCTGCAAATCTGAGCTCTGTGTCTAAAGATTTTTCTGGCTGAATTGAATTCAGTTCTGAAATACAGTCTGCACTTTGATCTAACTCCTCAGGGAAAGCTCGTACTTGAAAATTGAATGTGTTTTTCCGCTTTTCAGATTGTGGTTAACATTAATATGTGTTTCTTCTGCAATCCTGAGCTCCGTGTCAAAAGTTAAGTTTTCTGGTTGAATTGAGCCCTACTGCCAATTCTGAGATACACTTTGGTCTAACTCCTCAGGGAAAGCTCGTACTTGAAAATTGAATGTGTTTTTGCGCTTTTCAAACTGTGGTTAACATGAATATGTGTTTCTTCTGCAAATCTGAGCTCTGTGTCAAAAGTTAAGTTTTCTGGTTGAATTGAGCCCTACTGCCAATTCTGAGATACACTTTGGTCTAACTCCTCAGGGAAAGCTCGTACTTGAAAATTGAATGTGTTTTTGCGCTTTTCAGACTGTGGTTAACATTAATACGTGTTTCTTCTGCAAATCTGAGCTCTGTGTCAAAAGTTACCTTTTTGGCTGTATTGAGCCCTACTGCCAATTCTGAGATAAACTTTGGTCTAATTCCTCAGGGAAAACTCTTACTTGAAAATTGAATATATTTTTGCTCTTTTTTAGACCGTGGGGAACATGAATATGTGTTTCTACTGCAAGTCTGAGCTCAGTGTCAAAAGTTACCTTTTTGGCTGAATTGAGCCCTACTGCCAATTCTGAGATACACTTTGGTCTAACTCCTCAGGGATCTCTCGTACTTGAAAATTGAATGTGTTTTGTGGTTTTCAGACCGTGGGGAACATGAATATGTGTTTCTACTGCAAATCTGAGCTCAGTGTCAAAAGTTACCTTTTTGGCTGAATTGAGCCCTTCTGCCAATTCTGAGATACACTTTGGTCTAACTCCTCAGGGAAAGCTCGTACTTGAAAATTGAATGTGCTTTTGCTCTTTTTTAGACCGTGGGGAACAGGAATATGTGTTTCTTCTGCAAATCTGAGCTCAGTGTCAAACGTTACGTTTTCTGGTTGAATTGAGGCCTACTGCCAATTCTGAGATGCACTTTGGCCTAATTCCTCAGGGAAAGCTCGTACTTGAAAATTGAATGTGTTTTTGCGCTTTTCAGACTGTGGTTAACATTAATACGTGTTTCTTCTGCAAATCTGAGCTCTGTGTCAAAAGTTTCCTTTTTGGCTGAATTGAGCCCTACTGCCAATTCTGAGATAAACTTTGGTCTAATTCCTCAGGGAAAACTCTTACTTGAAAATTGAATATATTTTTGCTCTTTTTTAGACCGTGGGGAACATGAATATGTGTTTCTACTGCAAATCTGAGCTCAGTGTCCAAAGTTACCTTTTT
Source organism: Pantherophis vulpinus (assembly GCA_037215915.1). Lineage (NCBI taxonomy): Eukaryota > Metazoa > Chordata > Lepidosauria > Squamata > Colubridae > Pantherophis > Pantherophis vulpinus. The sequence continues at coordinate 186,058,226 of JAXLNS010000001.1, forward strand.
GGCTGAATTGAGCCCTACTGCCAATTCTGAGATACACTTTGGTCTAACTCCTCAGGGATCTCTCGTACTTGAAAATTGAATGTGTTTTGTGGTTTTCAGACCGTGGGGAACATGAATATGTGTTTCTACTGCAAATCTGAGCTCAGTGTCAAAAGTTACCTTTTTGGCTGAATTGAGCCCTTCTGCCAATTCTGAGATACACTTTGGTCTAACTCCTCAGGGAAAGCTCGTACTTGAAAATTGAATGTGCTTTTGCTCTTTTTTAGACCGTGGGGAACAGGAATATGTGTTTCTTCTGCAAATCTGAGCTCTGTGTCAAACGTTACGTTTTCTGGTTGAATTGAGGCCTACTGCCAATTCTGAGATGCACTTTTGCCTAATTCCTCAGGGATCTCTGGTACTTGAAAATTGAATGTGTTTTGTGGTTTTCAGACCATGGGGAACATGAATATGTGTTTCTACTGCAAATCTGAGCTCAGTGTCAAAAGTTACCTTTTTGGCTGAATTGAGCCCTTCTGCCAATTCTGAGATACACTTTGGTCTAACTCCTCAGGGAAAGCTCGTACTTGAAAATTGAATGTGTTTTTGCGCTTTTCAGACTGTGGTTAACATTAATATGTGTTTCTTCTGCAAATCTGAGCTCTGTGTCTAAAGATTTTTCTGGCTGAATTGAATTCAGTTCTGAAATACAGTCTGCACTTTGATCTAACTCCTCAGGGAAAGCTCGTACTTGAAAATTGAATGTGTTTTTCCGCTTTTCAGATTGTGGTTAACATTAATATGTGTTTCTTCTGCAATCCTGAGCTCCGTGTCAAACGTTAAGTTTTCTGGTTGAATTGAGCCCTACTGCCAATTCTGAGATACACTTTGGTCTAACTCCTCAGGGAAAGCTCGTACTTGAAAATTGAATGTGTTTTGTGGTTTTCAGACCATGGGGAACATGAATATGTGTTTCTACTGCAAATCTGAGCTCAGTGTCAAAAGTTACCTTTTTGGCTGAATTGAGCCCTTCTGCCAATTCTGAGATACACTTTGGTCTAACTCCTCAGGGAAAACTCTTACTTGAAAATTGAATGTATTTTTGCTCTTTTTTAGACCGTGGGGAACATGAATATGTGTTTCTACTGCAAATCTGAGCTCAGTGTCAAAAGTTACCTTTTTGGCTGAATTGTGCCCTACTGCCAATTCTGAGATACACTTTGGTCTAACACCTCAGGGATCTCTCGTACTTGAAAATTGAATGTGTTTTGTGGTTTTCAGACCGTGGGGAACATGAATATGAGTTTCTTCTGCAAATCTGAGCTCTGTGTCAAAAGTTAAGTTTTCTCGTTGAATTGAGCCCTACTACCAATTCTGAGATACACTTTGGTCTAACTCCTCAGGGAAAGCTCGTACTTGAAAATTGAATGTGTTTTGTGGTTTTCAGACCGTGGGGAACATGAATATGTGTTTCTTCTGCAAATCTGAGCTCTGTGTCAAAAGTTAAGTTTTCTGGTTGAATTGAGCCCTACTGCCAATTCTGAGATAAACTTTGGTCTAATTCCTCAGGGAAAACTCTTACTTGAAAATTGAATGTATTTTTGCTCTTTTTTAGACCGTGGAGAACATGAATATGTGTTTCTACTGCAAATCTGAGCTCAGTGTCAAAAGTTACCTTTTTGGCTGAATTGTGCCCTACTGCCAATTCTGAGATACACTTTGGTCTAACTCCTCAGGGAAAGCTCGTACTTAGAAATTGAATGTGTTTTTGGATTTTTAGACCGTGGGAATCATGAATATGTGTTGCTTCTGTAAATCTGAGCTCTGTGTCTAAAGATTTTTCTGGCGGAATTGAATTCAGTTCTGAAATACAGTCTGCACTTTGGTCTAACTCCTCAGGGAAAGCTCGTACTTGAAAATTGAATGTGTTTTTGCGCTTTTCAGACTGTGGTTAACATGAATATGTGTTTCTTCTGCAAATCTGAGCTCTGTGTCAAAAGTTAAGTTTTCTGGTTGAATTGAGCCCTACTGCCAATTCTGAGATACATTTTGGTCTAACTCCTCAGGGAAAGCTCGTACTTGAAAATTGAATGTGTTTTTGGCTTTTTGGAGCGTGGGGATCATGAATATGTGTTGCTTCTGTAAATCTGAGCTCTGTGTCTAAAGTTTTTTCTGGCTGAATTGAATCCAGTTCTGAAATACAGTCTACACTTTGGTCTAACTCCTCAGAGAAAGCACGTACTTGAAAATTGAATGTGTTTTTGCGCTTTTCAGACTGTGGTTAACATTAATACGTGTTTCTTCTGCAAATCTGAGCTCTGTGTCAAAAGTTACATTTTCTGGCTGAATTGAGCCCTACTGCCAATTCTGAGATGAACTTTGGTCTAACTCCTCAGGGAAAGCTCGTACTTGAAAATTGAATGTGTTTTTGGCTTTTTGGAGCGTGGGGATCATGAATATGTGTTGCTTCTGTAAATCTGAGCTCTGTGTCTAAAGTTTTTTCTGGCTGAATTGAATCCAGTTCTGAAATACAGTCTACACTTTGGTCTAACTCCTCAGGGAAAGCTCGTACTTGAAAATTGAATGTGTTTTTGCACTTTTCAGACTGTGGTTAATATTAATACGTGTTTCTTCTGCAAATCTGAGCTCAGTGTCAAAAGTTACCTTTTTGGCTGAATTGAGCCCTTCTGCCAATTCTGAGATACACTTTGGTCTAACTCCTCAGGGAAAGCTCGTACTTGAAAATTGAATGTGTTTTGTGGTTTTCAGACCGTGGGGAACATTAATATGTGTTTCTTCTGCAAATCTGAGCTCTGTGTCAAAAGTTAAGTTTTCTGGTTGAATTGAGCCCTACTGCCAATTCTGAGATAAACTTTGGTCTAATTCCTCAGGGAAAACTCTTACTTGAAAATTGAATGTATTTTTGCTCTTTTTTAGACCGTGGGGAACATGAATATGTTTTTCTACTGCAAATCTGAGCTCAGTGTCAAAAGTTACCTTTTTGGCTGAATTGTGCCCTACTGCCAATTCTGAGATACACTTTGGTCTAACACCTCAGGGATCTCTCGTACTTGAAAATTGAATGTGTTTTGTGGTTTTCAGACCGTGGGGAACATGAATATGAGTTTCTTCTGCAAATCTGAGCTCTGTGTCAAAAGTTAAGTTTTCTCGTTGAATTGAGCCCTACTACCAATTCTGAGATACACTTTGGTCTAACTCCTCAGGGAAAGCTCGTACTTGAAAATTGAATGTGTTTTTGGATTTTTAGAACGTGGGGATCATGAATATGTGTTGCTTCTGTAAATCTGAGCTCTGTGTCTAAAGTTATTTCTGGCTGAATTGAATCCAGTTCTGAAATACAGTCTACACTTTCGTCTAACTCCTCAGGGAAAGCTCGTACTTGAAAATTGAATGTGTTTTTGCGCTTTTCAGACTGTGGTTAACATTAATATGTGTTGCTTCTGTAAATCTGAGCTCTGTGTCTAAAGTTATTTCTGGCTGAATTGAATCCAGTTCTGAAATACAGTCTACACTTTCGTCTAACTCCTCAGGGAAAGCTCGTACTTGAAAATTGAATGTGTTTTTGCGCTTTTCAGACTGTGGTTAAAATTAATGTGTTTCTTCTGCAAATCTGAGCTCTGTGTCAAAAGTTACATTTTCTGGCTGAATTGAGCCCTACTGCCAATTCTGAGATGAACTTTGGTCTAACTCCTCAGGGAAAACTCGTACTTGAAAATTGAATGTATTTTTGCCCTTTTTGAGACCGTGGGGAACATGAATATGTGTTTCTTCTGCAAATCTGAACTCTGTGTCAAAAGTTAAGTTTTCTGGTTGAATTGAGGCCTACTGCCAATTCTGAGATGCACTTTGGCCTAATTCCTCAGGGATCTCTCGTACTTGAAAATTGAATGTGTTTTGTGGTTTTCAGACCATGGGGAACATGAATATGTGTTTCTACTGCAAATCTGAGCTCAGTGTCAAAAGTTACCTTTTTGGCTGAATTGAGCCCTTCTGCCAATTCTGAGATACACTTTGGTCTAACTCCTCAGGGAAAGCTCGTACTTGAAAATTGAATGTGTTTTTGCGCTTTTCAGACTGTGGTTAACATTAATATGTGTTTCTTCTGCAAATCTGAGCTCTGTGTCTAAAGATTTTTCTGGCTGAATTGAATTCAGTTCTGAAATACAGTCTGCACTTTGATCTAACTCCTCAGGGAAAGCTCGTACTTGAAAATTGAATGTGTTTTTCCGCTTTTCAGATTGTGGTTAACATTAATATGTGTTTCTTCTGCAATCCTGAGCTCCGTGTCAAACGTTAAGTTTTCTGGTTGAATTGAGCCCTACTGCCAATTCTGAGATACACTTTGGTCTAACTCCTCAGGGAAAGCTCGTACTTGAAAATTGAATGTGTTTTGTGGTTTTCAGACCATGGGGAACATGAATATGTGTTTCTACTGCAAATCTGAGCTCAGTGTCAAAAGTTACCTTTTTGGCTGAATTGAGCCCTTCTGCCAATTCTGAGATACACTTTGGTCTAACTCCTCAGGGAAAACTCTTACTTGAAAATTGAATGTATTTTTGCTCTTTTTTAGACCGTGGGGAACATGAATATGTGTTTCTACTGCAAATCTGAGCTCAGTGTCAAAAGTTACCTTTTTGGCTGAATTGTGCCCTACTGCCAATTCTGAGATACACTTTGGTCTAACACCTCAGGGATCTCTCGTACTTGAAAATTGAATGTGTTTTGTGGTTTTCAGACCGTGGGGAACATGAATATGAGTTTCTTCTGCAAATCTGAGCTCTGTGTCAAAAGTTAAGTTTTCTCGTTGAATTGAGCCCTACTACCAATTCTGAGATACACTTTGGTCTAACTCCTCAGGGAAAGCTCGTACTTGAAAATTGAATGTGTTTTGTGGTTTTCAGACCGTGGGGAACATGAATATGTGTTTCTTCTGCAAATCTGAGCTCTGTGTCAAAAGTTAAGTTTTCTGGTTGAATTGAGCCCTACTGCCAATTCTGAGATAAACTTTGGTCTAATTCCTCAGGGAAAACTCTTACTTGAAAATTGAATGTATTTTTGCTCTTTTTTAGACCGTGGAGAACATGAATATGTGTTTCTACTGCAAATCTGAGCTCAGTGTCAAAAGTTACCTTTTTGGCTGAATTGTGCCCTACTGCCAATTCTGAGATACACTTTGGTCTAACTCCTCAGGGAAAGCTCGTACTTAGAAATTGAATGTGTTTTTGGATTTTTAGACCGTGGGAATCATGAATATGTGTTGCTTCTGTAAATCTGAGCTCTGTGTCTAAAGATTTTTCTGGCGGAATTGAATTCAGTTCTGAAATACAGTCTGCACTTTGGTCTAACTCCTCAGGGAAAGCTCGTACTTGAAAATTGAATGTGTTTTTGCGCTTTTCAGACTGTGGTTAACATGAATATGTGTTTCTTCTGCAAATCTGAGCTCTGTGTCAAAAGTTAAGTTTTCTGGTTGAATTGAGCCCTACTGCCAATTCTGAGATACATTTTGGTCTAACTCCTCAGGGAAAGCTCGTACTTGAAAATTGAATGTGTTTTTGGCTTTTTGGAGCGTGGGGATCATGAATATGTGTTGCTTCTGTAAATCTGAGCTCTGTGTCTAAAGTTTTTTCTGGCTGAATTGAATCCAGTTCTGAAATACAGTCTACACTTTGGTCTAACTCCTCAGAGAAAGCACGTACTTGAAAATTGAATGTGTTTTTGCGCTTTTCAGACTGTGGTTAACATTAATACGTGTTTCTTCTGCAAATCTGAGCTCTGTGTCAAAAGTTACATTTTCTGGCTGAATTGAGCCCTACTGCCAATTCTGAGATGAACTTTGGTCTAACTCCTCAGGGAAAGCTCGTACTTGAAAATTGAATGTGTTTTTGGCTTTTTGGAGCGTGGGGATCATGAATATGTGTTGCTTCTGTAAATCTGAGCTCTGTGTCTAAAGTTTTTTCTGGCTGAATTGAATCCAGTTCTGAAATACAGTCTACACTTTGGTCTAACTCCTCAGGGAAAGCTCGTACTTGAAAATTGAATGTGTTTTTGCACTTTTCAGACTGTGGTTAATATTAATACGTGTTTCTTCTGCAAATCTGAGCTCAGTGTCAAAAGTTACCTTTTTGGCTGAATTGAGCCCTTCTGCCAATTCTGAGATACACTTTGGTCTAACTCCTCAGGGAAAGCTCGTACTTGAAAATTGAATGTGTTTTGTGGTTTTCAGACCGTGGGGAACATTAATATGTGTTTCTTCTGCAAATCTGAGCTCTGTGTCAAAAGTTAAGTTTTCTGGTTGAATTGAGCCCTACTGCCAATTCTGAGATAAACTTTGGTCTAATTCCTCAGGGAAAACTCTTACTTGAAAATTGAATGTATTTTTGCTCTTTTTTAGACCGTGGGGAACATGAATATGTTTTTCTACTGCAAATCTGAGCTCAGTGTCAAAAGTTACCTTTTTGGCTGAATTGTGCCCTACTGCCAATTCTGAGATACACTTTGGTCTAACACCTCAGGGATCTCTCGTACTTGAAAATTGAATGTGTTTTGTGGTTTTCAGACCGTGGGGAACATGAATATGAGTTTCTTCTGCAAATCTGAGCTCTGTGTCAAAAGTTAAGTTTTCTCGTTGAATTGAGCCCTACTACCAATTCTGAGATACACTTTGGTCTAACTCCTCAGGGAAAGCTCGTACTTGAAAATTGAATGTGTTTTTGGATTTTTAGAACGTGGGGATCATGAATATGTGTTGCTTCTGTAAATCTGAGCTCTGTGTCTAAAGTTATTTCTGGCTGAATTGAATCCAGTTCTGAAATACAGTCTACACTTTCGTCTAACTCCTCAGGGAAAGCTCGTACTTGAAAATTGAATGTGTTTTTGCGCTTTTCAGACTGTGGTTAACATTAATATGTGTTGCTTCTGTAAATCTGAGCTCTGTGTCTAAAGTTATTTCTGGCTGAATTGAATCCAGTTCTGAAATACAGTCTACACTTTCGTCTAACTCCTCAGGGAAAGCTCGTACTTGAAAATTGAATGTGTTTTTGCGCTTTTCAGACTGTGGTTAAAATTAATGTGTTTCTTCTGCAAATCTGAGCTCTGTGTCAAAAGTTACATTTTCTGGCTGAATTGAGCCCTACTGCCAATTCTGAGATGAACTTTGGTCTAACTCCTCAGGGAAAACTCGTACTTGAAAATTGAATGTATTTTTGCCCTTTTTGAGACCGTGGGGAACATGAATATGTGTTTCTTCTGCAAATCTGAACTCTGTGTCAAAAGTTAAGTTTTCTGGTTGAATTGAGGCCTACTGCCAATTCTGAGATGCACTTTGGCCTAATTCCTCAGGGATCTCTCGTACTTGAAAATTGAATGTGTTTTGTGGTTTTCAGACCATGGGGAACATGAATATGTGTTTCTACTGCAAATCTGAGCTCAGTGTCAAAAGTTACCTTTTTGGCTGAATTGAGCCCTTCTGCCAATTCTGAGATACACTTTGGTCTAACTCCTCAGGGAAAGCTCGTACTTGAAAATTGAATGTGTTTTTGCGCTTTTCAGACTGTGGTTAACATTAATATGTGTTTCTTCTGCAAATCTGAGCTCTGTGTCTAAAGATTTTTCTGGCTGAATTGAATTCAGTTCTGAAATACAGTCTGCACTTTGATCTAACTCCTCAGGGAAAGCTCGTACTTGAAAATTGAATGTGTTTTTCCGCTTTTCAGATTGTGGTTAACATTAATAAGTGTTTCTTCTGCAATCCTGAGCTCCGTGTCAAAAGTTAAGTTTTCTGGTTGAATTGAGCCCTACTGCCAATTCTGAGATACACTTTGGTCTAACTCCTCAGGGAAAGCTCGTACTTGAAAATTGAATGTGTTTTTGCGCTTTTCAAACTGTGGTTAACATGAATATGTGTTTCTTCTGCAAATCTGAGCTCTGTGTCAAAAGTTAAGTTTTCTGGTTGAATTGAGCCCTACTGCCAATTCTGAGATAAACTTTGGTCTAATTCCTCAGGGAAAACTCTTACTTGAAAATTGAATATATTTTTGCTCTTTTTTAGACCGTGGGGAACATGAATATGTGTTTCTACTGCAAATCTGAGCTCAGTGTCAAAAGTTACCTTTTTGGCTGAATTGAGCCCTACTGCCAATTCTGAGATACACTTTGGTCTAACTCCTCAGGGATCTCTCGTACTTGAAAATTGAATGTGTTTTGTGGTTTTCAGACCGTGGGGAACATGAATATGTGTTTCTACTGCAAATCTGAGCTCAGTGTCAAAAGTTACCTTTTTCGCTGAATTGAGCCCTTCTGCCAATTCTGAGATACACTTTGGTCTAACTCCTCAGGGAAAGCTCGTACTTGAAAATTGAATGTGCTTTTGCTCTTTTTTAGACCGTGGGGAACAGGAATATGTGTTTCTTCTGCAAATCTGAGCTCTGTGTCAAACGTTACGTTTTCTGGTTGAATTGAGGCCTACTGCCAATTCTGAGATGCACTTTGGCCTAATTCCTCAGGGATCTCTGGTACTTGAAAATTGAATGTGTTTTGTGGTTTTCAGACCATGGGGAACATGAATATGTGTTTCTACTGCAAATCTGAGCTCAGTGTCAAAAGTTACCTTTTTGGCTGAATTGAGCCCTTCTGCCAATTCTGAGATACACTTTGGTCTAACTCCTCAGGGAAAGCTCGTACTTGAAAATTGAATGTGTTTTTGCGCTTTTCAGACTGTGGTTAACATTAATATGTGTTTCTTCTGCAAATCTGAGCTCTGTGTCTAAAGATTTTTCTGGCTGAATTGAATTCAGTTCTGAAATACAGTCTGCACTTTGATCTAACTCCTCAGGGAAAGCTCGTACTTGAAAATTGAATGTGTTTTTGCGCTTTTCAAACTGTGGTTAACATGAATATGTGTTTCTTCTGCAAATCTGAGCTCTGTGTCAAAAGTTAAGTTTTCTGGTTGAATTGAGCCCTACTGCCAATTCTGAGATACACTTTGGTCTAACTCCTCAGGGAAAGCTCGTACTTGAAAATTGAATGTGTTTTTGCGCTTTTCAGACTGTGGTTAACATTAATACGTGTTTCTTCTGCAAATCTGAGCTCTGTGTCAAAAGTTACCTTTTTGGCTGAATTGAGCCCTTCTGCCAATTCTGAGATACACTTTGGTCTAACTCCTCAGGGAAAGCTCGTACTTGAAAATTGAATGTGCTTTTGCTCTTTTTTAGACCGTGGGGAACAGGAATATGTGTTTCTTCTGCAAATCTGAGCTCTGTGTCAAACGTTACGTTTTCTGGTTGAATTGAGGCCTACTGCCAATTCTGAGATGCACTTTGGCCTAATTCCTCAGGGAAAGCTCGTACTTGAAAATTGAATGTGTTTTTGCGCTTTTCAGACTGTGGTTAACATTAATACGTGTTTCTTCTGCAAATCTGAGCTCTGTGTCAAAAGTTACCTTTTTGGCTGAATTGAGCCCTACTGCCAATTCTGAGATAAACTTTGGTCTAATTCCTCAGGGAAAACTCTTACTTGAAAATTGAATATATTTTTGCTCTTTTTTAGACCGTGGGGAACATGAATATGTGTTTCTACTGCAAGTCTGAGCTCAGTGTCAAAAGTTACCTTTTTGGCTGAATTGAGCCCTACTGCCAATTCTGAGATACACTTTGGTCTAACTCCTCAGGGATCTCTCGTACTTGAAAATTGAATGTGTTTTGTGGTTTTCAGACCGTGGGGAACATGAATATGTGTTTCTACTGCAAATCTGAGCTCAGTGTCAAAAGTTACCTTTTTGGCTGAATTGAGCCCTTCTGCCAATTCTGAGATACACTTTGGTCTAACTCCTCAGGGAAAGCTCGTACTTGAAAACTGAATGTGCTTTTGCTCTTTTTTAGACCGTGGGGAACAGGAATATGTGTTTCTTATGCAAATCTGAGCTCTGTGTCAAACGTTACGTTTTCTGGTTGAATTGAGGCCTACTGCCAATTCTGAGATGCACTTTGGCCTAATTCCTCAGGGAAAGCTCGTACTTGAAAATTGAATGTGTTTTTGCGCTTTTCAGACTGTGGTTAACATTAATACGTGTTTCTTCTGCAAATCTGAGCTCTGTGTCAAAAGTTACCTTTTTGGCTGAATTGAGCCCTACTGCCAATTCTGAGATAAACTTTGGTCTAATTCCTCAGGGAAAACTCTTACTTGAAAATTGAATATATTTTTGCTCTTTTTTAGACCGTGGGGAACATGAATATGTGTTTCTACTGCAAGTCTGAGCTCAGTGTCAAAAGTTACCTTTTTGGCTGAATTGAGCCCTACTGCCAATTCTGAGATACACTTTGGTCTAACTCCTCAGGGATCTCTCGTACTTGAAAATTGAATGTGTTTTGTGGTTTTCAGACCGTGGGGAACATGAATATGTGTTTCTACTGCAAATCTGAGCTCAGTGTCAAAAGTTACCTTTTTGGCTGAATTGAGCCCTTCTGCCAATTCTGAGATACACTTTGGTCTAACTCCTCAGGGAAAGCTCGTACTTGAAAATTGAATGTGCTTTTGCTCTTTTTTAGACCGTGGGGAACAGGAATATGTGTTTCTTCTGCAAATCTGAGCTCTGTGTCAAACGTTACGTTTTCTGGTTGAATTGAGGCCTACTGCCAATTCTGAGATGCACTTTGGCCTAATTCCTCAGGGAAAGCTCGTACTTGAACATTGAATGTGTTTTTGCGCTTTTCAGACTGTGGTTAACATTAATACGTGTTTCTTCTGCAAATCTGAGCTCTGTGTCAAAAGTTACCTTTTTGGCTGAATTGAGCCCTACTGCCAATTCTGAGATAAACTTTGGTCTAATTCCTCAGGGAAAACTCTTACTTGAAAATTGAATATATTTTTGCTCTTTTTTAGACCGTGGGGAACATGAATATGTGTTTCTACTGCAAGTCTGAGCTCAGTGTCAAAAGTTACCTTTTTGGCTGAATTGAGCCCTACTGCCAATTCTGAGATACACTTTGGTCTAACTCCTCAGGGATCTCTCGTACTTGAAAATTGAATGTGTTTTGTGGTTTTCAGACCGTGGGGAACATGAATATGTGTTTCTACTGCAAATCTGAGCTCAGTGTCAAAAGTTACCTTTTTGGCTGAATTGAGCCCTTCTGCCAATTCTGAGATACACTTTGGTCTAACTCCTCAGGGAAAGCTCGTACTTGAAAATTGAATGTGCTTTTGCTCTTTTTTAGACCGTGGGGAACAGGAATATGTGTTTCTTCTGCAAATCTGAGCTCTGTGTCAAACGTTACGTTTTCTGGTTGAATTGAGGCCTACTGCCAATTCTGAGATGCACTTTGGCCTAATTCCTCAGGGAAAGCTCGTACTTGAAAATTGAATGTGTTTTTGCGCTTTTCAGACTGTGGTTAACATTAATACGTGTTTCTTCTGCAAATCTGAGCTCTGTGTCAAAAGTTACCTTTTTGGCTGAATTGAGCCCTACTGCCAATTCTGAGATAAACTTTGGTCTAATTCCTCAGGGAAACCTCTTACTTGAAAATTGAATGTGTTTTGTGGTTTTCAGACCGTGGGGAACATGAATATGTGTTTCTACTGCAAATCTGAGCTCAGTGTCAAAAGTTACCTTTTTGGCTGAATTGAGCCCTTCTGCCAATTCTGAGATACACTTTGGTCTAACTCCTCAGGGAAAGCTCGTACTTGAAAATTGAATGTGCTTTTGCTCTTTTTTAGACCGTGGGGAACAGGAATATGTGTTTCTTCTGCAAATCTGAGCTCTGTGTCAAACGTTACGTTTTCTGGTTGAATTGAGGCCTACTGCCAATTCTGAGATGCACTTTGGCCTAATTCCTCAGGGAAAGCTCGTACTTGAAAATTGAATGTGTTTTTGCGCTTTTCAGACTGTGGTTAACATTAATACGTGTTTCTTCTGCAAATCTGAGCTCTGTGTCAAAAGTTACCTTTTTGGCTGAATTGAGCCCTTCTGCCAATTCTGAGATACACTTTGGTCTAACTCCTCAGGGAAAGCTCGTACTTGAAAATTGAATGTGTTTTGTGGTTTTCAGACCGTGGGGAACATTAATATGTGTTTCTTCTGCAAATCTGAGCTCTGTGTCAAAAGTTAAGTTTTCTGGTTGAATTGAGCCCTACTGCCAATTCTGAGATAAACTTTGGTCTAATTCCTCAGGGAAAACTCTTACTTGAAAATTGAATGTATTTTTGCTCTTTTTTAGACCGTGGGGAACATGAATATGTGTTTCTACTGCAAATCTGAGCTCAGTGTCAAAAGTTACCTTTTTGGCTGAATTGTGCCCTACTGCCAATTCTGAGATACACTTTGGTCTAACACCTCAGGGATCTCTCGTACTTGAAAATTGAATGTGTTTTGTGGTTTTCAGACCGTGGGGAACATGAATATGAGTTTCTTCTGCAAATCTGAGCTCTGTGTCAAAAGTTAAGTTTTCTCGTCGAATTGAGCCCTACTACCAATTCTGAGATACACTTTGGTCTAACTCCTCAGGGAAAGCTCGTACTTGAAAATTGAATGTGTTTTTGGATTTTTAGAACGTGGGGATCATGAATATGTGTTGCTTCTGTAAATCTGAGCTCTGTGTCTAAAGTTATTTCTGGCTGAATTGAATCCAGTTCTGAAATACAGTCTACACTTTCGTCTAACTCCTCAGGGAAAGCTCGTACTTGAAAATTGAATGTGTTTTTGCGCTTTTCAGACTGTGGTTAACATTAATATGTGTTGCTTCTGTAAATCTGAGATCTGTGTCTAAAGTTTTTTTCTGGCTGAATTGAATCCAGTTCTGAAATACAGTCTACACTTTGGTCTAACTCCTCAGGGAAAGCTCGTACTTGAAAATTGAATGTGTTTTTGTGCTTTTCAGACTGTGGTTAAAATTAATATGTGTTTCTTCTGCAAATCTGAGCTCTGTGTCAAAAGTTACATTTTCTGGCTGAATTGAGCCCTACTGCCAATTCTGAGATGAACTTTGGTCTAACTCCTCACGGAAAACTCGTACTTGAAAATTGAATGTATTTTTGCCCTTTTTGAGACCGTGGGGAACATGAATATGTGTTTCTTCTGCAAATCTGAACTCTGTGTCAAAAGTTACCTTTTTTGCTGAATTGAGCCCTTCTGCCAATTCTGAGATACACTTTGGTCTAACTCCTCAGGGAAAGCTCGTACTTGAAAATTGAATGTGCTTTTGCTCTTTTTTAGACCGTGGGGAACAGGAATATGTGTTTCTTCTGCAAATCTGAGCTCTGTGTCAAACGTTACGTTTTCTGGTTGAATTGAGGCCTACTGCCAATTCTGAGATGCACGTTGGCCTAATTCCTCAGGGAAAGCTCGTACTTGAAAATTGAATGTGTTTTTGCGCTTTTCAGACTGTGGTTAACATTAATACGTGTTTCTTCTGCAAATCTGAGCTCTGTGTCAAAAGTTACCTTTTTGGCTGAATTGAGCCCTACTGCCAATTCTGAGATAAACTTTGGTCTAATTCCTCAGGGAAAACTCTTACTTGAAAATTGAATGTGTTTTGTGGTTTTCAGACCGTGGGGAACATGAATATGTGTTTCTACTGCAAATCTGAGCTCAGTGTCAAAAGTTACCTTTTTGGCTGAATTGAGCCCTTCTGCCAATTCTGAGATACACTTTGGTCTAACTCCTCAGGGAAAGCTCGTACTTGAAAATTGAATGTGCTTTTGCTCTTTTTTAGACCGTGGGGAACAGGAATATGTGTTTCTTCTGCAAATCTGAGCTCTGTGTCAAACGTTACGTTTTCTGGTTGAATTGAGGCCTACTGCCAATTCTGAGATGCACTTTGGCCTAATTCCTCAGGGAAAGCTCGTACTTGAAAATTGAATGTGTTTTTGCGCTTTTCAGACTGTGGTTAACATTAATACGTGTTTCTTCTGCAAATCTGAGCTCAGTGTCAAAAGTTACCTTTTTGGCTGAATTGAGCCCTTCTGCCAATTCTGAGATACACTTTGGTCTAACTCCTCAGGGAAAGCTCGTACTTGAAAATTGAATGTGTTTTGTGGTTTTCAGACCGTGGGGAACATTAATATGTGTTTCTTCTGCAAATCTGAGCTCTGTGTCAAAAGTTAAGTTTTCTGGTTGAATTGAGCCCTACTGCCAATTCTGAGATAAACTTTGGTCTAATTCCTCAGGGAAAACTCTTACTTGAAAATTGAATGTATTTTTGCTCTTTTTTAGACCGTGGGGAACATGAATATGTGTTTCTACTGCAAATCTGAGCTCAGTGTCAAAAGTTACCTTTTTGGCTGAATTGTGCCCTACTGCCAATTCTGAGATACACTTTGGTCTAACACCTCAGGGATCTCTCGTACTTGAAAATTGAATGTGTTTTGTGGTTTTCAGACCGTGGGGAACATGAATATGAGTTTCTTCTGCAAATCTGAGCTCTGTGTCAAAAGTTAAGTTTTCTCGTCGAATTGAGCCCTACTACCAATTCTGAGATACACTTTGGTCTAACTCCTCAGGGAAAGCTCGTACTTGAAAATTGAATGTGTTTTTGGATTTTTAGAACGTGGGGATCATGAATATGTGTTGCTTCTGTAAATCTGAGCTCTGTGTCTAAAGTTATTTCTGGCTGAATTGAATCCAGTTCTGAAATACAGTCTACACTTTCGTCTAACTCCTCAGGGAAAGCTCGTACTTGAAAATTGAATGTGTTTTTGCGCTTTTCAGACTGTGGTTAACATTAATATGTGTTGCTTCTGTAAATCTGAGATCTGTGTCTAAAGTTTTTTTCTGGCTGAATTGAATCCAGTTCTGAAATACAGTCTACACTTTGGTCTAACTCCTCAGGGAAAGCTCGTACTTGAAAATTGAATGTGTTTTTGTGCTTTTCAGACTGTGGTTAAAATTAATATGTGTTTCTTCTGCAAATCTGAGCTCTGTGTCAAAAGTTACATTTTCTGGCTGAATTGAGCCCTACTGCCAATTCTGAGATGAACTTTGGTCTAACTCCTCACGGAAAACTCGTACTTGAAAATTGAATGTATTTTTGCCCTTTTTGAGACCGTGGGGAACATGAATATGTGTTTCTTCTGCAAATCTGAACTCTGTGTCAAAAGTTACCTTTTTGGCTGAATTGAGCCCTTCTGCCAATTCTGAGATACACTTTGGTCTAACTCCTCAGGGAAAGCTCGTACTTGAAAATTGAATGTGTTTTGTGGTTTTCAGACCGTGGGGAACATTAATATGTGTTTCTTCTGCAAATCTGAGCTCTGTGTCAAAAGTTAAGTTTTCTGGTTGAATTGAGCCCTACTGCCAATTCTGAGATAAACTTTGGTCTAATTCCTCAGGGAAAACTCTTACTTGAAAATTGAATGTATTTTTGCTCTTTTTTAGACCGTGGGGAACATGAATATGTGTTTCTACTGCAAATCTGAGCTCAGTGTCAAAAGTTACCTTTTTGGCTGAATTGTGCCCTACTGCCAATTCTGAGATACACTTTGGTCTAACACCTCAGGGATCTCTCGTACTTGAAAATTGAATGTGTTTTGTGGTTTTCAGACCGTGGGGAACATGAATATGAGTTTCTTCTGCAAATCTGAGCTCTGTGTCAAAAGTTAAGTTTTCTCGTCGAATTGAGCCCTACTACCAATTCTGAGATACACTTTGGTCTAACTCCTCAGGGAAAGCTCGTACTTGAAAATTGAATGTGTTTTTGGATTTTTAGAACGTGGGGATCATGAATATGTGTTGCTTCTGTAAATCTGAGCTCTGTGTCTAAAGTTATTTCTGGCTGAATTGAATCCAGTTCTGAAATACAGTCTACACTTTCGTCTAACTCCTCAGGGAAAGCTCGTACTTGAAAATTGAATGTGTTTTTGCGCTTTTCAGACTGTGGTTAACATTAATATGTGTTGCTTCTGTAAATCTGAGATCTGTGTCTAAAGTTTTTTTCTGGCTGAATTGAATCCAGTTCTGAAATACAGTCTACACTTTGGTCTAACTCCTCAGGGAAAGCTCGTACTTGAAAATTGAATGTGTTTTTGTGCTTTTCAGACTGTGGTTAAAATTAATATGTGTTTCTTCTGCAAATCTGAGCTCTGTGTCAAAAGTTACATTTTCTGGCTGAATTGAGCCCTACTGCCAATTCTGAGATGAACTTTGGTCTAACTCCTCACGGAAAACTCGTACTTGAAAATTGAATGTATTTTTGCCCTTTTTGAGACCGTGGGGAACATGAATATGTGTTTCTTCTGCAAATCTGAACTCTGTGTCAAAAGTTACCTTTTTTGCTGAATTGAGCCCTTCTGCCAATTCTGAGATACACTTTGGTCTAACTCCTCAGGGAAAGCTCGTACTTGAAAATTGAATGTGCTTTTGCTCTTTTTTAGACCGTGGGGAACAGGAATATGTGTTTCTTCTGCAAATCTGAGCTCTGTGTCAAACGTTACGTTTTCTGGTTGAATTGAGGCCTACTGCCAATTCTGAGATGCACTTTGGCCTAATTCCTCAGGGAAAGCTCGTACTTGAAAATTGAATGTGTTTTTGCGCTTTTCAGACTGTGGTTAACATTAATACGTGTTTCTTCTGCAAATCTGAGCTCTGTGTCAAAAGTTACCTTTTTGGCTGAATTGAGCCCTACTGCCAATTCTGAGATAAACTTTGGTCTAATTCCTCAGGGAAAACTCTTACTTGAAAATTGAATGTGTTTTGTGGTTTTCAGACCGTGGGGAACATGAATATGTGTTTCTACTGCAAATCTGAGCTCAGTGTCAAAAGTTACCTTTTTGGCTGAATTGAGCCCTTCTGCCAATTCTGAGATACACTTTGGTCTAACTCCTCAGGGAAAGCTCGTACTTGAAAATTGAATGTGCTTTTGCTCTTTTTTAGACCGTGGGGAACAGGAATATGTGTTTCTTCTGCAAATCTGAGCTCTGTGTCAAACGTTACGTTTTCTGGTTGAATTGAGGCCTACTGCCAATTCTGAGATGCACTTTGGCCTAATTCCTCAGGGAAAGCTCGTACTTGAAAATTGAATGTGTTTTTGCGCTTTTCAGACTGTGGTTAACATTAATACGTGTTTCTTCTGCAAATCTGAGCTCAGTGTCAAAAGTTACCTTTTTGGCTGAATTGAGCCCTTCTGCCAATTCTGAGATACACTTTGGTCTAACTCCTCAGGGAAAGCTCGTACTTGAAAATTGAATGTGTTTTGTGGTTTTCAGACCGTGGGGAACATTAATATGTGTTTCTTCTGCAAATCTGAGCTCTGTGTCAAAAGTTAAGTTTTCTGGTTGAATTGAGCCCTACTGCCAATTCTGAGATAAACTTTGGTCTAATTCCTCAGGGAAAACTCTTACTTGAAAATTGAATGTATTTTTGCTCTTTTTTAGACCGTGGGGAACATGAATATGTGTTTCTACTGCAAATCTGAGCTCAGTGTCAAAAGTTACCTTTTTGGCTGAATTGTGCCCTACTGCCAATTCTGAGATACACTTTGGTCTAACACCTCAGGGATCTCTCGTACTTGAAAATTGAATGTGTTTTGTGGTTTTCAGACCGTGGGGAACATGAATATGAGTTTCTTCTGCAAATCTGAGCTCTGTGTCAAAAGTTAAGTTTTCTCGTCGAATTGAGCCCTACTACCAATTCTGAGATACACTTTGGTCTAACTCCTCAGGGAAAGCTCGTACTTGAAAATTGAATGTGTTTTTGGATTTTTAGAACGTGGGGATCATGAATATGTGTTGCTTCTGTAAATCTGAGCTCTGTGTCTAAAGTTATTTCTGGCTGAATTGAATCCAGTTCTGAAATACAGTCTACACTTTCGTCTAACTCCTCAGGGAAAGCTCGTACTTGAAAATTGAATGTGTTTTTGCGCTTTTCAGACTGTGGTTAACATTAATATGTGTTGCTTCTGTAAATCTGAGATCTGTGTCTAAAGTTTTTTTCTGGCTGAATTGAATCCAGTTCTGAAATACAGTCTACACTTTGGTCTAACTCCTCAGGGAAAGCTCGTACTTGAAAATTGAATGTGTTTTTGTGCTTTTCAGACTGTGGTTAAAATTAATATGTGTTTCTTCTGCAAATCTGAGCTCTGTGTCAAAAGTTACATTTTCTGGCTGAATTGAGCCCTACTGCCAATTCTGAGATGAACTTTGGTCTAACTCCTCACGGAAAACTCGTACTTGAAAATTGAATGTATTTTTGCCCTTTTTGAGACCGTGGGGAACATGAATATGTGTTTCTTCTGCAAATCTGAACTCTGTGTCAAAAGTTACCTTTTTGGCTGAATTGAGCCCTTCTGCCAATTCTGAGATACACTTTGGTCTAACTCCTCAGGGAAAGCTCGTACTTGAAAATTGAATGTGTTTTGTGGTTTTCAGACCGTGGGGAACATTAATATGTGTTTCTTCTGCAAATCTGAGCTCTGTGTCAAAAGTTAAGTTTTCTGGTTGAATTGAGCCCTACTGCCAATTCTGAGATAAACTTTGGTCTAATTCCTCAGGGAAAACTCTTACTTGAAAATTGAATGTATTTTTGCTCTTTTTTAGACCGTGGGGAACATGAATATGTGTTTCTACTGCAAATCTGAGCTCAGTGTCAAAAGTTACCTTTTTGGCTGAATTGTGCCCTACTGCCAATTCTGAGATACACTTTGGTCTAACACCTCAGGGATCTCTCGTACTTGAAAATTGAATGTGTTTTGTGGTTTTCAGACCGTGGGGAACATGAATATGAGTTTCTTCTGCAAATCTGAGCTCTGTGTCAAAAGTTAAGTTTTCTCGTTGAATTGAGCCCTACTACCAATTCTGAGATACACTTTGGTCTAACTCCTCAGGGAAAGCTCGTACTTGAAAATTGAATGTGTTTTTGGATTTTTAGAACGTGGGGATCATGAATATGTGTTGCTTCTGTAAATCTGAGCTCTGTGTCTAAAGTTATTTCTGGCTGAATTGAATCCATTTCTGAAATACAGTCTACACTTTCGTCTAACTCCTCAGGGAAAGCTCGTACTTGAAAATTGAATGTGTTTTTGCGATTTTCAGACTGTGGTTAACATTAATATGTGTTGCTTCTGTAAATCTGAGATCTGTGTCTAAAGTTTTTTTCTGGCTGAATTGAATCCAGTTCTGAAATACAGTCTACACTTTGGTCTAACTCCTCAGGGAAAGCTCGTACTTGAAAATTGAATGTGTTTTTGTGCTTTTCAGACTGTGGTTAAAATTAATATGTGTTTCTTCTGCAAATCTGAGCTCTGTGTCAAAAGTTACATTTTCTGGCTGAATTGAGCCCTACTGCCAATTCTGAGATGAACTTTGGTCTAACTCCTCAGGGAAAACTCGTACTTGAAAATTGAATGTATTTTTGCCCTTTTTGAGACCGTGGGGAACATGAATATGTGTTTCTTCTGCAAATCTGAACTCTGTGTCAAAAGTTAAGTTTTCTGGTTGAATTGAGGCCTACTGCCAATTCTGAGATGCACTTTGGCCTAATTCCTCAGGGATCTCTCGTACTTGAAAATTGAATGTGTTTTGTGGTTTTCAGACCATGGGGAACATGAATATGTGTTTCTACTGCAAATCTGAGCTCAGTGTCAAAAGTTACCTTTTTGGCTGAATTGAGCCCTTCTGCCAATTCTGAGATACACTTTGGTCTAACTCCTCAGGGAAAGCTCGTACTTGAAAATTGAATGTGTTTTTGCGCTTTTCAGACTGTGGTTAACATTAATATGTGTTTCTTCTGCAAATCTGAGCTCTGTGTCTAAAGATTTTTCTGGCTGAATTGAATTCAGTTCTGAAATACAGTCTGCACTTTGATCTAACTCCTCAGGGAAAGCTCGTACTTGAAAATTGAATGTGTTTTTCCGCTTTTCAGATTGTGGTTAACATTAATATGTGTTTCTTCTGCAATCCTGAGCTCCGTGTCAAAAGTTAAGTTTTCTGGTTGAATTGAGCCCTACTGCCAATTCTGAGATACACTTTGGTCTAACTCCTCAGGGAAAGCTCGTACTTGAAAATTGAATGTGTTTTTGCGCTTTTCAAACTGTGGTTAACATGAATATGTGTTTCTTCTGCAAATCTGAGCTCTGTGTCAAAAGTTACCTTTTTGGCTGAATTGAGCCCTTCTGCCAATTCTGAGATACACTTTGGTCTAATTCCTCAGGGAAAACTCTTACTTGAAAATTGAATATATTTTTGCTCTTTTTTAGACCGTGGGGAACATGAATATGTGTTTCTACTGCAAGTCTGAGCTCAGTGTCAAAAGTTACCTTTTTGGCTGAATTGAGCCCTACTGCCAATTCTGAGATACACTTTGGTCTAACTCCTCAGGGATCTCTCGTACTTGAAAATTGAATGTGTTTTGTGGTTTTCAGACCGTGGGGAACATGAATATGTGTTTCTACTGCAAATCTGAGCTCAGTGTCAAAAGTTACCTTTTTGGCTGAATTGAGCCCTTCTGCCAATTCTGAGATACACTTTGGTCTAACTCCTCAGGGAAAGCTCGTACTTGAAAATTGAATGTGCTTTTGCTCTTTTTTAGACCGTGGGGAACAGGAATATGTGTTTCTTCTGCAAATCTGAGCTCTGTGTCAAACGTTACGTTTTCTGGTTGAATTGAGGCCTACTGCCAATTCTGAGATGCACTTTGGCCTAATTCCTCAGGGAAAGCTCGTACTTGAAAATTGAATGTGTTTTTGCGCTTTTCAGACTGTGGTTAACATTAATACGTGTTTCTTCTGCAAATCTGAGCTCTGTGTCAAAAGTTACCTTTTTGGCTGAATTGAGCCCTACTGCCAATTCTGAGATAAACTTTGGTCTAATTCCTCAGGGAAAACTCTTACTTGAAAATTGAATGTGTTTTGTGGTTTTCAGACCATGGGGAACATGAATATGTGTTTCTACTGCAAATCTGAGCTCAGTGTCAAAAGTTACCTTTTTGGCTGAATTGAGCCCTTCTGCCAATTCTGAGATACACTTTGGTCTAACTCCTCAGGGAAAGCTCGTACTTGAAAATTGAATGTGCTTTTGCTCTTTTTTAGACCGTGGGGAACAGGAATATGTGTTTCTTCTGCAAATCTGAGCTCTGTGTCAAACGTTACGTTTTCTGGTTGAATTGAGGCCTACTGCCAATTCTGAGATGCACTTTGGCCTAATTCCTCAGGGAAAGCTCGTACTTGAAAATTGAATGTGTTTTTGCGCTTTTCAGACTGTGGTTAACATTAATACGTGTTTCTTCTGCAAATCTGAGCTCAGTGTCAAAAGTTACCTTTTTGGCTGAATTGAGCCCTTCTGCCAATTCTGAGATACACTTTGGTCTAACTCCTCAGGGAAAGCTCGTACTTGAAAATTGAATGTGTTTTGTGGTTTTCAGACCGTGGGGAACATTAATATGTGTTTCTTCTGCAAATCTGAGCTCTGTGTCAAAAGTTAAGTTTTCTGGTTGAATTGAGCCCTACTGCCAATTCTGAGATAAACTTTGGTCTAATTCCTCAGGGAAAACTCTTACTTGAAAATTGAATGTATTTTTGCTCTTTTTTAGACCGTGGGGAACATGAATATGTGTTTCTACTGCAAATCTGAGCTCAGTGTCAAAAGTTACCTTTTTGGCTGAATTGTGCCCTACTGCCAATTCTGAGATACACTTTGGTCTAACACCTCAGGGATCTCTCGTACTTGAAAATTGAATGTGTTTTGTGGTTTTCAGACCGTGGGGAACATGAATATGAGTTTCTTCTGCAAATCTGAGCTCTGTGTCAAAAGTTAAGTTTTCTCGTTGAATTGAGCCCTACTACCAATTCTGAGATACACTTTGGTCTAACTCCTCAGGGAAAGCTCGTACTTGAAAATTGAATGTGTTTTTGGATTTTTAGAACGTGGGGATCATGAATATGTGTTGCTTCTGTAAATCTGAGCTCTGTGTCTAAAGTTATTTCTGGCTGAATTGAATCCAGTTCTGAAATACAGTCTACACTTTCGTCTAACTCCTCAGGGAAAGCTCGTACTTGAAAATTGAATGTGTTTTTGCGCTTTTCAGACTGTGGTTAACATTAATATGTGTTGCTTCTGTAAATCTGAGATCTGTGTCTAAAGTTTTTTTCTGGCTGAATTGAATCCAGTTCTGAAATACAGTCTACACTTTGGTCTAACTGCTCAGGGAAAGCTCGTACTTGAAAATTGAATGTGTTTTTGTGCTTTTCAGACTGTGGTTAAAATTAATATGTGTTTCTTCTGCAAATCTGAGCTCTGTGTCAAAAGTTACATTTTCTGGCTGAATTGAGCCCTACTGCCAATTCTGAGATGAACTTTGGTCTAACTCCTCACGGAAAACTCGTACTTGAAAATTGAATGTATTTTTGCCCTTTTTGAGACCGTGGGGAACATGAATATGTGTTTCTTCTGCAAATCTGAACTCTGTGTCAAAAGTTAAGTTTTCTGGTTGAATTGAGGCCTACTGCCAATTCTGAGATGCACTTTCGCCTAATTCCTCAGGGATCTCTCGTACTTGAAAATTGAATGTGTTTTGTGGTTTTCAGACCATGGGGAACATGAATATGTGTTTCTACTGCAAATCTGAGCTCAGTGTCAAAAGTTACCTTTTTGGCTGAATTGAGCCCTTCTGCCAATTCTGAGATACACTTTGGTCTAACTCCTCAGGGAAAGCTCGTACTTGAAAATTGAATGTGTTTTTGCGCTTTTCAGACTGTGGTTAACATTAATACGTGTTTCTTCTGCAAATCTGAGCTCTGTGTCAAAAGTTACCTTTTTGGCTGAATTGAGCCCTACTGCCAATTCTGAGATACACTTTGGTCTAACTCCTCAGGGATCTCTCGTACTTGAAAATTGAATGTGTTTTGTGGTTTTCAGACCGTGGGGAACATGAATATGTGTTTCTACTGCAAATCTGAACTCTGTGTCAAAAGTTAAGTTTTCTGGTTGAATTGAGGCCTACTGCCAATTCTGAGATGCACTTTGGCCTAATTCCTCAGGGATCTCTCGTACTTGAAAATTGAATGTGTTTTGTGGTTTTCAGACCATGGGGAACATGAATATGTGTTTCTACTGCAAATCTGAGCTCAGTGTCAAAAGTTACCTTTTTGGCTGAATTGAGCCCTTCTGCCAATTCTGAGATACACTTTGGTCTAACTCCTCAGGGAAAGCTCGTACTTGAAAATTGAATGTGTTTTTGCGCTTTTCAGACTGTGGTTAACATTAATATGTGTTTCTTCTGCAAATCTGAGCTCTGTGTCTAAAGATTTTTCTGGCTGAATTGAATTCAGTTCTGAAATACAGTCTGCACTTTGATCTAACTCCTCAGGGAAAGCTCGTACTTGAAAATTGAATGTGTTTTTCCGCTTTTCAGATTGTGGTTAACATTAATATGTGTTTCTTCTGCAATCCTGAGCTCCGTGTCAAAAGTTAAGTTTTCTGGTTGAATTGAGCCCTACTGCCAATTCTGAGATACACTTTGGTCTAACTCCTCAGGGAAAGCTCGTACTTGAAAATTGAATGTGTTTTTGCGCTTTTCAAACTGTGGTTAACATGAATATGTGTTTCTTCTGCAAATCTGAGCTCTGTGTCAAAAGTTAAGTTTTCTGGTTGAATTGAGCCCTACTGCCAATTCTGAGATACACTTTGGTCTAACTCCTCAGGGAAAGCTCGTACTTGAAAATTGAATGTGTTTTTGCGCTTTTCAAACTGTGGTTAACATGAATATGTGTTTCTTCTGCAAATCTGAGCTCTGTGTCAAAAGTTAAGTTTTCTGGTTGAATTGAGCCCTACTGCCAATTCTGAGATACACTTTGGTCTAACTCCTCAGGGAAAGCTCGTACTTGAAAATTGAATGTGTTTTTGCGCTTTTCAGACTGTGGTTAACATTAATACGTGTTTCTTCTGCAAATCTGAGCTCTGTGTCAAAAGTTACCTTTTTGGCTGAATTGAGCCCTACTGCCAATTCTGAGATACACTTTGGTCTAACTCCTCAGGGATCTCTCGTACTTGAAAATTGAATGTGTTTTGTGGTTTTCAGACCGTGGGGAACATGAATATGTGTTTCTACTGCAAATCTGAGCTCAGTGTCAAAAGTTACCTTTTTGGCTGAATTGAGCCCTTCTGCCAATTCTGAGATACACTTTGGTCTAACTCCTCAGGGAAAGCTCGTACTTGAAAATTGAATGTGCTTTTGCTCTTTTTTAGACCGTGGGGAACAGGAATATGTGTTTCTTCTGCAAATCTGAGCTCTGTGTCAAACGTTACGTTTTCTGGTTGAATTGAGGCCTACTGCCAATTCTGAGATGCACTTTGGCCTAATTCCTCAGGGAAAGCTCGTACTTGAAAATTGAATGTGTTTTTGCGCTTTTCAGACTGTGGTTAACATTAATACGTGTTTCTTCTGCAAATCTGAGCTCTTTGTCAAAAGTTACCTTTTTGGCTGAATTGAGCCCTACTGCCAATTCTGAGATAAACTTTGGTCTAATTCCTCAGGGAAAACTCTTACTTGAAAATTGAATGTGTTTTGTGGTTTTCAGACCGTGGGGAACTTGAATATGTGTTTCTACTGCAAATCTGAGCTCAGTGTCAAAAGTTACCTTTTTGGCTGAATTGAGCCCTTCTGCCAATTCTGAGATACACTTTGGTCTAACTCCTCAGGGAAAGCTCGTACTTGAAAATTGAATGTGCTTTTGCTCTTTTTTAGACCGTGGGGAACAGGAATATGTGTTTCTTCTGCAAATCTGAGCTCTGTGTCAAACGTTACGTTTTCTGGTTGAATTGAGGCCTACTGCCAATTCTGAGATGCACTTTGGCCTAATTCCTCAGGGAAAGCTCGTACTTGAAAATTGAATGTGTTTTTGCGCTTTTCAGACTGTGGTTAACATTAATACGTGTTTCTTCTGCAAATCTGAGCTCAGTGTCAAAAGTTACCTTTTTGGCTGAATTGAGCCCTTCTGCCAATTCTGAGATACACTTTGGTCTAACTCCTCAGGGAAAGCTCGTACTTGAAAATTGAATGTGTTTTGTGGTTTTCAGACCGTGGGGAACATTAATATGTGTTTCTTCTGCAAATCTGAGCTCTGTGTCAAAAGTTAAGTTTTCTGGTTGAATTGAGCCCTACTACCAATTCTGAGATACACTTTGGTCTAACTCCTCAGGGAAAGCTCGTACTTGAAAATTGAATGTGTTTTTGGATTTTTAGAACGTGGGGATCATGAATATGTGTTGCTTCTGTAAATCTGAGCTCTGTGTCTAAAGTTATTTCTGGCTGAATTGAATCCAGTTCTGAAATACAGTCTACACTTTCGTCTAACTCCTCAGGGAAAGCTCGTACTTGAAAATTGAATGTGTTTTTGCGCTTTTCAGACTGTGGTTAACATTAATATGTGTTGCTTCTGTAAATCTGAGATCTGTGTCTTAAGTTTTTTTCTGGCTGAATTGAATCCAGTTCTGAAATACAGTCTACACTTTGGTCTAACTCCTCAGGGAAAGCTCGTACTTGAAAATTGAATGTGTTTTTGTGCTTTTCAGACTGTGGTTAAAATTAATATGTGTTTCTTCTGCAAATCTGAGCTCTGTGTCAAAAGTTACATTTTCTGGCTGAATTGAGCCCTACTGCCAATTCTGAGATGAACTTTGGTCTAACTCCTCAGGGAAAACTCGTACTTGAAAATTGAATGTATTTTTGCCCTTTTTGAGACCGTGGGGAACATGAATATGTGTTTCTTCTGCAAATCTGAACTCTGTGTCAAAAGTTAAGTTTTCTGGTTGAATTGAGGCCTACTGCCAATTCTGAGATGCACTTTGGCCTAATTCCTCAGGGATCTCTCGTACTTGAAAATTGAATGTGTTTTGTG